>JBCNJP010000010.1:91652310-91686101 GCA_039602395.1 Deinandra increscens subsp. villosa | reverse complement strand
ATTTTCAAAAGGCGGATCTTTTTACAAAAGCGTTTGACAAAACCCGCTTTCGTTATCTTTTGCAGATCAACGGCATACAAAAACTTCCAGCTTAGTAGCTGTCGGTTGATCATTTTTTTATTTTGGTTTATTTTTCGTTGTGTTTTTCTTTCTTAAAAAAAATTAAAAAATGCAAAAAGCATAAAAAAAATGAAAAAAATAAAAAATTGAGAAATTGATCCGACCAAGCGAGAAATGATATTACATCAGCGTGTGTTATCAACCATGGATAAAGTAAAAATAAAGGCTTTAGGTACTTGTTTGGTTAGTTAAATGCGTGAAGGCAAATCTGATATATGATAGTATGATACAAACATAAAATCTCTGCTTGATTTATTGTGAGGCACATCATGATGATTGCTGTGTAATTTTGACAAATAAAAAATAAAAAATTAAAATAGCAAAAACAAAATAAGAGATGTTCTGGTGTATGCATACTTTCATTTTACAAAAATTTCAACTTGTTTGATTTTGTTTATATTGTCAAATGATCGGCCTTTCTCTGCGTATCGAAAGATCGACCTGATTGGTGTTCGTTTGACGTTCTTCTTTATTTTCTTTGGTGTTTCGTATAACTCACCGGACTTTCTCTGCGTGTGCGGGAGCACCGACTTGATTGTTGTTGAGTTATTCAACTTCTGATTTATTTTCTATTTCTTATTTTCCTAAACAATCGGACTTTCTCTGCGTGCCTACCAGCCGACCTGATTGTTGTTTGTTTAGGGTTCTGTTTTGTTTTTGCATGAAACACCATGGACTATAAATCTATGTGGAAATCAAAAAAAAATCCATGAAAAATACAAAAATAGAATAAGCTAGATTGCCAGTATTTCAGATTGTGTGGGCTATCATATTATCAATGCATGCTAAATCAAATCGTAACATATCAGAAATATATAAAAATTGATCTACCTGAGCTGAAATAAATTGAGAAAATTGTATTTGCTGCCAACTTGACTTGCATGCTGATTAAAATTGAAATTGAAGTGTGTCTGATGCACATTTGCTGATATGATCTCGCGTTTGGATCTTTCTCACAAAAATTTAAGTTATATTAGGTTTAATTCTGTTATTTCATTTCTGTCTGGTTAATTGTTTTCAGTATCAAAAAAAATCCAAAAATATTTTAGGTGTGTTTTAGCATAATCTTGTAAAAATTCAAAAAGATTTTCGGTGTGTTTGAAAATTTTGTAAGAATCAAAAAGATTTTGACTCTGTTTTATTTTCGATCAACCGATAGTGAAACATCAAAATTATGCCGAATACAACCAAACGGATTTGAATTCAGAAAGTTCATCATCGAATTGAACGAAGTTTGATGTAAATTGTCAAAACTTAAAACTTGTGGGGTTCAATTTGGAGATTCATCAAATTCAAGGGTTAAAATTGAAATATCTTGAAAATGTCCAAACCTAAAGTTCGGAGGGTCCAAAGTCCAAGATCGGACAGGTTTTGAATGGGCCGAAGATAGAGTTCGGACAGGCCGAAGGTAGCATTCGGACAGGCCGAAGGTAGAGTTCGGACAAATGGTTGAGACCGAACGTGGAGTTCGGACCTCTGGACTTCACAGGCTATAAATAGCCAAACTCAGAGTTCGGAGAGTCATTATTCTTTTTTACTCCGAACTCGTACCGAACTACTGCCCAATTTTCCAATTTTTATTAACGACGTGTTTGAACGATTTGAGACTGGATCTAGGTAGGGTTTTTGATTCCGAGTACACTGGTAGTTTTGTATTAGAATTTTGGTCACGATTAATGGGTTTTCTGTTCGAAAAACAATCCGAGGGTTTTTTAAACTCTTAGATCCAAAAATTAACTGTTGAAGACATAATTTCAGAAGATAAAACTTGGTTCTATGGGTTTGTCATAAAAAAGCGCTTCATGAGTTCAATTTTTAGGATCTGATTTGGACTGAGTCGATTGGTTTGAGATTCAAATCTCTCGGAGTTCGTCAGGCTCCGAACCTGAAGTTCGGATGACACCAAACTCGGAGTTCGGACACAGATGGGACCTTGTTCGGCCGTTGACCATGAGGTTCGGACGTTGACTAAGGTCAACGCTGACCACAGGGTTCGGACAAGGTTCGGCACTCAGTACAAGTTTCGACCAAGTTCGGACATGGTTCGAACCAAGTTCGGACATGGTTCGAACCAAGTTCGACCATGAAATTTTTTTGATTAAAAAGTTGTTTGTTTACGCAAACGACAACGAATTGACGAAATTGGTGAACATATATGTTAATAACATGGAATTTAATGAAGTTTTCTTTTAATGTGTTTTCAGATATGGGGAACGAATTAAAAGTTGGTGACAAACATAACGTGTGTGCTCATCTTGGATTTGCCCGATCAAAGCTTGCCAAGTTTGGAGGATCTGGAATTTTTTATTTTCTACGTCGATCGAGGATTCACTATGCAATCACACAATCATGTGATGTGTATCGTGATATCGTGGTAGAATTCTGGAGTATTGCGAGAACGATCACGGATGATCCGATCAGAATTTCAGCAACTGTTCAGAATCGAACGGCGGAATTTACAGAAGCTAATATTAGAAGGGTATTAAAGTTGACTGATGATTCAACAACAACACCATTGAAGTTTCTACAAGCTCATAATGTGGCACTATTAAAGAGGATTTGGTACACTGAAGATCTAAGCAAAGAGGGGATTTACAAATCGTCGCTGAGTGTTCCATATAAGTATTTGGTGCATGTGTTGCTGGTGTGTCTGAAACACAGAATCTCAGGGCATGATGAGGTCAACCAGCTAATGCTCTCATTGTTGAATGCCCTGGTGATGAACCGTCCTTACAAGGTTGCTGGATTGATCTTTCATTACATGAGAGATAATCTAACTCAGAGACAAAAGAAAGCAGCAATATATCCAAGGTTTCTGATGATGATTCTGAATGATTTATATCCAGATTTGGTGAAGAATGATGATCACAAGATGGAGCTGAAACACATGAATGAAGCTAGTGTGGGTGCTTTGGCATCTTATCAGACGAAGTCACAAGAAGAGCAGCCGAAACTGAAACGTCTGATTGGTCATTTGGCTAATCCTGATTATGTGGTACCAGCTCAGGGTGCTGCTCGTCATTCATCGGGGAGTGATTCAGAAGAACTCAATTATAGTTGGATTGTGGAACAGAATCAGATACCCCAACAAGGAAGGGTGAAAAGACCAAAAAGAAGATTACCAGTTGTACAAGAATCTGTGAATCCAGAACCGGTTGTCTCACAATCACCTGTCTCTAAACTGGTGGTCTCAGCATAAGAAGTTCCTGTTGATTCTACTTTGTTTTGTCAAAAAATGGGGGAGGATTTGTTGTTGGTACAGATTTATGTTGATGATATCATTTTTGGCAGCTCAAATGAAAATTTTCGAAAGATTTTGAAAAATTGATGCAAACCAGGTTTGAAATGAGTTCGATGGGGGAAATGTCATTTTTCTTGGGGTTACAAGTTCAGCAATCTGACAAAGGGATCTTCATACATTAGACGAAGTATGTGAAAGATGTTCTGAGTCGATTCAAAGTTAAAGATGTTCGTATACCCGGAACTCCGATACAGTTGTCGCATGGCCTTTGTCCTGATGAAGAGGGTGAAACAATTGACGCCACTCGGTATAGGGCAATGATAGGTTCAATGATGTATCTTACAGCTAGTATGAAAATGCGTGAGCGTGCGGATCTTCTACTTAGTCGTAATGAAATCAATGTAATACGAGATGAAACACAAAGAGTAAATACAAATGTGCTTTGTATTAACCACAGAGAACCACAGAGTACACTCAGAAAATATGCCACGGAAGCTTAGACTGTTTTTGAATACAACACAAGACGCACATATTTATAATAGAGAAACCTGCTGGTCCGAACCTCTGGTTCGGCCCAAGGTTCGTCCATGTCCGAACTCTAGGTTCGGCCTGAGTTCGGACCTCAGCATCCTTGTATGATCCGTCTTGTATTCAATACTTCACATGACGATCAAGGACCATGTATCAACAAACTCCCCCTCGGCATGTGCAGTATCATCCCCTCTATTCAAACTTGTATCTTGTATCTTCAATCAAACTCTTCTTCAATCTTGACGATGAGTTCAACCTTGTATACTTGATATTTCATCGTGTGTAATCTCTTTATCAACAATCTTCAGAAGACTTGAAGTTGTGATGTTCTCTTCCCACATAGAAACCTGCCAACATAAATAATCTTGGGGCAAAATGTCTCTTCGAGACTCCAAGATATTTTGATTTTGACAATTTGATTTTGTATTTCGTGTTGATCAATCGAAAACAAATAAGAAACAAACTCTTTTTGGCTTTTAGAAACTTTATATTAAAACACACCTAAAATCTTTTTGGTATTTTCTACTAAGGAATGTAAATGCAAAACAGAATCAGACACTATTTTTGCCTTTTGTGAGAAAGATCACAACTTGGGATCATATCGATCATAACATGCTGAACTACAATTAAATTTCAATTATTGAAGCACATAAGCCATGCCGATTGCAGATATAATTTGTCCAACTTTAAACTCTGGCAGAATCATTTTCATAACATCTGGATATTTTAAGGTATTGATTAAATTTGCAATGACCAGTGTACCCCACACTATCAGACAAACTCAGATATGCTTTTGCTTATCACATTTTGTGATCTCATTTGTGATTTTAATCACATAATGATTGTCATCATGATATAGTCAACTGTGTTCCATGCAAAAAGAAATAAGAACGTTAAATCGTCTACCTTAAGGTCGATCTTTTGATACGCAAATAAGGCCTCGGATTTAACAAAATAAGAAAATAAAACAAGTTGAAGTTGTATAACTCAACAACAATCAGGTCGGTACTCCCGTACACGCAGAAAAAGTCCGATGAGTTATACGAAACACCAAAGAAAATAAAGCAGAATGTCAAACGAACAACGATCAGGTCGGTCTTTCGACACGCAGAGAAAGTCCGATCGTTTGACAAAATAAAGAAAATCAAACAAGTTTAAATCTTTGCAAAATGAAAACATGTATACACAGTGACTTCTCATTTTTCTTTTCACATATTTTTATCTTGATATATCATGAGATATGCATCAAGATGTTGTCCACTAGGTCAAGCATCGGATTTAGTGTATATCACATTTGTTTACTTTCTGATTTGCTGAGCCTACCTTGCACATTGATCAAATGGTCTTATGGCCTTTTCATTTACTTTGTCCATGAGTCAGCCAATTTACCATCATTTCCCAATCATGTCGGATACAATTTCTCATTTTTTTTTAATGTTTTTGGCTTTTTGCATTTTTCAATGTTTTTGTCTTTTTCAAATTTCTCCCCCTAAAAATGACAACTCTATTATAGATTTTCATTTTTACTACTTGAAAAACAACACACTATTTTTGTATTTTTGCAAAAACAAACTCCCCCTCAGAATGAGACGGAGTGAAAAATCAAGAAAAATTGATCAACCAACACAAATACTCTCAGTTTAGCATTTTAAAATTCAATTTAATTAGAACAGATATTTCTCAATCAGTAATTTCCCAATCACCGAAAGGTCTTCCTGAAATACCTGCTGACACAAAATAAAACATTAGTCGCGTTGGGATCGACCCGAATCAACAGCGTCGGGTCGCCCGGTGTCTTCCACAAAGTCCTTGTTGGCCTTGGAAACAACTTTTGGTTTCCAAGTTTGTAAAAGGTTTAATTTCTGATCGGAACCCGAATCAGATTCAACCGACGTACTTGATTTAGACCAAGACGATTTATGAGTTGACCTAATCTTTGAGGACCATGGTTCATCAAAAATTTGACCGTTGGTATTCACATATTTGGCAGTTTTGTGAATATATGCAGTCGTCGGACAATCAGCAGCTAGATGTCCCGGTTGACGACAAACATAACAAGGTCTTTCTCTAAAGTTGTTTGAAAATTGTTTTGATTTTTGAGAATCTGATGAATGTTAAGAATGAAAGTTATCAAAGAAACCATCAGAAGAATCATACCTAGGAGATGGACTCCTTGAAGATGAAGATCTTCAAGAATAATAAGAAAATTCCTTCTGAGATGGTAATTTCTTTGTAACTATTGCTTTAGGAACCTTCTCAGCCTTCACCGATTTCTTTGCTTGAACCGATTCTTCCAACACTTCGTAACCTAAACCTTTGTGTTTAGATCCTTGAGTCTCTGAAGAATTGGACGAAAAACCTGAAGCAACTCTTGACTTAGCATCACTAGTGATTTTGTCTTTGATATCCTTCAGCTTGTTCTTTTCAATCAAAACTTTTTCTTCTTCGGTTGCAGATGAAGAACTCGAAGCAACCTTATCAAACACTTTCTCATTTTCCAACAATACAGACTTTGAAGTAAACTTTGGAGCTTCACCCAAAGGTGTCTCCTTCTTTTTAGACTTGGACGTGTTCCTCTTGGGAGGAGTAGCAAACTTTGAATAGTCATGCAATTCATTGTTTGGATCAATCTGAGCAAAATTAACTTCATTTAAATCCACTGGTTGAGGTACCAAGTGAATATTTTCTTCCTTAGACTTCTCGGAACTCTGATCCTGCTTGTATAAGAAATTTAGTAATGTCGGTGACAAATTGCAATTCTTAACTTGCCTTTTCAATTCCAAAATTTCCAATTTCAAGTCATTAATTTTTTGTTGTCCTTCAAACACCTCTTGTTGTGACTTGATGAATTTTGCATTGAGATCATCATACTCATAAGTTTGTAACTTCCGGATCTCACATTCAGCATATAATTCTTCAAGCACATTTTCCCTCTTTTGTTTGTAGATCTCAACATCTTTTGTTAACACTTCATTCTTGTCTCTGTAAAGAACATTCACATCTTGAAGCATAGATATCTTATTTTGAAGCTTCTCAAAGGTAACAGCAGTTTTAGCAATAAGAACAGTAGCCTCTTCATATTTTTGCTGAACCGGATAACTCTTCTCAAACAGATTCTCAAAATCTTGAGCTGCGTCTAACGCTTCAGCTTTGGCTTTCTCACACTCTTCAGCCAATTGAACCTTTTCCTTCAAAACATCTTCATGAATATGAACCAACTCATAATATTTCTTTTGAAAATCCTCCAACTCTTTCTTTATCACCACAATTTCTTCGGTTGAAATTAGGCGATGTTGTTCAAAACTTGCAATTTCCTTGAGCAACTTCTCACATCTATAACATCTAAATTCGTCATCTTTTGAATTCTCAGAAGTCTTAGGTAATTCTTCATGAACCAAAGAGACACTTGAAGAAGAATCAGACTCTGTTAAAAAGCTTTCATCATCAGCATGTTGAACAATTAAAGCAATTGAGATTAGAGTATAATGCTTTTTAATTGCTGAATCTGCATTCCAAGCAAATTCATTTGAATGTACAAATGTATCAATCCAATCATGAGCAAGAGTAGCAGATTTCTTCTCAACCTTTTCAGCTTCATTTAATGGATGAAAAACTAAATGTGCATGTTGACCAGTCTTCAATTTACTATCAGCAGATCTTGGACATTCTCGAGCAAAGTGACCATAAACTGAACACTTATAACATTTCACTTTAGACTTATCCAATCCAATCTTTCCTTCCCGATTCAGTCTCTTCTTACCAGTTCTATTGAAAAACTTCTTTGTTCTACGAACCAACATAGCATACTGCCAATTTAGATCCATTCCCTCTAAATGATCATAATCATACTGATCGTAATCTTCATTTGCTAACTCAGCATTACTCACAGCACCAGTGATAACACCAAAGTATGAAGATACCAATGCAGACATCAACGCATTATAATCATCGACAATTTGAACAGACAATGCACTTTGAGTCGAAGAACTAGGACTTGACACAGTATAACCAGCAGAGGAATAACTTGGAATTTCAGATTTACCTGCCAGAAATGCTGTAGAAGGAGCAGAACTAAGAATATTAGACTTCCCAGCATTCATTATAGAGTCATTTTCACCATGATACACTGCAAGATTCTGAATTTGTGTAGGAAGTGATTTATTCACCATTAATTCCATATCCCGAGCCTGAATTCTTTGAACCAAATCATTGAAAGACAATCCTGAAAAATCCTTATCCTGAGTAATTATCATCACATAATTCTCCCACTTTTCAGGCAAAGCTTCCAAGATCTTTTCTTTCATATCAACCTCTTCTTTAGTAAGATTCACCAAACGCAGTTCACTCATCAGATGAGCGAATCTTGCAATCAGATTGGAAATCGTTTCATTTTGATAATTCTTAAAACTATCAAACACTTTCTTCAAAACCTTTTGTCGACTTTTCTTATATTGGTCATTGCCTTCACATCGTTTTTCCAACGCATCCCATAGACTTTTTGATGTGTAGTTACCAGGAAATTGATGTAGTAACTCTTTAGGCAATGCCATCGTTAACGTACTATACGCCTATTTCTCAGCTTGATAAGCTTTCTTTTGTTCAGAAGACATTTTTCTTTGAAGAATAGGTTCACCAGTTTCATCTTTAGGATAAACATATTGCTCAGTGAAAGCTAACCACATATCAATGTCATTTGTATCGACAAATGCTTCAAACCGTTTAACCCAACTATGATAATCTTCCAATTTTAGCAATTTGGGAACTTTCTGACTTGTTCCGATTTCATTATCATAATCATCATTATTTGCATCGTTGCTTGAACCGAATTTTGAATAGCCGTGAACGCTTGAAAATCAGACATTTTCGAATAAAATTAGTTACTGTTCACTCCGAACCTTGTCCGAACCTCCTCCGAGCTGCCTCCAAACTTAGTCCGAACTTGACAACGCCGAACTCTCTCCGAACCTGACCTTCGGACGAACAAAAAACCAAACAACTCCGAACTAGCTCCGAAAGACCACCGAACTCTCTCCAAACCTAGACCGATCTCTCACCGAACCTAGATAAAGACCGAGCTTCGTCCGAACCTCGAGTTCGGAGCGGTTACTCCAAAGTTGTCCGAACCTCAGACGTGACAGATTTCACTCGACGTCATTTTCTCGATTTTCAACGTTTTTGACTAGAATTTTCGACAGGAACTCAAGCAAACTCGATAGAACCGATCTAGAAACAGATTTTTGACAAAAAGCACACTCAAAATGATCAAACGAACTCAAAAATGATTGACATTTTCGCAAAAACGTGAATTTGAACTCAAAACTCCGAGAAACACTGATTTCTGACTAGTAGAACAAACCTAATGCTCTAAAACCACTTAAAAGTGCGTGAGCGTGCGGATCTTCTACTTAGTCGTAATGAAATCAATGTAATACGAGATGAAACACAAAGAGTAAATACAAATGAGCTTTGTATTAACCACAAAGAACAACAGAGCACACTAAGAGAATATGCCACGGAAGCTTAGACTGTTTTTTAATACAACACAAGACGCACATATTTATAATAGAGAAACCTGCTGGTCCGAACCTCTAGTTCGGCCCAAGGTTCGGCCATGTCCGAACTCCAGGTTCGGCCTGAGTTCGGACCTCAGCATCCTTGTATGATTCGTCTTGTATTCAATACTTCACATGACGATCAAGGACCATGTATCAACATAGTAGACTTGACATTATAATGGCAGTGTGTTTATGTGCCAGGTACCAAGCAGCACCTCGAGTTTCACACTTGAATGCAGTCAAGAGGATTCTAGCTTATCTGAAGGGTAACACAGATAATTTTCAAAGTCAAAGTGCTTAAATTTCCAAGTTTGGTGAAAAATGACTAACTTGTGCTAAAATCAATCTTGGTATTGGTTTGAAGTTAACCAACTTAAAAGAATATGAAATTTTGAGTTCGGGTGGAAAATTGACCCAACTCGGATGAAACTGAAAATTTTGAGTTCGGGTGGAAAATTGACCCAACTCGGATGAAATTGAAAATTTTGGGTTCTGGTGGAATTTCTTGACCAATCAAGTCAAAATTTAGGTACTTGACTTACTAATACAAAAATTTATACTCCTGGTAGGTTACTGGTAGCAGACATGTCTTTCTTTAAAATCTTTGTAATGTTGTAATTTTTAAGAATTACAATTTTACCCTTTTGTTACAATTCTGCTCTTAGCGGACTTGATTTTTGCCTTAGCAAACTTCTGACTGAGGCAAGTCCGCTAAGAATGATTAACAGGTTTGCCTTTAGCGAACTTGTTTAAAGACTTGTAATTTTTTTTTAAAAATCCGCTAAGAACAAATTGTTCTTAGCGAACTTGATTATGTTTGTGTCTTTTAAATGGTGAGAAGTCCGCTAGGTTGAACTTGTCCTTAGCGAACTTCTCCCATGTTTCATTTTTCTTTAAGTGTTTGAGAAGTCCGCTAAGAAGAATTTTGCCTTAGCGAACTTCTCCACTTGCATTTAAAGTCTACTGAGGCTAAACTGTTCTTAGCGAACTTGTTTAAGCCTTAGCGGACTTTGTTGGTCCTCACTGATCTTAATCAGTGCTAATGATGATGTTTTGAGAAGAAAACCAATCAAACAACTATAGATGATGATTTCCAATAGCTAAAATGGGTTTCTTGTATTGAACAATCACAACATCAACCAAAAGAATGATAAGAGATGAACAAAAAGCTACAAAGATGTAATAGAATGCTCCTAGCCGTCACCAAACTTACCAAAAATACAGAAGTCTGTATTAGGGTTGAGAATGTTGCAAAAGTTACAAATGAGAGCACAAAGGCTACTATTTATACACATCAGTAGACAGTTTCGCTGGTAGTTTCGCTGGCCAGGCGAAACTGTCACTGAGACAGACTAATCTAGATACCGAGCGAAACAACAGTTTCGCTCGGTAGTTTCGCTAACTACCCAAAAGACAAGATTACAATTGAAACTAATCTAAACAAGTAGACTTAACAAAACTATGAATTCCTCCCTACATTGATCTTCAATATTCCCCCTAGGGAGGGACTCAGCCTCTTGATCTTCATTCTTCAGCTCCGGCTTCACTCGGGCTTGGCTCTTTGTTCCGTTCCGATTCCCCCAAAACATTTGACTCATCAGCAGCGGGGACATCTGCCTCTGATTCCCCCAAAACAGTTGGCTCATTAGCAACGGGGACATCATCCGGCTTCACAACTTGTTCAGATGATTCTCCAAGACCGCCCCAAGATTTGTTCATCTGGTTTGCCAAATCCCTATCTTCTTCCATTCTGTCTTCATCAGCCCTTACCTTCTGTGCTAAATCCTTGATTTCTTTGACAATCCCCCGGGCCTTGTTGGTAACTCTCATAAACAGATTTGCCTCTTCAGCTGTGTCTTCTCCTGCCCCGCATCGGATTGGATTCTCGCACAAGGTCTTCAGATCATCGTTGCTAAATGAAAAGACTTCCATTGGATCAAACAATCTAATCTTAGCATCTTATCCAATTCTGATAACTGCCTCACCGGTTTGATTATCATAAAACCATTTCTTGAATGACTGCAGCCTTGAAAGTTGTTGATCTGGAATTCTGACCCTGTTCATTGTTTTAGCAGGTTTAGTTTTCAAAGATGATTTCTTTTCTTGAGAAACATGATTTTCGGTAGGTTTTGAAATTCGTATTGGAGTGAAAGAAGGAATTGGATTAGAAAGAAATTTGTTGAAGCAATTTTGAGATGTACTTGCATGACATTGATCATTTTCATTTGAAACAAAACTTTCTTGATTAAAAGACACTGACTCATCACTACTGCTATCTAAAGAAGAACAACTACTAGCTATACTACTGTCTGTGCTAGACTTCTTGGAATGAGAACTACTACTCGTAACAGACTCCTTAGAATTAAGACTACCGCATCCAAGTCCACTTGTGTTACCATATCCATTATCAAAATCCTCCCTGATCTCCTTATGGTTCACTCCTTCTAGACCTGCATGCAGACTGTTAGCATCACTAGGAATTAAATCATTTAGAGGATGAGGTTTCGGAGTAGGTGAATAACAATGCGTGCTTGGAGGACGATAAACTTTAGGAAACACATTCCCATTGTCCTCCATACCTATCCCGGTTTTTATTCTAGCTCCTCGTTGTTTAACGAGCATCTCTTCAACTTTCATTTGAGAAACGGTCCATCTATCTAACTTAGTCTGAAGTTGAGAGGTTTCAAATTGGGCTAATGTAACTTGTCAGGACCGATTTCACGTCGAGAATCCCGATCTTGAGCAAGAACGAAGGTGAGATGAAGGAGACGGGATGAAGAGAATCAAAGATAATAAATGACAAGAAATGATAAAACAAACGATTCATTGATTATTGCTGAATGATTACAACGAACCGAATGATTACAAACTCGTCATTGGAAATCCATGGTCACATTGGGTTGAGCTCAAACCCAATGTGTGACTCTCTCTCTAGAAATGATAGCTCACATCACTCATTATTCATCATTATTCATCCCTTATTCATCTATTCATTATTTAACAAATGAAGCTATCCCTTCCTATTTATAGAGAGCCCATGTGCTCACTAGCCCACTAACTAGCTAACACACATAAAATGAGCTAAATACAAATAAAACAAATGACATAATTATTATTAATTAAATCAAAGATGATTTAATTAATATGAAGCTTGACTCGCTCGAACCGATCTTCCGTTGACTTTTACGTTGACCGTTGACCCGAACAGTTGACTTTTCAAGAAAACGTCTTCGGTCCAAACTTGCAAGCCTCGAGCATCACAACCCGCGTCTCTGAATCAAATCACAATGGATTCTTCAACCGAATTATTCGAGAATAGATTTGATGGCGTCAGTCACACTTATTAAAAGTTTCAACAATTCCCCCTTGACTGACGCTGACAAATCTGTCATACTGGTGAAGAACCGCTCTGTCGTGCATCTTCGAAGAATAACTGATAAACCTGAATCTTTCTGTTGTAAAGGTTCCCCCTTTGAATAAGCTTCTTCTGTTCTTGTTGCACCAGTTGAGATCCAAGTGCTGCAGTTCACTCGGTTCACACGGTCGGGTACAATACTAAGAATGCTGAACATTGGAGAGAAAATCGCAACAAATCGAATCAGATAAACCAATCAATCACTGAAAATGCTCCAACTTCAGATAATCCACCCGATAATCCAAATCCATAGAAGTTCCCCCTTTTCTCTAGATCCCTCTGAAAACATCCGATGCGGAAGCGGAAAATCAGATGCAGAGAGTGGAAATGTTCCGCTCAGTTCCGAAGAAAAAACGGTACTGAAATCCTGAAATCGGACAATCTTGCGAAAAACCGGAAGCCGGGTGCTGACAGTTGTGAATGATCCATAAATTCTGAACTTGTTCCGCGTGACTGGGTTGGATGCGAAAATAGTGTCAAATCGGTGAAAAACTGAGATCCCGAGCGTAAACGAGAAATTTATTCATAAGCGGAGTCTTCGTAATTTTGGCGAAGAAAATCGAGCTCGGAAAAATATTCCGTGAAGAATTCTGAGTCAAACGGTGCAATCTGGAATGAATCTGAGAAGACCGTAAATTTTATTCAAGTAACGGCCTTCCGTTAGAGATTTAACGGAATATTCCAATATTTAACTGAGATTCCAGTTAATTCGGTTAGATGACATCAGCACTGCATCAGCTAAACAACTTGAAGTGAGACATAACGAAACAGTTGCAGACTTAACCGAGAAGCGAAACCAGTCCGTCAGTGGTCGTTAGCTAACGTGGTCTTGACGTCAACAAAAACTAGAAACCCGGTCAATAAATGAAATAAATCCATGACCACTAAAATATTTTCAAAATTTCGTTTCGGCGTTATCTCGTTATTCTTAAAAAAAATTGATGAGAAAAACCCCGCATTTAACGAAATAATACTGAAAATTAATTAATGGTGAAAAATCCCTTAAAGAAACACAATCCATGTCTATAATTCTCCACCAATCAGAATTTAGCTAGAGAAGACCACAATCCATGTATATGGATTTCAGCCAATCAAAATCAGCTAAAGAAACTGATCAACGGCTAGAGATAATGAACATTAACGGCTTGATCAACATTCCAATAGCAATCCGTGTGAGGGAGGCAAGAACCAATCAGAATTCATGTTAAAAACTGATCCACGGCTGGAAGACATTTGATCCAAGGGCTGTAATCTGCGATCCGTGTGAGGTTGGGGATAGCCAATGAGAGGCAGGCGGCTCAAGGCCTTCAACGGTTTGTCTTGGTCTGCTGGGCCCACGTTGACCTTCATTCCAGCCAATCACGAAATGGCAGCAAGAAAATAAACAACGGGTCTTTTATTTCAACAGGGGCCCACGATACCCTTCTGGACCAATGGCAATGCGACACCACCATAGGGGACCAATGGTTCTTTGTGGACAGGAGGGCCCACGCGAAAGTTATCTCCAATGGGAGATCGACAACATTTTATGGGAATGTAGGCCAGCCGACACAGGGAGAGAGAAAGAATTCCCTTCTGACCACACAGCGCTTGACACGTCAGCTTCTTCTCCACAAAATCTGTGAACCCTAATCCGATCAGAAAATGCAGCTAGTCGCCGGAAAAACCGAGAAACACCACCGGAAAACCGTAAATGACCCATACCTCGGTCAAATCTTAACCCAACTTGATGATTTTTAGCTCCCTGAACTCGTAGCTTGAATCTCTACACATCTAGACGACCAAAAATCTCTAAAACCAACTTGAATGAAAACCCAGTTGTCAACTTAGACGAGATCGCCAAACTCATACGAGGTCGCCAAGGCCACACGAGGTCGCCAAGGGCTTATTGAGGTCGCCAAGAAGGAAATCCAGGTCGGTTCGAGGTCGCCAAAAGCAACAACGAAATCGCCAAGTCGAGATCGCCAAGTTTATTCATGAAATCGCCAAGAGCAAGCCGAGATCGCCAGGAATAAAGTCGAAGTCGCCAAGTGTATCTTCAAGGACATCTGAGATCGCCAAGTACATCTTCAAGCTCTCTCGAGGTCGCCAAGAACACCTTCAACAGCTGTGAAATCGCCAAGGCAATCTTCATAAAAAATGAAGAACACCAAGAACACCGTGAAACACACACTACTGCGTGTTTCACCAGATCTGTCAAATCTGTTGCGAATCAGGCGAAACCGATGCTCCCAATGGATCCGGAACGCGTTTTCCACCAAGATTCATACTTTATTTCATCCAAAAACACTGATTTTAGCACCAAAAACTCAGAATCAAAGCTCAAAAAATCTTCAAAACCCCAAAAACGTGAAAACTCTAACAGCTTCGTTTTTCAGCCTCAGATCTCGGATTTCTTCACTGATTTGAACATATGGAGCTTGAAATCATATCTAAATGAACCCAATGACAAGAATCTATCATCAGATTCATCCAGAAATCATCAATCAGCTCCAAAAATAAGAAAAAAGTAGAAAAAGTCTCCAAAGTGGGTTTTTCCAATCAGCACCTCATTCAAGCTCAAAATCACAGATTCGAGTGACCAGATTCACGGTGAGATGAATCTGATCGGTACCCGCTCTGATACCATTTGTCAGGACCGATTTCACGTCGAGAATCCCGATCTTGAGCAAGAACGAAGGTGAGATGAAGGAGACGGGATGAAGAGAATCAAAGATAATAAATGACAAGAAATGATAAAACAAACGATTCATTGATTATTGCTGAATGATTACAACGAACCGAATGATTACAAACTCGTCATTGGAAATCCATGGTCACATTGGGTTGAGCTCAAACCCAATGTGTGACTCTCTCTCTAGAAATGATAGCTCACATCACTCATTATTCATCATTATTCATCCCTTATTCATCTATTCATTATTTAACAAATGAAGCTATCCCTTCCTATTTATAGAGAGCCCATGTGCTCACTAGCCCACTAACTAGCTAACACACATAAAATGAGCTAAATACAAATAAAACAAATGACATAATTATTATTAATTAAATCAAAGATGATTTAATTAATATGAAGCTTGACTCGCTCGAACCGATCTTCCGTTGACTTTTACGTTGACCGTTGACCCGAACGGTTGACTTTTCAAGAAAACGTCTTCGGTCCAAACTTGCAAGCCTCGAGCATCACAACCCGCGTCTCTGAATCAAATCACAATGGATTCTTCAACCGAATTATTCGAGAATAGATTTGATGGCGTCAGTCACACTTATTAAAAGTTCCAACAATTCCCCCTTGACTGACGCTGACAAATCTGTCATACTGGTGAAGAACCGCTCTGTCGTGCATCTTCGAAGAATAACTGATAAACCTGAATCTTTCTGTTGTAAAGGTTCCCCCTTTGAATAAGCTTCTTCTGTTCTTGTTGCACCAGTTGAGATCCAAGTGCTGCAGTTCACTCGGTTCACACGGTCGGGTACAATACTAAGAATGCTGAACATTGGAGAGAAAATCGCAACAAATCGAATCAGATAAACCAATCAATCACTGAAAATGCTCCAACTTCAGATAATCGACCCGATAATCCAAATCCATAGAAGTTCCCCCTTTTCTCTAGATCCCTCTGAAAACATCCGATGCGGAAGCGGAAAATCAGATGCAGAGAGTGGAAATGTTCCGCTCAGTTCCGAAGAAAAAACGGTACTGAAATCCTGAAATCGGACAATCTTGCGAAAAACCGGAAGCCGGGTGCTGACAGTTGTGAATGATCCATAAATTCTGAACTTGTTCCGCGTGACTGGGTTGGATGCGAAAATAGTGTCAAATCGGTGAAAAACTGAGATCCCGAGCGTAAACGAGAAATTTATTCATAAGCGGAGTCTTCGTAATTTTGGCGAAGAAAATCGAGCTCGGAAAAATATTCCGTGAAGAATTCTGAGTCAAACGGTGCAATCTGGAATGAATCTGAGAAGACCGTAAATTTTATTCAAGTAACGGCCTTCCGTTAGAGATTTAACGGAATATTCCAATATTTAACTGAGATTCCAGTTAATTCGGTTAGATGACATCAGCACTGCATCAGCTAAACAACTTGAAGTGAGACATAACGAAACAGTTGCAGACTTAACCGAGAAGCGAAACCAGTCCGTCAGTGGTCGTTAGCTAACGTGGTCTTGACGTCAACAAAAACTAGAAACCCGGTCAATAAATGAAATAAATCCATGACCACTAAAATATTTTCAAAATTTCGTTTCGGCGTTATCTCGTTATTCTTAAAAAAAATTGATGAGAAAAACCCCGCATTTAACGAAATAATACTGAAAATTAATTAATGGTGAAAAATCCCTTAAAGAAACACAATCCATGTCTATAATTCTCCACCAATCAGAATTTAGCTAGAGAAGACCACAATCCATGTATATGGATTTCAGCCAATCAAAATCAGCTAAAGAAACTGATCAACGGCTAGAGATAATGAACATTAACGGCTTGATTGTAATCGGTGTACAGAAAGAACGATTTCAGCCAACTAGTTTCGGTGTATGCACGGGCAGCACTTTCGCTCGGAAATACCCGATGACACACAGTTTCGCTAGCTAGATTCGCTGGAAACTGGTTTGAACTTTCGTTCAAAAATAATATTGTTTCGCCAGTAGTTTCGTCCAAAAACAATTATATGATTCACGGCGACACTATAGTTTCGCTGTATAGTATCGCTGGAAGATACAGCAGTTTCGCTGTATAGTGTCGCTGGAAGAACCTCAGTTTCGCCCAGAACAGAAAACCCTCTTTTTGAAGAAGAAATGATCACAAACCAATCCAAATCACTATTGAATAATGATCAGTTGATTGCATATGCTTCAGGACATCAAAACATACAATATTCAACCAATTTTCAATCCAAAACAATCAGATTTCAGATTCAAATAGATTTTCAAAAGTTTTACCAAAAACACTCAAAAACACCAAAAATCAAGAGCACAATGGCTCTGATACCATATTGTTGGTCCTCACTGATCTTAATCAGTGCTAATGATGATGTTTTGAGAAGAAAACCAATCAAACAACAATAGATGATGATTTCCAATAGCTAAAATGGGTTTCTAGTATTGAACAATCACAACATCAACCAAAAGAATGATAAGAGATGAACAAAAAGCTACAAAGATGTAATAGAATGCTCCTAGCCGTCACCAAACTTACCAAAAATGCAGAAATCTGTATTAGGGTTGAGAATGTTGCAAAAGTTACAAATGAGAGCACAAAGGCTACTATTTATACACATCAGTAGACAGTTTCGCTGGTAGTTTCGCTGGCCAGGCGAAACTGTCACTGAGACAGACTAATCTAGATACCGAGCGAAACAACAGTTTCGCTCGGTAGTTTCGCTAACTACCCAAAAGACAAGATTACAATTGAAACTAATCTAAACAAGTAGACTTAACAAAACTATGAATTCCTCCCTACATTGATCTTCAGACTTCCTTTAATTACTTAGAAAATTTTTGATGTCTCAAGTTCAAATTGGCCTTAGCGTACTTAATTTTGCCTTAGCGAACTTCTTAGCTTAGCGAACTTCTTTTAGGCTTAGCGTACTTGTCCTTAGTCTTAGCGAACTTCCTAGCTTAGCGAACTTCTTTTAGGCTTAGCGTACTTGTCCTTTGTCTTAGCGAACTTCCTAGCTTATCAAACTTCTTTTAGGCTTAGCGTACTTGTCCTTAGCCTTAGCAAACTTCCTAGCTTAGTGAACTTCTTTTAGGCTTAGCGTACTTGTCCTTAGTCTTAGCGAACTTCCTTAAGCTTAGCGAACTTCTTGTAGGCTTAGCGTACTTCTTTGTGGCCTTAGCGAACTTGTTTTAAATACTCTCCATTTAGCGTACTTGTTTCAGTCCGCTTACACTTAGTGGACATGGAGACTAGCTTAGCGAACTTGTTTAAATTCTAGATATTTATAATTCCGCTAAACCTAACAGTATATAAAGGGGGACTTGATCGTTTTCTTTATTCACGCATTCAAACACACTTACACCCGCTCTCATACTCTCGAATCGGCGACTCATACCAATCCACTGTTCGATCGAAATCCACACATTCTCTCTCGAATCTGTCACTCTAGTTGCAATTAGGGTTGATTCGCACACTCTTCTTGCATACACAGGTTCGATCTCACCTTTATTTAGGTCGATTTAGGTATTCGGTGATAATGATGAGCCGTAGGTCCAATTCTCAACCTTTTTGGGTTTCTAATGGTTTAAATTGATGTTATTACAGATTTCCCTCATCTTTACTTGATCCTAATTAACGTGTGTTCAAGTTTAAGGTATGTGAAACTTGAATCTTATTTATCTCTTTGAATCCGAGAAAGTTGTGAACAGGGATATGGATGAAAGTGTTTGTACATGAAATTTCTTTGAATATTCTATAACAGTTGGTTGTGTTGTTCTAGTTGATTAGTTTGAACCATGAAATTTGTTTGAACTGATAAACTATGAACTTTAAAATCTATGACCTCAGTTAATTTAGGATACTTAGGATTTTTTTTTTAAATTTGTTAAATTATTGAAACTTTGGTTAGTTTGTAGAACTCAATGGGAGCTGTTACCAATTCCTGTTAGGTTACACAAATCAGATTGTGCATACATGCTTATGGGTGTACATCTGACAAGTTATAAGTTTCAATTTGTTTACACTCAATGATTGGATTGACCTAATGAATTCCACATAGTGTTGAATTTATCTAAGTCTTCAATCAGAATCTATTTCACTTAATAGTCTGTGACTAAATTGATGAGACTTAACTTCTGAATCTGCCAATAACTTTTGATTAGCTAATTCATTAATCAAATTAATAGATTAAGCTTGAAGTTTCTCAATAAGTCATCAATTTCAATTTGCCTTTATTTTTCTGTGTATGCCTAATTTTTGAAGTCTGACATACCTTGTCTGATCTCAAAACAAAATTTCTTACAGTTGAGAGATTGATCAAGAACATTGCATCTTTTTCTATTGATCCATAGAAAATTGTAGATCATCAAAAATGTATGTTGTTCTATCAAATGACAATTTGGGTTAAGACTCAAACTTGGCTACACAGGGGCAAATTTTATTTACTTTTAGTTATTTGAAACCTACTTGATGTCTAACATAAATTACTTGATCCCAGCAGATTACTCTTACTGAGACAATTGAGAATTCACTACATCTTAGATTAGATCTTAGTCACCTATAGATCTTCACAAAGGTATGTGTTTTCTCAATATAAGCATTCATGTTGTTAATCAGGTAGTGCATCAACTTGTTTCATTCTTATGTATATATAAGTCTTACTTGATCCCAGCAGATTATTCTTACTGAGGCAATTGAGAATTCATTACATTTTAAATGGGATAGACCTGTTACATCCTAACATCCTTGTCCTAAACCTAAAAGTGCTGATTTTGACTTAGTTGATCATTGTCCTAATCTTAAAACTCCAAATCAAGGAGTTCACAAGTTCGGGTGGAACCAAGTCACAATGTGACTTTTCCTGGACTAACTTGACAAACTAGGATCTCAAAACCTCACAAGATGCTATATAATCTTAAAGTCAATTGGTTTTTGATCCCAGATTGCCAAAATCTCCTATATTTGATGACTCTGACTGTTGTTGAGTCTCAGTAGTAGAATTTTCAATAATTCCTCTCTGACCCAATAACAAGTCAAAATTTGGCTAGTTCAATCTAAGTTTTGGGTCATTTATAGTTTTTATACAACTCTTACATTTAAGTCAACATTTATGGAGATTAGATCTGGCTCCTTATTTTCGAGATTTTAAATTTTACACACACAAATTATTTACTTCCTATGATACTTACTTCTGTTAATCATGATATTCTGGTTGCATGTGATCAATTTTGGAGTATATGCACTATGTGAGTTGTTTTATGTCATTGATACTTATGTGAAAAACTCTGTCACTATCACGAGTCTAGTGTGACATGACATTCATTTAGTGTCAAATTGGATATAATCCTTTAATTCTATATGTGCAGATGCCTCCCAGACAAGCTGCTGAAGCTTTAGAGTTTGGTCGTTGTAAGGGAATAATTTGTGGCTTGTGTATTAAATCATCACTTGGCGGAGTATTCTGAAGGCCTATGTGTTAGAATAGGTGAAAATGAGTTGGGTTATGGGTATATTGGGTCATTGGGCCAATTTAGACATGTTTGGGCTCATTTAGAATGAGTTTAGGTGGAGTTTAATGGGCCATTAAAGTCAAATACGGGAATTTTATGTGATTTAGGGTTACCAAAGATAGATTAGCTTGTTTTCCAAGCTAATCTCCTCCTATATAAGGATGGTTTAATTAGAAGATTAGGGTTGGTTGCTCCTAAGGTGTTTTGCGATTTGGTGTTCACGAAATTCTCAAGGAGAATTTCGACAAGTGTGTAGCAATCGGTGATTAATAGTAAAGTGTTCTCTTCAATCGGTTTGTGTTCTTACTTGTTTTGTTATTGCTTTTACGTATTTTTCTTGATTTATCTTGAATCACTCTAGTGTTTGGATTCCGCACATTCACTAGAGGTTGTGATATCGTGTTTGGGTTATTTCGGGACTTACAATTGGTATCAGAGCCAAGAAACGCAAGTTTCGAGGCTCTCGCGATATCAGATTCAAGGTTTTGAGTACTAACGATTTGAGTTTTCTGGTGATTTTCAGCTTTTAGCACTTTCGGAGGTGTTTTGTGCAGGTTACAATACATGACAGAAGGTTCGGAAGGCTGTGCGTGTGTTTTTGGAACTTTTCGATCCTACTAAGTACTTTTCGATCAGGTTTTCTGGTCGAAAAGCCCTCCTCAGCCGCCTAAATCGATCGAGAAGCCCCCCTTTGTGGCTTTTCGATCCATTGATCTTGCTCGAAAAGTCCCCTAAGTGACTTTTCGACCAGCCTGCCCAATCGAGAAGTCCCCTTTTGTGACTTCTCGATCTGTTTCACCGATCGAAAAGTCCCCTCAGAGACTTTTCGATCCGACCCTCTCAATCGAGAAGTCCCCTTGTGACTTCTCGATCAGCCTCCATTGATCGAAAAGTCCCCTGTGACTTTTCGATCCATTGTGCTTCTTGATCGAAAAGTCCCCTTTGAGACTTTTCGATCCAGCCCTCACTTTTCGATCGGATCAGACTTTTCGACCCGCTTCATCCCGATCGAAAAGTACTTTTCGATCAGCTCGTTTCAGCCGTAAACCACTTTTCGATCAAGCTTTTTCGGCAGAAAACCCTTTTCGATCTACTTTTCGATCAAGCCACTTTCAACCGAAAACCCACTTTCCGATCAAAAAAACCCACTTTTCAATTTTCAATCCGTTCAAGTCTTTCTGTTCGTATTTGATCCAGAAGTTCAATCAAAGATATATCTATACTACTATATAATGAGTATTGCTCAAGTGTCTTAAAATTAAGACGCTTACAAATCAAGAAGCAGAATGTACAAGTGATCAAAGCACATAAACCATTCAATGTCTTTTAGATCGAAAACCAGGCGTCATTGAGTCTCATTCATTCATTTTGAGCAATAATTCAAACGTAGATAGAAAAGGGGCAGACACACAGATACCCAAAATCGAAGGGAATTCGTCCTTAGCGTAGTCTCTTCTTCAACCTAGCTGATAAAATCAGGAATCTCTGCCCCTTCTTTTTTCAAAATCTCCTCTTTGAGAGATATCTCCACTTGCTTTTCACCTCCAAAGCCAGCCAACCCTAATATTGGAAAGACCTTGATGCATACGAAATTTTCAAATTTCAAAATCAAATTCACTTTTTGTCCACAGATCTCAAAATCGTCTCACTCTCTCTCTCTCATCAAACGGAGAAGTTCCTGGACACCGTTCCTTCGTAGAAACCCTAATTCAACACCTAAAAATTCAAATCGATTGTGCTGATTCGTTTCTTCACCTTCCATGGTCGCTCGATTTTGTGTTCCAGGTTTGCTTCATCTTTTCCTTTTCCGTTCATTTAGTATCTTTTAATGGTTTAGGTTATGTTGATTGAGCTCTACCATCCTTCACTTTGCGACGTTTGCTTCTTCGATGGCTTTATGGCGTCACGGCTCTTTGAAGGTGGGATTTTAAGAGGTAAGGTCGTTTTTTAGTGGGATTCCATGACCTAATTTCTATTCCCAGGGGCTAACGAAGGTCAAGTTTTTACTTGATTCCAACCGTAAATTGGTTTCTCAGGTTCGTCCAAGTTAGGTTAATTTTCGTATGTAATTTTATACTGATTTTTGGTGGGGACGATTATACCAAGATTTTTATCAATTGAAAAAAAATAGGAATGGTTCAATAAAGATTTTGGTCCCCTGTCCATTTAACCTATGAAGCTTCTTCAAGAATCAAGAATCATGTCATTGTTATTTATTAGGTAAGAATGCACATGAGGCTGACTGGTAATCATCTTTTCTTCTAAGTTTAATGAAATTCATATTTTCAATTCTCTTGATAGCCTAAATTTGCTTTTGATCTTAGCGCACGTCTTACAAAAGCTTATCAGACAGCTGATGTTCTGTTTGAGGTATTAAAGGTCGCCAATCTAACAGAAGCAATTGATATGGCAGATGAGGTAAGTATTGGATATTTTTCTTTCCCTTGAGAGGTTCATTTGAAAAATAACTTACATTATTATATAATTTGGTGGATTATTAATGCATATGTTTGCATAGATATTGGAAACACAACAGAAGCTTGCTGAGAGATGTATGCTCCTTATAATATACTTCACGTGATCCTAACAGTTCAAATCAAACAATTATGAGATATCAAGAGGTTTGTTAGAAAAATTTTGTATGTTAGTTATTTATTTTGTTTTGTATTTTGTCAGTTCACATGTTCATTTTTAGATACAAGCTTCCGTCTATGCTCTTTGTAATACCAGAGGTCTTCCATAGCCAAAAGGCTACAAAAAGAAAGTGGATGATGACATTTTGGATTTGGTACAATCTATGCTCGGTTTTCAGGTTTGCTAATTTGTGTTTATATAATATATAGAAATGGTGGTCAAAAGTACGTGAGTCAAAAGGGGTTGACACGAAAACCTTTTGACCAATGTTTATTATTAAAATCTGATAGGTTATCAATATATCTGTTCCATATCTTTGTTCTTAGGTACTATGTTCACTTTGATAAGGTTTGCGAAGAATTTCAAAGTTTGATACACCATCTTGATGATAGAACGATGAGAAATACACAAGGGAAACCCTCCATCAGAATCTCCATCAGAATGTTGCCTCACTCTCTCAAAGTGAAGGACGAATTTGAAATTCAAATTCTCTCTATTTCGCAAACCCTCTCTTCTCCATTATGCACACCACATTCATAGATTTATGTCTAATCGCTTCAAACGGCGGGACAACCTCCGAGAAAGCTGACCGGAATCCACTGTGACTGATGTTTCTTTGATTGCTTTTCCACTTTGACTTCAGCAGGTGTCTTTAGTCAAATATATTGGTTAGTTAATAAGTTGATGAAATTAAAAAGTTTTGACATGTTGTTTTGTGGCAGGTTTATCACCTTCATCGTTGAATGGGAGGAGCTTCTTTGTATTTACAATGAATAAAAAGGTATGTTTACATGAGATTTAAGTTTTGTATTGCCGATACTTCATTACTGCTTTTTATTTAATGAATTTTTTGTAAGGTAAGTATCTGTTATAGAAAAAACTCAGTATTTGAAATTTTTTATGTAACTTTTTGTTCTTTAACATATAACGTAAATCTTAATATCTCGCGGTTGTTAAGGTTGTTTCAATTTGTACCATGTATATATCTTTCGCTGCCCACTTATAAAGAAGGTTTCAAAATTTAAGAAAAACTAAGATTTTCTTGATGTTGAGGTTGTTTTAATTCCTACTAATTGTTTATTTATTTATTTTATGTTAATGATTTTGGTTCTTCTTACAACTGAGTGTTAATTGTTTTCTAAACTGTTTTGGAGGTATTCTTCTTAATTGAAACTTTAACTCTGTGTTAAGGTTGATTGTTATATATAACAAGTTTGTGATTAAAATAGCATATTTTTATGAGGTTACTTTAGTAGCCTGCTATATTAGAACAGTTTATTTTTCATTGCAGTCAACCATCCTTTTTCTAACTGTTGTTAGTTTTCATTGCAATCGACCTTGCTTTTACTATTGGCATGAGATTTAAAATGGGATTTGAGGGTGAGGACTGTCCTGAAAGAAGGTAAATGATTTGTTGTTTATAGCTTTTTGGATATTTATGATACTAAATTCCTATGCTTATTAATATGACTTTTACTTCGTTTGGTTATGTTTACTGGTACAATAGTTGAAATTGAAGATATATGTCCTCATTGGGGAGATTCGAAGTGGCGTTCATCAAAGGTTAATAATAATAGATGTTTGAATCTGTTTTGATCTGTGATTCGTTAATAAACTAAAAAGGGTCAAACCTTTTCTTTACCATACCAGGTTACTTGGGATGAACCTGCTACATTAGGAGACCAGATCATGTTTCGACATAAATATCCTTCCCAAATTTGATGATAATATAAGACCTTCAAAAGCACCCTTAACACCTTCAGATGTGTTATTCCATTATTCAATCAAAGGATAGGTGCCAAACACATTATCGGTCTCAGATCTCAAGTCTGACTTGACAAAAGAACATGAGATTCTACAAGTTTTAGCAAAGTAAATTCAAAGCAAACAAACCACTTCCACCTGAAGCTGTACCAAGGTACGTCTCATTCAATTCCATAAGTTTTTACTTCTCCTTTCTCTATGTGTAAAGGGCCTGATTGGGATGATAGTAAATGGAGATTTGGGTTGGCTTGGCTTGGCTATGGCTTGTTGTGATAGGCTGTTGGAATAAAATTGCAAGTTATTATGGGCTCATCAGAAAGCTTGCGGCCTCACAAAATGTTATTTGGCATGTTAATGATAAGTATTATGTTTGGAATTCTTGGATTTGTTTTGTTTTTTAGTAGGATTTGAGACAGGTGGTATGGTCATTGTATTAGTTTGCATCACGAGTTTCAGTTTGGGATAAAGATTAGTCATAGGGAAATGTCCTATTGCTAATTTTTATTTTCTCATTTCTTGTTTGTAATCTTATTTGGTTTTAAATAAAATTTTACCGGGCTTTGCCCTTTACACTTATGCTTTTACGGGAGCAGGTAGGTGGAGCAATAGCAAGTTGCAGGTCATTGTCTGGATGTTATATTGAGAAAATTAATGTTGTATCTATGTTGTAATTAATGTTAATCAGTTTAGTCTGCTTTCTTGACAGGTGACTTTTGGCATGCAAACTAATAAAGCATATGGTTAGTATTCATCAGCATATTTAGCACTAGAGACAACTAGACTCAGGGCCGGCCCCGAAAACCCTCAAAAAAAATTGGGCCCTAGGCGAGATAAAAGAATAGGCCCTTATGCTATCCTCGTTCAAACGCTGCTGTTGCATTTGGTTTTTTGGTTACATTTTGATGGAATTGTAATTTGTTGTATTTGTGTTTCGTCATTCTAGACATTTTAGACACTTTGTGTTTTTTTTTTCTTCCTTTCCGTTCTAGCTTCTTTCTTTTTAATGAAATATTCGTCGTTCAAAAAAAAAGATAGAACTGTAGGTCCATAATACCAAATTATATCAAAATTA
The DNA here is from genome assembly GCA_039602395.1 of Deinandra increscens subsp. villosa. Taxonomy (NCBI): domain Eukaryota; kingdom Viridiplantae; phylum Streptophyta; class Magnoliopsida; order Asterales; family Asteraceae; genus Deinandra; species Deinandra increscens. The sequence goes on along the minus strand of JBCNJP010000010.1, from coordinate 91,659,597 downwards.
AACACTAATTAAACAATAAACACCAACATCTTACCTAATTACACAAAAATTAAAACTTAATTCACTATACTAAAGAGGCATATAAATTCAATTATGCTTGAGAAATGCCTATAGGAAGGCCTGGCCATGTATGGTGACTGAGGCATATAAAATTAAACCCTAATTAATTCACTTTACAAAAGAGACATATAAAATTAAACCCTAATTTAAGAGGCATATGAACTCCAAATTAAACTCACTCAAACAGAAAATAAAACCCCAAATTAAAAAGAATAAAAGATGATTACCTTAGGGCTTAGGGTAGAACCCTAGGACTTAGAAGGTTTCTCGCTGGCTCAGTGGCGCGCTGCACAAATAAGAAGGACGAGAAGGAGAGACGGCTGGAGTCACTGGTCGGAGCTGAAGGAGTGAAGGTCGCGCCGGCCGCCGGGATTCGGGAAAGAACAGTAGCAGGGACGAGAAGAAGAGGGGACTTGAGAGGGTTTTCTCACTTTATAATCTGATCTGATCGAGGAGTTATGATTTTTTTTCTATATGTCGTTGTTTGGGTTTAAAAAAGGGTTTTTAAAGTTTATAAAAAGTCAAAAATAGGGCCCTTAGCTTTAAGACTTTACAAAAAAGGTGGCTGATAAATAAAAATGACAATAACAAGCTTCGAACTTGCGAGCTTTCCTTTATATGGAGCAAATACGAACCGACTAGACTGTATTACAATTTGTTAATACTTCGCAAAATCTTTTATAAGTACACTATATAACTGATATATATATACATATAAGAATTTTTTTTTAAAAATTCCGGGCCCTCCAAAATCCCGGGCCCTAGGCGGTCGCCTACCCCGCCTAGGCCCGGGGCCGGCCCTGACTAGACTATTAGTGTTTGAAGCTACAGACCAACTTCATAGGTTCGGAAACAAGAAATCCCGTGGTGCCCTAGCAATGGCTAAGATGAACTTTATTCCTTTCATAAAAAATTTACCATTAATATTATAAAGAAGGTTATAAATTGATTAAAATTGGGCCGAATTATGTAATCTATATGTTTGTTTACGCTTAGGTATATTAATTGTTTTCTGCAAGTATGTTATTGAAGATTGTGGGCACATACACTTTTAAAATGTTTGATTTAACTTGATGTCATGTCATCATCATGTACCTCATTATAAATTATCATCGCGTTGCATCGTGTTAACAAAAACGAATATCGCGTTATAATTTGTCGTCACGACTGAACCCGCGAACAGAAGACAATAACGTGCTATAAACGTTCGCCCACTGCAACGCATGATCAAATAATCTCACAGCTTTGGTAATTACAGTTATAAGTTACACCTTTTTTATGAGAATAACCCATAAAAGAACATTGAGTACGTTTTTTAATAGTTGAATCATTTTCGTTTCATAGCATTATAATTCCTAAAAAGTAGTAAAATAAATTCTCACTTTTGAGTACATATTTTTTTATGGTTTTCGTTTAGAAATGTTTATTTAGGCAAGGATATAGTAACTGAAAAAGAAATAAATATAGTTTTTTACAGCTTTTGTATCAATACATTTTGCTACCCGCTTGACCCCTTCTATTTTGACAATTTGGAAACTAATAGATGTATACTACAATATATCACGAGATGATTACAAAAAACAAATATTGCGTTAGTTGATTGCCGTCGACGTCGCATCGCGCGGATGTCCCCGTATGTAATGGGGTCTTGTAAATTTTCGGTGCCCCCAAACTCGCATGTACCACATTATATATTGTTGATGTGCCCTCTTTGTGCTAACTGAAACGAATATCATGTTGTAAATTGTCGTTGTCATCGAACACGCAAACATAAGACAAATAACACGCTATAAACTGTTTCCGCCGCAACGCGCGGGCACACGGCTAGTATATATATATATATATATATATATATATATATATATATATATATATATAGGGTAAGGATCCTGCGAAAACACTTTATATTACGAAAACGCGCATAACTTATTCACACGTTAATGTTTTTTTCATAAAATTCGTGCCAAAAGTCTTATATTTACGCTATCTCTGGACAAAAACAAATTATAATGCGAAAAAAACACTCCTTATGTTAAAAAACATATTAAAAGCACTAAAACATTTGTGCTACTAATGATAATGAAACATAGTGCACATGTGCAAGATATAATTAAAAAGTTATAATATGTTTTTTTTCTTTAGATCTAAAGATAAGACAACTATAAGATTTAGGGTGCAATTTATTTTTAAATCTATTAATGTATACCACATATATGAGGCTATTTTGGTGTGATGCCAATGTGCATCATTAGAAAAAACACAAAAAAAAAATTGATAGAAATATAACACATGGTGCGACTTAGAAAAAAATATATTAACTCCTACTAAAAGTATGAGTTTTTTTTTGTGATGCACATGTGCATCACAAAAAAAAAACGTTATTTTTTTTTAGTTTTGTTAGAATTAAAGATAACATAATTATAAGACTTTTAATGCAATTTTTTTTTTAATATTAACGTATAAAAAAGTTATGTAGGTTTTAAGATGATTTTCGCGTTTTCGCATTATCTTCCCCTAATATATATATATATATATATATATATATATATATATATATATATATATATATATATAGGGAGAGGATCATTTGAGAACCAATTTGTTTGGGAACTAAAAATAACTAATTTGAGCCACAAGTTTATTTACATGTATCCCCCCTTTCATGAATTGTAGTGGTCCCCCTGAAATTTGTGGTTGAGAGTTAGTTCTCAAAAGTTTTCAAAACAAAAAAGTTCTAATTTGAACCTAACCCTATATAGGGAGAGGATCATTTGAGAACCAATTTGTTTGAGAACTAAAAAGAACTAATTTATATATATATATAGGGTAATGATCCTGCGAAAACACTTTATATTGCGAAAACACGAAAGCCAATATTAGAACCTACATAACTTCTTCATACGTTAATGTTTTTTCATAAAATTCGCACCGAAAGTCTTAGAATTACGCTATCTCTGGACAAAAAAAAATTATCATACGGAAAAAAACAATCCTTATGTTAAAAACATATTAAAAACACTAAAACATTTATGCTACTAATGATAATGAAACATAGTGCACATGTGCAACATATAATTAAAAAGTTACAAAATGTTATTTTTTTTCTTTAGATCTAAAGATAAGACAACTATAAGAGTTAAGGTGCAATTTCTTTTTAAAACTATTAATGTATACCACATATATGAGGTTTTTTGGTGTAGGATCGAAATTAGTTAGACTTTAACTAAACAAGACCCCTCTACTTGTAAATATAACCCTGCGGAATTAAAGTTATATTTCACTTTATTTAAGTTGATTTTAGTTCTCTTGTCTTAGGTAGTGCTTGATTTGCATAAGTATAGTAACAACGAAGTAAGAAATACTCGGCACTATTTGCATTAACTCAAAGTTACACTATTACAAGGTGATCAAGAACCGTGTGTAAACTAGAGCTAACTAATGCTATATATAGTGCATATGAGATCAATAACATCCATTGATCTCGAACGATTTAATCTAATTAAACCGTTAACTACAAAGTCAAATACAAACTACCAAAAGTGTAAACTTCGACAATTGGAATATCTTGAGTATCAATAGCAACAACCTATATTTGGAGAGCGGCTTTGATATATTTGGAAGCAACCGAGAAGTTTTTGCAGGATTGGACTACTGAAAAGACATCTCAGGAAAAGTCCGGTTGAACTCATTATCTGGTGGATAATCGAGTTCACCCGGAATATTCGCTAACAGACAAAGTTGCTTCTTCCGCTTGAATAACCGGTTCCGCATGAAGTTGAGACTTCCGCTTGAACTTCAACTTCAACCGGAAAACATCAAAAATTGGCTTTCAGCCGGAAATCTCCAAAGCGATATTCCTTACAACTCCCCCTAAGCTGATGCTGTCAAATTATTCTTTAACTTCGAAGTCTATCTTTAAAAACTGACTTGTACCCAAAAATGATTTTCTCCTTAGCTTGCTTGTCAAAGGATTTGATACCTACATTCACATCCTTCGAAAGAACATTCATGTTAGTCATGGTGACTTTCACATGTTTAAGATCTTCCCAATCTTGTTCAGTCCACTGTTCTTGAACATTGATTGCTTTATGAGTGGTAAATGAGCTATCTGCCCTGTGCACATAGAATAACTTTTCTTCTTCTTTCCAGATAACAAATTTTATCGGACTCGTAGACACTTCTTCAATATCATCATCGCCCTGAGCTTCAGAAGGCATTCCATGCTCGAGCACTTTGGTTTCTATGCTCATTCTCAGTACGAGCTCTGCTCTGGTAGGACTCATGATGTTTCTCAGTTTGGCATAAATGTCTGTCAGTTGGAAGATGTCAAGCATTCTAGTGGCAAGATGTGCATTAACCACTCTAGAAGTGCATTCAGGAGTTGAAATTTGAAGTCAAAGTTGTCTTCATTTACTGTCCACCCAACAATTTTGTTTTTCCTTGGGGGACCTTTCTTCCTGGGCCTTTGTTCTTTCTTTCTTTTGTGATGCACCAGTCTCCTCTTTCTCATTTTACTTTCCTCATTGGACTCATCTGCTGATTCCTTTTTAATTGGGGCTTTACCCTTTGATGAAGGAGAAGAGGGACCAGGTTGGGTATCAGTTGGTTTGATTGGTGGGACAGGAGTGGTGGTGGTAGAAGGTTCTCTGATGGTAAGTGGAGGCAAGGATGTTTGAGTTGGTGGTCTACTGGCTTCGGGTGTAGGGCTGGAAGGAGGAGTTGGTGGGAAGATATCTGAAAGATCTATGGTAGGAGCAGGTTTCTTCTTGAAGGGGACAATTAGAGTGAAGTTATATGTTTTATACCTTGGGTTAGAAAGTTTGGTGACTACCTTCTTGGATATTGAGGGTGGCCTATATAGTATGATGGCAAGTGACTGGTATGCTGATGGAGTAGCTGTAGGTGTAGGGTTTGGGTTAAGGAAGAAGGAAGGTGGAGGTAGAATATCTGCATCATCAGTGAATTCCGGTTTAGCATTTAAGTTAGCTGCCATACCTGAAGTAAATTCTGAAGGTGGGGGCAGCACCAGCTTTGGGTTCACAGCAGCTACATCTCCTTTGAGCTCTTGAAAGATTGAGTCAATTAAATTGCACAACTCCCTTACCTTCATCTGAGCAGCCTCTTCCTCTGATTTCAAATTTCTGACAACCAGGACCCTCTTTACCTTTGTTAACAGCAGGTAGTTCTCATCATTCTTCACCAGTTTGGTGGGCATCTGAGAGGCAATGGAAATTAGCCTTTGCCTTTCAGCTTCAGTCATGGCATCCAAATTATATTCCCTCAATCTCTAGTTGAGGACCTCTGCTTAGCTTCTTCAAGCAGGCTTTCTACAACCCAGTCTTCTGAAAACAGATCAAATTCCTCTTTAAGCTCCCTTACTATCCTTTCATCTTTAGCAGCCATTCTGGCATCTTCCACCATTTTATTCATAGCTTCTGATTCAGGAGTATGAACAACCTGCTGAATGGTTCTGATGTTTGCAGGTTAAACTGGCTCTTCAACTTGAACTTATTATGTGCTCCTCAAAGCTATTAATGTTTCTGCTATGCCTTCAGCTTCATCACTCAACTGTTCTTCCGGTTGAACTACAGGGAGTTGATCGAACCCGCATATTGAATGACCAGGACCATGTACTGGATCAGGTGAATTCTCATCGATCAGAATTGCCTCAACCTGTGTTTTCGGTTCCGGTTGAACTTCCGGTTGAACATCCGCTCCAACTTCTTGTAGACCTTCAGTCACCACCTCAGGTTGGGTGACTTCAGGTTCTTTATCTGTTAATTCTAACACCTCAGTCCCTTCTCCTTCTCCAATCATGTTCTCATCACCTCCTCCAGTAGTAGTTCCCACTGGCAATGTTTCAGTGCTATCTTCCAAATTTTCAGGTGTTGCCTTGCTGGTGGAAGAAATGCTCTTCTCCGGTTGATCACTGGCTCTTTCAGCCGGAAAAAATGACTTTTTTCAGCAGTCTGGTGATCATGTTTAGGTGCTCAGGGAGAGCACCAGCAATCAACATGGAAGATTGAACTAACTCAGTAAGGTTAGGGTCTTCAAATGGAGAAATAGCAATCAGTTGACTACTCTTCATACTGATCCAACTTTCTTCAACTATGAAGGGATTGACACCAGCTTTCTTGCAGGTTGTGGCTCTAACTTCAGCCGGAATTCTGTCAGTTTCTTCTATTTCGATCATGGTAGGTGTTGAAGTCAACTTCTCCCACAATTTGACAGTATCAGCTTCATCAGCATCTTTGTTTGGGTTTGAAGGACATGCCTCAGCATCAGTAGGAGCAGCCTTTACCAAAGTAGGAACAGTGGCATTCAGAGAGTTAACCTCTGTTTGAAGATTTAGGTACAGTTTCGTCAATTCAGGTAGTGTATAGTTGTCCTCAACTGGCATTTTACCAGTATCCTTGGATAAAACCAAGTTATCAATCCGAGATTGATCAACCCTGGTACCCGTGGCTTCTTGGCACCTGGGATTCTCTTCTGCTGTCTCAACAACCCTTGGTTTCAATGAAGGACCCGTGGGTGCTGATTCAGAGAAGATTGCCACAGTTTGGTTCTTATCTATGTTACTGCTGACACCAGGGTCCAGTGGGGACACATGGGTAGCAGCAGCCCGCTCTGCATGAATCTCTTCAAAACTCTTGAGATTCACCTCTGGTGAGGAGTGGGAGTTCAGTGCAGTAGGGTCTTGATCCATTAGTATGTTCTCATGTAATGAGGTTGGTGAGTTAATAACACCCTCATTTGGATCAACAATAGGTGCATTGTCACTCCTAGGTGATAGGGGTTGTAGGGGTGAAAACCTTGAGGATGGGGATTGTACATCCATTTCTAATGACTCCCCCCTTAGAAGAAGGTTCATCCCTGAGAGAATATCCCAATTTGACCAGTTTTCGCTTGGGCTTTTTACCTTTTGCGGGGTTTGAATCTTCAGGTTGGTTAGTGGTAATAGGTGGAGACCTAATAACCACATTTCGCTGTGTTTTGAAAACGACAGGAGGGGATTCGGATGAGGAAGTGGCGGTGATATTTGAGTGGAGGCTTTCCTCTTTTTGGAATGATAGGTTTTAATGGTAGAGAAAGCAGGGACAGATGTGGGATCAGGAACTATTGGGTTTGTAGTCATGTCATCCTAAGCAGGTTGCTCAATTACAGCCACAGTGTCAGAACCAGATTTGAGCTCATTGTTCGCATATGATTCATCACACAAGTGCGGAA
>JBCNJP010000010.1:91492733-91651810 GCA_039602395.1 Deinandra increscens subsp. villosa | reverse complement strand
ACAGATTTTCTAGATGCAACAGAGTCATGTTAACACTTATAAGCAAGTAAGAGATCCTAATGGGTCAATTGTTCCAATTTGATCATTTAAAGGACAAAATGTGATTATTTAAGCTTAACAGATTAGATAGGGCCATTACATGTCACATTTAATCCTAACACATAAATATAAGCATGTATGAATCAAATAACACATACCCAAATCACCAAATTCACATTCAAGCTAAGACAGTCACATAAGTCTCATAAAAACAATTTCATGCAAAATTTGACTTATTAAAGTCAAAATGACCAAATGAGTGTTCAAATAGAGCTTAAATGCCTAAGACAGCTCATATGAACCTTAGAGGTATCATAGATCACATCCTATGTAGATATTCTCTCAATTAGTCACAAAGATGGTCAAATTAACTTAGATAGGTCAAGATATTCAAATTTTATCTATCCCAGTGTTAACTGTGTCCAAGATCCTTCCTCCTGAGTTATTGACTAGTTTTAGACCCATGTGGATCCTAACCAGCCTAAACCACCAGTGTTAGGCTCAATTGGATGTCAATTTACACAGAGAAAGACATACAAGTACATAAAAATTAGAATAAGGTGATGCACTACCTGATTAATAACATGAATGCTTGTATTGAGAAACACATACCTTTCTGAAGATCTAAGGATGACTAAGATCTAATATAAGATGCAGTGAATTTCTCAATGACTCAGTGGATAATCTGCTGGGATCAAGCAATTTATATTAGAAATCAAGTAGGCTTCAGATAACCAAATTAAAGTAAAGAATTGCCCTTGTGTAGCCAAGATTGAGTTTGACTCATATTGTCAAAATTTAGAGCAACATACCTTTCTGAAGATCTAAAATTGTGTTAAGATCACTATGAAGAGATGCAATGATCTTGATCAAATCACAACACTAACTGTTTCTATTTATAAGATCAGACAAGCTAAGTCAGACTTCAAAGTATTAGACAAACACAGAAAAATATAGGCAAATTGAATTAAAAGACTTAATTGAGAAACTTTAACTTTAACCTATCCAAATGATTCGGCTAATCAACGGTTATGAACAGATTCTCATGTTTAAGTCTCATCAATTTAGTCATAGACTATTAAAAGTAACAGATTCTGATTGGAGACTAGATAACTTCAACACTATGTGGAATTCATTAAGTCTATCCAATCATTGAGAGAAAACAAAATTGAAACTTCTAAGTTGGCAAGTTTAGACTCATAGGCATATATGCACAATCAGATTTAGGTATCCTAAAAGGAATTGTTAGCAGCTCCCATTGAGTTCTACAAATTAACCAAAGTTTCAATGATTTAACAAATTAAAAAAAATCTAAGCATCGTATATAACTGAGGTCAAAGTTATTAAAGTTCATAGTTTATCAATTCAAACAAATTCATGGTTCAAACTAATTAACTAGAACAATAACAACCAACTATTATAGAATACACAAAGAAATTTCATGTACAACCACTTTCATTCATTTCCCTGTTCACAACTTTCTCGGATTCAATGTGATAAATGAGATACAAGTTTCACATACCTTAAACGTGAACACACTTTAATTAGGATCATGTAAAGATGAGGGAATCTGTAATAACATCAATTTAAGCCATTAGAAACCCAAAAAGGTTGAGTATTTAACCTACGGCTCATCATTATCACCGAAAACCAAAATCGACCTAAATAAGAGTGAGATCGAACCTGTGTAAGCAAGAAGAGTGTGCGAATCAACCCTAATTGCAACTAGAGAGACAGATTCGAGAGAGTATGTGTGGATTTTGATCGAACAGTGGATTGGAAAGAGTCGCCGATTCGAGAGAATGAGAGCGGGTGTATGTGTGTTTGAATGCGTGAATGAAGAAAAACTATCAAGTCTCCTTTATATACTATTAGGTATAGCGGACTTATAAATATCTAGAATTTAAACAAGTTCGCTAAGCCAGTCTCCAAGTTCGCTAAGTGTAAGTGAACTGAAACAAGTACGCTAAAGGGAGAGTATTTAAAAGAAGTTTGCTAAGGCCACAGAGAAGTACGCTAAGCCTACGAGAAGTTCGCTAAAGCTAGGGCAAGTACGCTAAGCCTAAGAAGTTCGCTAAGCTAGGAAGTTCGCTAAGGCTTCAAGAGAAGTACGCTAAGCCAAAGGAAGTTCGCTAACCCAGGAAGTTCGCTAAGGCTAAAACAAGTACACTAAGGCCAATTTTGAACTTGAGACACCAAAAATTTCTAAGTATAAAGAAGTCCGCTAAGGCATAAACAAGTTCGCTAAGAAAAGTTTAGCCTCAGTAGACTTTATTATGTAAGTGGAGAAGTTCGCTAAGGCAAAATCCTTCTTAGCGGACTTCTCAATTAAACACTTCAGAAAAACAACAAAAACACAGGAGAAGTTTGCTAAGGACAAACTCAGCTTAGCGGACTTCTCACCATATAAAAGACTCAAAAGTAAACAAGTTCGCTAAGAACAATTTGTTCTTAGCGGACTTCTTAAAAAAAACAAAACGATTACAAGTCATTGAAACAAGTTTGCTAAGGGCAAACTTATTGAGCATACTTAGCGGACTTGCCTCAGACAGAAGTTCGCTAAGACAAAAACAAGTCCGCTAAGAGCAGAATTGTAATAAAAGGTAAAAAAATTTCTAAGTCCAAAAATTTACCAAACTTTAACAAATTTGCAATTTAACTACAAAACTTAAAACAGAAATGCATGTCTGCTACCAGTAACCTACCAGGAAGATAAATTTTATTTTAATAAGTCAAGTTCTTGTTAATTTTAACAAATTTGACAATGACACATCAAGTACCTAAATTTGACTTTAATTGGTCAAAATTCCACCCGAACTCAAAATTTCCATTTTTATCCGAATTGGGTCAATTTTCCACCCAAACTCAAGAACCTTTTTTCTTTCAAGTCGGTTCATTTCAAACCAATACCAAGATTAATTTTAGTACAAGTTGGTCAAAAAAAATTTTTTTTACCAAACTTGGAAATTCAAGCACATTGGCTTTGATATTCACCAATTTTTGTATGGTCATGGTCAGACATGTTTAGAATCATACCGATCAATTACGTAATCAATAAGACTAACAATTCAAATCACCTTTCGGATCCGGTAACCTAAGTCAGATTTTCGGTATTGTTTATACACTTAAGCTCAGACAAGGTAATTTTCAACAAATTTCTGTGACATTTTTATCATGTTTTGTCCGATTAGTGAAAGATGTGATTAACCTTATATACAACTTAAGTCACCAGAATTCTACCATAGGCCATTTTTGCACTTCGGATACGGCCCACACACATAAGAATTTAAAAAGGTACATATGGAATTTCTTCAACATATGACAACATATTTTATTTCCCCCTATTTCTTTAAAGTTAAGTAGCTGATTTCATGAAAGGATGTTATGATGGATCGCGTGAACACAAGGTCATTCCTTTCGCAAAGCAGATGTGTCACGGATAAATGATGAATGTGATGATGGGATTGCGTGGTCACAAGGTCATCACTTTCGCAAAGCAGATGTGCCACAGATTTATTGATGGATGAAGCGACACCAAGGTCTTTGCGTAAGCAAAACAGATGGTGTGCTGATGAGTGAAATCAGGGACTCAATGCTAAAGAAATATTCATGTGTGTTGGCATATCGTACTTAGCTAGGCAAATTTAAAGACATTTTGCACTGGTAGACTTAAAGGTTCACATTTTCAAGCAAATTAATGTGTAATCACAGAAATAGTCTACTTCTAAGTATGTCGAGCCTACCGACACATCAAATGATAGAATTACCGGTCGATTGGATCATATCCTATGGTTAGATCTACAAGACCAGAATTATATCATTTTCCTTACATATTCTCCGACCACAGACCAAAGGTTTTAGCTTTTTCAATGTTTTTGGTATTTTTCTGCTATTTTTATTACACATGTGTATAGACAATTACTAAACAATTACGGAATTGACACTATTTTTGGTTTTATCTTCCACATATGCAGGCACGGCAGACAGACTTAAAAACAAGCTAGTTGAATGAAAAGAAATTCCTTAGGTCATAAATCATTTTGACTCGAGACACAAACATACTGAAATATTTTTCTTAGCCAAAACAAGTCAAACAACATAGGAACAGACTCAAGTGAGTCAAAAGATTAACAAAAGCAATAACATAAGATAAAATAAGCAAGTCATCAATAATTAGATAAAATGCAAAACAAGCAAGAAGTGTAAAATCTTTATGGTGATTTTAGTGAGAGGAATGCAAAACTTAGGATATATACACAGATAATTCACAAAAGAAAGCAACCTAGAGAGCAAGACACTAACGTATCAGAGAGCAAGAAGTTCTAGTCCTAGTCAAAGTTGATCATGCCTATAGAGGTAACCAGAAAGTTGAACCTAGACATATCAAATGACTTAGTGAATAGGTCAGCTAACTGATTTTCTGAATCAATCTGAACTAAGGTGACTAGTTTCTTTTCAGCACAATCCCTAATGAAATGGTGTCTAATCTCTATATGCTTAGTCTTAGAATGCTGAATCGGATTTTTAACAATACACACAGCAGCAGAATTATTAATATGTATAGGAGTACTCATGAACTTCAAACCGTAGTCCAGCAATTGATTCTGGATCCAGAGAACTTGAGAGCAGCATGATGCAGCAGCGATGTACTCCGCCTCAGCAGTTGAAGTAGACACCGTAGTCTGCTTCTTGCATTGCCATGACACGAGTCGGTTTCCCAAAAACTGCGCTCCACCCGTTGTAGACTTCCGATCGAGTTGACAACCAGCATAGTCACTATCCGAGTAGGCTCTAAGATCGAAGGCCGAATCTTTTGGATACCATAGCCCTCGGTTGGGATTCGATTTCAAGTATCGAAAAATTCTCTTAACCGCAGTCAAATGTGATTCCTTTGGTTTGCTCTGAAATCTTGAACAGAGGCAGACTCCAAACATGATATCGGGACGACTTGCCGTCAAGTACATCAACGACCCGATCATTGAACGGTATAAGTGCTCATCCACCGAGACTCCTTGAGCCTCAGTATTCAGTCTGTGACGAGTTTCCACTGGTGTTGAAAATCCCTTAGAGTCGTGAAAGCCGAACTTCTTCAGAATTTCTTTAACGTATTTCCCTTGGCTGATCAGTGTACCATCTGGTGACTGTTTCACTTTAATTCCCAGGAAAAATGTTAATTCACCCATGGCACTCATCTCGAACCTTTTCTTCATCAAGTCTTCGAATGCATGACACAAATTCTCGTTCGTTGACCCAAAGATGATATCGTCAACGTATACTTGAACCAAAAGCATATCCTTCCCGACGTGTCGAATGAATAGAGTCTGATCAATAACACCCCTTTTATACCCATTTTCTAGCAGATATGTAGAAAACGTCTCGTACCACTTCCTCGGGGCCTGGTGCAGACCATAAAGGGCCCTGTCAAGTTTGTAACATTTGTTTGGAAATGACTTGTTCACAAACCCGGGAGGTTGATGTACGTAGACATCCTCATCCAGCTCGCCATAGAGAAATGCAGTCTTAACATCAAGTTGGTAAACAGTGATGTCCATAGACGCAGCATAAGCTAAGAAAATTCGAATGGCTTCTAGACGAGCGACAGGTGCATAGACTTCGTCATAATCGATGTCGTCTTCTTGCATGTACCCTTTCACTACTAATCTAGCTTTGTTTCTGATGATTATTTCACCGTTGTCTCGTTTGTTCTTGAAAATCCACTTGACCGGTATGGGCTCAACACCCTTTGGAGCTTCAACAAGATGCAAAACATTGAGCAATTTGAACTGAAGTAACTCTGCTTGCATGGCCTTAATCCAATTGTCATCTTTGAGAGCAGCAGCAACTGAAGTTGGTTCTTCTTGAGATATGAAGCATGAAAAGAGACACGAGTTATCATGTTCTATTTGACTTCGAGTGATCCTTTTGTCTACGGGGCCTATAATCTGGCTTGTTGGATGAATTTTATGAACCCCTGACTCTTCAACAACGGTGTCTTCGATGGTAGATTCAAGGTTCCCAATTTGCAGATCATTTCCCGGGACCTCACTGGTGTCAGTTTCAGCTTCAACTTCTGATTCAGAATCATGATCTTCAGGAGCAGTTTCCGTGTTGGTTTCCCCCTGAACTGCTGCAGGTGCTGGTTCTGTTTCTACAATAACTGGATCTGGCATTGGAATTACTGTTTCATCAGGAGTTGCTGATGAAGTTGATTCTCCGGATCGATTCACTGACTCACTCATCTGATTTCCCCATGTTAGATCAGGAGGGTCTGCTGAGTAAATAGTTCCTAAAATCGATGAAGAAACCGGAGCAAATGTGTCAAAGGTCGGAAAATCTCCCTCACGTGCATCATCATCTGAGATAGTATTTCCTGAAACACCAGAATCAACAATATTAAAAGTAGAAGAAAGAGTGTCAAGGTCATACATGCTATCTGAATCAGGTTCTCGAGCGATCCGAGTGTGCTCGTTAAAAGTAACATTGCACGACTCCATGATCACTTGAGATCTTTTGTTGTATACTCGATATGCCGCTGAGGACATAGAATATCCAACAAAATAACCTTCATCTGCCCGAGGGGCAAACTTGGCTAACTGATCAGACTGTATAAGCACAGTGCAAGGACATCCAAACGGTTTAAGTCTTGTTAAAACAAGTTTTTGTTTAGAAAACAGTTCGAATGGCGTCTTGTTAGCATGCTTGACCAAGAGCGTTCTGTTCAGAACGTAGCACGCAGTATTCACTGCTTCTGCCCAAAAGGAGAGTTTAAGGTTAGAATCCGCAAGCATGGTTCTGGCAGACTCGATGATGGTTCTATTCTATCATTCCGCTACACCATTTTGCTGTGGCGTGTATGGTGAACTGAACTGTCGTGTGATGCCCTTCAAGTTGCAAAACGCGTCAAAAGTTTGATTCTTGAACTCTGTCCCATTATCTGATCTGATTATTCTGACACGCTCTCTGCTGGCGTTTTCAATGCGAGTTACAAAATTCTTTAGTATCTTTGTTGTCTCAGATTTTTCTCTCAGGAAGAACACCCATGAGTATCTGGAGTAGTCGTCACTGATGACGAGGCAATAAGACTCTACCCCTAAGCTCGTTATGTTCACTGGCCTGAAAAGATCAAGATGGAGTTGCTGAAGAATTGTCGTTGTTCTACCAGGTGGCTTCGGCTTGTGAGACGTCTTGTGTTGTTTGCCTTTGGAACACGCAACACAGTTATCGACATGGACAAATTCTTTCTCCGGTATCCCAATAACGTGTTTTCCTCTTACGAGTCGATTCATGTTCCTAAAGTTGACGTGACCCATTCGCCGGTGCCATATGGTTGAGTCTTCTTTCGATGCCTTTACTAGAAAACAAGCGATTGAATTTGCTGGCTTTGCTTCCGCCATATCCAAAGCATACAAGTTTCCTCTTCGATGTGCTCGAAACAAGATCTGATCTTCAGGTATCTTGAGACCAGGCTTCAGAATTAGACACTCGCGATCATTGAACAGGTTATCGCAGATTTGCGACACACTTAGTAGGTTGAACTTCAGATTCGATACCAGGTTAACCTTGTCAAATGAAATTTCTCCGTTTGTTAAGATACCGTTTCCTATTATTCTTCCGCCATACACATCTCCTCCAAAGGCAACAGAACTACCGTTAGATATTGTTTTGACATCATACAGCAAGTCCTTGTTCCCTGTCATGTGCCTGGAGCACCCGCTCTCCATGTACCATGTATTTATAGCTTTCCGGGTACGTCCCTGCACAAGTAAAGAAATTGATTAGTTTGAGGAGGGACCCCGGTCATTTTGACCTTGGGTCTTCTTGATAACCGGTTTCTTCATAGTTGATGAAGATGGTGCGGATGAAGATGATGGAGCTGATGGAATAACTGAAGGTGGAATGAAGGTGATTGCAGGCCTTGGAGCTATCATTGGCCTTTGAGACGGAAATGGCCTTGGTATAAAGCCGGGTCTTGGCCTTGGGTTCCATGACCTGATTGGAGTCAGACTCGGTGCTTTCATCCTTGGTGGTTGTCTGATGTGAGGCTGACTTGATTACAAGCTTCCCCCTAAGCCTTATGGTAGATACGGGGCTTGACTCGGAATGTACGGTTGGTTGGGATAAGACTGTTGGAACATAGAATCATCCCGCAATTCCATGAAGTCTTCACTGCAATTACCGTAGTTTCTCGAGTGGAGGTGTGTATTCTGACCAGCAGTAGCTTGTTGCTCATAATAGTGTACAGGTGGCATTGGTGCGTTGCCATAGGTGTTGTACCCTTGGTTGTAGATACACACCCTTGCATCATGATGAGGATTGGCACAGATAGCACAAGCAGTTTGCACAGTTGGTGCATTTGGAACAACAAAAGCAGCATTTTCAGTAACAGGAACCACAGATGTGGGTTCAACAGATGAAGCAACAGGAGTCTTCTCATCATCAGTAATAACCTTCTTTTTCCTTCTTCTTGTTCTTTTCTTCTTTTCAACAACAACAGCTTCAGCACATTCTGTCATTGGAACAGAAGGCTCTACCACGATCAATGCAGACTCAACAGTTGGTGAAGAGGTTGTATCAGTTACTTTTGGAACACTCTTCATTTTTGGTTTGACAATCTTTACCAACTCAACTTTAGAGTCAATAGCTCCAGTGGGAGTAGAACTTTCAACAACAGCCTTTGATTTGCTTGATTGAGGAGATTGCACAGCTTGAGGTGTTGATGTAGAGTGAGTTCTAGTTGAGGCACTTGGAATAGTCTTCACCTTACCATCGGTGATCACAAGACCAGCTTGTGTGTACATGACAGTCTTACCATGTTTGAGTGCCATTTCAGCAAATGCACAATTGAACTCAGCCTCATTCAGATCAGACTGATCAGTGAATCCCTTGTTGGAATTCTGCTTAGGCTTTCGCCTTCGTGTGGTCTTAGCTCGTTTTGGAGAAACAGTGGTTTTGAAAATCCCGTAGTTGTCGTCAAACAAAAATGATTGACCATCCACGGCAGATGTTTTCAACAAATCAAGGAATTCATGTTCAGCTGCCTCTTTGGTTAGAGTCTCAGAAAGACTAGTATCAACACCTTTTAAAACATCAGAATTGACTTCATCAAAGTGAAGTGCGACATCGGTTGGTGGGAGATCAGATCCACTCGTGTGGGTAGAGAGCTGATCTTCCATCTTTTGGATTTCGGAAGCACTTGGAACCAACTCAGGATGATTGAATTTAAGTGACTCTTTAAGTTAATCTTGGTTAACTCGGGAACTCTATAATAGTTATGGTTAAGCGGATGCTCTACCGCACTATCATCAATTTCCCTTGTCAAGCCAAGTCCAGTTTTAAGTCTAGCAAAAATATCACGAGCAACGACATTGCCAAGAGTTGTCGGATTGAGTTTTAACAAATCAATGGTTTCTCGAGCCTGAGCATAGCTCGTCCTCAGAGAAGTTAGTTTTTCCAAAAGATCAGTTATTTGAATTGTTAGAGTTGTTTCCGTATGCTTCATGACCTCAATGTCATCTTGTAAGGACTTGATTTTAATCAAAAAGTCCTTCTCATTTTATTTTAACTTCTCAACTTGACTCTCACTCTCTTTCGCCTTACTGACCAACTCAATGTTGTAAGCGCGATAGCGAGCTACAGCCTCAATACATTTATCAGAACATAAAGCAAGTTTTACCTCATCAGGGATGGTTTCACGTTGAAGTTCTATAAGCCTCTTACTTGCCTCAGATTCAACTTCGGATGAGCTCACCTCAGTAACAGTTCCAGTGTCTTGAGCATTGTCTTCAGTCAGATCATCAATTCCAGCCATTAAACAGAAGTTAGTTGGAAAGAGAGGGTCAATTGTGTTAGACACGTCTATCTCTCCATCATTTGCCTTCACTACAAGAGCATAGTTGGTCTGGCTAGAAGACGGATTCTGAGACGAGAAGGTCCAGTTGTAGTTTGAGTCTTCAAGTGATACCAAAACTTTATTGCTATCATCTGATCTTTGTGGTTGTTGAGAAGATGACGATACTCGTTGAGAGACATTTGAGCTGGTGCCTTGTGGCTTCTGGTATGACGAGCTGCCTTGTTTCTGATAAGATTGGGTAACTGTAGGTCCGGAAAACTCCCAAAGACACGATATAATGATCAAACACGAGTGCGGAATCCTCGTGAGAGATTGATTCAAGAAAATAGTAGAAGAAGAACACGAGAATACGATGATTGAACAATAAAAGCTTGATCTTTGCACACAAGAAAACTTGTCGGGTACAAAATCTTACAATCGTAAACTGATCTCTCAAGGGTTTATGATCATAAACACCTATGGCTTCCCTCCTTGGATCATAAACACCTATGGCCTCCCTCCTTGGATCATAAACAAGCACCCCAAATGAGGAGGACTAGAGGGGTTTATATAGGCACCCCAATGGGTTTACTATTGGGCCCCTTGTGGATCATAAACCCAATAGTAAACCCAAGCCCAATCATAAACTAGCCTAAACACAATAAACAAATTAGCCTATGATCCTAATTAAACCCTCTAAGCCCAGCCCAACTTATTTAATATTACAAGCCTCATAATCTAGCCTCTACAATCTTCCCCTAGGCTTGTGATATTAAATGTCTTCGATCTTTGAAATTCTTCTTCTTGACTGGCTGGCAAAGACGTTGATGAAGATTCTCTCCGCAGAAATCTTCAATGGGTTTCATGACGGGCACTTGGGACTTCCTCTTGATCAGCATCAGCTCGAACTTCTTGAATTTGAACAAGCAATGAGATGGAGGATTCTCAATGACTTGCTTCTTTTGAAAGAACTGGTTCTTGCTGAATCTTCGGTAACTGTCTTGAATCTCCAAAAATTAGATGGTAAATTTTGAAAACCTTCTAACTTTGGAGAACTTGATTGTTGATCTTCAAACTTCATGATCTCTGACTGCTCTCTTTATCATTTTCTTTTTCAAAGATTGACTTGAAATCTTCAGCTTCCCCTAAACTTGTGAGCATCTTCTTTGAAAATCTTTTAGAAGCGTGTAAAGAAACCAACAACTTCCCCTGAACTGTTGCTTATTCAGATGGAAGTCTTGTCCGGCTGGCTCTTTAACTTTGAGCAGCAGCAGCATCAGCAGCAGCAACTTTCTATCATCAACCTGTCTGACACACATTTGAAAAAATATATTCCACCAGACATTTGATGACTGGTCTTTGGGTTAGAGATAATTATCATCAGTTCAGTTGATTCAAATTAACATAATTTTAACCAAAAACCCTAATATAGATTACGGGTTTTCTATAAAACTTCCCCTGAACCCAAAGACCTCTAAAGACTTCCCCTTAGCTGATTACTTCCCCTCAGCTAAGGACTTCCCCTGAGATAATACATATTATCTTCGAGTTCCCTTCAGATACTATGTATTATGGAAGTCTTTTCATTAGATAATAAGTATCATCCTCGAGTTCCCTTCGGATAATACTTATTATCCCCTCTCCTTCCCCTAAAAATTTGTCAAGATCTGACGGAGGAAATCTTTTCCATTAGATAATAAGTATCATCCTCGAGTTCCCTTCGGATAATACTTATTATCCCATACTCCTTCCCCTAAAAATTTGGCAAGATCTGCCGGGGGCATATGGTCATGCATTAAAACCCATGAAAAACACATTTTGACTTCTCAAATCAACCTGGCCAAGACGGAAAACAAATACAAAGAACTTAAAACTCACACAAGAAAGATAAAAATAAACAAATACTTACCAAAACCAAACATGAGAAAGTTTACAAGGGATCAAACCGTATGAATCTGACTGAGGAACCCTTTTCAGCTTCAGTTACTTGACTAGTCCAGGTGATTGCCGGTATGTTTGTCCGCTTTAAACTCAGACCCGTTTAATCCCAACCGAATGCGTTATGCTTAATATAGTACAATATTACCGTCATGTTTAATTGTCCCCACACCCAATTGTACATAGCAAAACCTACCCAACCTCAGAGTTTATTGAGGATTCACAAACCCCCAACTTGAGGAACCATGCAACACTGCTTTGACTACCACTTATTTCATTAACCATCAGTTGGTGATCAGGTCGGCCGCTAAGCACGCAAAGAAGACCAACTGAGTAATTTTCTTTTCTTTTCTTTTTCTTTTTCAGAATTTTCATTTTTTGCATTCTTTTTCTTTTTCTTTTTCTTTTTCTGTGGTGTTGTCTTATTCAGTATAAACATGGCGTGTGAGAGAGTGAATACTAGGTAAATACCACTCTCAACCCATTTTTGCCGGGACTCAGTCTTTTTAAACCATGCAACCTAGGATGGGAAACTAAACACATATATCTTTTAAGTTCACTGCACTTTCATTGGAGGTCATAAGTTTAGGTCGAGCCTACCGAGCATATCACCGTGGAGCTTGCCTTTCACTTCCGCCTTACGCGTGTCAGCCATCTCCAACCCGAACATTCATTTGACTTCCCCTAAACTTCTCAAAAACAAGAAACAATTAAAAATTGAAAAGCACACTATTTTTGAGGGGTCAACTTTTTCTTCATCTTTACATTTCTTCCCCTTGCTTTTTGATTTTTAATGTCACAATCTTGTGAACATCATTTTTTTTTTTTTTTTTTTTTTTAAACAAATAAACAAAACACACAAACACACTTAAAAGAAAAACACAAAATTAAATGACTTTACACACATCTGGCCAAGCTAACTTTCAAAGTATTGATTTGAAAATTTTTTAGAAAATAGGGTTTCATGACATGCACACTTCATTCCGTTTGAAGTCAACCACTTAATCAATTAATTGAAAATTTTAGGAAATTTGGTTTGACTCAAAACACCCTTTGCTGCTTCATTCACACAACCAAGTTAAGAACAGTACCTTTCGTGCTGATTTTGACCTTTTACCTTTTACCTCTCAATGAGACATATCCTCCATTTATAGATTACTTGACCTAACATGAAGATACGTCTCCTAAACTGTGCCTGGAACAATCACTTATCAACAAACAAATTAGTAAGAAAAACGTTAGTGATAATCCTCCATGATCGTTCCTGCACAGAGTGAGAGATTAGTTAGCCAGTGGTACCCAGGCCATTGTTTTTCTGGGTACACCTGAGGAATCAATAAAGGATACTTCTTGTAAAAACATCCCCTTTGAGAAATCAGGAAGTTGGGATGGAGCTGCTTTGATTTTAGGCTTCCAAGTTCCAGGTGATTTAACATTTGTTTTAGTCACTTTCGGAGTAGTGACTTTAGGTATTTCAACCTTCTTCGTTTTAGTTTCATTTTTCAAAACAGTTTTTGTTTTAGCCACCTTTGGAGCTGTGACTTTAGGTATTTCAACCTTCTTCATTTTAGTTTCATTTTTTAAAACAGTTTTAGTTACCTTGGGAGGGGTAACTTTGGGTTTTTCAGACCTTGGTTGTTTTGAAAATGGTTTCATCACCTTTTTCTGAAAGTTTTGGTAACTTGGAAAGCTGTTGATTTGATTTGAAGATTTTCTTTCAGCTTTGGCAACGCCCCAATGTTGATCAGAGGGTTTATCCTTAAGAGTAACAGTCTTCATTGCCTTAGGTTTCTGCACCATCATCGGCTTAGACTTCACAGACTCCTGAGATGAAACCCTTTGAGTTTTCGGATAATAGGGTTCATAGGGGCGATACAGGCAGTTTCTAGCAATATGACCAGCGATGCCACAATTAAAGCAAGTCTGCTTCTTTAGATAGAAGTCAGACGTGTACCCATTCGTCTTTGGTGGCTGATATGGAGCTGGTTTGCCTTGTGTCTGCCTCGTTGCTTTGACTGCTGCTTCAGATTTGACCTTCTGCTGGTTTGTCGAAGCCTGTGTCGAACCTGTCCTCATCGTCTCTATGCTCTCTGGATTTCCTGATGAAGAAGCACCATTCTTGCAACTGCAACAGCAACTGCATGATCCAACTGAAGAAATAGGAGACACAGCTACTCCCTTGAGTTTTTCATTCTTCACTCCAGCTGTTGGCTTCACACTTGGATGCTTGATGGTGATCTTTGGCTTCTCAACTTTGGCTTCACTGATCACTCCATCAGTTAGTCCCTTGAACTTGGAGGAGAAGGATGGTAAGTCATACCCAACATCTGGTTCTTGGTCAAACATAGATCCAGATGTCATAAAGATCTTCCCCTCAGGCCGTGTTGTCAAGATCACCTTTTCCCTTTTGACTTCGTCAACAACTTTCAAGCATGGGGTTTCAATTTTAGGGTATGGTTTCAACTCTACCCCAGCTTCATCAGACTTGGAGCTATGACATCTGTTATACTCCTGGCACTCAGCATCATCTCTTGATACATCTTTTACTCTCCCTTCACCATAAGTCATATTTGCTTCATTATCAATTTCTTCTTGAGTCAATGGTGTAGTTCCAACCAAGGCACTGTCAATAGGAGGAGCAGCTTCTTTATAATCAGACTTGGTTCGTTCAACTTGATCCTCACTAAGAAGTATTCCTATAATGTCTCTGGGAACTGGTGGAGGAATAATGTTGTTTGCAGCCAAGGCCTTATCAGTTTTTTCTGACCCAAATCCAGGTGTGTGTTTCCCAACTTGACCAGTCACAACAGCATGTGACAATTCCTTTCCAGCATCAAGCATTCTTTTGCTCCTCATTTGATTCATATCAAGCTTAACCTGCATCTCATTGTTCTTATGCTTCAGATCATCTATCTGCTTACTTAGCTCAGCTATTTCTAACTTAGCGTTGTCATACAGATATGCGTTCTCAGTTGCAAGGTTCCTATATTTTGCTATATCTAATTTCTGAGCTTTAACCTTCTCTTCGTTCTTTTGCCATCTACCCTTAAATGAACTCTTCTCGCACTTTGTCTCAAACAATTCTGACTGAAAATTTTTACAGATTTCCCTAAGTTCAGGAATTAATCGAGCACAAGTAGGATTGGTGCATATCTCAGCATAATCGTCCTCCAATATATTCTTTTCTTCAACCGAATCCATTACGAAAGCTTAGGGAACCTAAATCTAAAGTCCAAAAGTTCAAAAAGCACTGATTACGATCCAACAGCAACCGATTACGATCCACAACAACTGATTACGATCGAGAACACCGTTTGCGATTACACGTGTCAGTCGTAAACACACACCGCCTTTAATAATCGTAAACTGCCGATTACGATTTCCGATTACGACTCCGTAGTCGTAAACACCCGTTTCCGATTCGAACAACTCGTAAACACCCTTTTACGATTATGCAAACTCGTAAACACCAGTACAACAGCAAGTACAATCGTAAACAACTTTCGCCTGATCGTAAACAGGCAATCTTCAAGCCAAAACCCAGATTTTGCAGTCGTAAACACCGAAACACGATGAACACAGCAGCAGCGATGATCGTAAACACCCAGAAAACCTTCGAATCTTCAAAAACACAAACACCAACCCAGAAAAACACTTGAATCTATATCGTGAGAACCTCGAAACACTTGTTTCTTGGCTCTGATACCAATTGTAGGTCCGGAAAACTCCCAAAGACACGATATAATGATCAAACACGAGTGCGGAATCCTCGTGAGAGATTGATTCAAGAAAATAGTAGAAGAAGAACACGAGAATACGATGATTGAACAATAAAAGCTTGATCTTTGCACACAAGAAAACTTGTCGGGTACAAAATCTTACAATCGTAAACTGATCTCTCAAGGGTTTATGATCATAAACACCTATGGCTCCCTCCTTGGATCATAAACACCTATGGCTTCCCTCCTTGGATCATAAACAAGCACCCCAAATGAGGAGGACTAGAGGGGTTTATATAGGCACCCCAATGGGTTTACTATTGGGCCCCTTGTGGATCATAAACCCAATAGTAAACCCAAGCCCAATCATAAACTAGCCTAAACACAATAAACAAATTAGCCTATGATCCTAATTAAACCCTCTAAGCCCAGCCCAACTTATTTAATATTACAAGCCTCATAATCTAGCCTCTACAGTAACACCACCACCCTGCTTTTGATGAGTTTGGTTACTTCCACCAGAATTGGATTGCCCGTTCCGTGTCCTCGGCTTAGGACATTCACGTGCAAAGTTCCCCATTTCTTGACAGTTGTAACATTGCATTTTTGACTTGTCAAAGCCGATGTTGGTGTTTGAGGGAGCTTGAAAAAGCTTTCTTCCAGTCTTCTTGAAGAACTTTCGAGTTCGGGCAGCTATCATACCCATTTGCCATTTGATATCGATCTCTTTGAGATCATCAGCAGAAACTTGGTGAAGGTCTTCTTGACAGATGGTCATGGACTCAAGACTTCCGGACATCTGAGAATTCATGCAAGCTAGAAAAGCATTGCGTAAGTCGGGATCCATGCTTGTGTTCGGTTGGGATGCAGGAGATGATTGCTGAACGAAGTAACCAGTTGGAGTTTGTTGCATAAAAGTCATATTTGGAGTCTGACCGGTGACGGGAGCAATGACAGCTTCAGTTGGAGGAGTAGCTGGAACAGAAGTAGTGGCAGGTGGGCTTTGACTTGTAGGAACAGAGAATTGGAACTCATCATCTAGGTCGGGAGCAATGAACGCAGCATTGGGAGCAGTTGAAGAACTCCTAACAGTCACAGCACCCATGAGAGACTTTCCGTTGCGCTCAACGGCTCGAATTTCATGCTCACGAACCTTGTCGATCATATCCATATAGTCGGCAGTAGAAAGATCATTACTGTCGAGCAAGTAAGTCACATATGAAGCGAACTCTTGAGGAAAGGAGTGAAGGACCTTCTTGATGATGGCAGTATTTTGAGGTCGGATGTTCTTTGTCGTCATCTCAGTGATAATGCGGCAGAACCGATTGACATGAGTTTCAAACGATTCGCCTTGCTTATGAGAGAACGTGTTGAATGCCAACTTGATCTTATCCAATCTTCTTTCCTTAGTAGCCGGGTTGCCTTCATATTTCTTTTCCAAGCCTTCCCAGATTTCATGAGCCGATGTGGCAGCACGAAATTGGTATTGCAACTCATCATTGATAGCCATCTTTATGCACCCCAAGTGCACACATGTCAGTTTTCAATTGAACCTTTTCAGAAGTATCCAACTTGTTTCTTGGTTTGGGAATCATCTTCTTAGGTGGAGGATCAGCACCAGTGGCAACTGCAGCAGTTCCAGCAATGGTGGCCTCTTCCACTTCAAACACAGCAAGACCTTCGACTACAGAAGTTAACAGGTCAAAGTCAACAAATTCCAAGTAAGATAGGAATTTCGCCTTCCAATCATCGAAGTCACTTGCCCCCATGAGTTTGGGAGGCCTATTGTTGCCTTGTGTGGCAGGAGTGAAGTGATCCGACATGTTTAAATGATCAACACTAGTCAATTTCGAGACAAAGTAAGCTAACCGGTCAAACGGGTTGAAATCGGTTCACTTGCTTGCAAAGTTGTAAAATGTTTGAAATCACCCAAATCCTACAAGACAAACAATAATAAACATCATTAGTCATTAGTAAGCGAGATTTCAGCAAAAAATTTGAAAAGTCAAATTTCAGAGTTAGCCAAAATTTGAACAGCTTGTTCTTGAGCAAATTCAAACTCAAAAATCAATGTTGACAAAATCAATGTTTAAGATCATCAATAGTTTTGAAATTCATGTAGGAATACTTTACTCAACTGTCACAAACTCCAAAAATCACTCTAGATGACCTACATCGATGGAATAGTAACATTATGTGAAGAACACCAAAAATCACCACTTTTAGCCTCTAAAATCTTCAATACTTGATGTTTTTGAGAGAAATCAGTGCCATTAGGTTCGGTTTTAGTAGTGTAATCCTCGCCATTCATCAATTTTAACATAGATTCAACAGAAAAACGAATTTGAAAATTTTTTTCAAGTACAGAACCATAAAAATACGAACTGCTCATGGCCAAAATCCAAAAATCCGATATTATTGCTTGAGATTTGCAGAAATCTGAGTATTGCATTGAGTTTATTGAGTGATTTCTACCAAGAATCAACTCAAACAACTAGCAAATCCATCCAAAATCGACAACTCATATGAGATTTTCTCCATTTTGAGAAAACCTTCATAAATGAAGAACAATGCTCTGATACCAATTGTCAGGACCAGATTTGAGCTCGTTGTTCTCATATGATTCATCACACAAGTGCGGAAATCATGTGTGATGGTCGATTCTGGATGAATCTTCATCAATGCTCACCCATTGATGATTCCTAAAGCTCAAGAACACACACTAACACCAAGAACACACACACAAAAGCTCTCTGTAGAAAATACACCTTGAAGCATACCCAATAGGGTTTTCCAATTGGTATTTATACTACATGTTAGCTTGGGACAAAAAGAATGTTTGACACAATACAATCATTACCTAGTATTCAGCAAAATATTCCATCAGGACAACAAGTTCGCTGATAGCGTGATGGATAGATATCAAACTTGATCTATGTCAAGAACGATAAACCCTAACGTCAATTACCAACGTTAGTAAACCTAGGCCAAATACCGGCACTAGAATGCTTGGAAAAAACCTCCAAACGAAATATTTTATTCAATCAAAATCAACCTCCAAATTATGAATTACAAAAGTCTTTAAATAGATAAAAATCTTGACCAACAAGAAAACATAAAATAAGGAAACTAAATAATTAAATAAAAATATTTAAAACGAAGATATATGAAAATCTTCTACCTGATGGGAACGGGTCTCTGATTTCCGGACGGGCTCGGGTTGGTTCGTCTATATCTGCATCATTCTCTCCCTCTTCGAAAAACTCGTCCTCGAGTTTTAACGCCCGACAAAACCCGTTGGCTCCACCTGGATCGAACAGAATCACTTCATATTTTTCTTCACATGTCGCTCGGGTTGGCTTCAAGCAAATACAATATGGACCGGCGGGTCCTGGGTCTATTGGGTTGTTCGGTTTCCCCGCATCCTTCTCCCCCTCTTCGAAAAAGACTCGTCCTCGAGTCTTGAGAACGTCGAAGAAATCAAAACTATTTTTAGAACGGTCACCATGTTTAGCCAACACACCATTAAGAACTTGATCCTCATGCACAAAAACATTATTCGGACTTGAAAATCGCAATTTTAGTATATGCATCAGTTTTAGTATGTGCATCGATTTTAGTAACCCAAATTTGATGATCATCCCAAAATATTCAAATGAGTTACTCGTATTTTTTCTTGGATCCCAATTCAATCTCAATTCCTTATGAGATGAACGCAAAAAAGCACGGCCAACCAAAATGGAGTCAACCAAAACTTGTGCTTCAATTGATTTAGTAAAATTATATCTAATAGTGCCACAAATTTTACCCATAAATCTTGCATCTGACATCACCAATTTTATCGCAAACTCCAAGCACATAGAATTTACTTGCATCAAAAAATTATTCAAATCTCCCATGACGAATAATTCATTACCTTTCGGCGCAAGATTGTACGCGGGCGGGACATTAGTTGCTACAATAGCGGGCACGTACGGCGTGGGAGCGGAATGTGCAGACGGGAAAATAGATGACGCGGGTGGCGCAGCTTGCGCAAATGCGGACGAATGAAGAGTAACCCAACCCAAAAGCGTTTGGATTAATAAACATTCTTCCACGTCTGGTTCAAGTCCGTCTTCATCATATCTGGGCCCGCCTTCATAGAACGAAGGCAACTCTAGTTCACGAACTCGTTCTTGCAATATCTTGATTTCCTCTACATCTCGGGGGTCACGGTGATAGTCGTCGTTGCCTCCGGCGGCGAATCTACGTCGATGATCACGGTGGTTCCTCCGATCCATGGCTCTGATACCACTTGATAGCGTGATGGATAGATATCAAACTTGATCTTTGTCAAGAACGATAAACCCTAACGTCAATTACCAACGTTAGTAAACCTAGGCCAAATACCGGCAGTAGAATGCTTGGAAAAAACTTCCAAACGAAATATTTTATTCAATCAAAATCAACCTCCAAATTATGAATTACAAAAGTCTTTAAATAGATAAAAAACTTAACCAACAAGAAAACATAAAATAAGGAAACTAAATAATTAAATAAAAATATTTAAAACGAAGATATATGAAAATCTTCTACCCGATGGGAACGGGTCTCTGATTTCCGGACGGGCTCGGGTTGGTTCGTCTATATCTGCATCATTCGCTAAGAGTTAAATCAAGTTCGCTAGCACTTATTAAGTTCCTTAACAAGTACGCTAGGTAACAACACGTCCGCTAAAAAGTACGCTAAGCATTATCAAGTTCGCTAACAAGTACGCTAAGCAATAACAAGTCCGCTAACATGAACAAGTACGCTAACAAGTTCGTTAAGAACAAGACAAGTACGCTAGGAACAAGATCAAGACTGCTAAGTAAACAAGTTCGCTAGGAATAAACAAGTCTGCTAAGACAAGCAATCAAACAAGTACGCTAAGAGTAAAACAAGTCCGCTAGGTACATAAGTCACAAGTCCGCTAAGAAGCATAACAAGTACGCTAACACATAAACAAAGTTTACCAAGTACATATTCAAAGTCAATCACAAAACAAAGTATCAATTACAAGGTAAGACAACAAAAGGTTTGTGAAGCTAAGAAATAGGTTCTACCACACAGTTTCCGGTTGAACCTCAACATGAGCAGGTTCATTAGGAAACTGCCTTGGAATTGGCAGGGGATGGTCAGTATCTCGTCCAAGAAAAACTGTCTTGTTGTAAGCAAGATTAGAAAAGGTTTTCTCAGTGAGGAGTTTTGATTGTAAAATTATACCACCCAAAACAATTTGGGGGTATTCCTCCCTAAGAATACAAGTCAAAAATCTAGGATATAAGTAAAAGTAATCCGGTGTGATGTTTGTTTTAAGGCCTTTGAAAATTAATTTGGAAAAGTTAAAATTTTGACCTTTGACCACAGCAAAGAATGCTGATGCCTGTTCAGCAGCGAGTTCATCAAACCCGCCTTTCTTGGGAGTCAAGCAAACCAGGAGGGTGTAGGCCAAAAATCTCCATTTATATGGCAGTTGCCCCTTCTTGATGGTTTTGCTTCCCATTGAACCGCCGTAACCAATGTCTCTGAAGAAAGGTAGGTATACTTGAGAGTCAACAAACACGTACCCATCTTCATCCCTTAATCTCAGAACTTTTCTAATTTTGGCTTCATCAAGAATGTCGGTTTTACTGGGTGCTTCAAGGTAAGCCTAGCATGTGACCAGAATTCCTCCATAATGTCTTCGAAGATCACTGCTTCAACTGTCAGCGCGTGATGAAGATGACAGTTTTTGAGGAAGTCAATCATGCCGTTGTAAATGTCGGTTTTACTGGGTGCTTCAAGGTAAGCCACCAGGTTATGTTCCACCGGAAACCTTGAATCACTGGCAGGCTTTTTGCCGCTCGAACTAGCCTTGGGAGCCATTGTTGATGCCGACTTGAGAGAAACTTTACAGTTTTTGGGAAGTTACGGGGAGAGTTTGGGAGTAATTTCGGAATGGGGTTTGAGAGAAATGGGGAAATGTAATTTAGGGTTTTTTTACCATTTTCGGTCGGTGGTGTGGAGGAGAGAGGTTTTGACTAACCGTTTAGTAACTGATGTGACTGGTGCTTTATAGGTTATACGGCACAACACGTTAAAGCATGTCATTATCCAAAAGGATATTTACTAAAACCTCGGATATTTAATGGTTAAAAATATAATGGGTAATTAAATGTGTATCCGCTTTAAAAGATGTGTCTTTCGGGTAATTTAATGAAAAGTGACTTTGACTTGTTGACCCAGAAGTTCAAGCGGAACCCATTTTCTCCTTTATTTTAAAAACCAAATTTCTTTCGTTTGAACTTCAAGCGGATAATTTTTCCGCTTGGAAGAATTGTTTTCAAAAACTTTTTCCACACAATTTACAAAGCATTTTTCCGGTTGAAGTTCACCCGGAGATTTTCAAAAGTATTATTCTCGCAGGTTGTACCAGAACTTGGACCTGAAAACCAAAACACGTGATTTTTGAAAATTTGTGTTAATTTTTCATAGTTTAACAGCAGTTACTGACTATGAACAGAATTGTTTTCTAATTAACACAAGAATTTTTCATTTTTCTTTACTTTTTGTATCAAGAGACGGGCTCTTGAGCACATGCCTCTCTTTTATTAAAATTGTGAAAAGTGTTGTGTTAGTCAAAGTTCATCATCCCAATGGCTGTGATAAGGTAGAAAAATCTTGCCTCATCAAAAGCTTTGGTAAATAAGTCAGCTAATTGATGATCAGTATGAACTTTGAATAACTTAACCAGATTCTTTTCTGCACAATCTTTAATAAAATGATACCTTATACCAATGTGCTTTGTTTTGGAGTGTTTAACTGGATTGTTGACGATGGAGATGGCATTGTTGTTGTCTGCGAAAATTTGAGTTTCCATGAAGGTGATTCCATAATCAAGCATCTGATTTTGGATCCAAATAACTTGACTACAGCAGCTTGAAGCAGCAATATACTCAGCTTCAGCAGTTGATGTAGAAACACAAGTTTGCTTCTTGCACTGCCAGGAAACAAGCCTTTCACCAAAAAATTGACATCCGCATGATGTTGATTTCTTGTCTATGTCACACCCTCCATAGTCACTATCGGTGAATGCCTTGAAAGTGAAGTCAGAATTTTTAGGATACCATAAACCCAGTTTTGGTTGACCTTTCAGGTACTTGAAAATTCTTTTGATAGCTAACATGTGTGACTCCTTTGGTGATGACTGATATCTTGCACATAGGCAGATGGAACTGTGGGTGAATAAGGACCTTCAGTTAAATAGTTCCATATACGACGATCTAAGATTCTAACAAAACCTTCCATCCTGAGTTTCCAGGTACCAAAGTCATTAGGAGTGAACATTGGCGGTTTGTTAGCACTACCGTTTGAACATCCCAAACCGACTTCATTCATTTTGAAAAACTTTTGAAAGACAGAAACAACAAAGCTTGTAAAGTAAACGAGTAGAATATCAACTTTGAAGCACTAGAAGTCTTCAAAGTGAGAGCCAAAGCTCTGATACCACTTGTAGGATCGAAATTAGTTAGACTTAAACTAAACAAGAACCCTCTACTTGTAAATATAACCCTGTGGAATTAAAGTTATATTTCACTTTACTTAAGCTAATTTTAGTTCTCTTGTATTAGGTAGTGTTTGATTTGCATAAGTATAGTAACAGTGAAGTAAGAAATACTCAGCACTATTTGCATTAACTCAAAGTTACACTATTACAAGGTGATCAATAACCGTGTGTAAACTAGAGCTAACTAATGCTATATATAGTGCAGATGAGATCAATGACAACCATTGATATCGAACGGTTTAATATAAACCGTTAACTACATAGTCAAATACAAACTACCAAAAGTATAAACTTCGATAATTGGAATATCTTGAGTGTTAACAGCAACAACCTATATTTTGAGAGCGGGTTTGATAGATTTGGAAGTAACCAAGAAGCTTTTGCAGGATTTGACTACTGAAAAGACATCTCAGGAAAAGTCCGGTTGAACTCATTATCTAGTGGATAAGCGAGTTCAGCCGGAATATTCGCTAACAGACAAAATTACTTCTTCCGCTTGAACTGCCGGTTCCGCTCGAAGTTGAGACTTCCGCTTAAACTTCAACTTCAACCGGAAAACATCAAAACTGGCTTTCAGCCGGAAATCTCCAAAGCGATATTCCTTACATTTGGTGTGATGCACATGTGCATCATAAAAAAAAACATAAAAATCACGGAAATATAACACATATGGTGCGACTTAGAAATAATATATATTAACTCATACTAAAAGTATGAGTTTTTTTTTTGTTTTTTTTTTGTGATGCACATGTGCATAAAAAAGGAAAAAAAAGAAAAAAAAAACCGTTAATTTTTTTTAGTTTTTATAGAATTAAAGATAAAATAATTATAAGACTTTTGGGCAATTTTTAAAAAAAAAATATTAGCGTATGAAAAAAATTATGTAGGTTTTAAGATGGCTTTCGCGTTTTCACAAAGTAAATGTGTTTTCGCATGATCATTCCCATATATATAGGGTTAGGATCTTGCGAAAACACAATTTTTTGTGAAAACTGCGAAAACACATATTAAAACCCATGTAACTTTTTCATACGTTAACGATTTTTCATAGAATTTACGCCAGAAGTCTTAGAATTACGTTATCTTTAATTCTGAAATAAAATATTAAAAACAACTTAACGTTTTTTTCATGTGATGCACTGCATCATATAATTAAAAAAAGTTATAAAATGTAATCTTTTTCTTTAAATCTAAAGATAACACAACTATAAGATTTATGGTCCAATTTTTTTTTAAACCTATTAGTGTATATCACATGTATTAGGGTTTATTTTGGTATGATGCACATATGCATCATTCAATAAAAACGCAAAAAAAAATGATGAAAATATATGACATATGGTGCGACTAGGAAAAAAAACATTAACTCATATTAAAAGTATGAGTTTTTTTTTTGTGATGCACATGTGCACCACATAAAAAAATAATAAAAAAATAAAAAAGCGTTAAGTTTTTTAAAACTTTTATAGGATTAGAGATAACATAATTTTAAGACTTTTGGTGTAAATTTTTTTTTTAAATATTAACGTATAAAAAAGTTATATAAGTTTTAAGATTTGTTTACGTAGTTCTCACAAAAAATGGTGTTTTCGCATGATCCTTCCCCTATATATATATATAGAGAGAGAGTTGGGTTATAATACAAAGTACTTTTTATGTGAGAAGTGTGAGAAGTGATTGATGTGTTAATTTTTAATGCATGATATTGTCTTTTTATTATATTTTTGGTAAATATATGACAATCCTAAAATAAATACACCATCCATTGGATTCCAAACACTACCAAACATCATTTATTAAGAATTATTAAAAGGGCATTGTGTTAGATATTATTACACTGTGTTTACATTGTGTTATCCTTTAACTCTAATTTTGATAAACATATGACATTCTAATATGGAAAAAACAATGTATAGTATTATATATTTATCAAAAACATAACTAAAAGATAACACAATGCATTAAAATCTAACACATCATCCACTTCTCACACTTCTCACGCAAAAAGTACTTTGTATTATAACTCTACCCTATATATATATATAGGGGAAGGATCCCGAGAAAACCCTTTATATTGCGAAAACGCGAAATCCAATATTAAAACCTACATAACTTCAACATACATTAATGTTTTTTCATAAAGTTGGCACCAAATGTCTTAGAATTACGTTATCTTCAATTCTGGAAACAAATATTAAAAAAAATTAACGATTTTTTTTCGTGTGATACACATGTGTATCACATGTGATACACATGTGTATCATCATCATTACTACTGCACAAAAACGAATTATCATATGTAAAAACACTCCTTATGTTAAAAACATATTAAAAACACTAAAACATTTATGGTACTAATGATAATGAAACATAGTGCACATGTGCAACATATAATTAAAAAAAGTTATAAAGTGTTATTTTTTTCATTAGATATAAAGATAACATAACTATAAGACTTATGGTGCAATTTCCTTTTAAAACTAGTAATGTATACCACATATATGAGGGGTTTTTTTTTGGTGTGGTACACATGTGTATCGTTAAAAAAACACACAAAAAATGACAGAAATATAACACATATGGTGCGTCTTAAAGAAAACAAATATTAACTCATACTAAAGTATGAGTTTTTTTTGTGGTACACATGTGTGTCACAGAAAAAAAATAAAAAAACGTTAACTTTTAATTTTTTTGCTTTAACAGAATTAAAGATAACATAATTATAAGACTTTTGGTGAAAATTTTTAAAAATATTTTAACGTATGAAAAAGTTATGTTGGTTTTAAGATGGTTTATCGCGTTTTCGTAAAATATATGCGTTTTCGCATGATCATTTCCCTACATATATATATATATATATATATATATATATATATATATATATATGGTGAAAGTTCAAATACAAAGGCATTTTTCCGTGTGAAGCGTGCGAAGGACGGAGAGGTCGACGCGTGGCGTTTTCTTTCTGGACGCGAATGGGCATTTTTGTCAATTTAAAGTTTTTATTTAAAATAGAAGGTAGATTACGTCACAGCGTTTGTTTTTAATTATGTATCTTTTGCGTTATTGTTGTAATGTGTTTTATATCGAGTTTCTTCATGCGTCAAAATAGAAACCACATGCGTGATTATAGAAAGTCAAGTTTTTAATTTTTTAACTTATGTTCTTTTTTAATTTTTGTAAGAGTTTTTATGTTTGCGTTGTAATGTGCTTTATATCGAGTTTCTTCATGCGTCGAAATAGAAACCACATGCGTGATTATAGAAAATTAATTTTTTAATTTTTTAACTTATGTTCTTTTTTATAATTTTTGTAAGAGTTTTTCTGTTTGCGTTGTAATGTGTTTTATATCGAGTTTCTTCATGCGTCAAAATAGAAACCACATGCATGATTATAAAAAGTCAATTTTTTAATTTTTTAACTTATGTTCTTTTTTTTTTGTAAGAGTTTTTCTGTTTGCGTTTTTATTTATTAATTGTGTGATTTTATTTTCTTATATTTTTTGTTTTTACTGTTTTGCGTGAATATTTATATTTTTGTGTTTTTAATTATATGTCGTTGCGTTATTGTTGTAACCTTAATTAACTTGATAATACAATTAACATGCGTGAAATAGACGTAATTTTATATTTAATTCTTGCGTGATCACAGAGAGATACCTACTCTCATTTGCGTTATTACTTTCCTAAGTTATAACATTATCTCTTTTGTGTTATTTTTTGGTAATTTTTTGCATGCGTTATTTCTGCACTGTACTAGACGAATAATCACGAATTACTTTATAGATAGAAAATCAAACTTAAAATTACAAAGAAGGCCCAATAACATACAAAGCATAAATTAAACTACTAGAAAATACTTCTTCAAATTTGCAGACGCTTGAAGGGCTCCGACTAGGTTGGTAATCGTTTGCATCTGTTCTATGTCAGTTTTGTTCATGTCTGACATGAACAAAATTACCAAATCACGGACGGCAGTATTCTTCAAGATGAACATATTTTTTTTACTTCATTTCTTTCTTCGATTGTCTGTTTTAGAGTGTCGAAGGTTTGGTTGAGAACGTCTACCATGTGTTTTTTTCTTTTGTTTTTCGATTAGTATCTCCATCTTCAACTTCTTTTTCATAAATATATCTTTAGCAGAGGGGGTAGATGATGTTGAAGATGAGGAATTCATTGGTATGTTTTTTTACTGTGTTTTGATAATGATGTGTTTTCTTTTGAGCAGTTGCAGAGGGTTGCGTTATTTTTCTGAAGCGAATCAAGTCTCTATTTTATAGAGGGGTGGGGGGGGGAGTAAATGGAGGAGTCATGATTGATATTTCTGTGTATATGGAAGGACGCAAGTTATATTGATTTTTTACGAACTTTTAAATATATTTTATGCGTAACAAAGAAACTGAAACGTGTTTTTAATTTATTATTTTATCTCTCTGTCGGTTCGGTTTCCCTCCCCTTATTTGTACTGTATTTTATAGTTGTACTAGTTTGACACATTTTATTTTCAGAAATTAACTATCTTCCTTTCTCCTTACACATCTTCAATGGCTTCAACTTCATCGAACTACATTTTCACAATATCCCCTGAGGCGATAAGGGCGCTGGAGGAACTCTGCAACAGAGAAGAAACAAAATGCGATATGATGCATAAATCGTTCGGAATGATTGTCGGTCTCACCTCCAATAGCATCGAAACGTATACTTTGATGTTTGAGGAGTTTGTTAATCATCCTCCCAGTGAGATACAGAGTGCTGCTACGGAGTTCATTATGGATCAACTGAAGTTGAAGCAGGAGATCCACGAAATGCTTCGTAGGTTGATGGATAGCACAAGGAAAAAATGAAAGGTCGAAAGGATTCTCTAATAGATATGAAGATGTTTTAGGCATATCTTCTCCTTTGTCTTTTGTGTTAATATGTTTTTATTATGTAGCTTTTTGAAATGAAAGTGTTTTTAATGAAAATCTTAGAAAGTTGTCGTTTCTTATTTTTTCTGTAATGCATGATTTTTAGGAACATCATGCATAATTAGAGTTCTTTTTGGCGTTATTTAGTATTCAAAACTAAGCCCTGGTTAGTGTCTAGAGTTGTATAGAAGAAGCCTTTAGAGAAATATTTTTTTAGGTAGTTGCATGTTTTTTTTTTTTATGTGCGTGATTTTTTTAGATTGGTTTTAGGTTTTGCTTTGATTTTTTAGATATTTTGCGTGATTTATGTTGTGTGTGCGTGATTTGGGTACTGGTTTTTAGGTTTTGCTTTGATTTTTAGATAGGAGCGTGAGTTTGTTGTGTGTGCGTGATTTGGATACTGGGGGGGGGGGGGGTAGTGTTATCTTTGATTTTTTAGATAGGTGCGTTATTTTTTATTGTGTGTGCGTGATTTGGATACTGATTTTAGTGTTTTTGTTGATTTTTTTAGATATGTGCGTGATTTTTGTTAAAAAGTAAGGGTGCGTTATTTATTCGAATACATGCGTTTTTTTATTAAAGTGTAAGACAGTTAGGGTTGTGTTCTTTGAGTTTTTTAACGTGTATGCGTGATTTTTATTTCAAATATGCGTAATTTGTTAAAAGGTTAAAGGCTGCGTTGTTTTTTGTTCAATGAGTAAATATTTTTTTCTGTATGTGTGTCTCATCTAAAGTTGAAAAGACTTTAATACCCCTTTTAATGACTCTGTGTCCTTTTTTTAAATTAATTATGTGTGTTTCATACTTAGCGCCGTCAGATAAAAAAAACCCGCATATGACCGGCCGAGATGCCTTCGCACAAATTGTCCTTTGTACAATAACTTTCCCATATATATATATATATATATATATATATATATATATATATATATATATATATATATGAGATGGAACTATTACTAACCCACCCTTATAGTAATAACTCAATAACTCATTTTCCAGGAGGGGTATAAATGACATTTTACCAAACAAAATAAACACTCCCCCCTTTTTTAAAAGTCTATAACTTTTTTTTTTATCTTTTGTCAGTTTTTTATAAAAATTATACCATTAAACTCGTTGCATTTTTATCTTTAATTCAATTGTGGTCCCGACGTTTTTTGAAACTTTTTTTTAAAGTCCGTCTTAACATCAGTGTTACATAAAAGTAGCACTGGTGCACCCATTCTTAAAATGTCCATAACCTTTCACATAAAAGTAGCAGTGGTGCTAGATCTTCAAAACTACACAAACATTAATGTTATATTATTAACAGTGTTATACTAAAAACATTAGAGTTGTAGCAGTAGTGTTATATTTTAATATTTTATAATCTTTACGTCCACTAGCAATAGTGTTATAACTATTAACAGTTGTGTTATGATTTAGTAACACCGGTGCTACCGGATAAAAACTCTTTAGTTGTAGCAGGTAGTGTTATATTTCAAAGTTTTTTTTATTATTTTTATCCAGATGTCCAGGTTAACGTTGATATTACAGAATACTAGCACTAGTGTTATAAATGAAACCATTAGTGTTGTAGTTGTTATTTTTAATTTATAATGCAAAAAATACAAGTGTGACTATTAAGAGTGGTGTTAGGATCTTAATCTACAACTTGCAATACATAGAAACAAAAATGTTCTATACTGTTAACAACGATGTTATGATGTTATATTAGTAAGAAACCTGTGCTAATAGAAAACATAAATGTTCTATCAACTGATCTAAACATTAAAAAGGATTGATTTTTTAATTTTGACATCACGCATACTTTTAGGCGTAATATTATGAATTACCTCAGATATGGGATTTTCATTTGTTAAAAGAAACAGTCCATATATTTCTACTAACTATCGCCCACGTAGAAACGATCTTCAAGTTACATTTGGACATTATTACCGAGCTGATTTGTTTATATCCGTATTGGATAAACAATTACATGAGTTGAATAGTAGATTCAGTGAGCACATAATGAAATTGTTTTCTCTTAGTGCTAGTTTAGCTTCCAAAAAGATTAATGTTAAAGATATATGTATTCTTGTGGAGAGATATTATCCTGAGGATTTTATAGAGCAGGAGAGGATTGGGTTGCAATATCAATTGGAGAATCTTAATATTGAAATGAAAAATAATATCAGGCTTAGTGGTGTATCAAATCTTCCAGATCTATGCAAAACTCTCGTGGAAACTCAGAAACGTGAGACGTACAATCTGGTTAATAGAGTGTGTTGACTTATCTTGACACTCCCGGTTTCAACTGCAACAACAGAGAGAGCATTTTCAGCAATGAAGATATTCAAGACTCGTCTTCGCAATAAGATGTCGGACGAGTATCTCGCGGATAGCTTGGTGATTTACATAGAAAAAGAAATCGCTGAAAACTTTGATTCAAATTCCATAATTGATGAATTCAAAGATCTTAAAGGTCGTCGGGCACAATTGTGATTCTTATTCCAGGTGCATACCATTTTCCAAAGATCTTTGTTTGCTTTACGCGTATCTAGTTTTCTAGTTTTCCATGTGTAAGCGACATTGCGACAATGTTTTTTTATAAATATTTGCTTACTTTAAAAATATTAAGACTATTAACTATTAAGTATATATTTTATTGTTAGACTCGACACTCGACCCGACCCGACCCGAACCGGATAGCCGCCCCGTACCGGCTGGTCGACCTGAACATAGCGGTACGGATTTGTTTTTGGCATCGAGACTTTTCGCCCCCCCCCCCCAACCTTTTTTTCAAGCTTCACCATTAGAATAAATGTGCATGCATGGTTGCCATTTCTGATCTCTTTATTAACTTCTCTTTTGGAGTTCGACGATAACAAAATTTCATTGGTAATTATCTTGCAGTGGAGATTCTTAAGGAAATAGCTGATCAATTGAAGAAAACGGAGTGGAATGATCTTCTGGTTATACAATACACAGGTTAAATTTAAAGAGTGAAGAATGACAGAGATTAAGTAAATTACCAAGATACCCCTTATTAATTTCCAACCACAAATAATTGAACCTTGGTTCACTTTAAACCACAAAATATCTGTATCAATATCCACCTTAGGATCAAACCCAATATTGAATAAGAGTCATTAGATAAAGGTTATTAAGTTATTATTATTTAGAGGGTTATGTATTGTTCTCATTCCTATATATATATATATATATAGAGAGAGAGAGAAGTTCACGTAAGAAGTTTATGCAAAATAAGAAGGATAAGAAAGAGGGCAAATCTGGAAACATGCATATTTTTCACTTTTCCCCCAATTATTAAAACGTTTATAACTTTTACATACGATATTATTTTTTTATAAAAATTTCACCATAAAAACAAGCGTTTTTTTATCTTTAAAACCCATACAATATTGCTATATATATAAAAAAAAAATTGTAAATGAGCTGAACATATAACACAACGACCTGAACATATGACACAATAACACAACGACTTGAACATATGACACAATGACCTGAACATTGTTCAGATCATTGTGTCATTGTGTTATATGTTCAGGTCAATTGTGTCATATGTTCAGATCGTTGTGTCATATGTTCACGTCATTGACATAATTTTTTTTATTTTCTTTTTTATATAGCAATATGGTATGGGTTTTAAAGATAAAAAAACGCTTGTTTTTATGGTGTAATTTTTATAAAAAAATAATATCGTATGAAAAAGTTATGAAGGTTTTAATAATTGAGGGGAAAGAGAAAAAGGGGCAATTTGACCAAATTACCCCTTCGTGTACCTGACCATTTATTTTTTAGTTTTAATTAAGGGATTAAATCTGGACCATTGATCATCAGATCTAACGGATGAGAAGGCTTCTTATCCTTCTTATTTTCACCTAACTTCTCATTATAACCTCACTCTATATATATATATATATAGGGTTAGGTTTAAATGAGAACTTTTTATTTTTAAAAATTTTGAGAACTAAATCCCAATCACTAATTACTTGTAATTTAGTAGACCACCAATTAAAAGTAATTACCAAGTTTACTCAAATTAAACTTTTATTTGAAAGAAAAAAATGACAACATTAATACATATTTGATAAAGTTACTAAATAATTTGAGTGTTTGTAAGAAAATTATTCAACAATTCAAACATAATAAATTTCTTTAATTTAGTAAATTATCATTTACTGTTTTATAAGAATTTTACATAATCGTAATTTTCAATTCTTTTAATCGTTTTTTTATTTTGTTTAATATTATGAACATAAGTTCAGCACGTGCAATACACGAGTTACTAACCTAGTATATATATATATATATATATAGGGAGAGGATCATTTGAGAACTAATTCGTTTTGAGAACTTTTGAGAACCATTCTAAGCCACTAGTTTTATAAATGGAAAACCCTTCATGAATTATAGTGGTCCACACCTAAAATTAGTGGTTGAGATTTGGTTCTTAAAAGTTTTCAAAATAAAAAGTTCTTATTTGAACTTAACCCTATATATATATATTGGGAGAGGATCATTTGAGAACTAATTTGTTGAGAGAACTTTTAAGATTTTAAGCCACTAGTTATATTTACATATACTCCATCCCATGAATTGTAGTGGTCCCCAACTGAAATTACTGGTGGAGATTTAGTTCTGAAAAGTTCTCAAAACAAAAAGTTCCATTTGAACCTTACCCTATATATATATATATATATATATATATATATATATATATATATATATATATATAATGTGTGAGGTTCATTGTAGAGCCCTTAAAAAGTGTAGACCCCGTAGACCCCTATATTGTTTTATTAAACTTACTAAAAGTTATAAAACTCATTGCAGTTGAGTTTGTTTTTTTATGTTATAAGTTTTTAAAAATAAAAAAAGAAAACCTAGAAAGTTGTTAGAGACGTTGAAATATAATTGTTGTTAAAAAAGTTATATTGTTTTATAAAACTCACTAAAAATTATAAAACTCTTGCTGAGTTTTAAAACTCACTATTGTGTTTAAAACTCACTACAACTTATGTTCTATAAAACTCATTGATAATTATAAAACTCACTACAAATTATAAAACTCACTCTTGTGTTTAAAACTCATTGTTTTTAAAACTCAGTGCAACTTTAAAAATCGACGTTCAATAAAACTCACTGAAAATTATAATTTCAAGTTAAGAAAATAAAAAATAAAGAAAAAACTAAAAACATTAGAATTAAACCCTAAAATAAAATATAAAGATAGAAATATGAAAAAATAAAAAAATACGAAATTCAACAGCAATGAATTTTATAATTTTTAGTGAGTTTTATAGAACAATATAGGTGTCTACGGGGTCTACACTTTTTAAGGGGTCAACAATGAACCTTTGACTATATATAATTTTATCTAGTAATCGCGTTTTTTGGTTATTTGATGTTGTTGTTTAATTGTCACTAGTTTTCACATTTTAAAATATATATATATACATATATATATATATATAGGTTTAGCGTATACATCCACAAAAAACACTACATCCAATGCGGATCGATCTGGTACCTCCATCAAGATCATCCTACAACCAAGATATATGGTGTTTTCGCCTATTGTGTTTTCGTTAACCCCCGAAAACGCCATAGGAGAAATATATATATATATATATATATATATATATATACATACATATGTATATATATATATAGATTCCGCTACTCTGATCAGATTAACCGGTTTAATCAGTAATAACTATATTTGGTAAAATATACATTTTATATGGGTTTTAATCAAATAAAATTACTACCTGGTAACCCGAACACCACTAGAAAAATCCAACATACTCGTGGGTCAAAATTATTGACGTTAGCAGTGTTTAGTGTTAACGGGTTCGGTATGCGAACCGATCAAAAAGATGTATTGTGTATTGTTATGTTATGATATTATAGACATTCAGACATTATCTATGGACCAAGTAATGTAACAAACCCCCTAAAAGCTTTAACTTAAATATCATCTAAACGGTTAAAGAAGTCAATGTATATATATGTATATATATTGATAAACTGCGTTGAAATGCATTTTGGTCATAAATTTTAAATTGCGAAAGGAACAATACGACCGTATTTCATCCAAAGGCATTACGGTCGTATCGTGGCATATGATTTTGAGGATTTGATCACCGAATGTATATGACTATATCGGATATGAGTGATACGGCCGTAATAGAGAAATGACATGTTATGAACATGGCTAAGAATGAGATTATAACTCGTAAGGGTCGGGTTTGGTCCATAGGATAGTATTTATAGCTAATCAGTATTGTAATATGACATGGACTTCTTGTTATAGGTGTCGGGTTATGTGAAGAGTTGTATGATATGGTTAGCTATAGTGGTAGATGTGTAGTGCAAAGCTAAGGTGAGCTCTATGAGCTCACTTTCAAATGAGCTCACCTTCAAATATTTTAATATTTGGGCTATTATGCATGCTAGAAATGTTTTGATTGAATTGTTCATGTAAAGTTATGATTTCATGTAAATGTTTTACGTGATACAAGTATGGGTTATTATCATGGCAGGGTTATGGGAAGTTAACACTTTATGTGCTGCCACACTAGGTAAAGTTATGTCTAGAAAAGAGAAAT
Organism: Deinandra increscens subsp. villosa; assembly: GCA_039602395.1. Classification (NCBI taxonomy): domain Eukaryota; kingdom Viridiplantae; phylum Streptophyta; class Magnoliopsida; order Asterales; family Asteraceae; genus Deinandra; species Deinandra increscens. Next base: position 91,617,189 of record JBCNJP010000010.1, on the reverse strand, counting down.
GGTCTGACTCATGGTTTTAAACACGGTAGAGCATCGTGTAGTTTTTCAGTATGGTAAAAGAACTTATATTTTCCTAATAAGATTAATGAATATGTGATGTGCATATATGAATGTGTAAACTTCTCGGAAGAGAGGTATGATCCTACGTACATAGTTTTCATTTCTGTAGGAATGAGCTCGAAGGTTGGTGACGACCGGGTTGGCAGAGGGTTGGCTACCCTGGTACAGAAAAATTCTAGGAAATGGCCATGTTTTCCATGAAATGTTTTGCTCTAGTAACTGTTAACTATTTTATGATAAAAACTTAGAATTCATCAACGTAAGCTGACCTTTAAGGATGCATATCATGTGTTGTAGTAGCTTCTAGTAGAAGGAGCAATAGGGATGTTTGTGCAGGACATGGAGGCAAGCTATCAAGAGTACGTTGAAGGCTGGCATAGAGTAGTTATTGTTCATGGTTGTGGAGTTTTATCCTATCTTGTAGACATTTGTATTAGTTATGAAAGTTTTAATCTTAGCTGCTTAATGTAATATCTATCATGATCATGTGCTTATTAGTAAATCCGCCGATGGTGATGTCCCCCTCGGCCGAGTCCAAGACCAGAGCGTAACACTTTGAGAACCAAATTACCCCTTTTAATTGATCAAACAAGTCATCAATTCAGGGTAAGGGGTATATGTTCTTCACCGCTAGCTTGTTAAGTTCTCGGTTATCTATACACATCTGCAAGCTCCCATCCGGAGTTTTCAAAAATAAAATCGGATGAAAATGTATGAGCGCTGGATCGTCTACTTAGTCGTAGTGAAATCAATATTAAACGAGGATGACACGAAATGTAATTACAAAGGATTTGTATTCAACCACCAAGAACCACTGAGTACACTGATAGGAAGTAAGACTCAAACGTACAAGTGCTCCCAATTACAACATAAGACAAAACTATATATACTAGAGCCAAACCCGCTTGGCCGAACCTTAGGTTCGGACGAGGTTCGGACCTGTCCGAACTTGGAGTTCGCCAAGGGTTCGGATAGTATCAAACTTGCATTAATTATCTTGTACTTGATACTTCACATGACGATCAGGAACCAGGTATTAACAAACTCCCCCTCGGCATGTGCAGTATCATCTTCCACTTAAAACTTGTATCTTGTATTTTCAATCAAACTCTTCCTCTTCTTTGATGACGAGTTCAATCTTGAACACTTGATATTGCATCGTGTGTAATCTCTTTATCAGCAATCTTCTGAAGACTTGAAGTTTTGATGTTCTCTTTCCACTTAGAAACCTGCCAACATAATAATCTTGGCGCAAAACGTCTCTTCGAGACTCCAAGATATTTTGATTTTGAAATTTGATTTTGTATTCCGTGTTGATCTATCGAAAAGAAATAAGAACCAAAATCTTTCTGATTTATAGAAACATTATATCAAAACACACCTAAAATATTTTTGGTATTTTCTGATATGAAATGTAAATGCAATACAGAATTAGACACTATTTTTGTCTTTTGTGAGAAAGATCATAACATGCTGAACTACACTTCAATTTTGATTATTATAGTAAATAAGTCATGTCAATTGCAGATATAATTTGTCCAACTTTAAACTCAGGCAGAATCATACTCATAACATCTGGATATGTTAAGGTATTGATTAGATTTGCATTTACCAGTGTACCCCACACTATCAGACATACTCATATATGCATTGCTTATCACATTTTTCTGATTTCACTTGTGATTTATTACATAGTGATTGTATACATGATATAGTCAACTATGTTCCATGTAAAAAGAAATAAGAACGTTAAATCGTCTACCTTAAGGTCGATCTTTCGATACGCAAATAAGGCCTCGGATTTAACAAAATAAGAAAATAAAACAAGTTGAAATTGTATAACCCAACAACAATCAGGTCGGTGCTTCTGCACACGCAGAGAAAGTCCGATGAGTTATACGAAACACCAAAGAAAATAAAGCAGAACGTCAAACGAACAACGATCAGGTCGGTCTTGTGAACACGCAGCGAAAGTCTGATCGTTTGACAAAATAAAGAAAATCAAACAAGTTTAAATCTTTGCAAAATGAACACATGTATACACAGTGACTTCTCATTTTATTTTTCACATATCTTTTTCTTGATATATCTTGAGATATGCATCAAGATGTTGTCCACTAGGTCAAGAATCAAATTTAGTGTATATCACATTTGAATACTTTCTGATTTGCGGAGCCTACCTTACACATCGATCAAATGGTCTTATGGCTTTTTCATCTATTTTATCCATGATCCAGACGATGTAAGCCAATGTACCATCATTTTCTAATCATGTCAGATACAATTTCTCATTTTTCAAAGTTTTTGGATTTTTGTATTTTTCAATGTTTTTGTCTTTTCAAATTTCTCCCCCTAAAAATGACAACTCTATTTATAGATTTTATATTTTTTTAACATTTGATAAACAATACACTATTTTTGTATTTTTGCAAAAACAAACTCCCCCTCAAAATAAGACGAAATGAAAAACAAAATAGAAATTGATCGACCAACACGAATACTTGCCATCTGGCATTTTTAAAACAGGATTGATTTGGAAATTCAATTTAAGTTATCACAGATGTTCAACAATCAACAATTTTCCAATCATCGAAAGGTCTTCCTAAAATACCTCACGGTGATATATTAGGACATCTAAGGCCCTTATACATTAACTCATGTATCCGAATCATCAACTCTTGCAACTCTGGAGGTGCCAAGCGGTACGGCGCCCTAGCAGCCGGTTTCGCACCTGGTAAATCATAAACTCTACTTCTGTGTTCGGAAGTATCCCTGGTAAATCATCTGGGAACACCTCTAGGAACTCCCGCACCATCGTTATTTCTTTAATTTTCCATTCTTTTTCCCTGTCGTCTCTCATGTATGCAATATAAGTCTTTCACCCTTATTGAATGTATTTCTATACCTTCGTCATTAAGCACAATAATAGAGAAGTCTGTCTTTTACCATATATAGTAATTTGTTTCCCACTCGGTGAGATTAAATCTATCAATTTGTGGTCACAAATCACCTTAGCGAGGAGTTGTGATAGTCAATCCATCCCCACCACTATCTTGAATTCTCGCACTGCAAGGGTATGAGATGTGTTAGATAGTCCTCATCATCAATTGTGATTTTGCAATCCCAACATACATCATAAACAATTAAACATTTTTTTATCGACAACTTCTACTTCTAAGGGTACAGTCAATTTTTCTATAACAAATGAAGGATGCTTAAGCAAGCCATATGAAACAAATTACATATTATCACACGTATCAAACATTACATATTCCAGTATCAAATTAACAAAGAATGTACGTAGCACCACATTAGGGTCTGTTTTGGCTTCCATAACAGACATATTAAAAGCTCATCCTATGGCTCTTGGAACTTCTACTTTTCCACCAGCCTTGGACCCTTCCTCTTTAATATTTGGACACTATGATTTATTGTGCCCGTTTTGATAATAGTTGGAACATCGAATCACTTTAGACGGGTAGTTGGCATAGCCATGCCTCGTTTTACCACAATTTAAACAAGCTCTATCCTTGAAGACACAATCTACCGGACGATTTTTGTTACAAAAATTACACCCCGAGCCTCCACCTTTCACTTCATTCTTCTTAGGCTATTCGCGCGTTCTCTGCATTTTTGATGGGTTTGAACTTCCCCCACCAACCCTCTTTTCATTTAGTTGACCCTATCTAATCAACTCTAGCTCCCACTCCCGGGCAACATTAATCACTTCTTCCACTGTATTGTAATGAGAGAGAGATATAAACTCCCTAATCTTAGGCTTTAGCATGCTACGATAGACAAACATTCGAGTGTCTTCAGTTGGCAAAATATCCCCATAAAACCTAATTCTATCAAGGTATGCTACCGTAATATGATCCACCGTTTTAGTATCAATTTGGGTGAGCTTCATAAGTTCTTGCTTGATCTAATTCACCATGGCTGGGGGCAATGATGTACTATGAATAAACCCTTGAGTTCTGCCCAGAGCATAAAGTTTGTGACTTCCTCACCTTTCCCTAAAATTTTTGCATCCCACCACACTTTGGCCTTTTCTTTTAAGAGCCCTATGGCAAAAGTCATTTGATCCTCAGGACCACAATGGCTACTTTAAAATACACATTCAACACGTATAATCCACCTAGGGCATTAAATGGTATTTATATCCCCACTATACGTCGGTGGTTTACAAGTCATAAACTGGTTTAAAGTGCATGCTTTCTTAGGCTTTTCTCTTTTGGCCATGTTAGAGAGAACCTTCTTAAATTCTTCAAATTTTTCATCAATAGCTTTAAGAAGATCATCTTGGGCCTTTTGTGCATAGTTTGGTAGAGCTGCATCTATTGCTCTTGCGCCATCTTTAGCTATTCGAACCCTTAAGGCTTCATTGTTATGGTTGTTTTGATCACCCTCCATTTATCTACAAGATCACATCATATCAGTTTTAAAACAATATGGGCTTCCCTGACTATGAAACAAGCTTACCCCGTTCCTTCTATTAATCATCACATAGGGATTTTAAGATTTAACATTGCTCAAACATGGATTACAGTGCAATCTTATTCTATTTACATCAATCATTCAAGATACAACATTGCACAATTAAGGTATCGCAATGCTATATTTTTACTAACATAATAACATTAAATATACATCTTTGCACATTTGAAATGTCAAATGCTATCTTGTTAATAACACACTAACATTCAAGATACAACATTACACATTTGAAATGTCGTAATGCTATCTTGTTACATTTACATTAACATTCAACATACAACATTGCACATTTGAAATGTCATAATGTTATCTTGTTACTAATACATTAACATTTAAGATCCAACATTGCACATTAGAAATGTCGCAACGCTATCTTGTTACATTTACATTTACATTTACATATTCTTGTGTCTTTTGGCCATAATCTCATAGGAATTTAACAATTAAGAAAAGCGGTATTACACATACTCGGATACATGATCAAGTCTAGAACCAAACACCTTCCTTTGTACCCCCAGCACGTGGTTTGTGTACCATTCTCATACTTGAATCCCTCAAACATCAGCTTTGATACCAACTTGTAAGGCCTACACATAATTCTCATACTTTATGCTTTAAAATAACATTATACTACGATATTAAGTTCAGTCTCAAAAAGTTACATTTGTAAAACCTTTGGGTTAGACCTATCAATCCACCCAACTACAAAAAAATTACATAATAGTTAATGACCATAGACACTAACCATCTAAAATTCCCAAACATCAGTTCATAAGATGATTTCCAAAAAATATGTGCCTGGTTCTACTTCGAGGTCCTGATCTTGCATCCTAAGCTACACATCATTTTTACCTAGCATAAACACAATCATGTTAGTGTCTATGATATCATAATCAACAGTTAAATATATACCACAAGGAACAATTAACAAATGTTAATAAAACAGGAAACTGTAGCTGGTCGCGGGTCATGAACCAGCTGATCGCCTACCTACGCGTGTCACGATTCCCATCGCGGGTCGCATACCCATAAACTAAAAGTTTCGTGTAGCGCGTCACCTAGAAGTTCACATAAAGTTTTGAATCTTCATCAGGATTTTACTTAATAAATTTCAGCCAGGTCAATCAGCTTCCACTATAGCTGCAAAAACTTTCTTTTTTACTCTTCTATATTCACTATGAGTAAACCTTCCTCTAACACCATGAACTAGTGTTACAACACCAAACAAAAACATCTCTAGTTCTAGATCATATCCTAATCTTCCTTAACTTTCCTAAAATAAGAACACGTTCAAAGTACAATTATTGTTACTTTGTCATATACACTATAATAAACTTGTTCCACTAGTCTCACAAATCCATATTTACACAATTAATGATTTACAAGACCAACTAAACTCATATTCTTCAAGATTCAACAATTCACCTCCATGAAGATAAATGTAACCTTGTTTAGAACCACTTTAAAGATTCACATTACATACCAATGATATCACAATACCATCCTATCATTTCCACATTCAAGTTTCAACGTCGTACTCTTAAAACGCCCCAATGCAATCTTGTTGCATATTATATCTATTCCATAGTGTAAACTCCTTGATTTTCAAATAAACTACGTTTATTTATCCTCTCTTAACTATATTTCCACATCAAGTTTTTATACGCAAAATCCAATTATCAAGTAACACATTGAAGTACCATTATCTTTGCAACATAATGTAAATGTTACCTCGATTGTTATAGCTTCCTTCACCTTCCTTGGCGTTCGTGTTTCCTTCTTGCTTATCTAAGAAAGATCTATTATTTGTTAGCTCGTATCACATCATACATGGTAACACGTTCATAGCACATTTTAAGCTCAATATCTGCATAAAGGTGAGTTTGGGTTCCCAAAACACACAATGTCCTACAACATGATCTTATATAGGCAAAGTCTTATTTTAGGCACATGTAATATTTAACTATATCCATATGTAACATTTGACCATTTAAAATCAATAATTACCAAAAATCAGTTTTCATATAGAGATCTCCTCACACACGTTATGTGCATAGTAGCAACAACCTATTACAAACACCCATAGTGTTGGGTTTCTAATCCAACTCTTACAATTCATGATTTCCAAAAGCTTCACATCATCAATAAGATAATAACAAACCATAAAGCATAGAATATACATAGTTCATCATGAAGTTTTCAAAAGCCCCCAACTAAAAGAGCCTAATTCGCCACCTAGTTTAAGTCTCACCTAACTTGGTGCAAAACTCATAATATCACATATTGACACATCATTAGCATCACATCATGACTACAAATAATGCATTCAATCATCAAACTACAACTTAAATCAATCCATATAGGTCATCGTAATTCGAAACCTAGCATGCATGTGGGTGAGGTTTACTTACTTGATGTCTCTGTAGAGGCTAGATATACGAGGCTTGTAATATTAAATAAGTTGGGCTGGGCTTAATGGGTTTAAAATAGTTTAATTGAGTTAGGTTTGGGATTGGGCTGAAATAAGCCCATGTAGGCTTATGTGTGTGTCTATATAAACACACATAAGCCTCCTAGTTTAGGGTTGGCCTTTCCAGAGAGTTAGAGAGGGGAGTAGGAGAATCAAAATTCTCCAAGGGATCAAGTGTACTAGACGAGTTCTAGGTGAATCGTGTGCACAGTCTGATTTGTAATCGGTTGATAATCAGTATTTCATTGTTCTTACTGTGTTTTATTTGATTTTCACATCTCTCCGTTCTTGAATCAATCAATCGCCGGGATTCCGCACCTACAATTGATCTTGGATATCGTGTTAGGAACGTTTTTCGATCCTACAATTGGTATCAGAGCCAAGAAACGTATGTTTCGAGGCTCACACGATATCTGGATTCAAGCATTTAATAAATTTTTATCGAGATTTACAAGTTTTCGCACTGATCGTATAGTTTTCGGGTCTGTTGGAGAGATTTCGGTTTGGATTCAGCGAGTTTTCGACACGATTTCAAGTTTTCGATTCGGTTTCTGCAAGTTTATGGTTCGGGCCTTTAAAATTTCGGTTCTGTTAACTGATTTTCGACTAAGAAGTGTCAAAGTATTCTTAATTTTTGTCTAGTTTGATCTGATTGAGAAGAGAGTTCGTGAGTGTTGCGTGTTTTTCCAAAAGTTGGTGGATTTTAAAAGCTGGGGTTATTTTGAGCTCAAAATTGGATGTATTTTGGTGGGTTGCCGATTTGTTTGCTAAAAGAATGGTTCAAAATCTTAAATTTTGGAATTAAAAGTTGACATTTCTGAGATTTATTTGGGAATTTAAATTAATTGACTGAGATTTTGTTCAAAGTCAAATTCACGTGGATTTCGAATTAATGGAGAAAACTTTCTAAAACTTTGGTTGTCGGTTATAAAAGAGATTTCAGAAGAGATTTCGGACAAGCCTTCGGACGAGTTTTCGGATTAAGTTTTCGGACAAAGTTTTCGGACAGGATTTCGGATAAGAGATTTCGGACAGCGGTTTTGGACGACGTTTTCGAACGACGGTTTCGGATGGGTGTTTTTGGACCGTGTTTACGTCTTAGAGGGTATTCGGCTCGGTTCAGGTGTAATTGGCTTAAGTATTCGGTTCATTTAGCGGTCTCCGGTTCGACTTGAGTTTTCGGCCAGTTGCTTTTCAACTCTAGTCTTCGGTATACTCTTCTCGGTTCGGCTCTCGATCGAGTTTTCGTTTCAAGGCACTCGATCGGCATTTGGTTTTCGGTGTGATTAACTGTTCGGTCCGGTTGTTTTTAATTGATTCTGAGTTGCAGGTGCAGCGGGAATTTGAAATCTACGTACGTTGAAGGTTGAAGATAGAATTTATTACAATTGTGTCACCAGAATTATAATAAGTCTACGTGATTTGAAGTTCACAGAATTTACAAAACTTCCATTGGAATTAATTGAAACAAGTGGACCAAATCATCCGGTTTTGAAAACAGTAAACGGCCGCTCATTTCAAGTTGGTGTAAATTAAGTTTGACGGGGTTTTGTTTGTTGATTTTTTCTGCACCTCGTGATATAATTTGTGTCTTGAGAGTTTGTTATCAGGTTTTCGGTTGAAGGTTTTCAGTTGCTGAGCTTTCGGTTGTTAGGGAATTTCCGTTCGTAAAAATTATGGCAGGTATCCAAGCAAGTACTTCTGGTGTTAACTCTCAAATTCATGAATGTTCTAATCCCACATGTCAGTTCTTAATTAACGATTGGCAATCTAAATTTACTTATGAATGTTTGAATCGTGAGAAAACTGAAAAGGAAGTTAGAGAATGTAAGGAATGCACTAAAGTTTTTAAGGAAAAATATGAAGCAGCCAAACAAGAACTGAAACATGTTGAACATAGTCTAAGTGATTACAAGTGTGTGGCTAGAATAGCTGAAACTAAGATAGAAGAACTAAAATGGGAAGTTCTAGATCTTAGAACTAAACTTAGCACTGCCCAATCTACCATTGAATAACGTTAAGCTATACAAAAGAAAATGATGTTATCTCATCATGCTTTATTTAAATCAGAAGAGAGATTGGAGCATGTAAAAGAAAAATCCGGTCTTTGGAATGAAAATGTTCCTTTCCCGTTACAAAATCAAACTGTCACAATGCCCTCCACTGCCGAGGAAGTCCAAAAACAATCAACAGTTAGAGAAACAACTACACGTGGCAATCAAGAGAGCGCCTCTGGGCAATCATTAGGGCTTTATCATGCTGTTCCTCACTTTCTACAACATGAATACATCAAACTGGCCCAAACTGCAGATGAATTATTGAAAGAGTCCCAAAATGAAGCAACCATGGTATATGGACCTCAACCGGTGCATAAAGATGAAAAGATAGCCACAGAAACAACTCAGTCAAATTGTGAGAATAACACTAATGTCATTGCTGAGTGTGCAGGTTCAAGCTCCAGTGAAGTGAAGAGCGCTGATGAAGAAAAGTTAGTTCCTATCCAAAGATCGAGACTCCTTATTCCAAAGTTGTGGATGAGGTAAAGCGGGAACGAGTGGTGATGAATACAAGGCCCAATGGTAATATCTTCATGACCACAAGGTCTATGTTCATTCCGATTGATGGAGAAGAGCGACCCTCATTCACCACTAAGTTCAAAGGCTTGGGTCATGATGGTGGGTTATCATCCGACATTAAAAGTGTAAGGCCCAAGATAACTATCAAGTCTCCAACCACTGTCCCAATAAAGATTGAAAGGCCCAAAACTACAATAAAGTCTCCAAACTCATCAGTGGGCTCGTGCAGTGGCAACCCAACTTTCTCAAAGAACCGAGTAGGCCCAACAGCTGAAATGTCCAGTTCTGCTCAATATTCTACCAATTGGAGATCCGGATTCAGCCCAAAGATGCAAACAAACCATCATGTTTCTCCATCAGTGACATATAGATCAAATGGCTACACTTCTGACTTCTATCTGAAGAAGCAGACTTGCTTTAAATGTGGAGTTCCTGGTCACATTGCTAGAAACTGCTTGTATCGTCCCTTTAAACCTTATTACCCGCTGAGTCATAAGGTTTCATCTCAGGTTTCAATAAAGTCTAAGCCGATGAAGGTGCAACCACGAAAGGCAATGAAGACTGTTAATTCTAAGGTTAAACCTTCTGATGGAAGTTGGGGAGCTGCCAAAGAGCACAAAAAGCTTTTAAATAAATAACATGTTTTTCCAAATTATGAGAATTTTCATAAAAAGGTGAACAGATCAAAACATCAAAAGGTTGAAAAACCTAAAGTTGTCAGTCCAAAGGAAACTAAAAAAATTTTGAAAAATGAATTTAAAAAGAAACAAGTTGAAATTCCTAAGGTCACTACACCAAAGGTGACTAAAACAACTTTGAATTCACCTCAATCTTGGAAACCCAAAACAAAGGCAGCAGCTACACCCTCAATTCCTGACATTACAAAGGGAATGTTTTTAAAAGAAGCTTCATTTATTGACTCTTCAGGAATACCCAGAACCACAATGGCCTGGGTACTAATGGCTAACTGGTCTCTCACCTTGTGCAGGAACAGTCAAGGAGGACTTTCATTAACCTTGTTTTTTGTGATAGTGATTGTTCCAGACACAGGATATGAGGCATCTCTCTACTACATGACATGAAGACGTCAATGGAGGGTATGTTCATTTGTGAGAGGTAAAACTGAAAAGATCAGCAGAAAAGGTAACACTGTCTGAATTGTTTGTTAAATGATTGGTTGATGTGAAGTATGGTAAAGCATGAAACAAAACCCATTTCTGAAATTTTTCAAAGAACAAACTTTGAAAGTTTGCTTGGCCATATTGCTTAGATATTTGATCTTTAGTTGTGTGTCAGTGTGTCGTTTCATTATTAAAAAAAACAAAACAAAACAAAACAAAAAAATATGAAAATGAAAAAAGTTAAAAATAAAAAAAATGAAAAAAATAAAAAATTGTGATTAAAAATCAAAAAGCAAGGGGAAAAATAGAAAATATGGAAAAAGTTGACCCCTTAAAAATGTGCTTTTTAATTTGTAATCTTTTGTTTGTGTGTTTGAGAAGGCGGGAAATGAAATATTTCCGTTCTAAAGATGACTGACACGCGTAAGGCTGGCGTGAAAGACATGATCCAGTTTGATATGCTCGGTAGGCTCAGTTCCAAAAACAAAGGTATGAGTCACAACACTTAAATATAAAGTATGCATTTGATGAGAAACACACACTTAGGTTAAGTTGCTAGTTCTATTTGACTGTGAGATTGTTCCCGATACACACGCCGGACTCCAAAGTGTTGAATCATATTTCTCAAAAAGTCGGCGTCCCCTCTGTTTTGTGTGAGTAAAGACCTGAGGATGTCAAAGCCGTTAGTCAAGTCTTGCCTCTGCTTTGCGTGAGCAATGACCTGGTGTAGAATGGCTGACGTGTTAATCAGACTTTCCTCTGTTTTGCGTGAGCGAAGATCTGGTTAGTCTGCATTAACGTGCTTGCAGATCACTGTATATAATTGACACCATAAAAGATGCCAATGTGCACAATAAAAGACATCCTCTAGCGTCCAAAACCCTTTAGCCCTGACTTTGCGACTAGGCTTATGTGTTTAATGAAAGGTTACCACCTGATTGAAAAATGCCTCTGAGTTGAAATCGTACAAGTCTTTGTATATTATCCCTATCTCTTATGATCTGTTCTTTCTCTTCTCAACCAAGTCTGGAGAAAATATTCAAAACTCTGGATACGGGTATGTGAAAATATGTGGTAGGGAATGATCAAACTTGATAGACTGCACGTATTAATTACCTAGGATTTGTGTGTGACTGACTTATGTTCATAAGTAATGTACCTAAAAGATAAAACAACCTGAAAAAGAAGAACATGGGTTTAAAGAGGATCATAATACTGGCAATCACCTGGACGTGTTCGAGTAACAGAAGCTGAAAAGGGTTCCTCAGTTTAGAAAAAGACTGTTTGATCCCAAATAAAACCTTCTTGTTAGTAATCTGGTATGTTTGTTTTAATTTTATATTTTCTTTTGAGTCTTCTTAAGTTTTTTTTTAATGTTTGTTTTCCAACCATGGCCAGGTTAATTTGAAAGGTTTCAATATGTTTTTGTGGGTGTTGTGCAAGAAATTATGCCCCACCCCAAAAGTGACCCGTTTTTTAGGGGGAGAAGGTGAGATAAAAAGTTGAGATAATAGGCATTATCTCAGGGGGAGATATGTATCAGGGGAAGTATTTAAAGGAAACCCGTAATCAATGTTAGGGTTTGTGCTATATAATGTTATTCACCCGCTGACCTTGTAACCAGTCATCATTTTCTAGTTAGTTGTTTGTTTCATGTTGTGCGTGGCAAGTTAAATGCAAAAGAAAAGAAAAGTCAAGGACTTTGCTGCTACTAATACTAATGTTGAAGAACCAGTCGGAAAAGGACTTACCCTACTGAAGAATTTGATGCTTAAGGAAAGTTTGTTGGTTCAAGTGAAGCTTTCAAGGTCAAGAAGACACTGTTCACAAGTTGAGGGGAAGCTACATGCAGTCAGCTCAAGATCTACAGTCGAGAATGCCAAGATAGAGGTTTTAAATTTTAGCCTCTGACGACAAAGACATGTCAAGACAGTTACTGTTGATTCAGTAAGGACCAAAGTTTCTTTCGAGAAGAATCAATTGTATGAGAATCCTCCTCTCATTACCTGTTCGTCATTTGAAGTCCAAGCTGTTGCTGTTTGAGAGAAATCTCCTAAAACTCTCTCGTGCTGCCCAATGAAGATTGTTGAAAGAAAGATCTTCATCAACCAATACTGAAGCCAAGGAGAAGACTGCAAGTCTGAAGATCGAAAGTAAAAGACATTTAATATCACAAGCCTCGGGGAAAATTGTAGGGGCTAGATATATGAGGCTTGTAATATTAAATAAGTTGGGCTGGGCTTAGTGGGTTTAAAATAGTTTAATTGAGTTAGGTTTGGGCTTGGGCTGAAATAAGCCCATGCAGGCTTATGTGTGTGTCTATATAAACACACATAAGCCTCCTAGTTTAGGGTTGGCATTTCCAGAGAGATAGAGAGGGGAGTAGGAGAATCAAAATTCTCCAAGGGATCAAGTGTACCAGACGAGTTCTAGGTGAATCGTGTGCACAGTCTGATTTGTAATCGGTTGGTAATCAGTATTTCATTGTTCTTACTGTGTTTTATTTGATTTCTCATCTCTTCGTTCTTGAATCAATCAATCGTCGGGATTCCGCACCTACGATTGATCTTGGATATCATGTTAGTATCGTTTTTCGATCCTACAATCTCTTAGTTGTTTATTAAGGTAGAACAACTTCCACTTGTTTAATTAATCCTTACCCAAAATTAGACCTTAATGGGGCTTAGATAAATAATTTCAAGCTAGGGTTCCTGAAGGAATGGAGGTCGTGACCTGGAGAATATCTGGGTCATTCTAGACTTCTCCCCTCTTTTCTTAAATAAATTCTTTTTATCAAATTTTCCTCCATAGTCCCTCATTTGTTTATGCAAAGTTAACAAGACCTCATATTTACACATAGAACCCTGGACTTCACCGAATAATGATTGGCACACAAAATAATGACACAAAATATGAACTTAACGAGAAAAATATAACTTAAAAATCCGGATGCTACAGTCTAAGCACCTAGATATATGTACTGAGTCGTACACAAGGTCTTAATAACTTCGAGGTATACCACCAGGAATTTACAACCCCGCAAATCAATCACATTAATTCTAACATGTAAGATTACCACACACTAATAGATATTTATCATAAAAATAATTTGACATAGCTCGTAAACAACCCCAAAACACATTTAAAAAAAGGAGCATAATCGAAACTTAAATCAAGCACAAGCAAAATCACACACGGGAATTTAGAGTAAGCGCGGATCACATAAAGCCTTCTCAATATCACTCAAACAACCTAATCAATTAGGTACATTCTATTAGCAGTAATCCTATCACAACATATTCATTCATGTCCTAGATTCCAAGTCAAAATGGAATATCCATGGGCTTTGACCATTTTGACACAAAATTGAGTTTTCGGGTTTTCTCAAAAGACATCATAACTCACTGAGAAGTTAGTTCCAAACCCCTTCCTCTAACACCCCAATCAGTTATCGTTGTCAAAATCTACTCATAAGTACATAATCCCAAAAATACATTAAACTATCCAACTATCGATGTAGACAGTCTTTCTGAGTAATTTGACCACTACCACGGCCCTCTTTGACCAGATTCTGTTTGGCCGCTAACTATTGATGCGGACCATCTGCATGCAAAGCAGACCAGACAATCCACTTTGATAATTTTTCCTTTTAGCTAACTTTGGCAATTTCCAGTATTAAGCCATGCTAATCCAGGGTTTTCATCCTAACCAATTTCTAGTCACTTTTAGATGTTCAAAATCTTATAATGAAAACATGGTTAACCAATTTCAACACATAAACCATTTCTTAAAAAGGTAACCCTAATGCATGCATAAATAAGTTGTACGTTTGCACTATACACACTTGTATAAAGCACGATCTGATCTCAAATTCAACTGATGCTACAATCCAATCACCAAGGAGCTCAACTATGGCCAGCATTCACAAGGATCCATGATGATCATTAAAATCATTCATCACAATTTGCTCTAAAATAAGCAATTTCATCGATTTAGGGTGTTCTTACCTCAAGATGGTCTTAGTCCTCCATTAGACTATGAATCTCAGTCTTCGTTGTTCATGCACTGTCCTAGCTATAATCTGGTCAAGCTCAATAGATTCAACTCACAACACCACATTAACTCAAATATGTGTATTTAAGAGGATCAAGACGCTTAACACACAATTTCTTTGATTAATCTTCCCATGAGCAACTCTATGAACCCTTGGTAGGTCTTTGGAACGAGAGTATTTGAGAGAGAGAAAGAGTGTTCAAGACGAAAAAAACGATGTGGGAATGAGCAGATTTATGAAGGAACCTTGTTTATATCGAGCTAGGTCGAAGCATACCGTATGGGTGTCACTTTTGACCTAGGACGGCCTGCTTGGTTTAAACAAAAACATGCGGACCTTACTCGACAAGACTACAGCTGATCCATGACCGACCACTCGAAGCGGCCTGTTTGGGCTCTCCAGACGCAAGACAGTCCATCTCGATCCCAATTCAGCTTTTCTGCTTTCTTTTTATTTGCATAATTTCTTCCCGAATTCCATCCTTTTACCACAAGTGTTACACTAACTGGAAAAAAGAAACCATAAAGTTTGGTTAACTAACTAGAAAAGGAAACCATAACGTTCGGTGATTGTTTTGCTAATTTTAATGGTTCAAGCATTGGTCGCATTGACCCAGAAGACAGTTAGTTAAGTGAAATCCATACAAGCCAGAGTGAAGGGCACATAAACTACACATATAACACTACCTAATAAATCCATCATAATACCTTATTGTGTGATTTAAACCCTTAACCTCTAGAACATAAGGAGACACGTGGGGACAAAATAAAAAAAATATTAAAAAAAACATATTGAAAATTACTATACGTGTACTTCACAATTTTATGAAATTGTTTGCCATTTCCCTTGTTGAAAAGACCATTAGAAATTTGGAATAAAAGTTCTTCATAAAAGGAATATGAAGCAGTACCAATTGTCACTAAATAGATTCTATATGGCCAGCTTTTGCCTATGTGTTACTGTCAACTTGTGCAACAAAGCCCATATCCAGAACCTAATATCACCATCTGTCACTAACCTAAAACATTCTCTTTTCTCCACATATTATCCTCACACCCCCTATATATACTCGCCCATATTTCACACAAAATATGTATGAAACTCATTTCTCTACAATTATTAACTTAAATACAGTGTTTTCAATCAATATCAATATCAGTTCTAGTTAAGTTCACTTTTAAGATGGATAGAGTGAAGAGAATGGTTTCTGATAGGCCAGTTGTGATCTTCAGCAAGAGTTCTTGCATCTTGTCTCACACAATCAAGTCTCTCTTCAACGACTATGGTGTGAACCCGACAGTCTACGAGCTTGACGAGATGGCGAGAGGCCCAGAAATTGAGCAGGCATTGTCCGGGAATGGGTGCAGTACGGTCCCAGTTGTGTTCATTGGTGGTGAGTTGGTTGGTGGACCTAATGAGATTATGAGTCTTCAACTCAAGAGTGTTTTGAAGCCAATGCTTATCAGGGCTGGAGCTTTATGGGTTTAATCTGAATTATGATTGCTGCAATAAACAAATACTGCATTATATATTGTGTATGGAATAAAGCACATTATAAGTGAAAATAATTTGGGGATGAAAACCTGATTATATCATAGATCATATCATACTAGATTTTGTATAGCACAAAAGTACTATATGATTCTGTCTAGAGAATGATCTGTACTTGGGATCTATATCTGCGGATATTTAAACTTTGGAATAGATAAACACAAGTAATTATAGATAAAATAGCTTTGGTGTAGTGATTATGCACACCAAACTTTGTTAAGGTTACTTTACATATACATATACAAATTTCTAATGTGTACCTCAAACCATTGCAACCCTTGACAGAAGGTGGTTATTGGTTTACTAAATGTTTTTGACCTATTAACTAACTTATCTTCTAGACTAATTTTTAATAATTTGTAAAGGTCCTCAAATATTTGACCATGTGTGGATTAAACCTAATTAGGTTTTATTTATTTGCCTAATTTAATTGAGTCAAAATTATAAGAGTTCGGTGAGTTTTGTTTTTAATATAAAGAAATGGCTACCCACGTACGTTGCAACGCGTTAAACTGCAATTGAAATGTATGGGTCACAATAGCTTGTTTTACCATCAATTATAAACACTAATTTATTAAATTCTATGACCTATTTACAATTGTCCAATGTATTTTAGTCGATTTTGAAAGAACAAAAGGCATAATATAAAGAATCTTTTTTGCAAATATCACATGTTTCAGAATGTCAAAAGTGGATTCTTCAAGGGGCTCCTGATGACCACCACCCTCTCTATCCTATCTGCGTAATTAATTAATTACTAAGTTAAAATCATTAAACTAAACAAAAAAAAACGCACTAATCAATCAATATAATAATACCTATATATGTTACAAAAGAAAAAACCTCAAAAAAAAAACCCATAAATATAGTGAATCATTCTTAACATATAAGATAATAATTGAAAACCCCGGAAGTGGAAGAACATATTAGGGCATGAGGTATACTCATGCCATGTTAAAGTTTAACATGCGTCACGTAGGCGTTGATTGGATAGTTAACCCCACATAATACACATGGGGAATACTCCATGTTATGTGGTGTGGTGTTAAACATTATTATATTAATTTTTTTTAATTTTCGAATTTAATAATTAAATAAAACATTAATCTTAACGATTTAAACTAAAAAAAAACTACAATTTCATTTCCTAAAAAAATCAAAGAAAAAAAAACTACCAATACTTAATAAATTATAAAAAAGATACATAAAACATAGAATAAATCAATGTGACCGAGCGTGTAGATATCCTCGATCAAGTCTGCCTTTAGTTGTTTATGGATATCTCGATTTCTTATTTCTTGATGAATAGCCCGTTTTCGATCCTCGTTGATTTCTTCATACGTTCTTATCCAACTCCTCCTCGTGGAATTGACAAATTGCAGCAACCTGATCCTCGAGAATCATGTTATGTATAATTATACAACTACGCATAACCTTAGCTCTTTTGTTTCGATGCCACATACGTGCGGGGTGAGCTATGATATGCCATCAATCCTTCAAATCGCCGAAGGTACGTTCTATGTCTTTACGAGCTGCATTGTGAGCTTTTGTGTAAACCTTGCGCCTTTCGCCAATGGGAGCCGTAAACCCTTTGACAATCGTAGAGTATTCGGGATTAATCCCATCTCCCAAATAATATCCTCATTTCTATGTGTTGCCACGTAGATGAAACGAGGAATGAGGCTCATGTCCCTCGATGATACCATCCTAAATTGGTGATCGATCCAACATATTGATATCGTTTTCCGACCCATTAACACTAAAATATTGATGCCAAATCTACATGTCGTACGAAGCAACGGCTTCAAGCATTATGGTTGGATGCCCGTGATCACCTCGCATAAACTGACCCCGCCAAGTGTTGGGACAATTCTCCCACTCCAAATATGTGCAGTCGATGCTACCAAGCATCCCACGAAAGCCCCATTTCTGCTCAGGAAACTCGTACAACTGCCTAATATCGCTAGCAGTGGGTCGGCGTAAATATTTTCTTCCGTATAAGTTATAAAGATCTAATTTTAAAAACTATGTATAAGAATTAAACAAACATGGTATTTAAATTTATTTACAAAGCAAATGTTGTACGATAAGTATTACTTTTACAAATTTTTGAATCCATGACCTAATGGTCCGATCGGACATCCTCAGATACTCGCCAAAGGAATCCCCTGTAACACCGTACGTCATCACTCAAATTGCTATCGTGCACTTTTGCAATGGAGTTAAACCAATCCTTCTTCTCGCGTTGCTTCTTTGCGGGAACCATGGATCCTCTCGTTCTAAATCGTTTACAATTCTTAAAAATAGTGAACGTCGCATTCGAAAACTTTGTCTGGACGCTTCTGCCGGGTAGACGTGGATCGTTGAAATAATCTCTAAGAAGACTCGCCTGCCCCATTTTATGGTTTCGATTAAGACAAGCTCTT
Organism: Deinandra increscens subsp. villosa; assembly: GCA_039602395.1. NCBI lineage: Eukaryota > Viridiplantae > Streptophyta > Magnoliopsida > Asterales > Asteraceae > Deinandra > Deinandra increscens. The sequence continues at coordinate 91,598,434 of JBCNJP010000010.1, read as the reverse complement.
CGGGTAAGCGTTTGTTGCGCTCGTCTATTTAGCCGACGTTGCTGATAATGCACCATCATCTGAAAAAACATATCCGCTGCTTCGTCGGACGACGAGTCGGATGAATAGTTGGACGAGAGAAAGTCCATAATATTTTAATTAGAGATTTGGGAGAGTTTTAGATGAGAAAGTGATATGAGGTGTGAAAAAAATGGTGAATATTGAGGTTTAAATTGAGAAAGAAAAATGGATTTTTTTTTAATTTGGCCAACGGTCAATTTTTTTACCGTTCAAAGGTCTTCACGGGACAAAAGTGGCGTCGAAGATATGGCGCATGGGCTTGGAGGCGTTACATGGCGCTTGGGGGCGGTATTTGCGCCGCATGGCGCCGTTAAACTGGCCCATGGAGTCAGTATACCGGGTGCGCTTAGTAAAATAGAAATAATTATTAAAAGGGGAATTGGATTTTAATAATCCCAAGTTTCACCTATTGGCCGGAATTAATCTTACCGTTCGAAATGTTTCTCACCGAGCCCAAGTTTCAAACTATTTTCTCTCATTGATCTTAGACTAACGGAACCCTAACGGTGTTACTTTTTTGCTGACGTGGGGGTCCAGTTGGCTTTTGGTGAGAAAAAGGGTTAAAATAAAAAAATTAAAAAAAACCAACTGGACCACCATGTCAGCAAAAAACTAACATCGTTAGGGTTCCATTAGTTTGGGATCAATGAGAGAAAATAGTTTGAAACTTGGGTTCGGTGAGAAACATTTCGAAATGTGAGATTAATCCCGACCAATAGGTGAAACTTTGGATTATTAAAATCCAATTTCCCAAAGAAAAAAGCCAACTGGGCCGCCACGACAGCAAAAAACTAACACCGTTAAGGTACCGTTAGTTTGGGATCAATTAGGGAAAATAGTTTGAAACTTGGGCTCGGTGAGAAACATTTCGAAAGGTGAGATTAATCCCGACCAACAGGTGAAACTTAGGATTATTAAAATCCAATTTCCCTTATTAAAATGGAGAGAATCAAATGATAATACCTTATTGTAAATCCAGTATCACTTTGAATGGAATTTGAGGAGGAAATTTTAAGGGTGTGTTTAGTTGTGGAAAATGTTTCATAGTTTTTCATTTCTATTTTTCAGAAAGTGAAAGAGGTTTTTCATCTCTAAAAAACACATGAAAACTTTTAAAAACGCGTTCAAAATTGAAAAATGAAGTTTCCATATTAGAAAATTAGAAAACATGTTCAAATTTACTTGTTTTTTTGAAAATCCAATCCCCGGTACCGACCCGACCGCCAGACCGGACCCCCCCGGCCCGAGTGACCCCTGGTCAATCGGGTTTGGGAGTTGTAACATCCCAAAACTTTTTAATAAATAAGAATTACCGTTAACGTCTAGCCAATTTAATTTTTCGTAGCTAAATCAACCCCTTATGTTAGTGGAATTAAGTTTTTATGTGAAAGTATCAGGTTTAATGTGTAAATCATGTTTTGGTTAAAAATTTAAACAAAGAACTAAATGGAGGGGGTAATTGTGCAACTAGTCCAACTAAAAATAAACAAAATAGGTGGAATGGGGGTGGAGGTCGTAATCCACTACCTAGAGTTCATCCCAAACCCTCCTTCACCTCAAGAAATCGAAATTCGGCAATTGTAAGCTTAGGCTGCGATTTTTGTTGCATCAAATCAAGAATTAGGAGTGAATTCTAGCCCTAAACTCATACTTGGAACAAGTAAGTAAAAACCCCTCTATGTTGCATGCATTGGTCACAAAATTAGGGTAAAAAATATGCAAATTTTTGTTGTTATGTGAATCCTGTGGTGATAGGAACTTTAATTGTTGCATAATTTGCTAGTTTGGTAAGCATTTGGTGAAGTAGTCACCAATTGCTCACACTTGAACATCCATGGTAGGTGACTACTTAAGCTAGTCATAATTAAGTTCAATTGATGAAATTCTTGCATAGATATGTGATTAATTGATGAATTTGGTTAATTAATGATGGGTTGGAAGTGAATTCCACCAACTCCAAGTTAAATGGTTAGTTGAAGGTTCAAGGGATGGGAGTTATGTGTGTGTATATAAGTATGCACATAAGGTGTTTGATAAAATGCCTAAAAGAGTCAAAATGTGATAAATGCAACAAATTTGCTAGTATTGATGTTGAATGATCATAGGGAACTATATGTTCACAAATTTAAATAACTTGATGAAAATATAATAATTGGTTAACATGGTTTATGCACACCTAAATTGATATCATGGTGCTTATGAAATCATGTAACTCGATGCAAAATTTGATAGAATGCTTGATTGCCACCCTTGTGTAAATATGTACGTGTAGAATAGAAATCATGTTATTGAAAATGTGGTAAAAGTGCTACTATGATTAAGGTCCTAACATGGTTGGTAACCCATTAGGCAATCAAGGTGATCAAGGAAGCAATTCCGGTGCAAGTGGAATTGGAGGCTCTAATTCGCGAGGTAACATTATTTATGTTACATGTAGTAGATATGTAAATGTGTAATTACATACAAATGGAACAAACTATGAATTATGTAAATGGGTGACGAATGGTTCTAGGAACCGTGAAGCCCAATGCCAAAAGGTTCTCCAAATGACCAAACCTGACCACAGGAAAGATTTGGATGAATCATATAACGAATGAATGTTACAATGGGCGGAAATGGGCTTATAGAGCCTATGCCAAGTAACTAGAGAAAAGGACTCATAAATGGTTATAGAACCATAGATTCTAAGGCTTATATGTGGTCAAATTAGGCATTAGGGTAAACCAAAGGCAAGGACCCGTCTTAACGGTTCAAATAAGAAACATGGGTCATTCGGATATTCACTAAAATGATTAGGTGAACCAATGACAAGTAGAATGGATTATATGAATGGTGTCAAAAACCTAAGTGTATCGATAATGTGTAAAGCTAGACTTATAACGAAAATGTAGAACTAATTGTGAGTATGCATACAAATACTACGAGGTCATATTGCTTGCATTGTGTTCTTAGTTGTAAATCATATGTGTTGGGTCAATTCTGGATGGTAATCTTTGGGGTTACCACCAAGATATCCCTTAATGGGTCAAGCGAGTCGTAGAATCCCGTTGGTGCAAATCATGACTTGAATTCAATCAAGGTATGTTTATAAGTCTAAAATATGTGTTAAAAGTGAATTTCGAGTGTTGAAACACTTGGAGAATGGTAGAAAACCAGCTGGGAGAAAGCTGGTGCATAACAGGGAAAATAGGCCAAAATTTGGCTAAGTATAGAACTGGCCGAATTTGGCCAGAACCCTGGAAACTGGGCTCCAAGCGTATCGCTTGGAGCTTGCCACACTGTAGGCGATACGCCTACTAGACCAAGCGTATCGCCTAGAAAGTAAGTCATTCTAGGCGATACGCCTAGAAACCCATTCCCTGTTTTACATGTTATTCTTCATTATTTATGATGTTTACACTTGTTCATGCACTAGAAACTCACTTTTGAAGGTGAGTATGTGCAGGTAAGGCCAAAGCTTAGAGGGGTTGCTCATCAAGTATGCGAAGAACCGATCACCACGAGAAGGCTTACCCGTCATGTGTTTTGTGAATGGAGATAACGTGTTAAGATAATTATTACCATTTTGGATGTCAAACTCAATTATGGGTGTATTTTGTAAATGTTATACCACAATAGTGGTGTCTTATGTTTATCAAATTTTGTGTTTGTACAAAGAAATTTCTGGGACTAATTCAAATGAAGTATTTCGTAATGTTTGACATCAAATTGTATACGGGTATTACAATTTGGTATCAGAGCCATGGTTTGAGAGAATTAAGTACTCGGGGAGTACTTGGACTCAAACCTTGAGCTCAGGGGAACGGGAAAAGTGATCGGCTCGAGCTTGATGAAGCGTCCAGGTAAGGTACATAACCATAAATTGAATTGTTCATATTGTGTTTAATAGGAATAATAGTTCCAATATGCCGGGAAAGGCAGAGATAGTAGCTATCACTCGGTGAAATGAACGGGGAGGTGTTTTCACACCTAAACTAGGAAGTGCGTGAGTGGAGTATCCCAGGTAGAAACAGGGTAATGCTACGGCGAGAAACCTCGTATAAACTTGTGGGAGGATATTGGCCACAACCAATAAAATGTAGGTGTGAGTGAAGTATCCCAGGTAGAAACGGGGTAATGCTACAGCTAGAAACCTCGTATAAACCTGTGGGAGGATATTGGCCACGACCAATATAATGTATAAACCTTGTTGCGGGTAAGGGTAAATAAAAGCTATTAAGCTAATGAAAAAAAAAGTGTTCTGTAGATCAATGGACCATGATGGCGGTCATTTTGCAGAGGAGCAGAGAAGCCGGGCCTTACGAGCCCAAATCTCTGAAGAAGTGGGAAGCGCCATTCAGGCGGCTATCCCCGAATATGTGCAAAATATCCAAGAGGATCTATTGAACACCTTGAACGAAAAGTTCGAGGAATTGAAGAATGCCCTCCTGAATAAAGGGGAGGCAGGTGCGCCAAAGAAGAAGGTGAGTTCCTTGAAAGACTTTATGGCATGTAAACCCCATAATACACGGGTGATCCTGACCCAATAGACAGTCACCGATGGGTGACCAATGTGGAGGGGGTAATCAAAAGAAGCCATTGTGAGGCTGCAGATCAAGTTATCTTTGCTACGGGTCTACTAGTAGATCGGGCAAAGGATTGGTGGGATGCAAAAGTCCTAGAAAAAGGGCAGGCAGTGCAGATGCCCTAATTTGGGCGGAATTTAAAGAACTATTTCTGGAACATCACTTCCCACCCTCTGCGGTCAATGAACTGAAACAAGAGTTCCTCAAACTGGAGCAAGGGGAGACTCAAACCGTTGATGAGATCACCGGTATTTACCTGGACAGAGTAAAATTCTGCTCTGATGTGCTACCCACTGAAGGGGCACGAATGTTCTTTTACCAAACATGTTAAAGGCGAAGATAAAGAATTTCATGCCTCTAGACCGGTTCACCACGGTGTGGAACAAATGATTAACGCCGCTCGGGCGCGACAAAATGATATCAACCGGGAAGAAGCCCGGGAGGCAAGAAAACCCACCGGGGAAAATCCGAATCCCCCTAAAAAGCCAAAGGTGGGTGACTCGTCTAAGAAAAAGGACGCAAGAGGAGGTAGCTCCAGATGCAAGGTTTGCAGAAAAGGGCACTCGGGGGAGTGCATATTTAAAGATCGCCCTTGCCTAAATTGCGGCAAAAAGGGCCACGTCATTTCCAATTTCCCGTCTACAGAGCCACAATGCTTCAACTGTTACCAGACGGGGCATAGGAAATCTGAATGCCCAAAACTCAAGAAGGAGGGGGCAAGAAGTGGGGTAAAAGTGGAAGTGCCAAAAGCTATGGGCCGGGCATTACAACTCATTGCCGAAGAAACCAAATCAGACCCCAACGTGGTAGCAGGTACATTTCTTGTTAATTCGATACCTGCTCGCGTATTATTTGATACGGGAGCTAATAGATCATTCGTTTCATATGATTTTATTAAGCATCCTTCGTTTATAATTGAAAAATTGCATGTACCCCTAGAGGTAGAAATAGCTAATGACAAAAGTATTCTTGTTTTTGATGTATGTCGGGGATACAAAATCTCCATCAATAACAAGAATACTAGATAGATCTAATTCCAATGGCTATGAGAGAATTCAAGGTGGCGGTGGGGATGGATTTGCTACCCCGCAACCACGCAAAGGTCATTTGTGACCAGAAGGCGATAGAGATATCTTCGCCAAAGGGAAGCAAGGTTACCATCTATGGTGAAAAACAAAATGCTCCAATTCTTTGCACGATGATGGAAGCTAGAAAGCTCATGTTACATGGGTGCCAAGCCTACTTGGCTATGGTGGCGGATACTAGAATTCAAAGTCCCGTAATAGATGACTTACCCGTGGTGCAAGAATTCAAAGATGTATTCTTGGGTGATTTACCGAGGTTACCACCCGATTGAGAGGTGGAGTTCAAATTTGACTTAGTGCCAAATGCTAAGCCGGTGGCTAAAGCGCCATATAGGTTGGCACCGACGGAAGATGACCCAAATCCAGGAGTTGTTGGATAAAGGGTTCATTCGTCCGAGTGTCTCTCCGTGGGGAGAACCGGTGTTATTTGTGAAAAAGAAGGACGGTAGCATGCGGATGTGTATAGACTACCGGGAGTTGAATAAGCTCACAGTAAAAAAATAGGTACCCGTTTCCCAGAATTAATGATTATTTGATTAGATTCAAGGGGCAAAATGGTTCTCAAAGATAGACCTACGTTCGGGGTACCATCAACTGAAGGTGAAAGAGGAAGATGTCCCCAAAACGGACTTCAGAACAAGATACGGGCATTACGAATTTTTAGTGATGTCCTTCGGGCTTACTAATGCACCCGCGACCTTCATGGATCTTATGAACTGGGTGTGTAAGCCTATGTTAGACAATTCGGTGATTGTGGTCATCGACGACATTCTGCTAAACACTTGCGAGAGGTACTAGAAAGGTTAAGGGAGGAAAAGCTATACGCAAGATTCTCCAAATGTGCCTTCTGGCTAAAGGAGGTGCAATTCCTAGGTCTTGTAAATGGTGCAGAAGGGGTTATGGTGGATCCGGCAAAGATTGAAGCCGTCACCAAATGGGAACCCCAAAAGAATTCGACGGAGGTGCGGAGTTTTATAGGGTTAGCGGGCTACTATCAGAGATTTATACAAGACTTCTCAAAGATAGCCCTACCTATGACTAAACTAACCCGAAAAGACACCAAGTTTGTGTGGGGTGTCGAGCAAGAGAAGGCTTTCCAAAGCCTTAAGTAGAAATTGACGCAAGCACCGGTTTTAACCCTTCCAGAGGGAACAGAAGATATGATGGTATACTCGGATGCATCAAAATTAGGCCTTGGTTGCGTCCTAATGCAACGAGGAAAGGTGATTGCCTATGCTTCATGGCAATTAAAAGTAAATGAGCAAAACTACCCAACTCATGATTTGGAGTTGGCGGCGGTGGTGTTTGCCTTGAAAATATGGCGACACTATCTTTATGGGGTGAAATGCACTATTTTCACCGACCATAAAAGCCTCAAATATTTCTTCGAACAAAAAGAGTTGAATATGAGGCAAATAAGGTGGCTCAAGACCATCAAGGATTATGATTGTGAAATCCACTATCACCCGGGCAAGGCCAATGTGGTAGCGGATGCCCTTAGTCGAAAGGGGGATTACGCTCCTATAAAGGTGCGGTCAACGAAGTTAGTGGTGACGTCCGATTTGATCACCAAGATCAAATAAGCTCAAGTAGAAGCTATAAAGGTGGAGAACCAAAATAAAGAACGGATTGTGGGCCAAGTGAAAAACTTGGTGGAAGAAGAAAGTGGGCTCAAAACCCGATTCGGAAGAATTTGGGTTCCAAACACTTGTGAAGTGAAAAAGTTGTTACTTGATGAAGCCCATAAGTCGCGGTACTCGATTCATCCGGGGGCGACAAAAATGTACCACGACTTAAAACATGATTATTGGTTGCCCGGTATGAAGCGGGACATAGTCAAGTACGTGGGGAAATGTTTGACTTGCTCACAAGTCAAGGCGGAGCATCAAAAGCCTTATGGCAAGCTCCAACCATTAGAAATTCCAATGTGGAAATAGGAGCATGTAACTATGGATCTATTGACCAAACTACCCAAAACACCCAAGGGCTATGATGGGTGGTGGTTGATAGATTGACCAAAAGTGCTAATTTCATACTGATCCGAGAGACTTACTCTTCCGAAAGAATGGCGGATGTGTACATCAATGAGATTATATCACGCCATGGAGTACCCGTCTCGATTGTGTCCGACCGGGATACCCGGTTCACCTCTCAATTTTGGAGAGAATTTCAGGAGTGGTTGGGTACAAAGCTTTTACTTAGTACCGCATACCACCCACAAACGGATGGACAAAGTGAAAGAACCATCCAAACCCTTGAAGATATGTTGCGGGCATGTGCCATTGTCTTTGGTGGGAGTTAGGATCGTTACCTTCCTCTCGTCGAATTTTCTTACAATAATAGCTACCATTCGAGCATTGGGATGCCGCCCTATGAAATGCTATATGGTAGGAAATGCCCGAACACCCGTGTGTTGGGGTGAAGTAGGGCAACGCGAGCTAGCTAGTAAAAAGATGGTCAAACTAGCATCAGAAAAGCTTGACATGATAAGGGCTCAGTTGAAAGCTGTCCAAGATAGGCAAAAGTCCTACGCGGACAAAGGACAAATGCCTATAGAATTCGAAAAGGGTGATAAGGTGTTATTAAAAGTGCCCCCTTGGAAGGGTGTGATCCGTTTCCGAAAGTGGGGCAAGCTAAGTCCTAGGTTGGAATTACCGGAAGAATTGAGTGGAATCCACAACACATTCCATGTATACCATCTAAGAAAGTGCTTGGCGGATGAAAGTGCCTATGTGCCATTGGACGACTTGGTTGTGAATAAAAAGCTCAACTATGTTGAAAGGCCTATTGCGATTCTTGATCGCAAGGTAAAGAAGCTACGAAACAAAGTAGTGAACCAAGTATTGGTTCAATGAGAGCATAGAAAGGGCTCGACTTGACGTGGGAAGTTGAGGATGAAATGCAACGCCACTGTGGTCATCTATTCCGTACGTAAAATCGTTTCGGGGACGAAATCCCTTTAGGGGGTGGAGTTGTAACATCGCAAAAATTTTCAATAAATAAGAATTCCCGTTAACGTCTAGCCAATTTATTTTTTTATAGCTATATCAACCCCTTATGTTAGTAGAATTAAGTTTTTATGTGAAACTATGAGGTTTAATGTGTAAATCATGTTTTGGTTAAAAATTTAAACAAAGAACTAAATGGAGGGGCCAATTGTGCAAATAGTCAAACTAAAAATAAACAAAATAGGTGGAATGGGGTTGGAGGTCGTAGTCCACGACCTGGAGTTCATCCCAAACCCTCCTCCACCTCGAGAAATCGAAATTCTGCAATTGAAAGATTAGGCTGCGATTTTTGTTTCATCAAATCAAGAATTAAGATTGAATTCTAGCCCTAAACTCATACTTGGAACAAGTAAGTAAAAACCCCACTATGTTGCATGCATAGGTCACGAAATTAGTGTCAAAAATCTACAAATTGTTGTTGTTATGTGAATCCTATGGTGATAGGAACTTTAATTGTTGCATAATTTGCTAGTTTGGTAAGCATTTGGTGAAGTAGTCACCAATTGCTCACACTTGAACATCCATGGTAGGTGACTACTTAAGCTAGTCATTAAATAAGTTCAATTGATGAAATTCTTGTATAGATATGTGATTTATTGATGAATTTGGTTAATTGATGATGGGTTGGAAGTGAATTCCACCAACTCCATGTTAAATGGTTAGTTAAAGGTTCAAGGGATGGGAGTTATGTGTGTGTGCATATAAGTATGCACACAAGGTGTTTGATAAAATTCCTAAAAGAGTCAAAATGTGATAAATGCAATAAATTTGCTAGTATTGATGTTGAATGATCATAGGGAACTATATTTTCATAAATTTAAACAACTTGATGAAAATATGATAATTGGTTAACATGGCTTATGCACACCTAAATTGATATCGTGGTGCTTATGAAATCATGTAACTCTATGCAAAATTTGATAAATTGCTTTATTGCCACCCATGTGTAAATATGTACGTGTAGCATAGAAATCATGTTATTGAAAATGTGGTAAAAGTGCTACTATGTTTAAGGTCCTAACATGGTTGGTGACCCATTAGGCAATCAAGGTGATCAAGGAAGCAATTCCAGTGCATGTGGAGTTGGAGGCTCTAATTCGCGAGGTAACATTATTTATGTTACATGTAGTAGATATGTAAATGTGTAATTACATACAAATGGAACAAACTATGAATTATGTAAATGGGTGACGAATGGTTCTAGGAACCGTGAAGCCCAATGCCGAAAGGTTCTCCAAATGACCAAACCTAACCACATGAAAGATTTCGATGAATCATATAACGAATGAATGTTACAATGGGCGGAAATGGGCTTATAGAGCCTATGCCAAGTAACATGAGAAAAGGAATCATAAATGGTTATAGAACCATAGATTCTAAGGCTTATATGTGGTCAAATTAGGCATTGGGGTAAACCAAAGGCAAGGACCCATCTTAACGGTTCAAATAAGAAACATGGGTCATTCGGATATCAACTAAAATGATTAGGTGAACCGATGACAAGTAGAATGGATTATATGAATGGTGTCAAAAACCTAAGTGTATCGTTAATGTGTAAAGCTAGACTTATAACGACAATGTAGAACTAATTGTGAGTATGCATACAAATACTACGAGGTCATATTGCTTGCATTGTGTTCTTAGTTGTAAATCATATGTGTTGGGTCAATTCTAGATGTTAATCTTTGGGGTTACCACCAAGATATCCCTTAATGGGTCAAGCGAGTCATAGAATCCCGTTGGTGCAAATCATGACTTGAATTCAATCAAGGTATGTTTATAAGTCTAAAATATGTTTTAAAAGTGAATTTCGTGTGTTGAAACACTTGGAGAATGGTAGAAAACCAGCTGGGAGAAAGCTGGTGCATAACAGGGAAAATAGGCCAAAATTTGGAGAATGGTAGGAAACCAGCTGGGAGAAGTCTGGTCCTATCAGTCCGGTCAGGGCCGGGTCCGGTTGGTCCAGGGTTTGGGTCCGATCGGTTTGGTCCGAGGTTCAGGTCCGGTCGGTTAGGGGTCGGGTCCGGTCGGTCCGGTCCGGGGTTGGGTCTGGTCCGAGAGTCGGGTCCCGTCGGTCCGGTCAGGGGTTCGATTCCGGTCGGTCTGGGTTTCGGGTCAGGTCCGGGATTTGGGTCGGGTCCGGGGTCGGGTCCGGGGTTCGGGTCCGGGGTTCGGGTCCGGTCCGGTTCAGGGTCGAGTCCGAGGTTCGGGTCCGGTCCAGGGTTCGGGTCTAGTCCGGGGGTCGGGTCTGGTCGATCCGGTCTGGGGTTCGATTCCGGTCGGTCAAGTCAAGGGGCCGCGTCCAGTCGGGTCGGGGGTTCAGGTTTAAAGGATGAACTTCCCAAAATTTCATAAATTGGTAAATACGTAACTATATATGTAATTATATATATATATATATATATATATATATATATTAGAAAGACGTGGTTATACGTGATTAAAGTATCATGTTATATGTGTTTATATGTGAATACATGTGAAATAAATGTGATGATAATCCAAATAGATAGATACGTAATAAATGCGTATCTAAAAGATAACACGGTGGAATATTGATAAAATAAATGAATACGTGTCTAAAATATAAATATACGTATTTGAAATCATCAAGATAAAGTATTGATGTATATGTATCTGTTATAGGCTTAGTAAATACATTCGTATATGAAAAATACACAAATAATAGTTAACAAGAAAGAAAATGGATAAATATATAATATTATTATATATATACATTTTCTAAAACTTTTTGTGAGGAGGTGCACTATTAGGTTTTAGCCGATAGAAATTTTACATCTGTTAATTTGAGCCAATGAGAACATTACACGTGTTATAACTTATTCCACTTAATTTCTTTTTACGTTTTTTACACCGACGTTGATGCACCGACATTGTTTTTTATCTTTCTTTTGCTTCTGCAGTTCTGCACCTCTTCTCTTCTCGCTGTCTATCGGAGTTGGTTATCGCTTTCGTTGTCTTTCGAAGCTTACTTTCTCGGTGTCTATCGAAGGTTGGTTTTTTTCTATCGCTCATCGCAGCCTGTTTCCCCTTTGTTCGTTTGATAATTAGGGTTCGATTTTAGTGTTTTTTCGTTTTAGGGTTTCTTCTACCTTGATGAACTGCTTAGGACTGGAGGTTTCCTTCTACCGCTTTTATGGTTCTTTTCTACCTTGATGAACTGCTTAGGGTTTTTTTTCGTTTTAGGGTTACTTACCACGTGTCTATTGTTTTGATTACTAACAATTAGACTTCCTCTCATAATTTGGGTTTCCTTCCAGTCGCTGCGTTATTTTCTTCTCCTCTCTTCCATCTCCGTGTGTTCGTCTCTTCCAATTTGCTGCATCTTCTTCACACTTGCTGCGTGTTCTTTACATTGGTACAAGTATTCTCTTTGCCTCCAGCTTTTCCTGATTTCAAAACTCAGCCCTAGTTCTGCAACTTTGGATTTCGCTGGTGTGCACAAAGACTCATATTTTCTACATGTAAATATTGTTTTAGGTTCTTGACCCATTACAATTTTTGTAAAGTCTTCTACCCAAACCACCTTTAAGTGGGTATTTTATTTGGGTTGTATGTGTTCTCTATCAATGTTTCTACATGTTGTGCCATTTGGGCTTAAAGTTGTATATTATTGTTATGTGTTAACACACATTTATGTTTAGAAAAAATATTGAATAAAGAAAAACAAAATGACATCTTTTGTATACAGACACATCAATATATATATATACATATAAACATTGGTAGAGGAGATTATGTGAAATTGTTTTAACCAAAAAAACAAATCATATAGGATGCCATGTGAATTCAGTTTTGCACAACTGTATGCAATCTTATTTCTCAAATTTTGTAGCCATCTCTGTTCGTAAGTATCATTTTTCTTTAACCTTTAAGTGCTCTGTGTCTTTGGTTTTTTAGTCTGTTTCTTTTTTTTTAACCTGTTAGTGGTCTGTGTATTTAATTTTTTAGCCCACTTCCTATTTTCTTAGTGTTTCTTTAACCTGTTAGTGCTTTGTGTGTTTGGTTTTAAGTTCATTTCTTAGTTTCTAGTATAATTATAACATAATTGGTGTTTTAGAATGCCAAATTTAATTTCAGATTTGTTAGTAAAGGAATTTGAATGTTTGTAATTAGATATTAGTAATTTTCTTAGTGTTTCTCTAACCTGTTAGTACTTTGTGTATTTGGTTTTAAGTCCATTTCTTAGTTTCTTAGTGTTAACCTAGAGTATATTTATAACAAAATTGGTGTTTTCAAATGCCAAATCAAATTTCAAATTGGTTAGTAAACGAATTTGAAAGTTTGTAAATAGATATTAGATATTAGTACCCATGACCAGATATACCAGCAACCAAATTAACAATACCAGCAGCAATTCAGACCTCCTGTAAGGACTTAGTCCTCAAACATAGATTTAATGATTCCAGCATCATCCCACCACATATACTTATCTTGGTAGGAGTGCAAAAAAAACTACACTCTACAACTAAAATAAGGTTCCCCAGCCATGGTTCACCACATATCAAAATGTCCACAGAAACAACCAGAAGAGGAAATGCTACTCTTGACCACCCCAACAAAACCAAAAACTCCAGCTCCAAAATCTTCTCGAAAGTAGTCAAACACTACAACAGGTACCAATAACAACAACACCTATTATATATTTTTGTAGAAAGTTTCAACGTTTACTGTTACATTGTAGCAAATAATTGAATTACATGCATTTTGGTGACCAATAGTTTTATCCCATGTAACCACTTCTTTTGTTCTATATTTTCACTAACAAAACCATGACTTGTAGGTGAAGATTCAGTGTCGTCAAAGAAACTGAAGGACAATAATGAATGAAGAAACAACAACTTAAAGTAGTAATAGTCAGCAATCACATCTTTTGAAGTGGTATAAATAAAAATGCATAGACTACCTACCATACATAAAGCCATGCAAAATTTACTCACAAACTACATATTTTTGTCCGTACATATGCCAGTTACCTTTAGTAGATCAGTAGTGACGTAGAATGCATACTGAACAACACTTATATTTTCTAAATCATCAAATAGTATGCACTAACTTGCATCAATGGTTGCTAAGGACTATGATGTAGTTTCAGTCCTTTTAAATGACCAACTTTGTACCAAGTGCAAATCTAACTTTCATAACATAGAAAATGGTGACTCGTCGCAACGCGCGGGCGGGTCACCTCTAGTTTATATATAAATACGTAATTATAATCCTCGTTATATGTAACCGAACTTTCACGAATGTTAGAAATATATTTAGGAAAGTTTTAGGACATGAAATAATAACTATATCAAAAGATAAGGGGTTAATATGCATAAAATAGAAGTTGGAGGGTTAAAAGTATAACTTATGTAAATATATAAACGTATGTATATGTATATTATCGTACATGTCCCGCGTCTTAAAAACATTTAGAAATATACCATTAAGGGTTTCATAGCATATAATAACAATCGGTAGAAGTTCAGAGGGTTAAAACTATAAAATAAAGGTTGAGGGACTAAAACTGCCAAATGCCCATAGTACATCGCGTATCGCGATGCCTTCCCTCTCATCCCTCGCGATACGCAGTGGGTACAACGACCAGAAAGCTCCACGAGTTCGACTTTTGCTCCAAGTTTTGACGTAATTGACTGCCCTATGTGTCAATTTCGGCCAGATTAATCATCCCTATACGTCTAAGAACATCCCACAACCCTTCTAAGTATAAATACATGATCAATTTCTCTGAATTCAATCACCAATTTCGAAATCAAACACCTAAAAGCCCTCATATGAACTGAGATGTTCTTCTGCCCAATTCGCACACCTCGTTTGGAGTTTGGAGCTTTACTTTTGCAGTCAAGCACTATTAGGTATGGTCTAAAATAACCTCTTTCAGTTTTGGCTAATTCGATCACTAGTATGATTTCTAAAAATGTGTTAAAATTAGGGTTCTTGAGCTTGTTTTGTAAAAATCGGGTGATCGGGTGGGAATTAGGGTCTGAATTTTTGTAGCTAATCCTAAAATGATGTGTTTTTAGAAAGCCCTAAGTTTATTTCACAATTGGAAAAGGTTTGGTAATGGTTTTATTAACGGGTCAAAATTACGGTTTTTTGTAACGTTGTTCTGCCCATATTGAGTAAAGGGTGTTGAACTAAGCTTTGATATTTTAAAGAATATTATAAAATTTTATAATGGATAATAACCTAAGTTGGTTTCATATAAAAATGAGTTTTGATAAAGAAATGAGAAAAATGGAAATTAGGGTTTCGAAATAAGAATAATTAATATAAAATAATCCAGAGGGTATGGGGACTCGATTTTTGGACTTATAACATGTTTATATGTATATAGTACGTATATATGAGTTTAAATTTGATAAATAGTAAAGTATTAAAGAGTATCGAGTTAATCGGATATTTAGAAGTTCGTACGGACCAGAAGGGTAAGCGCCTGTACACTGGAGTTTCTGGAAACTAGGGGGTGTCGCATAAATCCCAACCTGGCATACCTCACTGGGCGATCCCGGAGTGAGCGTTTACTTATAGGAATAAGCAGCTTCATATTATCAATAAAATGTTATTATGTCTATAAGGGCATTTTGGTTATTTTGGCCTTAAAAGAAATAAACCCTAATGAAATTTTACTAAGATAATAAGATATAAATAAACATAGGTGTTGCTTATAATAACCTTGCATTAATGCAAACCGATACACGATTAGGTTAATTGCGGACCATAATGGAGATTCTGTCTCAATAACCAGTTAAAGATATAAGGTGAGTTTCTACAAGCCCTATTTTATGTAGTGAGTCCTATGAGGCCACTATAAATGTTTTAAATGATTTTAAATCTTTCCGGGCTGGTATACATACAATATTTATGAAAATATATTCAAGATAATTGTGACTTGATATATACGTGTTATATGATAAAGTTGTTCCTGAATTGCTTGTACGTGTTATGTAGTTATGTTGATTATAAAGTGATGTGCATATACTTGCTTTGAAATTAGCTAGCCAAGTGACAAGGGAATTGTTAGTAAACATTTAGTGAATATGTATGATTATATGAGAATAGGTGGTGCATTTGCTTGTATTAATATGTGGTGGATACACCGCTGTACATCCTATATATATACATAGTAATATAAGTTACCTGGTATATTGGAAGTGTGTAGGATACGCCGCTGGTACATCCTGTATACATAGACCAAAGGTAAATTGGGGGATGTCTATTTTTTGCAGTATATGAATGACTTATCACTATTTAATAGCAAACCTAAAGCATCTGGTTATCTAACCAGCGGTAGGTAGTGTACATGATCGGTGACTAAGTCATGAAGATGAGAAAATGACCTAATAGAGTTAAAGCATGAGTTTCTACTAGAACATAATAGAGTTAAAGCATGAGTTGCTATTACGACTTATTAAAGTTAGAGCATGTGTTGCTACTGAAGACGAAGGGTCGCTGCTTCCCCATAGTGGTGGCTTAGGGAACCGTGTACGGACGAAGCGGAAATCGGACATCGTTATAGCTATCTTACGACAAGGTAGGATGACGATTGCAGCGGTGGCCGAACCTTTCAAAGGAGATGAAGAATGAAGAGACGCTACTTCCCCACATTGGTGGCTTAGGGAACCGTTTACGGACGAAGCTGCATCGGGTCGTTGTAATAACTATCCTTCGAGATAGGACGAAGTGTGCAGTGGTGGGCGGACTCTTCATGGAGAACCAAAATGGTTGGTTAAAGATGGTGACCTAGAAGTTAGGCCTAACGTCATGATTAAGATAATAGGATATATTATCATAGTGATTATGTGTTTGAAATTATATATGATATATATGTGTTGTGAAAACCAGGTAAACACTTAAAATGGTTTTTGAAATAAACGGTAGAAATCACCAGCGTTAGCTGACTTTTTAAAAGTATGTATGCTAGGTTCTGCAGAGACGTTTAGAAGTAAAGGCACGGATCTCGTGAGGGCGGGATAATCAGGAAAGCTATCAAGGAAGAATTTCTGGCAAGCTGGCTTAGTTATAGTTTTCGTTATTATAATTAGTTGTAGTTATGTACAGTATCTCAATTTCTTTAGTACTTGGCTTATATAAATAAAAGTTTTAAATTTCCGCTGCTTAATATCTCTGTTGTGCCATGTGTTCATGAGTAAATCCGACACGTGACCCTCCTGACGCCATGTCTGGGAGTAGGCGTCACAAAGGATGAATAAATGAAGATCGAAGTATATATAATGAAAAAACTGGAAACAGAAAAGCTAGAAAACAATAAAATTTAGTTTTCTAATTTCAATTTAAAAGGTACAAAAAAGTGTTTTCCATTTTCTTGGAACCTAGAAAATTGTAATTTGATCACGTTTTCTGTTTTTCATGTTTTCTTGGAAAACATTTTTAGAAAACAGGGTGTGTTTTCCACAACTAAACACACCCGAAGCTTTCAACGATTATCCATCAAAGATGGTAATTCTAGATTCATAAGTCCAAGTACAAGTTTGGGTAGAGTCTCCGGATATGATCAAGATTTTTTTTTTTGAGTTTCATTCTTCTCGATTTAAGATGTCTGAAGGTGCTAAGTTTCTGTGGGTCTCTTCGAAGTTTCAGAAAATGGATCAAGGTTCGGTTAAATTTTTGGAAGCGTTTCCGATAATGGGGACGTTCATAATGCGATTTTGGACTGTGGTAGTATTAAAGCCCTGGGTACGGAAGGGTTTTCTTTTGCCTTCATCAAACATCATTGGGTGCTTTTTCAAGAGGATATTATGGCTTTCGTGGGGGATTTCTTCGTTCATAAAAAGTTTCCTAGGGGTTGTAATACGTCCTTTATTACTCTAATCCCCAAAGTTGAGAATCCTTGTGTCACACCCCCCCCCCCTCCATTTTCCACTAACGGAGTCTAACCGTGGGGGGTGTGATCCAGACCAGGACCCAAGTCTTTAGTTACAACCAAGCCATAAAATAAAGGTAAATGACCATAGTATGTTTTACAAAACAGAGTGTAAATAGTAGTTCAGCGGAAGAAAATAAAACTACAAAGTTGTTTGCAAAAGTAATTTATAAAAATGTCTGAAATACAATTCCCAAAAGGTTTTCATAAAAAGAAGTAATGCCACCGCCCGTGCCATCACTGATCCTCCTAGAGACCTATAAAAGCATGCAACAATCAAGTGTCAGCCAAGGCTGGTGAGTTCACTAAAGCAGTCTACACTTCACCATGTAGACCAATTATGCGTACAAATAATGAAAGACCAATTCGTAGGTTAAATGTGTAATTTACAAGTAATATCCATATTAGTAGGTAGCTAACCTATGCTGATGTTCGCGTGAAAGTTCATAACCGAAACCAACTATGCAACACAGGTATTCACCTGTATGATTTGCCTTCCCTGTATCATTCCTGATCACGGTAGTTTTAGGCTAACATTCGTCTCAGTCCGACCGCCAGTCGGGAAGGTGCATACTGTGCACCGCTGAGCGGAGGTGTCAATCCCCAGTAGTACTACTCAACATTACCCCGCTATTCAATATTAACGGCCCAAAAAAGTAAGGACTTTTTGTAATTATAATGCAATTCAGTGAAACATGATATATGTCCGATAACTACTTAAACAAACAAAATACCTTTTCATTGCATTGCCACCCTTTACCGTATGAAACTAGTTGTGTGTTATCATCCTCATCCGAATATAACTTAATGAAGTAAGTGAAATTCGTCTTCGGGTGCACTGGTACTCAGCACTTGACTTTAAGAGTTGGTTATGAACGACCTATTTTAATGAATACGGTCTAACCAAATTAGAGGTTGTTGCTAGGACAAATTGCTTAAGAATAACCAACTATGTTATCATGCATTCACCTCTGTTCTAAAACCTTAACACAAGTCCTAAACAGGTAAGAGAACATAGATGCACAACTCCAAGACAAATTGCACAAATGAAAAGTCCACATTTTAGCTACTTAACACACCATTTATAGACATGCATAATTTGCTCCAAAATTGGAGTGAGTTTCTTAAATTTTGCAGGCATATACTTCCCAAAATTCTAAAAATGTTGCAAAAAGAATAAACCCAAAAGGTTAAGTATTGAGCAAATTATGCGTGTTTGAAGTTGGCTAATAATCAGCTTTGTTGCTGTTTGACAAAGTAGTGAAAATAGACTTAAAAAAAATCATAACTTGATCAAAACTTATAATTTGCTTAGCAAAACTTCCAGATCATAATATTAAAATATAAACATCATTTTCATCCAAAAACCTCGTCGTTAATGCCCAAGTATCATGCCCAACAAAATTGCATAAATTCACTATAGCTGAATTTTGATAGTCCTGCTCACCTAACTTGCAGCAGCTTTTTCAGTGATCAAACGGAGGTCTTAGAATACGTAGGAGTAGCCAATTTAAAGCTAATACATATAACTTTACTATGGAAAAAAATCACTCGATTCGGATAAAAATTGAGCAAGTTATGACCTGTACAAGATGACCCAAATTTTCTGGCAGAATCTGTCCAAAAACGGGTAATTGCAAAAATTGTGTTTCAAAGGTTTTGGCCAACAATTTGATCTTCAAACTTTTTGTACCATAAACAACATTTCACCTAAAAATTACAGCCCTCATAATACACATATGATGATCATAGAAAAAAATGAAATCGTGGAACTTGCATACAAGCACATACACCCAAATTTCATGTTCAACAACACAAGCTTTAACAAGAACATTCCATGACAGATCTTTACCTCAAAAATACAGCCCCTATAACGACCAATAATCATCCCCAAATCAAATTTTGACTTATCTTAACATAATACATGTTTCATGAGTATATATATATATATACACTCCAATTTGCACATAAACACAAGTTTAGCACATGCATTCAACCAATTTCAACTTAATAAATTTTAGGGCTTACAAGATGATGAGAAAATGGAGGATGATGATGATGAGACGAGATTAAAGCTTCTCCTAGTCTTCTTGGAGCTTGCACAAGCTTGGAAACACAGTTTCTTGCTTGATTGATGGTGGAATTCAAAAATCTTCAAGTGTGTGTGTATGTGTGAAGAACCGTATGGAAGAAGCAGAAGGGAGTAAATGTCATGAATGGGGAGAGGAGGGGGCTTCTTCTGCAGATTTTTGAGTTTAGGAGAATTACACAACTGGTCCCTCTAATTCTATATCATGCGCAAATGACCTAAAACAACTAATAAGTGGGTTTTAAAACCCAAAACTTGGAAAGTAAAAGACTAGAAATATTTCCTAGTGTTTATAACTTATTTAACATGTAATACGTAGTCGGGAAAAGTCTAGTTATCGTGTACACATATAAAACTTAGTTCACGTATACAAACATAATTTTTCAAGAAATGACAATTTCAACTAACACATAAAGTCACAGAATAAATTACTAAAATTAATTAGCAATTAAATATATATTTTTATATAAACATTTAAATAACGGTCTACGGGTTTGCTAACGAAACTAACGTAAATAGTTAATGGTGTTAACCTGGGAATTTGGCAATTGTCACACCTTGTTTGATTTCCGACTACTGGCCTATTAGTTTGATTAATGTGTAATATAAAAGTATTGCTAAAATCCTTGCTAATCTGCTCGCTAAGGTGGTGGGGAAAGTGGTCAATCCGATGCAATTGGCATTTATTAGTGAAAGACAAATTTTGGACAGTCCGTTAATGCTAAATGAGGTGGTTAGTTGGTATTAAGTTAAGAAGAAAAAGTTGATGATGTTCAAAGTGGGTTTTGCAAAAGCATACGATTCTTTGAGTTGGGACTTTCTCTATGACATTATGCGTTTACGTGAGAACTGGATTGCGATGATTCGGGCATGTCTGGAGTTGGCTACTTCCTCGGTGTTGATTAATGGTAGCCCTACTAGAGAGTTTACTATAGAAAGAGGTTTACACCAAGGAGATCATTTATCCCCTTTTTTATTCATTATGGTGATGGAAGGCCTTAATGTAAAACCCACACCTATATTAGAGGAAAATTGGATTTAAATAGTCCCAACTTTTGAGGGTTGGCCGATAATAATCGCACTTTTAATAATAACTCCCAATGGTCCCAACTTTCACCCTATTTACTAATAATGGTCCCGACATTAAAAAACTTAACGGTGTTAAGATTTCTTTTCAACCCCAATCTTTGATCCAATATAACTTCTTCGAATCTTAATGAAAATTCAATCCGTAAGTTGCTACGAACTCGTGATGAAAAACCGAATCTATAGCAACAAGAATCATTGAAAACCATCAGGAATTGGTCAATCCACCATTGTCGAAGCTTCATGAAGAAGATGAAGTTGTGAAATTTGATATGTGGTCAAAACTCCATGAAAATCAATATCATAACTTGCTGTAGATTTGTGAGAACATGCTAAATCTGCCGGAATCGACCAATAGCACAAATACAATGGAATTGATGCTCAAAATTTTTTTATCCGAAGTCATGAAAAAAAATTGTAACTTTGATGCTCTTTTTCATCATCATAATCTCTTTAAAACCTAAGCAATAGAGATCTAGTTTTGTTTGGTTTTTCGTCACGAGTTCATAGCAACTTACGGATTGACTTTTCATCAAGATTTGAAGAAGTTATGGTGGAATAAAGATTGGGGTTGAAAAGAAATGGATAAAAATTTAACGGTTTGAAGTATTTTAAAGGTGGGAGCATTATTAGTAAATATGGTGAAAGTTGGGACCATTGGGAGTTATTATAAAAGATGGGATTATTATCGGCCAACCATAAAAAGTTGAGATTATTTAAATCCAATTTTCCTATATTATATTATAAAAATAGCAATAGGAATTTTTTACGTTTTATTTTACTTATTTGAGTAGTATAATTAGAATGCAAGCACCAATGCACAACATATTGACCCGATTATGATCCAAGTAACCAATTGCAGTAAACAACTTAACGTAACCATTTACATGTGTTAGGAAGCCCAATAAGCCAATAGTCAAGCCCGTTAGGCATAATGGACCACTAGAAGCCCATTTAGGATAATATGGGCCATAAGAGGGCTAGATTTTTTTAGGAGGGGGGGGGGGGGGTAGCGTAAACTCCAAAAACATCCACTGGATTAGACGGGATCTGATTACGTGGATAAAGAAAGTGGTGGTTTGGGAATTGGTAACTTGGCTTCGTTAAATCAAGTCCTTATTTTGAAATTGAGACGACGTTTTCTAAAATGAAAGGATCTTTTCTTGGTGATAATAATTGATTCTATATACCCTGTTGATGCCTTTAACAAAGTTATTGTGGGTAAAGGTGATGGAGTTTGGAATAAAATTATCAAAACAATTCATAAATTGCATGATGACGATGTGATTCCTCTTAATACTATGAAGAAGGTTCTTGGTAGGGGTGATAACACGTTTTTTGGAAGGATATTTGGATAGAGGATGAGTCGTTTGATTGTAAATTCCTGAGACATTTTGCAATTGAAAATAATAAAAGTTGTCGGGTTTTGTATCATAGAGATGTGTTAACCGACCGTCCCAATAAACGCGAACAATTGACAAGTTGACTCGAAAACACATTGGTGATCCATTTAGGTTTTCAAATATTTATCCTAACACGTATACATCACATAACATGTCATTTAGCAATAAATATATATATGCGTCACAATTTATTATTAATTATCTCACGTATTCGATGTAAGATCGACGGGGATTACAAAATCTTGTCATTTCCACCAACATAAAAGACTTAGTATTTGTACACACATATAACCTATAATTAATTTGACCTAATACACATAAACATGTAACCAAGAAATGAAGAAGGAGAACCGCATGGAAGAAGGAGAAGGGAGAAGGGAGAACATGTCGTAAATGGGCGGAGGAGGGGGGGGGGGGGGGGTTCTTGGGCAGATTTTTTAGTTTAGGAGAAATACACAATTGGTCTCTCTAATTCTATATCATGCGCAAATGACCCGAAACAACTAATAAGATGGTTTTAAACCGAAAACTTGGTAAGTAAAAGACTAGAAATATTTCTTAGTGTTTATAACTTATTTAACATGTAATACGTAGTCGGGAGAAGTCTAGTTATCATGTACACATATAAAACTTAGTTCACGTATAAAAACATGATTTTTCAAGAAATGACAATTTCAATTAACACAAAAAGTCATGAAATAACTTACTAATATTAATTAGCAATTAAATATATATTTTTATATAAACATTTGAATAACGGTCTGCGGGTTTGCTAACGAAACTAACGGAAATAGTTAACGGTGTTAACCTAGGAATTTAGCAATTGTCACAACATCTCCTTGTTAAAGAAATTTTCTCCCAAAAATTTCCTTAGGTTGTTATGTTTTCTGAGAAGGGAACGAAAAATTTTCAGGTTGCCGCATCATCCCCCAATTAACGAAAAATTTTCCCCAAAATTTAGCTAGTACCTTGATTTGATGCGGAGTTTTGATCGAACAAGTGAGGGTATTTCTTCCTCATTTGGTCTTCCCGTTACCACGTGAACTCCGGTCCACACTTAGAGTGCCACCTGACTTTGACGATTGCGATTTTACTTCTTTTCAATGCTTTATCTTCGTGTCCCATTATCTCCATGGGTTGTTCTATAAATCGAAGTTGTTCGTCAACCTGGAGTTCCTCCAGTGGAATTATTAGAGTGTTATTAGCCATACATGAAACACGCTATGTATTCCATCTAATTCAGGTGACAAGTCCAAACGGTATGCCACTGTCCCGATCCTTTCAGTTATCACAAAGGGTCCTATATAGCAGAGATTCAGCTTCCCGCGCTTTCCAAAGCGTACAACACCCTTCCAAGGCAAGACCTTCAACAGTACCTATGTCACCGACCTCAAAATCCAACGGTCTGCTACGTTAATCTGCATAACTCTTTTTTCAGCCCCTTGCCACATTCATACGGTTTCTGATTTGTACGATTCTCTCTGTGGTCTCGTATACTAGTTCTGGTCCATGAGTTGGCTGTCATCGACTTTGGCCCAACAGACCGGTGATCTGCACTTTCGTCCATAAAGTGCCTTAAATGGAGCGGCTCCAATGCTGGTATAGTAGCTGTTGTTATAAGTGATTTCAACCAGTGGTAGGTGAGCTTCCCAGTTCTTACCGAAATCCATTACACAAACCCGAAGCATATTTTCGAGAGTTTAGATGGTGCACTCAGTTTTTCCATCTGTTTGAGGATGGTAGGCAGTACTCATATCTAGGCGAGTACCATGGCTGATTGTAAGGATCCCTAAAAGTTTGAAGTAAATCTAGGGTCTTGGTCAGAGATAATAGATAAGGGCACTCCATGGAGTTCGACAAACTCCTTGATGTAGATTTGCAGAAGCTTGTCAGTTTTCTCCTTGATGGCTAAGAAATGGGCAGATTTGGTTAACCTGTCTACGATAACCCAAATAATATCATTATCGCTTGGAGTACGGGCCAGTCCCGTGATGAAATCCATCGAGATCTCTTCCCATTTCCACTCGGTAATTTTTGGTTGTTCTAGTAATCCTGCTGGCCTTCGATGTTCTGCTTTTACCTTTGAGCACGTCAAACACTTACTTACATACCTAGCAATTTCAGTCTTCATATTGGGCCACCAATAGAGCCCTTTCAGGTCTTGATACATTTTGTCCGAACCTGGATGGGCTAAACATCAGGACTTATGAGCCTCGTCCATCACTAGTTCTCGAAGATTTCCATGGAGACGTACCCGTACACGATCTTTATAATAGTGAATTCCATCCAGTTTCACTTCAGAAGTTCCATCTACACCACTCAAGGATTCAGACTCAAAGTTTTCTTCCCTCAGGGCCTTCTTCTAGGCATCCCGGATTCTATATGGTAGTCTTGCATGAATCATTAGTTGCAGAGCTAGAACCCTTCTAGGTTTAACATGTTCCTTTCTGCTCAAGGCATCGGCCACCACGTTGGCCTTTCCTAGGTGATACTTTATTGCTAGGTCGTAGTCGTTTAGAAACTTGACCCACCTGTGTTGTCTCATGTTGTGTTCCTTCTACTCGAATATGTGTTGGAGGATTTTGTGATCAGTGAATATTGTACACTCGGTACCATATAAGTAGTATCCCCAAAATTTCAAGGCAAATACAACTGCACCCAACTCTAGATCGTGAGTTATGTAATTCTTTTCATGGGATTTTAATTGCCTTGACCAGTACGCGATAACTTTACCTCTTTTCATTGATACACCACCAAGTCCCTGGATTGACGCGTCACAATAGACCTCGAAGTCCTCAACTCCATCAAGTAAACATAATATAAGTGTGGTACAGAGTTTCTCTTTCAATGTTTGGAAGGTGCCTCTTCCTTGTCACCCCATCTCTACTGAATACCTTTGTGCATGAGAGCGATTAGCGGTTGAGCTGGCTGAGAGAATCCCTTTATGAAACGATGGTAGTAACCTACTAAACCTAGGAATTGGCGGATTTCCGTTGGTGCTCGTGGAATAGACCAACTTTTATTGCCTCTATCTTGGCTGGGTCAACATGAATACCTTGCTCGTTGACGATATGACCCAGAAATTGAACCTCTCGGATCCAAAAGTCGCATTTGGAGAATTCGTGTAAAGTTGCTCCTTTCTTAATAGTTCCAGAATTATTCTGAGATGTTCCTCATGTTCCTCTTTTGTCCTTGAGTGAACGAGTATGTTGTCGATGAAAACAATAACGAGATCTAGGTAAGGTTTGCACACACGATTCATGAGGTCCATGAATACTGCTGGTGCATTCGTTAAGCCAAAATGCATGTCTAAAAACTCGTAGTGACCATAGCGTGTTCTGGAAGCTATCTTTGATATGTCCTCCTCGCGGACTCTAAGTTGATGATACCCGGACCTTAAGTCGATCTTTAAAAACTAGCTGGATCCTTGCAATTGATCAAAGAGATCATCGATCTGAGGAAAAGGATATCGGTTCTTAATAGTAACCTTGTTGAGTTCACGGTAGTCAATGAACATTCTGAATGTCCCATCTTTCTTCTTGACGAATAACACAGGCGCGCCCCATGGTGACAAGCTAGGTCTAATGAAGCCTTTGTCTAATAGCTGATCTGATTACTAATTAAACTGTCAATTACTGTGCCTGATCGTTAACTGATGACGTAAACCTAATCTCACGTTTATACTAGAAGCGTATACCCATTCCATGGATTAATCATGGAATTTCTATAACAAGAAAATTAAATATAAAATGTATTTTTATATTTTATCCGGAACTGGTGTCGTACGCTTGTGTAACCGACACGGCAAACTGATAAGCGATCGTATGTTTAAAACTATTCGGTTTTAAACAATCTAGACGGTCGAGCTTAAAACTGTCGCAAACTGACAAAACTAAAAACGTTAACCGTAACACGTGCAAAAAACTGAAAACTATAACTGATTTTTGAAATAACGATGTAACCGACTCGAACAATTATTTTTACGAAATAAAACATCACAAACCGAAATCGTTGTCAAGACCTAAGCCAAACCGAAATCGTTGTCAAGACTTAAGCCACACCTCAACCGTTAACCCAATTGGGCCCAACTAAGCCCAATAGGCCCAATGAGCCAAAAACAATGAAACCAAGCCCGAAACTTTGACCCGTTACATAAACTTGATAAACCGAATGATCGTGGCGATCCGTAAACCCAACCCATACACAACGGGCCCGGGCCTCGAACCGGTGCCCCGTTTGGACCGGTACGGCCCAAACCGATGAACCGGCACAATTTTATTTTCTTTTAGTCGTTTAGGCCCAATATCAAGCCCAAACCAAATGGGTTAATCATAAATAAATGGGCCCATCAACTTTGCAATTTTTATAAAAACTTGTTACCACCTTTTGTTTTTATAAAAATTTGTCATGAACTTGTATGATTTTTATACCTTATTGATTTATAAAAATTATTGGTTATTTCCTCACAACTCTTTATAAAATTTTTTTAAAACTTATACATGGAATATTATGTTTTATATGGTTATAAAACTTAACTAACTTTTTATAAAATAAAATGGCCTACACATCTAAGTTTTTATAAACTTGAGTAGGTAATATCTTACCAAGTAACTTGTGATGAATTACTTGCCAACACCTCCTCCTACACCTAGCTCATCATCACCATGTACCATCATGAACACCTTACACACTCTTCACCACATCTTCCACTTACCCACTTACTTACACACACAAAACAACTTACTCCACTCTCCCCTCTCTTCCTCCAAAACCGACTCCCCATCCTTCCCCATTCCTCTTCTTTTTCTCGGTGAAGAACAAGCACCAACCACCACCACATTCGACCACCGCCACCCTCCCTCTTCTCTTTTCCCGGCTAAGCAACCAACCACCCCCACCTTCTCCTTTCTTGTCCTCCTTTCGGTCAAGAACACAACCACCACCATCGCCCTTGATGCTGCCGCTGGACTGTTGCTGCTATCGATCTGTTATTGTTGTGTAACCCAACTGCCACCACTAACAACTGTTGATGTCGCCGCTGGGAGCTGCTGTCCAACCGCCACCCGCCACTTTCTTCCTCCTCTTAACCGGTTTTCACACCCTCACACTCTTTGTGAGCCTTTTTAAACGGTTCCCTCTATGTTTTAAACGTTTTAACAATCCCAAATGAACCATATGTCTTGACAATCGATCCTTTAAAACCCGAGTTTTCTAACGGTCAAAAACACCTAACTACGTTTTCTATCTTTTTCTTTGTTTTTCTTAAACCTTAGTGTTGTAAGGTTTGTAAATGAGTTAATATGAGGTGTTCATCCATGGAAAATATATATGACTTAAAGCTTAAAACGTGTTAACTTATATGATCATCTTATATTTTTCTAACACTAAAGTGTAGTGGTTTCATTTAAAATAAAAACGCATGGTTAAACTCACTAGTTAAAGGATTTAATTTGATCATTTAGTGATATTATGATGATCTACATATTTTGCATGGTTAATAATTTTTATTATCATGATTTAGTAAATTATAAATTGTTGAAATTGTTAATTGTGATTTTAGTAATTAATCATCATATTTACGGATTAATATGTGCTACTGACAACTAACATGGACAAATGACGTTTAGTGACATGCATGGGCCTAATATGGACTTTAGGTGTGTTACTTGAATTTTGGACATAAAATGATAACATTTAGACATTTAAATGAACTTTTATGGTAGAATATTAAATTAGTAATTTTATAAAAACTACTTGGATAATTTAAGCCATAAAATCTCCCCATGGAATTTATTATATAAAATGGTCATATTTTATAAAAATATAATTTCTAAAAGCATAAGATTTAAAAGGCTTGTTTGGATTTTATAAAAATAAAATGGATAAAAATATACATAAATATATTTTGTACCAAAATGATAAAAGAACATATTTATGTCACTTGACGTAAGAAGTATAAATCTTGGAATTTATACAAAAAGTGGAAAATGTTTTATGTTGTGAACATTTTATAAAAGTCTTAAATTTTAAAAACCCTAGCTTTATTTAATAAATAAAGTCATTTAAAAATAATTTTATAAAAATAAAATCAAAAGACTTATAGAAATTATGGAAATATATTTTAAATATTTTTTATTATTTTAAGTAAATCAAAATAACCAAAACGTTTTAGCCACACCAAATGTTTTATTCTTAAACGGTTGACTCGAAACAAAATCTTTAAATGATTTAAAAACGTTTTACGACGTATTGAAACGTAAATAATTATTTTTGATCAATAATTATCCAAATGAGTTTTAGAAACCCAATATGAGTTAAACACATCATGACTGTTAATATTAATTATTTTAATAATAATGATGTATATTAGCTTAAAAACTCTAATTTTCCTAACATGAGTTTAAATATGAAATAACCTTTAATATTATACTAACTTGTGTTTAGTTATTTACTCCTTAACTTGTAATAATTTAATAAAATTATTTCGGCAAATTAGAATAATTATTTCGGTAATAATTTTGAACCCTAGTTGTATATATTATAACTTGACGCGATTAAATATATAGTCAATCGAGCGAGCCAAAAATAATAATAAATATAATTATTTAACACAATGTTCAAAACTTGATTGAACTGGTATTCATGTAACATTATCACAGGTTCATTACTTGTATTCAACTTACACAAATGCCTGTATACATGAACGTTCACATTTACTGATTTCGTAAGCTGATAAACTAACGGGTTTTCAAACGCTACAAACAGGATTATACGTCAAGACTTGACCGGTATCATTTGGGTAACGTTCATTACTCAAATGATTATGTGGACCCTTATGCATATTGCCTTATGTTTTATTAGGACTTTACTTGCTAGTTGCCACTCGGTAATCCATCATCATCACTGAATCAAGTGAGTTTCACGACCCCATTTCTTATAAATGTTTGATAAATGTTTTTTACTTAATGTTATGGTTTACCTGTTAGTCGTATGATTACATGTTCCTTTCCGTATTCCAAACTCTCATACACTATCGTTATAAACGTTTGTACAACTAAATCTCACTATTAATTGAATTTGATTAGTTCTGCTCGAAACGATAACTAGTTAATAGATCTATTTGGGTTGACAACCCGGTCCGGTTTGGTCGCTCCAATCCTGACTCCGTACATTGTCAAGGGGTACACGTCAGTTATTCTGCTATGTTCGGTATTCTTGGGATAGAATACCATGAGTGGGTAATCCGTTAGTATTCGAACTTGAGGTTCATGTGTGATCTTACATTTAGTATATCGTAAACTTTTTTTACAAACTTACCGTAAAGTTATTATCCTGTGAACCTCACCAACTTTATTTTGACCTTTTAAACTCATGATTTCTCAGATAATTAAGCTTATTATGGAAGACGTGCAAATGGGGCTTCACTGTAACTTTCGGACCTGGTTTACCGGATTCGTAGTCCCGACCTATCTTAAATAAACTGCTTTATGTTTTCAATATCAAATTAAGACTTTTATTTAAATGTAAGACAATATCATTTCACCACAACTTTCCGCTGCAACATGAATGGTACTATGTTTTAAATGACGTTTGAATTTGGTAGAAGTTGTTTTGTATATCTACGACTATGATTCCGTCTCGCTCACACCCAACCGTTGACCAGGGTGTAACAGATTGGTATCAGAGCCGTGATTATAGCGAACTAGGTTAAACAAATAAAAAAAAAACCAAACCTGGACTATAACCCGCTCTGAAGCTAACGTTTGCACGCAAGACCAATTCCTTATCATTTTGGTTACGTTAACTTATGCCTTACATATACGAGTTATTATTACTACGACTGGTGCATTTATACCTTCTATTTTTAGATGTTGTTATTGTGTTATTAACTATGTTCTCTCTCGGAATATTATCACAAAGATGGATTTGTCTGAAGAGCTCATCTGCATTACTGATTCCGCTAGAGAGGACCAAGTCGTGCCTGAGTACATGCCTTCCCCTGAGGACCATGATCTGTCCAGCCCAGAGCAGGACATTCTCACCGTCGGTACTGTCTAACAGTCCTAATTACCATTGACTTTTCTGAGACCATTGTGACCCCGTCTCTCAGACGACTCCTCGAACCACTCGATTCCCACCGCTGCCGCTAGCGGTGCGGCCACTACTATTGGTGACATCCGTGAGATGTCACGAGCAAGCCTTTGGGATGATCGATGATGAGATCACTAGACTCCCCACCTGGACTGATTTGGCGGCACTAGAGACCCGTCTAACCACCATGGAGCATCACCCGGCTGCCACACTGGGTGCTATGGAGTCACTGCTCGCTCTCATGAGTGGTGTCATCATGGCCAACACTGATCTGCGGTTGGCCAACGAGTCCCTCCAGCGAGTCGCTTACCCGGAGGAACTCCCTGGGCGAGTGTTCTATTACATGAACCTCACAGCTCAGATCAGCACCACCTTAGCTATGCCCCTTGGACCGCCACTCTAGATAGCTTGACTTAGAATCTAGACTTTTGATCCCCTATTTTAGTGATGAGATATATTTATATATTATTAATGGGACTGCAAACCCAAGACAAAGACTTATCCACTTTTGATTTTGCATGTTCGACCAGTTAATGTGGTGTTAATGGAAACTAGTATTATGAAACTGTTTTTGTCATTATATCGTGTCGTTTATTCGCGTATGTCGTTCCCCTCTGCTTCCTGTTTCTTGGTCATGCTTACGCGCGTCATGTTTTGGTATCATGGATGTATATCGTGGCAGTTATTCTTGCGCAATTCACATGTAATCTAGACTTTCCTTTATGTTGACATTGATAACTCAAAGCGAAAGTATGCCGCCTAGACGCAGAGCCACCAGAAACGCTTCATCTCCCCCGCCCTTGAGCGCCGTTGAGATCGAGAAACTAATTGCCTAACGCCTTGCTGAAACCGTCGCTACTACTGCAACCCAACGTCACTTAGACAATGGGGGCGCGGTAAGAGCGAATTAACCAAGGTTAGAAAACACCAGAGTACAATTTCACCAAATTGTGTTCAATGTTTTAACCTAACATTGTAGGCCCTCGTGAATGTTCATATAAGGATTTTATGAATGTAAACCCACACATTTTAGGGATTCCGAAGGCGTCATTGATTTAAATTGCTGGTTTGAGAAAATGGAATCAGACTCCCGCATAAGCAACTGTCCTGAGCAGTACATGGTGAAATATACCACGTGCACATTTACCGATACTGCACTAACTTGGTGGAACTCCCATGCTAATGCTAAAAGAACTAGCTTAACCTATGCCATGTCATGGGATGAACTCAAAAAACTCTTTCCTGATGAGTACTGTCCTATGGAGGAAACGTAGAGACTCGAATCTGAATTTTGGAACCGATCCATGAATGGAGCCGATTTTCTGACTACACTAAGAGGTTCCGTGAGCTGTTCACCCTGTTCGAAGGACCGGTTACACCGGTACATCACCCCTATGCTCCAAATGCAACCTACACCACACTCTCGATTATGGTAATGTCTATGTCACACCCCTAAAATCCACGCGCGGAATACCACCGCAGGGAGCGTGACAAACCAGGATCGCCGTCCATTAGTTACACTAAACGACCAGTAATTAATAAAAAGGTTGTATATTTCATTAAAATCTAAATACAGAGTTTTACAAATGCGGAAGCGTAATACACTGAAAGTATTAATGTAAAAATACCATCACCCAAGGTGACGTGGCTTGTGCCAAGTTAAATAAAAGGGTTTCAAAGTCTCATGCATGCGTACTCGTGATACTCGAACATCTGCAACATGAGAATAACATGCTAAAAAGTGTCAACACAAAGGTTGGTGAGTTCACAGGTTTATCAGTTCAAAAACAGTTCAAGTTCAGTTTAAGCTTGATTGTTTAACAACAATCAAGTTGAGTTTAAGATTGACTATTCAATAATAGTCAAGTTGAGTTTAAGATTGACTGTTCAACAATAGTCAAGTTGTAAGAGCATAATCACTAATATATATCAAATAGCTAGCTAGGCTATATACATGAAACTTCGCACGTTGATGGTCACCGAAGCTAACAGTTGTTTATAGTTTGCCTTGTTGTGTTTAGGACGAATATAACACCCGTTCGATATCTAATCGTGTCAGTGCGACTGACCCGGGTGGGGTTTGTCAGACCCAGTAGTACTACAATATATTTCCCGCTATCATCATTAATATTAACGGTACCATAGGAAGGACTTTGTTGTATCAGTGTGCTACAAGTACTTCAAGCGATATATAAAAGTCTAATTATCTTTGTTGTATAGTTCATGCATGTTAATCTCCCCCAACAGGATTTTAAACAGTAAAATGGGGCCGTGAAACTCACCTTAGGTTGCACAGCAAAGTTTCCAGATAAACAGTTAATTCAAGTAGCAAGAACGAGTCTTGTGAAACAATCAATCACCTAACGAGCATAAATGTATAAGTGTGTGTTCAAGCAAACGACTAAGTCTAAAGTAAATGACGAAAACGAAAGATCGTGAAGTCTAGAACGAGTCTAGGATGAGGCGTTTGCCAAATCAGAGCGGTTATCGAAATAACGGGAAAGGCATAATATATATCAATAATATATATATATATATATATATATATATATATATATATATATATTCTAATTTCAAAGATCCAAAATAAATATATATACTATGTATATACATAAATCAGATGCGCAAATCACGTTAATAACTAGTTTTCGACTTGATATACATATTTATAGTTCATACAAAATATCTAATCGTTTCGATAAACCAACGATATATGTTTATATATTAATCTACACAAAATATATATTTTTTACATTCATGTAAAAAAAATCGTTATTTTTAGATCAATTCATGTAATAATATACATTAAAACTACTAGCCGTGTGCCCGCGCGTTGCAGCGGCGACAGTGTATAGCGTGCTATTCGTCTTCTGTTCGCACGATGTGAAATATAAACTGGTCACAAACATAGTAATTTAAAACCAAATGAGTTGTAAACATAGTATTTTTTAAATCAAAATCCGAGGGTCAATGAATTCCATAGTGAGGAAGTCAATCCGTGTCGTACGCCATGCAATCAGTTAGCGCGATGTGGCACAATAACAATTAATCAACACATGAGTATTGTAATGTACGCCATGCAATCAGTTAGCGCGATGTGGCACAAAAAGTTTTCTGTTAATTTATCAATCCTCTCGTGATACATTGTATTGTACATCTTTTAGTTTCTTATTCGTGTTAGTTTATCAATCCTCTCGTGATACATTATATTGTACGTCTTTTAGTTTCTTATTCGTAGCATCGGATAGTCTATTTGTAATTATACAATATATTATGGTTCTTTGTGCTTAGTAGGAAACCAGCATGATGCTGCAACGTTTAAAAACTCTTTGAATCGTCTTTTAGCATAAATCGTAACCAAATCAGTTGCATCACTAAGAACCAATCATAAGTCCATCAAATATTTTGGGTAAAAGTATTATCAACCATCTAAGCAACAAAAACACAGAATTTAACGATGAAAGCACAAACTAAAATTAGGTATTGTAAACAATAATAGTCAATTAATTTATAAAGAAATAATTAAATTTATTAAGAAACAGTTAACATAAAGGACTGTGTATGATTCATCAACGCATAACTTTCTCAGCCGTCACAAAACCAGAAACTGCAACTGCAGATGGATTCAGCGGCTTCTAAGAGCATAGAGGACACAATGCCATATCTAGTAGTAGAGGAATGCCCTACTTTATTTATCTTAGGCTGTAGTGATCCACAACTTATTAGTAGCTACATGAACAAAAAAGTTGCTCTTTTTAGTCAAACCTAAAATATGATTTAACCTGCAAATCCATATGAAAACCAGTTAGGTTCGCATTCAAATCAGTCTCATAATCACCAAAATAAAATTAAAAAAAACCTAAAAACATGTATCCAAACATACCCAAAAGAGATTATAATGAGTACCTCAATTTGGTCACCAATATTTATGACAATGGAATGGCGCGCGAGTAGAACATTAAGAAGATGAATCTGTTGCTTGTTATTTGTTCACATGACTTACCTAGTTCTTTAATGCTTTGTGTGCGAGCAGTTCTGAAATCTTGCTTTTTTGCAGTGGTTGTGTTGCTTGATCAGCTTTAGTTGCAGCTATGGAGACCAGACGATTGATTACCTCTTGGCTAAACCTGCAAAATAGTGACAGAGTTGATTGTTGGTGATGGTATTGAAGACGTGACTCTAAATGGAATTGTCTGCTTATTGGCTCGATAACTTGGGTGTTAAAATAAATGTTATAAATTAATAATAAGTGATCGAATATGAGTGAGAGTGGGATTTGCGAGATGATCTTAACAAATGCATTCTAATACTTTGAAATAATGTTATAAACAAACTATAATATTAATAAATGCTAATGGAGGTTTCTGATTCATGAACTTTAGGTAGTGATTTGAAATTTCGAGCCATGCCACTCTTTGTGAAAACATATTTACATTTTTCGAACATGAAGAGTTTAGATATTTTATGGAAATCCTTTGCCCAAGTTTTTTGGGTAGTGTTTTGAAAGAAAAAAATTGAAGGAAAAGTGAAGTTAAGATCCTTTTTAAGAAAGATTAAATACATATGTTAAAAGTACTATTCATTGTTGCAACATATTCATTCTTGCAAATACAGATGTTGCAAATGAGTAGAAAAATTTTTATATGATGTTTTATGTATAAAAGTGCAATTCATTGCTACAAATAGATTGGGTTGTTAAGGTAGATAAAACTTGTGGTCGTAGATATGAGTTGCACTCTTTCTGCATATCATAAGGAGGTTATACCGAATACTTTTTATCATAAATTTAACAACGTAATGATAGTTTACTTACCTCAGAATTCTCCAACCCGTGCACCAGATATTGCTGCCATTTGATATTCTTGCAAAGTATAGACCCACTCACTTGGTATAAATGATGATATACATGTACATAATGAAATATTAATATTATTCAGTTTGTAATTATGAATAAGTGTGTGCATTTATTTTATGTAAGATCCAATAAGCAATATACTGATTTGAAGACTTAGCAGCCTATTAATTTATGATTTATAACAACCATTAGCTTTTCAAAAAGCAAACCATTATGGGGAGAGACACCTCTGTTTTAAAAAAAACATGTATTTAAGGATCTGATCAAACATTAAAATAAACAACAGATTAAATAAAAACTGCTACTTAAGGAGCTTGTAAAAATGGTAGACTTACATATTATTTAGAGCCAGTTTCTTCACCCATTTTTTTCAAAATAAAACCATTAAATTAGTAACTTTTAGTATATTTATGTTGCAGAAAAAAAAAACAAATTGTCCATCATATTTGTATTACCAATCTCATAATCTGTCTAATTTCTAAATCATTGAAACCACAGTAAAATATTAAACAGAACGGGTAGACCTTTTTTAAGAGAAATTAGTGAACTCAAGACTCGTTAAAAAGGTCAGATTATCCGTAGTGTAACTTAATACAAACTACAGAATCTGAAACTTTATCTACCAACTAAATATACAAATCTGACATGTTTAATTAGTATTATAAATAAAGATACCTGAAGGAATCACCAAAGGACCCACTCAGGGTCTTCCTCTGTGACTCAAACTTACCACCAACAAACGGATCCATGATCATAATTAGAATCAATTCATAGCCTTGCGACCATTTCATATGCCTAATTTGTTGAAAAAAAAAAGACAAAACAATTCATGAAACTACAAAGATCCCTTATCAAATAAAAAAAAAATCCTTAAGACTCATGAAACTAC
Organism: Deinandra increscens subsp. villosa; assembly: GCA_039602395.1. Classification (NCBI taxonomy): domain Eukaryota; kingdom Viridiplantae; phylum Streptophyta; class Magnoliopsida; order Asterales; family Asteraceae; genus Deinandra; species Deinandra increscens. The sequence continues at coordinate 91,562,392 of JBCNJP010000010.1, read as the reverse complement.
AAATGATCCTCAATGACTTTTTCCCTATTTCCTTCTCAAAAGATAGTAAGAGGACTCAGCAGTTTGCATTTCCAAGTTATTGCATATACCTTTTTCGTAATATATATTCATAAAAAGTTAGTAGTCATTTTAGAAAATTACATGGACTTCACATGTTCACCTGATCATGCCTCTGTTAACTTTACCATAATGAGGATCTTGCAAAGACTAATATATAAATGTATAGTTCCCATTTGAGGTAAAACTTCTTTCTTTTTTTTCCACTATCAGTACTTCAACTGCTAATAACAAGAACAATATATAAATGTATAAAGAACTCTAGCATCAATCGATGTAGGTGCTTCATCAATAGTAATACGGTATTACCAAACTCCTTTGCGTAGGAATCTTCTTTATAGCAATTCCGATTTATGGTCTGAAAAAAAAAACAAATTTTGTCAAATGACCAATTTAATCAAGTCTGCAAGAAAAGATTTTAATCTTCCAATCTAAGACAGACCATGAACAATGTCTACAAGTATAGTTGATTCACCAAAGAGAATTAAGCTACTGGAAAATTGATACTAATTATTGAATTTTTCATAATAAACAGATTCTTATTATCTAAACTTAGCATGCTAACTCTTTTCTACACTGGAATTTAAATTCATTTGGAGCCGTAGTTACACTATTAGCATAATCAAGCTCTTCAACATAAGCGTAACTAACCTGTAAATACAAAAGTAAATACACCAATATTTTAAAGAATTTGAAGTAACTTAGCATGCTAACTCTTTTTGGCACATGAATTTTAAAATCAATTGGACCCATAGTTACACTAATGGCAAAATCAAGCTCTTCAACATAAGCTTAACTAACCTGCAGAATTACATGTCCTTTAAATGAAATTGAAGCAAAGGACTCTATCACAAGCACCATGTTTATCCGCTGTCATTAATACAAGATTACTATGACCAATAAAATCTCATATTAACGATTCCAGATAACCAAACAACAAACTTAACACATGAATACAATTGGTTACCTTGCATCTCGTTTTAGATCTGAGAGCTGGAACAGTGAGATGAAGATTGTCTCTGAGATGCAATTAGAAAGTGAACTTTTGGAAACCTGTATTAAGTAAATATGTAGGGTATGAAACACAACTAAAATCACACGTAAGTAGAAATAATATCAAGAACACAAAAAGTGCAGTTAGTGCTCTACCTTATGTGACGGATGTCATCATGATTAATGAACATAATCTGCAAATAACACCTAAAGAATTAAAAGCTAAAGACTATAAAAACAGAACTGAGGTACAATTACGCTACAAAAAATCGTGAATTCGAATTTCTGGGTTTAATCGAACATACTAACCTGGTTCCCTAACACGATTTCTTCAATCTTTGGTTGGACTGATTACGGTAGTCTACAGAAGACCTTGAATCACCATAACCGAAACTACTAAGTCGAATCAGAATCTATAGGAAACGAAATTGATTCGGTTGTCGTGGTGGAGCGAGAGAGACGGATAGGGTTTTCATCAGACTCCTTTTTTAGTTTTCAACGTTTGAGTCCCACTAACCAGGGATGAATAGCCGGCGGCGGCGGAGAGAGCAAGGGATGAATCGAGAGAAGAGGGCGAGAGAGAGCAGGGATGAATAGCCGACCGCGGTGGCGTAGGGTTTCTAAGATTTCTGATCAAAATGAGTATAATTGGGTTTTATACCTAGGGTTTTAAAAGGGGTTTTAAAGAATTTGTGCATTCAAGTATTGTACATGATGCTTCAAAAGTAGTACGCGTCTTAAAATTAAGACATTATCACTTTCTCTCTCCAATATGCATTATATATAGTAATATATATATATTAATTCAAAACGACAAGTTAGACATGTTTATAATTCGAAATATGATTTAAGAAATTTAATATACGTAAGTAAATAGTTCTATTGCAATTGGAAAGACACTAGATGCCCAAAATCACAAAATATCATAGAAATAAAAAGAAACAGAGATCGTAAGGGTTGAACCCGCGACCTCAAGTTTCTGGTACAGCACCTCTACCATTGGGACAAGTTTTCTAATTGAGAACCTGGTGAAGGGAAAAGGTTTTATGTATTAACAAGGCAAGAATTGGGTTTCAGGAAAAAAAATAAAAGAAAAAGAGACGCAGGGGCCGGGACTCGAACCCGCGCTCCTAGTGTAACAATCCAGCGACCAAACCAATCCGGCCAACCTCGCAACTGAGTCTTTGACTGAAAACTAAATACATATAGGTTACGGGTCGGGTGTCATCTTCCTCACCCGAACCCTAAAATCGCCGGAGTTATCTCCGGTCGCCGGAAAACCGTAAAAAACACTACTACGAACCCAAAAACAATTCGGCTAACATGGATTAAGGTTTACCGGGATGATGGAGGCAAGAACTCGATGACTGAGGCTGTAACCGAACCGAACACGAACCCGCTTCGACGCGAACTCAGCTCCGATCAGTAACCCGCTTGCTCTCGGTTGCTCGCCACAGACTCGCGATCACTGTGTAATGGTCAAATGGCGGAAGAACAGAAATAGTGTCTATGTGATGGTGGTGCCGGTTGCTTGTTGTAGTTCGTCGGAGGGGTCAAGAGCGAGAGAGAAGGAGAGACTGTGAATGGCGATCATTTGATGTAGATTGAAGGTTTGATGGCCGACCGATGGGTTGTAATTGAGAAAATTAATTGGTGATTGAAGGTTATGTGGTTCGCAAATCTCGACCGTCACCGACGTCGGTTACAAAGTGTTCAAATTCAAAGCGACTTTACGCAAATGACCATAATAGTCCCTCCATCAAATACATTATAGGAAACCAAGTTTAGGGATTTACAATGTAGGTCCTTGTAAGTTTGATTAGTTAAAAGACATTAGGAAATGACAAAACCGGTCCCATGGAGTTTAGGAAAGATTAACGAGGTTAACGGAAGAACATAAACGATGCCTATACGAATATACATACTAACACTTGTTTAACACGTGACGTTTATAAAAAAATATATATATAAACCTTAGTTAGTCACATAAAATCATAAATAATATTTCATAATTATTTACTTCAAGTTTACATGAGATCATAGATACAAATCTATAATCTATATAATTAAAACTCACATAAGGTCATAGAATAATCTATTAGTTATATGACATTTGTCAAATGAAATCATAAATATAAATCTATGATTTAATAATTAAAACTCACATAGAATGATAAAATAACATGCAAATATATATAAATATATCACATAAAATCCTAAAGTGAAATCACATAATATCAAACGTTTGAACTTAGTGCATGCTCGTACAGTGATGATTACATGAAACCCCAATTGCTAAAGTCAACACATAAATATTCACACAACATTTAATACAGTTTACGTTCAGTTAACCATAAGAAAGGACCTGAAAAGGCGGATTGTCACAGTATCCCTTTGTTGAAGAATTTTCGTCCTCGAAAATTGCGTAACGCGGTACAAGTTAATGAGCTAGACACAAGGAAAAGAAAAGAAAAAAAAATCTCAGTCTCACATCATCCCCTTGTTGAAAAAATTTTCATCCTCGAAATTTAAATCAGTGACAATTGCTTGAAGAGTCGAATTAATAGTAACATATCGAACGAATTCAGGTTTCCTACTCCAAAAGGAGTGATGGATGTCATGATCCTGAATGAGTACCAAATGTTTGAGAAGATGTCCAATGTTTAAGAATTTCAAAGGGAACCCAAATCGAAAGTATAGAAAGTGATTTCCTATCAAACGTTCTCCAATAAGAAGAGTCGAACAACCATATTATGGGGATCGTGTTGAGTGGCGAGGCCGAACAGAGTAACATGATACATAAGTATCTGAAATCAAAATTTCAATACAAAGAATGACCATAATATGTTTGCATAGCCTCCAGCTATTGTACCCAACACTATAAGTGCGATTTCCATTTCATGTCTCGATTTCATTTAACGCATTCGCATTCACCCATAATCCAGGTGAATTGAAGTGAAGGGAATTTGAATATGAGAAAGTTGTGTATGAATCAAGTCAATCAGCGTTTGTCTAACATGCTCGTTGTTCAATGACAACGCATAGGTCGGAATTTGCCTAACATTTAGCAAGTAGCATAGAATTACATAAGACTGATCATGTTAACACAAGGACTCATGGATTGGTTTAGCACTTTATGAAGTTTTGACCGATTAAGTTCATAAGACTCGTAATAACATTCAAAGTCACGTTTCATGCAATAACGGTTCAGATAGCATTTGAGTATCTATAAGGGCTTTCTTTAACGGTTGATATGGTTAGTGCGTACTAGCATGCAATCTATCATGAGGGTTTTACCATACAACGCATATAATTGTCCCAACACCTTATATACTAGCATACGACCCTAACATGGCATGTCTCTAGCATATAAGTTCATAAACTAACCAACACAACCCATACGGTGCAAAGTTGACAGGGCAACTTCACGCAGTCTTGTCATTCCCACCGAGGTAGGAGACTTAGGACTTTGTATGGTGTATGGTTTTCATACCCAATCAAGTTAATACATTCACACCATGTCATTTTCTGGTTCCTAACACGTTTCATACACATAACTAATCATGAAACTCTATGCAACTTATGTTTAAACCAGCACTTCAATGATTAATCAATTTATATACCCTAAACATAGGACTAGATTCTCAAATTTAGCATGCATAAGCACGTATGTTTTGCAAACATTTCTCATGAAAAGATCAGAAGTAAACAACTTATTTATCATGGTTAAACTGGTTCAATAGTTACTCACATACCAAAATAACTCGTAACACAGTGATTTTGTGACAAAAGGACTGCGGTCTAAAGAGAATTCCAATCAAGAGCCCATTGTCATTCTAAAGGTAACACATAGTAGTCTATTTTTAGAAAAGATTTACTCAATCCTGTTAAGAATTATTCAAGAAATCACATAGACAATTAGGTTAAAATTCAAGTCAAATTTCGTTACAACATATCATCATGAATTTTACCTTGCTAAAGAATCCGATAAATAAGGGCGAAAGTTCAACAAAACAAAAGTGTAAACTATGAGGTACCGAATATCGAAAGGTGCTCATCAAGCATGAGAATAGCAAGTCTAAGATGAAGAGCGCCAGCGACTTAGTTCGTGAATTCTAGTAAGCGATGAGATAGCCAGCTTATGATAGTCGTGACTACACATTCCAAGAATGACATGTGAGTTTAAATTGGCACTGGTGAAGATACCAGCAGGGAGGACGCAAATAACGTAGTCGATAGTATAAAATTCAGAGAGAAACATATAGTGTGCTTGACAGGATTCGGCAAGGAATTCACGTAAATAGGTATCGAAATGAACGTGTCAAGGGTTATACAATCCAAAAAAAAAAAACGTCTTGTTAGGGAAATCTTCATTGTTCAAGCTCACCAGTGTGCCCAATCTCCTTGGTGTTCTTGCACTTCATGCGTCATGCTTCCTTTCTTGTCAAAACATCGGTTCAAATGGTCTTCAAAAGTAAGATAAAGTACGAAAGTGTTATAAAAGGGTGTCTACAAAACACAAAACATCAGGATGTTCAAAGGTGGATTTGGCTTTGGTTGCCTATACATATGCGTCTTTGCTAGGGTTCAGTGCAGGTTTACCGCGGGTCAAAAGATCAAATCGGGTGTTCCATAGAAAAGGATCAGGCCTATCACCTAAGTGAATGCCAGAGAGTTCATAAAAACAAGGCAGTTGACCCAAAAGCAGTGTCCCTTAAACGAAAGACGATCTACTTCTTTTCACATGCTTCTAAAAATTGGAGGTGATCATTCGATCAGGTAGTTTGTCATTCCTAAGGGAAAATCTATGGTATTCAGAACGCTGATGTTCACCTGAGTCAGAACTAGCGTCTAAATCATGGCAGGAAAATTCGCTTCAGAAACGTTTTCTTCTAGACTCGGACAATTAAAAGCATGAAGTTTGATTATTTTGGGTATGTCTCTTTTGGTAGGAATACGTAAGGGATATCCTTAATCTCGGAGAAAGTAGCATTAAACAGTTTTGTCGAGGATCTAGTCCCGTTAGATAGAGTTTCTCATGACGAGGCCCTTGTGTATGACTCTAAAGTCAATCCTTGGTCCGATAGTGGTCTCACGTTCAACATGCCACCAATGTTTATATATAGGGTGTACCGCAGCTAACCCACCACACTACCAGCACGTTGAAGGCGTACCAACTACATACCATTACCAATTGTTAGTCAAACTACATTGGTTATTTCTATCGGAAGTAGAGAATGTCAAGTTTTTCCCATACGCTTGAAGGTAAAGGGACGAGAGATTAAAACCTCAATACGCTGTACAAACAAAAGGTGTAGGTATTTCCATTCACAAGACCAATAGGGCGCGTAGAATTTGTCGTTCTAGTGAAGATCATCTAGAGTTTGGCTTACGCAATGGGAATATCACAACGCTTCGGTTTTCAAGACGATCCAAAATTTAAAGCAGGCCATTCAGTTAATATCGAGCCGAGGTTCATCAATGAAAGTTTCCTGAAAAGGATGATGAGGATTCGTGTACCAAAGATTTGTCGATAGTTGTTATGATAGGAGCGTTAATAACTATACTAAGTATATGGGTAGCTTGGTGTACTCAACGCGTAAGAAGGGGAAGTACAAGGTCGATGGCACAATTAACTATAGATAACAAGAAGTCACACTCGATGGGTGTAAGTAGAGTTTTCACAAAAGAATTTGTATTAATACTGTAATAAAGGCACACGGTAGTCTCATCATCAATGATGTTAACTAGTGGAAAAGCTAACCAAAAGTGTAACACCTTCCGGTTCAAAACGTGAAAGCTTTTCCAAGATATAAAGGATTGCAAAAACACGAGAATCAGAAATCGTTGGTTGTTGAATCGTGAAAGGTTCGAATCATGCAAACAGAAATCAATCGTACAGGTTCAAAAGGTCAGTCAGAATATTCATTGCGTTAAAAATGGAAGTCATCAATTTGGAAATCAGGGAGGCTTTTCACTAAAATTACCCCATTTGGGAGAATGTGTCTTGCAATGAGGTAGGTAGTTTGTGCACTCGTGACGATGTTGCCTGCAACAAGTTTTGGTTCGCACAAGTAAAATCAGGGAGTACAAATCTTCAGAGGGAACTTCACTAGAGTTCAGCCAAGAAATACGTTTCTAGTGCCCACGATATATGATTTATATGGTTCGTTTATCCAACGTTGTCTGGGTATTCGTTCGGTGAATGGTCTCACGACCATAAAGTTCCAGGGATTGATATGGTCGGTAAAGTCGTGAGGGTATAATTCTGATTCAATATGAATTCAAACCAGTCAAAGATTTCATCAAGAGTTTTCGTAATCAAGAAAAACTTGTCTTCAAAGTACACGAGTGAAACGATGTCCCTTCAGGACTAGCATTCATAATATGTTTCAAAAGAGTTCTCGTAGGGATTAGGATCCATATATAGGAGAGATAAGATCATGTGTGATAACGTTTACAAAGATAGATGACTTCGATCATTCGGTTGAGTTCAACTTGTTCAACATTCAGCCCCACGAAAAAAAATTACAGAAATTTGCTCCCAATTACGACCATTAGCTTGCCTAGTAGGATTCTCCAGGATTTCCATACACTGCAAATTACGTTTACGTGTGCACCCGTAACTGTAGTTTACCCTATATGGTCACCCTAGTTCCTCTTACTTCGGCTACTAGGTATGGCGGAGTACATATGACATATCCTCGGAGTGTGTATGAAGAATGTGGTTACTGAACCAAGGTTATCTTGAGCAGAATTTGTTAAAAGACAAGTTTCGAGAATATAATGCTCACTCAGATTGGAATGACCCACCCGAAGTGAGTCAGCCAGAAATTTAGCTCAATAGGATCTGAGTAGGGTTTATCACAATGACCCTAGCTTAGCTCGAAGTTAGAGAATAATTATCACGCATACTAGCGTGATCGCAATCCGATACACCAAGAGGGAATTTCAATCGACCCGCATCAGGTTTCATTGGGGTTATAATAATTGTACTCCAGTTGTATTATTTCAACGCACAACGGGATAAGATCGAGAAGGAAAAGATCTTAAGGGATAACAGCAAATGTGAAGACGATCAGGATAACGAAAGTTGATATAAGTGCCCCATAGGCAGCTACTTGAATTCATACCCTGCTAACTCTAGTGAAGCTAAATAATCGCGCTACTAGCACATCGAGATAACATTTCCTGAATGGATAAGTTTAGAGATATGCGTAAGGCAGGTATAACAAGAACCTCCTAAGCTAAGATAGAGGTTTAAGGACAAGAAAAGGTATTACACCACCTTCCCTATGCAGCATACATCCATAGTATGTGTCACACCCCCAAATTAGCCACTAACGGAGTTTATACCGTTAAGGGGTGCGAGCAAACCAGGACCACAACCATTAGTTACAAATACTAAACGAATCAGAGTAAAGTCCAAACATTCATCATAAAACAGTTTAAGAGTTTGCAGCGGAAAGAAAACATAAATTGTTGTTTGATTCCCAATTTAAGTTCAAAATAAAATAAGTATCTTCGGGTGCCATGCCAACCTCCAGTGGATACTCCTTAGCGATCTGCAAAAGTGAAAACCACACAAGTGTCAACCTAACGGTTGGTGAGTTCACAGTGGGCATGTCATGCAGCGGCCCGGTCTCATAAGCGTATGTGTCAACATATAATTAAGTAATAGTTTTGCAAAACAATTGCCAAGTGTTGAATTATCGAATATGCACTAGTTAAGTAAAGATTAAAGCGGTCAACCGATATCGCAGGTAGCTAATCCGGTTGCCATGCACTAAAGAAGTTCGTACCAAAGCTGACGTAACAGAGTTCGGCATTTGCCGATGGTTTGTGCCTCCAGTTGTGTTCCTTATGGGACCCACAACTAAAATAGGCTGATATTGTACTCCGTTCGGCCTCCAACCGGTTGGCTACACATTTGTGTACCGCGGAGCAGGGTTTGTCAAACCCTCAGTATATCTACCCAACATCCCCTCGCTTCGTAAATTAATGGTACTAAATTGTTGAGGACTTTTAAGTTTCAAGGCATCCTTAGAAATCATGTGATATCATTTGGTTTAGACTTTAATCTACACTAGTCATACTAAAATCGTTTGTTCTGGAATTTCATTTGAAATCCTAAAAAGAGTTTAAGTGTCAAAATGGTTGTTCCGGATTTCATTTGAAATCCCAAATGAGTTTAAGTATTAAATAGTTGGTTGCGGATTTCATTTGAAACCCCAAGGATGGACAGTTGCAAGTGTTCCCATAAAACACTCCAACTTCCATAACATATATCCCATTTGGCAATATCTCAAAATGTCAGCGTTGTTTTTCGTTAAGTAAATTCGTTGTGACCCTAACGGGCTCACAATTAAAGGGTTAGTGAAACTCACCTTAGGTTGCTCAGCTTACACTTCAAATAATCCAAAGTATGTTTGCTAACGAAGACCTAATTATCACATTGAGGTCTTAGGTGTTAGGATGTGTCTAAGCTTTAACTACGTCACTATGGCCCATAACATAGCACGTTGAAACTACGACTCGACATACCGACACACGACACCGATGGTTGATCACAAACGAGGGTTCACATAACACATAAATCAAAACATGTTTCATTATTGCATAATCATGTAAGTCATGGCATAACATTCAAATAAGTTGCACAAGTTAGGGTTTTGGGTCTTGGCACAGTTTCGCTATACAGTTTCGCTATAGTTTCGCTACCCAGTTTTGCTACACAATTTCGCTGTGTGCACGGGCAGCACTTTCGCTGGGTAATACCCGATAGCACAGTTTCGCTAGCTAGTTTCGCTCGAAACCGATGACACAGTTTCGCTAGCATAGCTTCGCCCGAAACTGGTTTGAACTTTCGTTCAGGGACAAGGTCTATGGTTGTTCCGCTCGGTAGTTTCGTTCAAGTAATACACAGGCGACACTATAGTTTCGCTACATAGTGTCGCTGGATGAATATTCAAAGGGTCTGCGAAACTACAGTTTCGCCTAAAGAATGCCCAGTTTCGCTAGTCGTGAAAAACTCGTTTTTAAGACCAAAAATCAATCTAACAGTTTCCATACTTCATGTAATTCATTATCTAGCATGCATAAACATTTACCAACATTAAACATTAAGTTTTAACATCTTAAACATGGATTTTCATCATCAAATCACCAAGAACACATTTTAAGCATAAAATGACCTAACTAGCATAAATCTTCATTATGGCATGATTTCACACGTAAAGTAGCAGACTTTATGATAGATCTAACATTCCTAAGCATCATACTAGAATATCAGACCATTCTATGAAGGTTTAAGCATGCTTTTTGAGAAAACACATAGAATATGCATGAAAAATAGTTTTGGAGACTCACGGTTTGATCTAGGATCCGAATGGGTGATGTCTCGGGGCTGAGATCACGACGGCTCGCGGTGTTTCTCGGCTGACCAGAATCCAGGAGAGTGTGTGTGTGTGTTTTTGAGAAAATGGTGCAAGTAATGAGGGTTCTAGGGTTTTATAAAATATATATATATCAGGGGCTAGTTTCGCTGGCAGTTTCGCTGGCCAAGCAAAACTGATTGAAAGTTTGGCTACCGATACCGAGCGAACCTACAGTTTCGCTCGGTAGTTTCGCTGGCAACCAAAAGTGCCAATTTACAAAATTAATTAATTAAACACGTTGCACACAGTAACAATAAATAAATAAACACATAACAGAAATAAACACATAACACATATGGACGGGTTCGATGATCAACCAAAGGTCGTGGACGTATTCGGCCTAGTTAAGCATTAGTTACCTAGTTAATACTTATAACGTAACTAACGGAGATTGTCTAACGGAAGTTAACCTTGGAATTCTCGGATGTCACAGTATGGGCACTACGCCCAGTTGTTTAATCCATAATAATCCCGAGTAGCAATCAGCTCGTCAAAAGTATAAACGTGATCCTTCGATCTGATTCTACGTCTCGTCGTACATGGATGTTAACCAAGAGGTACACAACTTGGAGAGGTTAAAAAAAATGACTCAAGACTAACCGGCTCCTCGCCGTGAGTATAAGGGGATTGGATGATGTAAACAACAAATCGTAAACCAGGTGCGTGTAGGAGTGAGTATCACGATGCATGAGAGAAATTTTTAAGTACAACTAATGCAAAACAGTTACAGTCTAAGACGAATCTTAGTTCCCTGCAACCAATGGCTCTGATACCAATCTGTCACACCCCTAAAATCCACGCGCGGAATACCACCGCAGGGGGCGTGACAAACCAGGATCGCCGTCCATTAGTTACACTAAACGACCAGTAATTACTAAAAAGGTTGTATATTTCATTAAAATCTAAATACAGAGTTTTACAAATGCGGAAGCGTAATACACTGAAAGTATTAATGTAAAAACACCATCACCCAAGGTGACGTGGCTTGTGCCAAGTTAAATAAAAGGGTTTCAAAGTCTCATGCATGCGTACTCGTGATACTCAAACATCTGCAACCTGAGAATAACATGCTAAAAAGTGTAAACACAAAGGTTGGTGAGTTCACAGGTTTATCAGTTCAAAAACAGTTCAAGTTCAGTTTAAGCTTGATTGTTTAACAACAATCAAGTTGAGTTTAAGATTGACTATTCAATAATAGTCAAGTTGAGTTTAAGATTGACTGTTCAACAATAGTCAAGTTGTAAGAGCATAATCACTAATATATATCAAATAGCTAGCTAGGCTATATACATGAAACTTCGCACGTTGATGGTCACCGAAGCTAACAGTTGTTTATAGTTTGCCTTGTTGTGTTTAGGACGAATATAACACCCGTTAGATATCTAATCGTGTCAGCGCGACTGACCCGGGTGGGGTTTGTCAGACCCAGTAGTACTACAATATATTTCCCGCTATCATCATTAATATTAACGGTACCATAGGAAGGACTTTGTTGTATCAGTGTGCTACAAGTACTTCAAGCGATATATAAAAGTCTAATTATCTTTGTTGTATAGTTCATGCATGTTAATCTCTCCCAACAGGATTTTAAACAGTAAAATGGGGCCGTGAAACTCACCTTAGGTTGCACAGCAAAGTTTCCAGATAAACAGTTAATTCAAGTAGCAAGAACGAGTCTTGTGAAACAATCAATCACCTAACGAGCATAAATGTATAAGTGTGTGTTCAACCAAACGACTAAGTCTAAAGTAAATGACCAAACGAAAGATCGTGAAGTCTAGAACGAGTCTAGGATGACGCGTTTGCCAAATCAGAGCGATATCGAAATAACGGGAAAGGCATAATATATATCAATAATATATATATATATATATTCTAATTTCAAAGATCCAAAATAAATATATATACTATGTATATACATAAATCAGATGCGCAAATCACGTTAATAACTAGTTTTCAACTTGATATACATATTTATAGTTCATACAAAATATCTAATCGTTTCGATAATCCAACGATATATGTTTATATATTAATCTACAAAAAATATATATATTTTACATTCATGTAAAAAAATCGTTATTTTTAGATCAATTCATGTAATAATATACATTAAAACTATATATATATATATATATTAATTCAAAACGAAAAGTTAGACATGTTTATAATTCGAAATATGATTTAAGAAATTTAATATACGTAAGTAAATAGTTCTATTGCAATTGGAAAGACACTAGATGCCCAAAATCACAAAATATCATAGAAATAAAAAGAAACAGAGATCGTAAGGGTTTAACCCGCGACCTCAAGTTTCTGGTACAGCACCTCTACCATTGGGACAAGTTTTCTAATTGAGAACTTGGTGACGGGAAAAGGTTTTATGTATTAACAAGGCAAGAATTGGGTTTCAGGAAAAAAAATAAAAGAAAAAGAGACGCAGGGGCCGGGACTCGAACCCGCGCTCCTAGTGTAGCAATCCAGCGACCAAACCAATCCGGCCAACCCCGCAACTGAGTCTTTGACTGAAAACAAAATACATATAGGTTACGGGTCGGGTGTCATCTTCCTCACCCGAACCCTAAAATCGCCGGAGTTATCTCCGGTCGCCAGAAAACCGTAAAAAACACTACTACGAACCCAAAAACAATTCGGCTAACATGGATTAAGGTTTACCTGGATGATGGACGCAAGAACTCGATGACTGAGGATGTAACCGAACCGAACACGAACCCGCTTCAACGCGAACTCAGCTCCAATCAGTAACCCGCTTGCTCTCGGTTGCTCGCCACAGACTCGCGATCACTGTGTAATGGTCGAATGGCGGAAGAACAGAAATAGTGTCTATGTGATGGTGGTGCCGGTTGCTTGTTGTAGTTCGTCGGAGGGGTCAAGAGCGAGTGAGAAGGAGAGACTGTGAATGGGGATCATTTGATGTAGATTGAAGGTTTGATGGCTGACCGATGGGTTGTAATTGAGAAAATTAATTGGTGATTGAAGGTTATGTGGTTCGCAAATCTCGACCGTCACCGACGTCGGTTACAAAGTGTTCAAATTCAAAGCGACTTTACGCAAATGACCATAATAGTCCCTCCATCAAATACATTATAGGAAACCAAGTTTAGGGATTTACAATGTAGGTCCTTGTAAGTGTGATTAGTTAAAAGACATTAGGAAATGACAAAACCGGTCCCATGGAGTTTAGGAAAGATTAACGAGGTTAACGGAAGAACATAAACGATGCCTATACGAATATACATACTAACACTTGTTTAACACGTGACGTTTATAAAAAAAATATAAACCTTAGTTAGTCACATAAAATCATAAATAATATTTCATAATTATTTACTTCAAGTTTACATGAGATCATAGATACAAATCTATAATCTATATAATTAAAACTCACATAAGGTCATAGAATAATCTATTAGTTATATGACATTTGTCACATGAAATCATAAATATAAATCTATGATTTAATAAATAAAACTCACATAGAATGATAAAATAACATGTAAATATATATAAATATATGACATAAAATCCTAAAGTGAAATCACAGAATATCAAACGTTTGAACTTAGTGCATGCTCGTACAGTGATGATTACATGAAACCCTAATTGCTAAAGTCAACACATAAATATTCACACAACATTTAATACAGTTTACGTTCAGTTAATCATAAGAAATGACCTGAAAAGGCGGATTGTCACAGTCTACTATAATATCTGCAAGGTTAAAAGACATGTAGCACGCGATTGCCCAAATCGCACTTGCTACGGTTGCTGTGAAATTAGCCATTACAAAAAGGAATGCCAAAAGGCGAAGAATCAAGATGCTAACCATGAAAGAGGAAGAGTTTCGTGATCAATGCCGGAGACGCCCGCCGTGACCCCAACACGGTGATGGGTACGTTTCTGCTAGATAGGCATTATATTTCTGTTTTATTCGGTACTGGTGCCGATAGAAGCTTTGTGTCTACCGATTTTATCAATTACTTGAAATCACCCATGTTGCCCTAGACACTAAGTTTGCAGTGGAACTAACGAATGGAGTTTTGATACAAATCGGAATAATCTACCCAGACTACCCGCTGACCATTCTTTCAGCATCAACTTAATGCCCATTGATTTAGGAAGTTTCAATGTAGTCATTGGAATGTATTGGTTAGCAAAGAACCATGCAGAAATTGTATGTCATGAGAAAATAGTTTGAGTGTCGTTAGCAAACGACAACACTCTGAACGTACAAGGCGAACAGAGTGGAGCCGAACTAAATATCCTGTCTTGTATGAAGGCACATAAATTCCTCCGTGAAGGATGCCATGCCATTCTAGCTCATGTCAGTGAAAACAAACCGAAAGAGAAGCGTATCGAAGACGTTCCTGTTGTCTGCGAATACCCGAAAGTCTTTCCAGAAGATTTGCCAGGTTTACCTCCAACGCGACAGGTAGAGTTTCGCATCGACCTAACACCCGGATCCACCCCCGTTGCTAGGTCCCCTTACCGACTGGCACCGTCTGAAATAAAAGAGTTATCTCGCTAACTGTAAGAGTTGCTAGATAAGGGCTTTATTCTTCCAACCCACGCCTCATGGTGTGTTCCCGTGTTATTCGTGAAAAAGAAAGATAGAACGTTCAGGATGTGTATCAACTACAGAGAGTCGAACAAACTGACTCTGAAGAACCGTTACCCGCTTCCAAGGATCGATGACCTATTTGATCAACTCCAGGGATCATGCTCCGAGTTATAGATGAAGATGTCTCAAAGACAGCGTTTAGAACACACTATGGTCATTACAAGTTCCTCGTTATGTTATTTGGCTTGACTAACGCACCAGCCATATTCATGGACTTAATGAATCGCGTGTGCAAACCATACTTGGATAAATTTGTTTTCGTGTTCATCGACGATATTCTTATCTACTCACGTAGTAAGAATGAACACGAGGAACACTTGAGACTCATCTTAGAACTGTTGAATAAAGATAAGAAATACATCTAGGATGATAAAACTAAAACTGCCTTTCAGTTGTTGAAGCAAAAACATGCAACTCCCCAATCCTATCCTTACCAGACGGAATCGACGATTTCATGTTATACTGTGATACTTCGCATCAAGGCTTGGATTGCGTGTTGATGCAACGTGAGAAAGTCATCACTTACGTCTCCCGACAACTGAAGATCCACGAGAAGAATTATACGACTCATGACTTAGAACTTGGAGTCGTTGTCTTTACCTTCAAACTCTGGAGGCACTACCCCTATGGGACTCGGTGTGTCATATTCACCGATCACAAGAGCCTCCAACACATATTTAACCAGAAGGAGCTAAACATGAGACAACGACGACGGTTCGAACTGCTTAATGATTTCGAATGTGAGATTCGTTATCACCCGGGCAAGGCTAACGTTGTCGCCGATTACTTAAGCAGGAAGGAACATGCCAAACCTCGTTGTGTTCGAACATTAATTATGACCATACGCTCAATCTCACGTCACAAGTTCGTGATACCAAAAAGAAAGCTCCTAAACCAGAGAATCTAGAAAATGAATGCCTGCGTGGCATGGAGAAACTACTAATTGAAAAGCCTGATGGAACCATGAACTTTATGGATAGGCTATGGGTACCTAGCTTTGGAGGCTTGAGAAAGCTAGTGTTCGATGAAGCCCATAAATCAAGAAATTCCATCCAACTGGGATCGGAAAAAATGTATCACGGTCTAAGAGACCACTTCTGGTGGCCGAATATGAAAGCCGAGGTAGCTACCTACGTCGGTAAATGCTTGACATGTTTAAAAGTCAAAGCTGAATACCAGAAACCGTCCAAACTACTGACAAAACCGGTCACTCTGCAATGGAAATGGGAAGAAATATTTATGGACCTCATCACAAAGCTGCCTTGAGCTAGGTCTGGTTTTGATGCTACCAGGGTAATAGTGGATCCATTGCCGAAATCTGCTTATTTCCTACCAATTAAGCAGACCGATATTATGGAAAGACGCACTAAGATTTACATGAAAGAAGTCGTCTCTCGTCCCGATGTACCTATATCTATCATATCCGATCGCGATAGCCGTTTCACCGTGAACTTCTAGTGATCCCTCCAGAAATCCTTAGGTACTCGCCTTGACATGAGTACCGCATACCATCCCCAAACTAACGGACAAAGCGAAGGAACGATCCAAACGCTTGAGGATATGCTACAAGCGTGTGTGATTGATTTCAGACTCAATTGGGATGAACATCTCCCACTTGCCGAATTCTCTTATAATAACAGTTATCATAGTAGCATCCAAGCCACTCCGTTCGAAGCACATTACGAAAGAAAGTGCAGATCTCTGCTTTGCTGGACTGAGATCGGTGACAGTCAATTAACTGGTCCCGAACTGCTCTTTGAAATGACTGAGAAAGTGTTTCAAGTCTGAAACCAACTGAATCTGCCAGGGACAGGCAAAAGAGCTATGCTGACAATCGCCGCAAACCCTTATCCTTAAAAAGGGTGATTGCGTCATGTTAAAAGTGTCACCTTGGAAAGGTGTCATCAGATTCGGCAAACGAGGAAAGCTTAACCCTCGTTGCATTGGTCCATTTGGAATCACTAAGACAATTGGACTAGTAGCTTACCATCTACGCCTTCCCGTATAGCTAAGCTGTTTGCATGATGTCTTTTACGTTAGTAACCTTAAGAAATGCTTGTTTGATGAAACGCTTGTCGTCCCACTTGACGAAATTCAAGTTGACGAAACACTTCACTATATTGAGGAACCTGTCAAGATACTTGACCGAGACCTTAAGGGAACGAAGCATAGCCGCATTCCCATTGTCAAAGTGTGCTGGAACTCACGGCGAGGTCCAGAGTATACTTGGTAAGGCGAGGACCAAATGTGTCTGAAGTATCCCCATCTTTTCAGAAATGTCGCATTAAACCAGTGATCAAAAACTAAATTTATGGACGAAATTCTTCTAACTGGGGGAGAATGTGACACCTCGTCTGAAAACCTAGGTCAAACCCCCTTTACTTTGACTTTTAATTAAGTATTAACGTGCTTTAACTAATCTGATTACTGTTTAAACTGTTAATTACTGTATCTGACCGTTAACTGATGACGTCAACGTAATCCCACGTTTGTACTAGAAGCGTATACCCGTAAGTTTCATAGAGATTTCATGGATTAATCATGGAATTTCAATAAAAAGAAAATTAAATATAAAATGTATTTTTATATTTTATACGGAACTGGGCTCGTACGCTTGTATAACCGACATGGCAAACTGATAAGCGATCGTATGTTTAATATTCGGTTTTAAACAATCTGGACGGTCGAGCTTAAAACGGTCCCGAACTGACAAAACTAAAAACGTTAACCGTAACACGTATGAAAAACTGAAAACTGTAACTGATTTCTGAAACACTGATGTAACCGACTCGATTAATTATTATTACGAAATAAAAACATCACAGACCGATATCGTTGTTAAGACTTAAGCCAAACCTCAACCATTAACCCAGTTGGGCCCAACTAGGCCCAATAGGCCCAATGAGCCAAAAACAATGAAACCAAGCCCTAAACTTTGACCCGTTACATAAACTTGATAAACTGAATGATCATGGTGATCCGTAAACCCAACTGATACATAACGGGCCCAGGCCTTGAACCGGTGCCCCGTTTCGACCTGTACGGCCCAAACCGACGAACCGGCCCAATTTCATTTTCTTTTACTCGTTTAGGCCCAATGTCAAGCCCAAACCCAATGGGTTAATTTTAAATAAATGGGCCCATCAACTTTGCAATTTTTATAAAAACATGTTACCACCTTTTGTTTTTATAAAAATTTGTCGTGAACTTATATGATTTTTATAAATCATTGATTTATAAAAATTATGGGTTATTTCCTCACAACTCTTTGTAACTTTTTTTAAAACTTATACATGGAATATATGGTTATAAAACTTGACTAACTTTTTATAAAATAAAATGGCCTACACATGTAAGTTTTTATAAACTTGACTAGGTAATATCTTTCCAAGTAACTTGGGATGATTTACTTGCCAACACCTCCTCTTACACCTAGCTCATCATCACCATGTACCATCATCAACACCCTTACACACTCTTCACCACATCTTCCACTTACCCACTTACTTACACACACAAAACAACTCACTCCACTCTCTCCTCTCTTCCTCCAAAACCGACTCCCCATCCTTTCCCCTTCTTTTTCTTTTTCTCGGTGAAGAACAAGCACCAACCACCACCACCTTAGACCACCGCTACCATCCCTCTTCTCTTTTTCCGGCCAAGCAACCAACCACCGCCACCTTCTCCTTTCCTTTCCTCCTTTCAGTCGAGAACACAACCACCAACACCTCCCTTGATGTTGCCGATCACTGCTTCCGCTGATCTGTTGCTGCCATCGAGCTGCTGTTGTTGTGCAACCCTACTACCACCGCTAACAGCTACTGCTGCCGCCTCTGGGAGCTGCTGTCCAATCGCCACCCGCCACTTTCTTCCTCCTCTTAACTGGTTTTCACACCCTCACACTCTTTGTGAGTCTTTTTAACCGATTCCCTCTATGTTTTAAACGTTTTATCCGTCCCAAATGAACCGTAACGTCTTGATAATCGATCCTTCAAAACCCGAGTTTTCTAACGGTCAAAAACACCTAACTACATTTTCTATCTTTTTCTTTATTTTTCTTAAACCTTAGTGTTGTAAGGTTTTAAAAATGTGTTAATATGAGGTGTTCATCCATGGAAAATATATATGACTTAAAGCTTAAAACTTGTAACTTATATGATCATCTTATATTATTCTAACACTAAAGTGTAGTGGTTTCATTTAAAATAAAAACGCATGGTTAAAATCACTAGTTAATGGATTTAATTTGATCATTTAGTGATTTTATGATGATCTACATATTTTGCATGGTTAATAATAGTTATTATCATGATTTAGTAAATTATAAATTGTCGAAATTTTAAGTTGTGATTTTAGTAGTTAATCATCATATTTACGGATTAATATGTGCTAATGACAATTAACATGGACAAATGATGTTTAGAGACATGCATGGGACTAATATGGACTTTAGGTGTGTTACTCGATTTTTGGACATAAAAAGATAACATTTAGACATTTAAATGATTTTTTATGGTAGAATATTAAATTAGTAATTTTATAAAAATTACTTGGATAATCTAAGCCATAAAATCTCACCATGAAATTTATTATATAAAATGGTCACATTTTATAAAGTTATAATTTCTAAAAGCACAAGATTTAAAAAGGCTTGTTTGGATTTTATAAAAATAAAATGGATAAAAATATACATAAATATATTTTGTACCAAAAATGATAAAAGAACATATTTATGTCACTTGACTTAAAATGTATAAATCTTAGAATTTATACAAAAAGTGGAAAATGTTTTATGTTGTGAACATTCTATAAAAGTCTTATAGTTTAAAAACCCTGGCTTTATTTAATAAATAAAGTCATTTAAAATGATTTTATAAAACTAAAATCAAAAGACTTATAGAAATTATGAAAAACATATTATAAACATTTTTTATTATTTTAAATAAATCAAATAATCAAAACGTTTTAGCCGGACCAAATATTTTATTTCTGAACGTGTGACTCGAAACGAAATCTTTATATGATTTAAAAATGTTTTACGACGTATCAAAACGTAATATATTATTTTCTATAAATAATTATCCGAATGAGTTTTAGAAATTTAATTTGAGTTAAACTCATCATGATTGTTAATATTAATTATTTTAATAATAATTCTATATATTAGCTTAAAAACCCTAATTTTCCTAACATGAGTTTAAATATTAAATAACCTTTAATATTTTGCTAACCTGTGTTTAGTTATTTTAATCCTTAACTTGTAATAATTTAATAAAATTATTCGGACAAGTTAGAATAATTATTTCGGTAATAATTATGAACCCTAGTTGTATATATTATAACTTGACGCGGTTAAATATACATCCGATCGAGCGAGCCAAAAATAAGAATAATTATGATTATTTAACACAATGTTCAAAACTTGATTAAACTGGTATTCATGTTACATTATCACATGTTCATTACTTGTATTCAACTTACATAAATGCCTATATACGTGAACGTTAACATTTACTGATGTCGTAAGCTGATTAACTAACGGGTTTTCAAACGCTACAAACGGGATTATACGTCAAGACTTGACCGGTATCATTTGGGTAACGTTCATTACTCAAATGTTTATGTGGACCGTTATGCATATTAAAATGTCTTATGTTTTATTAGGACTTTACTTGCTAGTTGCCACTCGGTAATCCATCATCAACACTGAATCAAGTGAGTTTCACGGCCCCTTTTCTTTATAAATGTTTCATACTTGTGGGGGAGAAATCATGAACTGATAAATATTTTTTACTTAATGTTATGGTTTACCTATTAGCCGTATGATTTTCCGTATCCCAAACTCTGGTACACTATCGTTATAAACGTTTGTACAACCAAATCCCACTATTAATTGAATTCGATTAGTACTGCTCGAAACGATAACTAGTGAATAAATCTATTTGGGTTGACAACCCTGCCCGGTTTGGTCGCTCCAATCCTGACTTCGTACATTGTCAAGGGGTACACGTCAGTTATTCTGCTCTGTTCGGTATTCTTGGGATAGAATACCATGAGTGGGTAATCCGTTAGTATTTGAATTTGAGGTTAATGTGAGATCTTACACCCATAACAGCAAACCAACGTAACATTTAAGTATATCGTAAACTGTTTTACAAACTTATCGTAGAGTCATAAACCTATGAACCTCAACAACTTTATGTTGACCTATTAAACTCATGATTTCTCAGGTACTTAAGCTTATTATGGAAGACGTTCAAATGGGGCTTCACTGTAACTTTCGAACCTGCTTTACCGGAGTCGTAGTCCCCACCTATCTTAAATAAACTGCTTTATGATTTCAATATCAAATTAAGACTTTTATTCAAATGTAAGACAATATCATTTTCCCATAACTTTCCGCTGCAACATGAATTGTATTATGTTTTGAATGACGTTTGAATTTGGTAGAAGTTGTTTTGTATATCTGCGACTATGATTCCGTCTCGCTCACACCCAAACCATTGACCAGGGATGACAGATAAGGTCGATTCCAAATTCCACTTGTTGATGCGGAGGTAGGCCTGGTAATTCTTCCGGGAATACGTCGGGGTAGTCGTGAACTATCAGGAAATCCTCGATTTTTCTTTCCACCATGTTCTGGTCCGTAACCGTTGCTAGGATAGCTACATGTCCCTTCCGAAGATACTTCTATGTTTTGAGGTACGATATGATTCCGGAGAAAGTGCCTCCCTTTTCACCCTGAATCGAGAGTACTTCTCCATTTGCAGTTAGTATACGCACGACTTTTTCTTGGCAGACGAGTTCTTTCTGATGCGCGGCCAGCCGGTCCATACCGATTATTACATTAAAACTAACGATTGCGAAAGGCATTAAATCTATGCTGAATTTGTGACCTAAGAACTCTAGGGTACAATCCTTGACTACATGAGTTGCATCGAGAAACTTACCATTCGCTAATTCAACTGTGTACCTAGCTCCTAGAGGGTTCATGCAAGCCTTTATTAACTTGCAATTTTTGGTTAAAATGAAACTTTTCTCAGCACCAGAATCAAATAACACATTAGCAAAATAGTTGTTGAGAGGAAACTTACCAGTTATCACGTTGGTGTCATTCTTGGCTTCACCTGATCCCATGACAAAAGCACGTCCTCTGGCACCATTTCCCCCGTTTCCACCACCACCTTCACCATTGTTGTTGTTATTGTTGTTGTTGTGGTGGTTGTTGTTATTTCCATTTTTCTTGAGCTGAGGGCAATCGTTCTTCATGTGTCTTGGTTTCCCATATTCATAGCACCCTCTAAGGCCATCATTGTTTTGCTTAGGTCGGTTTAGTAGTTCACCCCAGCAATTCTTCGCAATATGCCCCTATTTCCCTCAACGTTCACATGGGGGTTTGTTACAGTCACCAGAGTGGTGTGTGTTGCACATGTTGCAATAGGGTGCCTTCCCTTTGTACCTGTTCGAATTCTGACCACTACTACCTTGTCGGTTTTGGTTACCGCCTCCACTGTTGTTGTTACTGTAACCACCTTTGGAGTTGTCAAATTTTATGTTCTGGTTTTGGGAGCCTGAAAACTTCCCAGAGTTGTTACTGGCATTGCTTTTGTTGTGGTCCTCATCTCTCTTTCTTTTCCCATCAAGGGCAGTCTTGGGAGCTTTCTTTGGTGGTAGGGTTCCCAGTTTGCTAAGAACAATTCAAGTTCGCTAAGAAGAAATCCAGTTTGTTAAGAACTATTCAAGTTCGCTAAGAAGAAATCCAGTTCGCTAAGAACTATTCAAGTTCGCTAAGAAGAAATCCAGTTCGCTAAGAACTGCTCAAGTTCGCTAAAAGGAAGTTCGCTAAGAGCATTTTAAGTTCGCTAAGGCAAAAGGGAAAGTTCGCTAAGAGTAAAATGCAAGTTCGCTAACTTTGTTCTTAGAGGACTTCCGACTCAAAATCTCAAAATTTCTAAGTCTTTATGAACGAAAATGTTCTCACCAATATTCAAGTCCTATAAAGACATAAAAGAAAGGATTCTAAGTGTGGATCGACTTCGTCAAGCGGGGCAATACTTTTAAGAATAAGTTGTAACCAAACCTTTCAAAAACAGTTACAGTTCAGAAAATACTTTTGAAAAGTTCTGGTTTGCTGTAACCAAGGGCTCTGATACCAATCTGTCACACCCCCATTTTCCACTAACGGAGTCTAACCGTGTGGGGGTGTGATCCACACCAGGACCCAAGCCTTTAGTTACAACCAAGCCATAAAATAAAGGTAAATAACCATAATACGTTTTACAAAACAGAGTGTAAATCATAGTTCACCGGAAGCAATAAAAAACTACAAAGTTGTTTGCAAAAGTAATTAATAAAAATGTCTGAAATACAATTCCCAAAAGGTTTTCATAAAAAAAAGTACTGCTACCGCCCGTGCCATCACTGATCCTCCTAGGGACCTATAAAAGCATGCAACAATCAAGTGTCAGTCTAGGCTGGTGAGTTCAATAAAGCAGTCTACACTTCACCATGTAGACTGATAATGCATACGAATAATGAAAGACCAATTCGTAAGTTAAATGTGTAATCTACAAGTAATATCCATATCAGTAGGTAGCTAGCCTATGCTTATGTTCACTTGAAAGTTCGTAACCGAAGCTGACTATGCGACCCAGGTATTAGCCTGTACGATTTGCATTCCCCGTGTCATTCCTGATCACGGTAATTTTAGGCTAACTAGGGCTGTTTAAAAAACTCGCGGCTCGTGGTTCGCTCGAAGCTTGCTCGAAAAAAGCTCGATATTAGCTCGCTCAAAATTGGCTCGATTATAAATGAGCTGAGCTGACTCGGC
The DNA here is from genome assembly GCA_039602395.1 of Deinandra increscens subsp. villosa. NCBI lineage: Eukaryota > Viridiplantae > Streptophyta > Magnoliopsida > Asterales > Asteraceae > Deinandra > Deinandra increscens. Next base: position 91,538,430 of record JBCNJP010000010.1, on the reverse strand, counting down.
TCAGTTTCTAAACGAGCCGAACCCGAGCCAAGGTTAGCTCGACTCGTTACTTTCTCGCTTGGCTCGTTTGAATTCAAGCTCAAGTTTTAGTATACATAGGGATATATAACCCAAAAATTATAAGTTTATTATTTATAATATATTTTTTTGAGTTAAATACTAAGTTTCCAATAGTATTTTTCTTAATATAAATATTAAATTAGAATAAGATATAAAACTGATATGATGATTTTTAATAAGAAATATCTATTTTTATTAAATAAATAAACATCGAATTTTAAAATTTTCATAACAAGTATGTTAAAATATTACTTTTTTTCATATTATATATTAATACGTGTAAATAATATAAATTTAAAAAAATAAATTAGTTGGCTCGAAGAGCCAACTCAACTTGGCTCGATTTTTAACGAGTCGAGCTTGAGCTCAATATTTTAGCTCGTTAAAATAAACGAGCTGGCTCGGCTCGACTCGGTTTCTAAACGAGCTGAGCCCGAGCTCACCCTGGCTCGACTCGACTTGTTTACATCTCTAAGGCTAACAATGGTCTCAGTCCGTCCGCCAGTCGGGAGGGTGCATCTCGTGCACCGCTGAGCGGGGGTGTCAATCCCTAGTAGTAATACTCAACATTACCTCACTATTCAATATTAACGACCCAAAAAAGTAAGGACTTTTTGTAATTAAAATGCAATTCAGTGAAACATGTGATATATGTCGGATAACTACTTAAACAAACAAAATACCTTTGTCATTGCATTGTCACCCTTTACCATATGCAACTAGTTGTGTGTTATCATCCTCAACCGGATATAACTAAATGAAGTAAGTGAAACTCACCTTAGGGTGCACTGGTACTCAGCACTTGACTTTAAGGGTTGGTTATCATCGACCTATTTTAATGAATACGGTCTAACAAAATTAGAGGTTGTCGCTAGGATAAATTGCTTAACAATAACCAATTATGTGATCATGCATTCACCTCGGTCCTAAAACCTTAACACAAGTCCTAAACAGGTAGGATAACATAGATGCACAATTCCAAGACAAATTGCACAAATGAAAAGTCCACATTTTAGCTACTTAACACACCATTTATCGACATGCATAATTTGCTCCAAAATTAGAGTGAATTTATAAAATTTTGCAGGCATATACTTCATAAAATTCTAAACATGTTGCAAAAAGAATAAACCCAAAAGGTTAAGTATTGAGAAAATTATGCGTGTTTGAAGTTGGCTAATAATCAGCTTTGTTGCTGTTAGACAAAGTAGTGAAAATAGACTTGACAAAAATCATAACTTGATCAAAACTTGTAATTTGCTTAGCAAAACTTCCAGATCATAATATTAATATATAAACATCATTTTCATCCAAAAACCCCGTCGTTAATGCCTAAGTATCATGCCCAACAAAATTGCATAAATTCACTATAGCTGAATTTTTGCAGCCCTGCACACCTAACTTGCAGCAGCTTTTTCAGTGACCAAACAGAGGTCTTAGAATACGTACGAGTAGCCAAACCCACTTTGAACATCATCAACTTTTTATTCTTAACTTTATACCATCTAACCACCTCATTTAGCAGTAACGGACTGTCCAAAGTTTGTCTTTCACTAATAAATGCCAACTGCATCGGATTGATCACTTTCCCCACCACCTTAGCGAGCCGATTAGCAAGGATTTTAGCAATAATTTTATATTACACGTTAATCAAACTAATAGGCCAGTAGTCGGAAAATTAAACAAGGTGTGACAATTGCCAAAATTCCCAGGTTAACACCGTTAACTATTTACGTTAGTTTCGTTAGCAAACCCGTAGAGCGTTATTTACATGTTTATATAAAAATATATATTTAATTGCTAATTAATTTTAGTAATTTATTCTGTGACTTTATGTGTTAATTGAAATTGTCATTTCTTGAAAAATCATGTTTGTATACGTGAACTAAGTTTCATATGTGTACACGATAACTAGACTTTTCCCGACTACGTATTACATGTTAAATAAGTTATAAACACTAGGAAATATTTCTAGTCTTTTACTTTCCAAGTTTTCGGTTTTAAAACCCACTTATTAGTTGTTTTAGGTCATTTGCGCATGATATAGAATTAGGGGACCAATTGTATAATTCTCCTAAACTCAAAAATCTGCACAAGAACCCCCCTCCTCTCCCCATTCATGACATTTTCTCCCTTCTCCTTCTTCCATATGGTTCTTCACACATACACACACAATTGAAATTTTTTGAATTTCACAATCAATCAAGCAAGAAATTGTGTTTCCAAGCTTGTGCAAGCTCCAAGAAGACTAGGAGAAGCTTTAATCTTGTCTCATCATCATCATCCTCCATTTTCTCATCATCTTGTAAGCCCTAAAATTTATTAAGTTGAAATTGGTTGAATGCATGTGCTAAACTTGTGTTTATGTGCAAATTGGAGTGTATATATATATATATATATATATATATATATATATATACTCATGAAACATGTATTATGTTAATATAAGTCAAAATTTGATTTGGGGATGATTATTGGTCGTTATAGGGGCTGTATTTTTTAGGTAAAAATCTGCCATGGAATGTTCTTGTTAAAGCTTGCGTTGTTGAACATGAAATTTGGGTGTATGTGCGTGTATGCAAGTTCCACGATTTCATTTTTCTATGATCATCATATGGGTATTCTAAGAGCTGTAATTTTTAGGTGAAATGTTGTTTATGGTATTACTGATCTCTACAAAAAGTTTGAAGATCAAATTGTTGGCCAAAGCCTTTGAAACACAATTTTTGCAATTACCCGTTTTTGGACAGATTCTGCCAGAAAATTTGGGTCATCTTGAGGTCATAACTTGCTCAATTTTTGTCCGAATCGAGTGATTTTTTTCCATAGTAAAGTTATATGTATTAGATTTAATTTGCAAAAGCATACGATTCTTTGAGTTGGGACTTTCTCTATGACATTATGCGTTTACGTGAGAACTAGATTGCAATGATTCGGGCATGTCTGGAGTTGGCTACTTCCTCGGTTTTGATTAATGGTAGCCCTACTAGAGAGTTTACTATATTAAGAGGTTTACACCAAGGAGATCCTTTATCCCCTCTTTTATTCATTATGGTGATGGAAGGCCTTAATGTAAAACCCAAACCTATATTATAGGAAAATTGGATTTAAATAATCCCAAATTTTGAGGGTTGGCCGATAATAATCCCACTTTTAATAATAACTCCCAATGGTCCCAACTTTCACCCTATTTACTAATAATGGTCCCGACGTTAAAAAAACTTAACGGTGTTAAGATTTCTTTCAACCCCAATCTTTGATCCAATATAACTTCTTCAAATCTTGATGAAAATTCAATCCTTAAGTTGCTATGAACTCGTGATGAAAAACCGAATCTATAGCAACAAGAATCATTGAAAACCATTAGGAATTGGTCAATCCACCATTGTCGAAGCTTCATGAAGAAGATGAAGTTGTGAAATTTGATATCTGGTCAAAACTCCATGAAAATCAATTCCGTAACTTGCTGTAGATTCGTGAGAACATGCTAAATCTGCCGGAATCGGCCAATAGCACAAATACAATGGAATTGATGCTCAATTTTTTTATCCAAAGTCATGAAAAAAAATCGTAACTTTTATGCTCTTTTTCATCATCATAATCTCTTTAAAACCTAAGCAATATGGATCTAGTTTTGTTCGGTTTTTCGTCACGAGTTCATAGCAACTTACGGATTGACTTTTCATCAAGATTTGAAGAAGTTATGGTGGATTAAAGATTGGGGTTTAAAAGAAATGGATAAAAAACTTAACGGTTTTAAGTATTATAACGGTGGGACCATTATTATTTAATATGGTGAAACTTGGGACCATTGGGAGTTATTATTAAAAATGGGGTTATTATCGGCTGAACGTAAAAAGTTTGGATTATTTAAATCCAATTTTCCGATATTATATTATAAAAATAGTAGTAGGAATTTTTTACGATTTATTTTACTTATTTGAGTAGTATAATTAGAATGCAAGGACCAATGCACAACATATTGACCCGATTATGATCCAAGTAACCATTTGCAGTAAACAACTTAACGTAACCATTTGCATGTGTTAAGAAGCCCAATAAGCCAATAGTCAAGCCCGTTAAGCATAATGGACCACTAGAAGCCCATTTAGGATAATATGGGCCATAAGAGGGCTAGATTTTTGGGGGGGGGGGGTAGCGTAAATTCCAAATTCATCCACTGGATTAGATGGGATCTAATTACGGCGGATAAAGAAAGTGGTGGTTTGAGAATTGGTAACTTGGCTTCATTAATTCAAGTCCTTATATTGAAATTGAGATGCCGTTTTCTAAAATGAAAGGATATTTTCTTGGTGAAAATAATTGATTCTATATACATGTTGATGCCTTTAACAAAGTTATTGTGGGGTAAAGGTGACGGAGTTTGGAATAAAATTGTCAAAACGATTCATAAATTACATGACGACGATGTGATTCCTCTTAATACTATGAAGAAGGTTCTTGGTAGAGGTGATAACATGTTTTTTGGAAGGATATTTGGATAGAGGATGAGTCGTTTGATTGTAAATTCCCGATTCCTTTTGCAATTGAAAATAATAAAAGTTGTCGGATTTTGTATCATAGAGATGTGTTAACCGACCGTCCCAATAAACGCGGACAATTGACAAGTTGACTCGAAAATATATTGGTGATCAATTTAGGTTTTCAAATATATATCCTAACACGTATACATCACATAACATGTCATTTTGCAATATATACTTATGCGTCACAATTTATTATTAATTATCCCGCGTATACGATGTAAGATTGACGGGGCATACAAAATCTTGTCATTCCCACCAACGTAAAAGACTTAGTATTTATACACGCGTATAACCTATAATTAATTTGACCTAATACACGTAAACATGTAACCAAGAAATGAGATGAGAACTAGAGATTTAGTGAGAAGTGGTGGTGGTGGTGGTGACCGATTAGGGTGGTGGTGGCGAATGGTTGTTTGTGGTGGTGGTGAGTCGAGATTTAGGGAGAGAAGAGTGTGTGTTTGTGGAGGTGCGAGTGTCTGAGAAGATACTTGGGATTTTAAAGTGGTGATATGAGATTTCTCATGATCTTTATATTGTGAGTAATGGCTTCGCCCAAGGTTAATTAAGGATGCCAACTAAGGCTTGATGAGATAAACATCTTTGAGGTTTATTAGGCGCATGCTAATTATGCAAGGATCTCGCTTGGCTTCCATTTTAATTAATTTAAGTAAGGTGTTATGTAGGAGGTTTCTAAAAAGATGGTAGGTTTCAAAAAGAAGGTGATAGGTTATAGATAGGTACATGGGCCTAAATTTATAGAAAAAAAATAAAAGGAAGTGGGCCGGCATTTTTGGCCCCTGGCAAGGCCCAAAACGAGATAGGAGAGGGATGGGTCGGGCTGGGGCGCAAGCCAGTAGGCTGGGAACCGGGCTCAGGTTATTGCGTTCAGATCATTGGGCCAAGTTGGGCCTAAGTTGGGTTATCGGGTTCGGATTTAAATAATAACAAGTCGTTTGAACGGAACGAGCTTTAAATAAATCGTAACGACTTTAAATGATGATATCAGTTGTTTTTGTTTGGTTATAAAAACAATTAAAAATGATGATGGTTAATTATTTATATAAAGTTTTCACGTTTAAAGAATTTTTATACCCGAATAGTTTAAATAATTTATCGATTATAACTCTTTAGACTCGATTGTTTATAAAGTATTAAAACCAATAAAAGTTTTAATTTAACAAACGCCTAAAATGATTGGGGTAATCGATGTATTAATTTATAATACTAGGTTAGAAAAGAAATATAAAAGTCATTTTTATTTGAATTTTTTTCTTATTGTTGAAGTTCCATATTTCATGAGATGAACTTCCTTATTGTTAAGGGTCGTTTACCAATACAACAAGCGATTCTAGAAAAAAGATTATTAAACATGTTTAAATGTTAAGGGTTTGAGAAAAAAAATGTTTAACCGATTGTGCATGAAATTTAAAGTTGAGGATTCTAAAACGTTACAATAACAATTTAAATCATGCAAGAATGGATTGGGGTGAAATAGGTTGTAAGAAAATCGAGAAAAATATATGGTGTGAAAAGATCTAGAAAAAATATGGTAATCACTAGGTTCGAACAAGAGACTAATGCGGTACAAACACAGCGGGAAACCATTTGGGGAGACCGCAAGATTTGTTGTAACTCGTTTCAAGAAATACATAATCAGCGGTTACGTTAAGTCATCATCTGTAGAAGTGGACAAAAAAAACCATGTTAACCTAACCGAACCGGTGTTTTAACTGGAAACAAAATCGGTTTTTAACCAATACCGTACAAATCAGTTACGAACTGGTAGAACCATAAGTTCCAAACCAGTTTGAGGTTTTTAAGTCACGAACCGGTTAATTAGCCAGTTAAAAAACCGATTATAGGTTAAACTATTGAAATATATATAAATTTTTTAATACCGATTTTTTAACTGGTTTTAACCGGTTAACTGGTAAAAATAACCTATGAACCGTTTTCACCGGGAATTGTTTTAAGGGTCAAGAAACTGGTTTTTTCTATCCGCTTTTATTTTAAACCGGTATTACTGGTTATAAGTTTTGAAGGTCCTGTCTCCAGTTTGTAGGATCCCATGGTTTCGAGCGTAAGGCGACTCGGCAAACTCATACATATTCAACGGTTCTTTGCTATCATTGGTTTCCCGGGGTCTCTTCACCTTGTTTCGTGACAATGATGCTAATGTTACCACCGACGACGTATCCTCCGAAGTCATGTCTGCATTATACATCCTATGAATATTCCAGTGAGTAGCCACTCTTTGAATATCCAACTAGTTGATTCAAACAAGTACTACGGAGAGCAGATGTGAGAGAGAGATGTAACCACAAAATCAGATACGTATATACATATACATATATAAGAAGAAGTCAATCACGTATATGTGTGTCTACTATGTGTGTCTAACTGGCTCTAAGTCATAGTTGGATCTAATGCACTCCTAAGTTCTCTATGACTAATGGCTCTGATACTAATCTGTTACACAGCCAAAAATCCACTCGTAGAGTATCACCAATTTAGAGGCATGATGGACCAGGATCTTTGTCATCAGACACACTGAACAGTCATTGTGCATAAGTGAATCATTTAAAACCAGGGTATAAAGTCCCTAAAGTCTAAATAACAGTTTTCAAAGTTGCGGAAGCGTAAAACCAATATCCAAGTTTTAGTTTTCTTACGCCCATGGCAGCAAAAGTTTAGAAATGTTCTTAACAGACAATGTAAAGTATTGAGATGAACCATGAACTCCTAATGTGCTCCTTAACGTGCCACCTATGGACATGAGAAGAAACATGCTAAAGTGTCAACACAGGGTTGGTGAGTTAAGAGAGTTAAAACAAAAGCACATAGATAAACATTTATCTAAAACTAGTAAGTTAACCAGTTAGTCCCGACATGTCCTAACCCAAAAGTGGGATCAAATCCCATTAAGCATTTTATATACCCTTAGATACCTAGTCCATGATTATTATAACACCATAGAATTCGTGCCCCCATTACTGAAAAATTTAATATTTTTCCTTCTAGCCATTCTATATGCCGAGCATGGCCCAAATTAGGATAACATAATACTTATTCCACTCCCTAACTGGCAAGTGGGGATAGAGCGACTAGCTGGAGCAGGGTTTGTCAAGCCCGGTAGATCTACCTCATATTCTCTCGTTATCAATGATATTAATGGTACACTGTAAAAGGACTCCATTGGCATGTTTTCATGTATGATTTACAAGATTGGTATATAAAATAAAACTTTGTGTTTGTAAAGCATAAACGTAACAGCATGTCTTCTCCCCCAATAGTAAAACAAGTTAAACTAAGGCCATAAACTCACCTCGGGTGCGTAAAAGTAAACCAAATAGCCAAAGCCAACAAAAGATAGTGAATCCTCTAGACTTTACCTATAACATATAAGCATATAAGTGTTTGACCGTGTTGACCGACCCTCCCGATAAACGCGGACAATTGACAAGTTAACTCGAAAACACATTGGTGATTAAATTAGGTTTTCAAATATTTATCCTAACACATGTCATTAGAAATATATATTTATGCGTCACAATTTATTATTAATTATCTCGCGTATATGATGTAAAATCGACGGGGCTTACAAAATCTTGTCATTCCCACTGACGTAGGAGACTTAGGATTTGTACACGCATATAACCTATAACTAATTATGCAAGTTATTATCCAGATCACTACTTCATAACCCAACATGCATCCTACAACAGAAATCATGCAACTTTATCATAAATCGGGCATCAATCAACCAAATTTACTCAAGATCTAGCATGCATGAACATCTGATCGAATCTTTATCGATTATTTGACATAAAGTTTGCAACTTTATAGCATCTAAGCCCTAGATCGATTATTTGCATGCGTCCATATCATGAATCACATGTAAAAATCGAATCTTTATCAACATGCAATCCATAAACCCTAAATCTAAGCATGCGTCATCATAACCATCATAAAAGTCACATTTTTATATTCTTATCATAAAAATCCAAAATTTATCATTCTTATCACGAGATCTATGCATGGAATCATAATATCATCATCATAGTAACCTAGATCTTATTGGGTTAATTTTGTAAAGTTAAATAGTTTAAGGATTAAATTATTGGTTAGGTAATTATATATTTGGTAAGGGGATTTAATTAGGAGGATAATTATTTGTTTTAAGATTTAGGTTACTTGTCCTCCAAGTTTATGAGTATTATAAATAAGATTAATAGGAGTAGGGTTTATATACCTTCAATTTTATTAAACAACAAGTTCTTCTTTTTTGCTAAATCTATTATTTTATTAAATTGAAGAAGGATTGATTTCCAACAATTGGTTCCACGAGATAAAAATCATGGTAGATGTTACAACAGCTCAGGCCAAATGTGTCAGAATATCCAAAGTGGGGTTGTGATTTTGCGTTGGTTGCAGCAAAGGTATTGACGCAAGGTGAACATAGAAGACCATAGAGTAAGGTGGAAGAACTTCGGATCTTACTCGGTATTCAAGATTTTGGAGGAACATTACATGATTAGGGGGTGAATATTGGGCTAATCTTGTAAAAGGAATTAGTTAGGGGGTTAACTAGTAAATTTATTAGTAGTTTAGGGTTTATCTAATAGTTTATAATTAGGATAATTATAAAGAGTATTAGAATTAGAATAAGATTAGTATTTTATTCTAGTATAAATAGGGTGTTTATCTTTGTGTTCTATGGTAAAGCTTACATTGAAAAAAATCAAATAAACAAATTTTCTTTTGCTTTCAATTCACGTTTTGCTTTGCGTTCTTGTGTGAACATCCGATATCCAACAATTGGTAGCAGGGCGAGAGATTGAAGGGGACGATAAGAGCCGGAGTAGCAAATGATTTGCGGGTTTGTTTTGGTGCCGTGATCAGTAATGGGGTGTTATTCGATCAGAACGGGGGGGGGGGGGGGGCAAGAACAAAAGGAGTGGAATCAGATTGCAACGGGCGGCGGCGTAATGAGTACGGTTTCTTTTGGTGATCGTCATCAGGGGTGTGAGTTCTTATTCGATCATAGAAAAGACGGTGCGTGTAAACATTAAGATATGGATTTTTGTTGCAATTTGCGATTGTAAAAAGTTGATTGATCGGTGGATCAGAATAAGGGGGAAGAAAACCATTCACTCTTTGTGGGGTTCAAAGCATATCGAAACAAGCCATAGGGGATAAGTTACTTTGGGAAATTTTTGGCGGTGAAGATTGTAAGGAACTTCAGTTTTGAGGTTTTCTGGTTGAACTTAAGTTTTGACAGTTCCGGCTGAAGTTGAAGCGGAACTACAACTTCAAGCGGAACACCAAGTTCAAGCGGAAAGAAGCTGTTTTGTCACATAGTGAATATTCCGGGTGAACTCGATTATCCGTCAGATAATAAGTTCAACCTGACTTTTCCTGAGAAGTCTTTTCAGCAGTCCCATCCCGCAAAAGCTTCTCGTATGCTTCTACATCTGCCCAAGCCGCTCTCCAAAAGTAGATTGTTGCTGTCAACACGCAAGTCGTCTCAAATGTCGAAGTTTATTCTTTTGGTAGTTTAGATTTGACTTTGTAATGTACGGTCTAGATTAGATCACATGAGATCAATGGCTGTGATTGATCTCATCTGCACTATATATAGCTGGTTATCTCTTCGTTTACACCAGTGTGGTTATCACTTGTAATAGTGTAGCTTTGAGTTAATGCAAATAGTGCCGAATATTCGATATCTCGTTGTCTCTACTATTTTGCAAATCAAGCATTTACACTATACAAGAATCTAATATTGCTTAAGAAAAGTAAAATATAACTTAATTCCACAAGGTTATATTTGCAAGTAAAGTAAATTGTTTAAGTTTAACTCTGACTTATTTCGATCCTACAATTGGTATCAGAGCCATTGGCTCTCTACTTTGAAGACTTCTAGTGCTTCAAAGTTGATACTATACTTGCATACTTATTTTCTTTAAGCCTTTTCTGTTTTACAAAATTGTTTTTCACAATGACTGATTTAACTCTTGGTTCACTAAACGGCAGCTCTAACAAACCACCAATTTTCACTCCTGGTGACTTTGATACTTGGAAACTCAGGATGGAAGGTTTTGTTAGAATCCTAGACAGACGCATTTGGAACAGGTTGACTGTAGGTCCTTACAATCCAACTGTTCAATCTGCCGATGATGCCCAAGTGCAAATACCAAAACCACTAGACAAATATGTTGAAGCTGATTATACTGAACTTGAGTATGATCACAAGGCCTACTGGACACTCCAGGCTGCATTACCCAACTCTATACTTGTAGGGTTTAAGGGATATAAGACAGCACATGGCTTGTGGATTGCTCTCAGTGAAATGTATGAAGGGTCTAGTGAGGTTAAGGAAAACAAGAAAGATGTTTTGAAACAAAGATATGAAAACTTTACTTACAAAACTGGTGAATCTATGACCAACCAGTATCTTAGATTCGTTTCACTTCTTGATGAATTGCAAAAGGTAGTAGTAAAAACTGAACAGGCTGATGCCAACAGAAAGTTCCTGAGATCATTACCTCCAGCTTGGACTGTCTACACAGTCAGCATAAGGGAGTGTAAAGATCTCAAAAAGCTTAAACTAAGTGAACTCCATGGAATCCTTAGTGCTTATGAAATGGAACTTAACTTTAAGCATAATAGCTTTCCTGAGGCATCACCACAGTTGCAAACCACTGCCTTGGTTACAACTGATTTTCAAAAGATCTCAAACTCTTCTCAATATCACTCACCCTCAGTCAGTTTCATTGAGTCACCTAGAGGCTCAGAGAGTTCTTCAACACTTTTTGACAACTCTCATTCTGCCTATGTGGCAACTGACTCATCACAAGGCGTCACACGTGAAGACTTGGAATGCATAGGAGCAGATGATCTAGAAGAAATGGACATTTTAACTCAATTAGCTATGGTTTCTGTGAGGGCCCAAAGATTTTATAAAAGAATTGGAAGAACTTATAAAGGGTCAAAGGGATCATCAATTGGGTTGGATAAATCTAAAGTTAAATGCTATAACTGTCACCAACTTGGTTATTTTGCCAGAGAATGCAAGCAGCCAAGAAGAGATAGACAGAACAACAACAACAATGTCCAACATAGGTCAAACCATGGAAGCAACAACAGCAGCAGTCAACAAAACAACAACAACAGCAACCAATAGCCAACTCAACCAAAACCACTTGGAAATCAAAATGTGGTGGCAGCTGTTGCTAATCAGACTGAATGCTTTGAGTGGGATGACTTTGTCACTGAGTATGAGCCAATCAACCATGCTTTGATGGCTAAAGAAGATTCAACTGAACAGGTAAATGAAATTCCTGAAAATGTGTTGGAAAATCTGTGCAGTCCTGCCTGCATAGAACAAGTGGCAAAATACAGGAAACACAACACTGATCTGATTGATGAAGTTTCCAACTTAAATGAGTTAAAGAACTGCTTTAAGAAAACTGAAACTGCTTACATTACCAAAATTGAAAATTTAAACAAAGAATTTGAAGTTTTGAAGCAAACTAACTCCATTTTGGAAACACAATTAGAGGACTTGTTAAGCAAGCTAACTATTTCAAGACAAGAAACAAAAGATGCAAAAGCAGAAAATGATGTTCTTGAAATTAAGCTAAAAGATGCCTTATTCACTTGTGACAAATTCCAAACAGCTAACAAGAAAGCTGAGAAACTTTGGAATGGGGCAATGCATGGTAAAGCAGGTATTGGGTACAACAACGTTGAACCACCCAAGGAATACTCACCTGCTATTGCTCCAATCCAAGCACTTCAGAAGGAGTGCAGTGTGAGTCTAAGTGTTGATAGCACTGCATCTTCACTATCTGAATCAAAATCTGTTGAATCATCATCAAACTGTGAAGTCAAAAATGCTAGCACATCAGCATCTGTTGACCAATCCAAGGTCTTAAAACCAAAAGTTGCTTTTCCACCACCGACTATCTATGAGCCCAAGGACTCAAAAGTTGGAGGTAAACTACCTGAACAGCCAAAATCAACTGAAACTGAAAGAATGGGTAAACTTATTTACCATCAAGTTACTAATGACCAAACAACCAATAACACAAATTCTTTCCAAAGAAAAATGTTTGAATGTGTTTTCTGTGGTGAAAAAGGTCACATGGCTGCTATGTGCAAATTCAATCCTTTGAGCAAAGCTCAAAACTTGTTGAAACCCAAAACTGTTTTTACTCAGAAAAGATCTACAGGAAAAATATCACCTGTAAGAAGTAACACAATGAAGTATTTTGATACTGAGTCAAACAAGGTTTTAATTGGGAATAACAAAAATGGAAGTTTTTTAGTCTTAAAATCAAACAGGGTTCCGGCTGAACTTCAATCGGAAAAATTTTCAACCGGAAGAGAAGTTCAACCGGAAAACTCCAAATCACTCAGATCAGTTACTGCACCTAGACAACGACCCAGAGTTTAGTTTACTGATGAGTATGACCACTTAATACTTAAAGAGTATAAGTATTATGATGCTTCTGGCAAGCCCAAGACCTCAAAGGCTTGGGTTCCCTTTAGAAATTAATCTATTTTCTCTGTGTGTAGGAGCATAATAAAGGCCAACAGAGCCTATGGGTAGTTGATAGTGGATGCACCTGCCACATGACTGGAAACAAGCAAGTATTGGAAAATCCCAAAATCATAAATGGAGGTCCTGTAGCTTTTGGAAGTGCAAAAGGACACATAACTGCACAAGGTGCTGTCAGTAATGGGATGCTTACCTTTGACAAGGTAAATTTTGTTGACACATTAAATTTCAATTTACTTAGTGTCTCACAGATGTGTGACAAGAATTTGAACTTAATGTTTACTAGGAAAGAGGCCATAGTCTTGAAACTTGGTGTTAAAATCCCTAAGGAACTTGTTTTGCTCAGAGCACCTAGAAAAGAAGGACTATATATTTTGGATCTGTCTGCTGCCACTCCAGCCAGTGGAATTGCATGCTTTATATCCAAAGCCTCAATGGATGAGTCTGATCTGTGGCATAGGAGGTTATGTCATGTTAATTTCAAGAACATGAACAGAATAGTGAATCTCCGCTTGGTTAAGGGTCTTCCTAACAAGCAATTCAACTGTTTTGAACACTGTGTTTCTTGCCTCAAGGGTAAGCAACACAAAACCTCCTTCAAACCGAAAACTGAGTCTTCTATTACTTAACCTCTAGAACTTCTGCATATGGATTTGTTTGGTCCAACTAGAGTGATGAGCTTAGGGAAAATGTCATATTGCTTTGTCATAATTGATGATTTTTCTAGATATACATGGGTGTTTTTCTTAAAAACAAAAGATGAAACTGCTGAATTGTTGAAAACACTAATTATATCTTTATAAAATCAAGCAAAACTGAAAGTTAAGACAATCAGAAGTGACAATGGCACTGAGTTTAAAAATCATGTTTTGAACTCATTTTGTGAGGAAAAAGGAACCTTTAGGCAATTCAGTGCTCCTAGAACTCCACAGCAAAATGGTGTTGCTGAAAGGAGAAATAGGACATTAATTGAGGCTGCTAGAGCTATGCTAGCAGATTCCAAGTTACCTGTGATATTTTGGGCAGAAGCAGTAAACACTGCATGCTATGTCCAAAATAGGACTTTGATTGTTAAGGGTAAAAACAAAACTGCTTATGAACTTTGGAGAGGTACAAAACCCAACATTTACTTCTTTAAATCTTTCGGTTGTCCTGTACTATTCTGATAACTAATAGGTTGTTGCCTAAGTTTGCTGAAAAGACAGATGAAGGATATTTTGTTGGATATTCTGGTGTTTCAAAAGCATTCAGAGTATACAACAAAAGTACTAAAATTGTTGAGGAAACCATTAATGTGACTTTCAATGAGAAATCTCTTAACAATTTTGTATCACAACCTGAATGGCTATTTGACATAGATGCACTAACCACTGCTTTCAATTTTACCATTGAGAAGCCATTGAGTTCAATAGTGCAGGAACAGGAACATAAGCAAAATCACATAAGATCTGCTGATGATATCTGGAAGACAAGCACCAAGGAACTGCAAATGCAACCTACCTTCTTTTCATCCATCAGCACCAAGCCTATGAAACCCAACAACTCAAAGAAAACCTCTGAAATTGTTCCTGCTGATACAGAAGTTTTTCCGATTGAACTTCCAATTGAAGTTCAAGCGGATCCTGTAGCTGTCGAATCTCCGGTTGAAGTTCAAATGGAAAACAATTTTTCAGAAAATTCTGAGAACAATGAATCTAATGACTCAATATGTGACACCCGAGAATTCCAAGGTTAACTTCCGTTAGACGATCTCCGTTAGTTACGTTATAAGTGTTAACTTAGTAACTAATGCATAGCTAGGCCGAATACGTCCATGACCTTTGGTTGATCACCGAACCCGTCCATATGTGTTATGTGTTTGTTTATTTATTGTTATTATGTGCAATGTGATTTAAACGCATGATTTAGTGTAAAAATTTGCCTTTTTGGCTTCCAGCGAAACTACTGGGCGAAATTGTAGTGTCGCCCGGTAGCCAGCTAAGCCAATCGATTAACACGTGACCAGAGCCAGTTTCGCTTGGCCAGCGAAACTAGCCAGCGAAACTAGCTTCTGATATAAAACCCATAAAACCCTAGTTGCCTCATTTGTTGCACCATACTCTCCAAAACACACACACACACACACTTCTGGAATTCTGGTCAGACGAGAAAACACAACAAAACACCAAGACCTCAGCCTCAAGACCATCATCTCATCTCATCCATTGATTCTAGAATCAACCGTGAGTCCCATGAACCATTTCTATGTGTTATCTATGTATTTTCTTCATAAAGCATGCCTAGATCTCTGTGTAATCGTTAGATCTTTTGTAAAAATACTTAGGAATGCTAGATCTACCATAAAGTTGGTAACTTTACGTGTGAAATCCACCCATAATGAAGATTTATGCTATTTAGGTCATTTTAGGGTTTTAAATGTATTTTGGTGATTTGATGATGAAAATGCATGAATAAGGTGTTAAAACTGCTTGTTTGATGTTGGTAAATGTCTATGCATGCTAGATAATGAGTTATGTGAAATATGGAAGCTGTTAGAGTGATTTTTAGGCTGATCCGTAAGTTTTTCGCGACCAGCGAAACTGACATGTTCTTTGGGCGAAACTATACAGCGAAACTGTATAGATCTCCCTCCAGCGAAACTGTGCTGGCGAAACTATAGTGTCGCCCGCGAAACTGACCAGACCTGCTCGAACGAAACTATCGAGCGAAACAACCTGAACGAAAGTTCAAACCAGTTTCATGCGAAACTAGGCTAGCGAAACTGCGTCAGCAGTTTCGGGCGAAACTAGCCTAGCGAAACTGTGTCATCGGGTACTGCCTAGCGAAAGTGCTGCCCGTGCACACATCGAAACTGCCTAGCGAATCTATGCTAGCGAAACTGTGACCAAACCCAAGCTTGTGCAATTTGCTTGAATGTTATACCATGACTTACATGATTATGCCATGATGATACATGCTTTGACTTCTGATGTATATGAACCCTTGTTTATGATCAACCATCGGTGTCGTGTGTCTGTATGTCGAGTCATAGTTCCAACGTGCTATGTTATGGGCCATAGTGACGTTAAGTAAAGATTAGACACAAAACTAATACTTAAGACCTAAACGTGTTCATAGGTCTTCGTTAAGCAAACTTGGATTATATAGCAAGTGTAGCAGTGCAACCCAAGGTGAGTGTCACTAACCCGATTACCGCGAACCCGTTTGGGTCACACCGAATAACGAAATGAAAACAATGCTGACAACTTCGAGAGTGCTAGGCACCTCCCTGATAAACTTGAAAACTTGGAGTGCTCGGCACCCACTTGATGAACTTGAAGTGCTTTATGGGAAGCACTTGTGAATTACTTAAACAACTATTTCTGAAACGAAACTGAAAACACTTTTGAGATTCATGAGGATCCAGTAAACCTTTTTAATGTGGCTAGTGTAGGTTAAAGTCTAAACCACATGATATCACATGATTTCTAAGGATGCCTTGAAACTTAAAAGTCCTCAACTAAATTGTACCATTAATTGTAAAGCGAGGGGATGTTGGGTAGATCTACTGGAGTTTGACAAACTCCGCCCCGTGGCACGGGGAGTGCACGGAGGTACAATATCAGCCTATCTGACCGTGATCCCGAGAGGACACGGGGGAGGCAAATCCGCGATGACGTAGGTCCGCAGAACTTGATGGCACGGCCACTACAATAAATTATGGTCAGCTTTGGTACAAACTTCCTTAGTGCATGGAACAACGGATTAGCTACCCGCGATATCGGTTGAGCACTTTAACTATACAAAACTAGTACATACCCGATAACGTAGGTTACGGACAATACTTTTACTAAACCACGATACTATGATTTCAGTTATCACAAGCATTGCTTTCCACAAATAAAATGTACACAAGAATACGTTTACACGATCATGATTTATGAGACCGGGCCACTGCATGACAAGCCCACTGTGAACTCACCAACCGTTAGGTTGACACTTGCGTGGTTTAAACTTTTGCAGATCGCTAAGGAGTATCCGCTGGAGGTTGGCATGGCACACGAAGACATTTTCTTTTATTTAAATTAAGTTGGGAATTTTTAAACAATGATTTGTAAAGCACGTGGTTAGTGCTAAGATACTTATGGTTATTTTCCGCTGCGTACTTTTAAAAACTGTTTTGATTATGAACACTTGGACTTTACTCTGATTCGTTTAGTATTTGTAACTAATGGTTGTGGTCCTGGTCTGGTCGCACCCCTTAACGGTATAAACTCCGTTAGTGGTTAATTTGGGGGTGTGACAGATTGGTATCAGAGCCATAAGTTGCAGAGAACTGGAATCAATTTTGAAAACGATTTGGAAACTGCAACTTGAAAACCTTAGTTACAAACGAACAAACAAATTCCCAAAACCAAAATAATTACGTGCCAACCTGGGATACTCGCTCTGCTGTGTAAGTAAAAGCTTAGTACGTATGTATATATATATATATAAATATATATATAGACCGTGTCTAGGAAGTCTAACGGAAAACCTTAGGGAAAATTTTCACACGCGAATACGAAACGCGAACGTAAGCGCACACTATGCCGGGGGAAAGCGACAACGAAACGATGCTACACGCTACGTCCTGATTTCTACTACGACGACTACGCCGACGGTGACTTTTATGGGAAAGCCGACTTTCGACGATAGCTACTTACGACTTACGACGTTCTCCGACGACGCTTCAATTTTGCCCAAAATTTTTCTGGACTAATAGTGGGATAACGGGAAATTGTTATTATGCATATTATGGGATATGTATAAAGTAAAATTGTGACTGAACACTGGCTACTTTAACTGTCCAGCAAGATGTCTGGAAGAGGGCACGGAAGGAACAACATTAACATGACACCTGCACAATTGCAAGCTATGATCAACGAACACGTGCAAGCCGCAGTGGCAGCCGTCCAAGCTGCATACGCCGCTCAGGGTAATTATTATGCCGGTTAAGGCACAAAACGAATTATATTTTGACCTGTATAAATTTGAAACCCGAACTGCTATTGCATCAGGAAACCATCACTGCACGTTTAAGTCCTTCATGGACTGCAAGCCGATAACGTTTTCCGGCGAGGAAGGAGCGGTAGGACTCCTCAGGTGGATCGAGAAGTCCGAGAAGGTTTTCTCCATGTGTAATTGCCCGGCTGAAAGCAAGGTGAAGTTTGCTACTGGTACCTTTGAGGGAGCTGCTCTCTCCTGGTGGAATGCCGAAATCCAGATGATTGGGATTGATGCGGCTAATAACATGCAATGGGAAGCGTTTAAGGAACTGATTATCGAGGAGTACTGTCCCACGCGACCAAGTGAAGAAGCTAGAAGGTGAATTCTTGAATCTGAAAATGATTGGGTCTGAGGTTGAGCAATACACTGCGCGTTACCATGAGTACGCGGTCTTGTGCCCCACAATGGTTGATGCTGAGTTCAAACGCATTGAGCGTTATCTGGAAGGCCTCGCGCCTCAAATCAAGCGATTGGTGACTGCCAGCAACCCCGCAACCGTGCAGCAAGCCATCCGCTTGTAACTAAGGTTTTCAAGTTGCAGTTTCCAAATCGTTTTCAAAATTGATTCCAGTTCTCTGCAACTTATGGCTCTGATACCAATCTGTCACACCCCCAAATTAACCACTAACGGAGTTTATACCGTTAAGGGGTGCGACCAGACCAGGACCACAACCATTAGTTACAAATACTAAACGAATCAGAGTAAAGTCCAAATATTCATAATCAAAACAGTTTTAAAAGTACGCAGCGGAAAATAACCATAAGTATCTTAGCACTAACCACGTGCTTTACAAATCATTGTTTATAAATTCCCAATTTAGTTTAAATAAAAGAAACTGTCTTCGTGTGCCATGCCAACCTGCTCAGCGGATACTCCTTAGCGATCTGCAAAAGTTTAAACCACGCAAGTGTCAACCTAACGGTTGGTGAGTTCACAGTGGGCTTGTCATGCAGTGGCCCGGTCTCATAAATCATGATCGTGTAAACGTATTCTTATGTACATTTTATTTGTGAAAAGCAATGCTTGTGATAACCAAAATCATAGTATCGTGGTTTAGTAAAAGTATTGTCCGTAACCTACGTTATCGGGTATGTACTAGTCTTGTATAGTTAAAGTGCTCAACCGATATCGCGGGTAGCTAATCCGTTGTTCCATGCACTAAGGAAGTTTGTACCAAAGCTGACCATAATTTATTGTAGTGGCCGTGCCATCAAGTTCTGCGGACCTACGTCATCGCGGTTTTGCCTCCCCCGTGTCCTCTCGGGATCACGGTCAGATAGGCTGATATTGTACCTCCGTGCACTCCCCGTGCCACGGGGCGGAGTTTGTCAAACTCCAGTAGATCTACCCAACATCCCCTCGCTTTACAATTAATGGTACAATTTAGTTGAGGACTTTTAAGTTTTCAAGGCATCCTTAGAAATCATGTGATATCATGTGGTTTAGACTTTAACCTACACTAGCCATATTAAAAAGGTTTACTGGATTCTCATGAATCTCAAAAGTGTTTTCAGTTTCGTTTCAGAAATAGTTGTTTAAGTAATTCACAAGTGCTTCCCATAAAACACTTCAAGTTCATCAAGTGGGTGCCGAGCACTCCAAGTTTTCAAGTTTATCAGGGAGGTGCCTAGCACTCTCGAAGTTGTCAGCATTGTTTTCATTTAGTTATTCGGTGTGACCCAAACGGGTTCACGGTAATCGGGTTAGTGACACTCACCTTGGGTTGCACTGCTACACTTGCTATATAATCCAAGTTTGCTTAACGAAGACCTATGAACACGTTTAGGTCTTAAGTATTAGTTTTGTGTCTAATCTTTACTTAACGTCACTATGGCCCATAACATAGCACGTTGGAACTATGACTCGACATACAGACACACGACACCGATGGTTGATCATAAACAAGGGTTCATATACATCAGAAGTCAAAGCATGTATCATCATGGCATAATCATGTAAGTCATGGCATAACATTCAAGCAAATTGCACAAGTTTGGGTTCTGGTCACAGTTTCGCTAGCATAGATTCGCTAGGCAGTTTCGCTGTGTGCACGGGCAGCACTTTCGCTAGGCAGTACCCGATGACACAGTTTCGCTAGGCTAGTTTCGCTCGAAACTGCTGACGCAGTTTCGCTAGCCTAGTTTCGCCTGAAACTGGTTTGAACTTTCGTTCAGGTTGAATTTCGCTCGGTAGTTTCGTTCGAGCAGGTCTGGTCAGTTTCGCGGGCGACACTATAGTTTCGCCAGCACAGTTTCGCTGGAGGGAGATCTATACAGTTTCGCTGTATAGTTTCGCCCAAAGAACATGTCAGTTTCGCTGGTCGCGAAAAACTTACGGATCAGCCTAAAAATCACTCTAACAGCTTCCATATTTCACATAACTCATTATCTAGCATGCATAGACATTTACCAACATCAAACAAGCAGTTTTAACACCTTATTCATGCATTTTCATCATCAAATCACCAAAATACATTTAAAACCCTAAAATGACCTAAATAGCATAAATCTTCATTATGGGTGGATTTCACACGTAAAGTTACCAACTTTATGGTAGATCTAGCATTCCTAAGTATTCTTACAAAAGATCTAACGATTACACAGAGATCTAGGCATGCTTTATGAAGAAAATACATAGATAACACATAGAAATGGTTCATGGGACTCACGGTTGATTCTAGAATCGATGGATGAGATGAGATGATGGTCTTGAGGCTGAGGTCTTGGTGTTTTGTTGTGTTTTCTCGTCTGACCAAAATTCCAGAAGTGTGTGTGTGTGTTTTGGAGAGTATGGTGCAACAAATGAGGCAACTAGGGTTTTATGGGTTTTATATCAGAAGCTAGTTTCGCTGGCTAGTTTCGCTGGCCAGGCGAAACTGGCTCTGGTCACGTGTTAATCGATTGGCTTAGCTGGCTACCGGGCGACACTACAATTTCGCCCAGTAGTTTCGCTGGAAGCCAAAAAGGCAAATTTTTACACTAAATCATGCGTTTAAATCACATTGCACATAATAACAATAAATAAACAAACACATAACACATATGGACGGGTTCGGTGATCAACCAAAGGTCGTGGACGTATTCGGCCTAGTTATGCATTAGTTACTAAGTTAACACTTATAACGTAACTAACGGAATTGTCTAACGGAAGTAAACCTTGAAATTCTCGGATGTCACATCATCCCCTTGTAATTGGAATTTTCGTCCCGAAAATTATTCTTGCGTCGTAGCGTTCGCAGCCTCGGCTGTCGTTGTTGCTATATTTGCTGGGGAAAGAAAGCAAAAGTTTTAGGGTTGTCACATCCTCCTCCTGTTAACAGGAATTTTGGTCCCCAAAATTAAATCATACCTTGAGTTTCCGTGGACGTTTGCTCGAACAAGTGAGGATACTTTTTCTTCATTTGATCCTCTCGTTCCCAAGTATATTCAGGTCCACGCTTTGAGTTCCATCGAACCTTGACGATCGGAATCTTGCTACGTTTGAGGGCTTTCTCCTCGCGTCCCATGATTTCTACTGGTTGCTCGATAAATCTCAAATGTTCATCAATTTCCAATTCCTCCAAAGGAATTATTTCGAGTGTCTTCAGCCAGACATTTCTTTAGGTTCGAAACGTGAAACACGTTGTGAACTCCATCGAGTTCTGCAGGGAGTTGTAATCGGTAGGCCACCGGGCCTACTTCCCCGATGATTTCAAATGGACCGATATAGCGAGGATTCAGCTTTCCACGCTTTCCGAAGCGTATCACTCCCTTCCAGGGAGATACCTTCAACAGTACCTTGTCGCCTACCTCGAACTTCAAAGGTTTACGGCGTTTGTCGGCATAGCTCTTTTGTCTGTCACGTGCTGCGGCTATCCGTTTTCTGATTTGAATAATGCGTTCAGTTGTATCATGAATGATTTCCGGTCCGGTGAGTCCTTTCTCACCCGTTTCAGCCCAACACACGGGCGATCTGCATTTTCTGCCATAAAGAGCTTCAAAAGGTGCAGCACCGATACTTGAATGATAACTGTTGTTGTAGGAGAACTCCACCAACGGAAGATGAGCCTCCCAGTCTTTACCGAAGTCGAGAACGCAAGCTCGGAGCATGTCTTCTAAAGTCTGAATAGTTCGTTCCGTCTGACCATCGGTCTGCGGGTGATAGGCTGTACTCATATCCAGTCTGGTTCCCAGTGCTTCTTGCATAGATTGCCATAATCGGGAAGTAAATCGAGGATCTCTGATCAGAGATAATGGTCTTAGGCACTCCATGACGTGCCACAATTCGGTCAATGTACAGCTTTAGTCAACTTATCCATATTGTCGTTTTCCTTCATCGGGATAAAATGTGCAGATTTGGTTAATCGATCAATGATAACCCAAATCGCATCCGGTCGATTCGATCGATGAGGTAATCCCGTTACAAAATCCATGGAGATATCCTCCCATTTCCATTCTGGGATCTTTGGTTGTTGCAATAGCCCAGAAGGCTTTTGGTACTCGATCTTAACCCTTGAGCATGTTAAACACTTAGCCACATATCGCGCGATGTCGGCTTTCATATTCGGCCACCAATACAAACCCTTCAAATCTTGGTACATTTTATCCGATCCAGGGTGCACCGAATACCTTGACTTGTGAGCCTCGTCCATCACGAGCTCACGGAGATTTCCAAGTAAAGGAACCCAAATTCTGTCATTATAATACCTGAGTCCGTCGGACTTAACTTCAGAGTTACCATCTACACCACGCAGTGCTTCAGCTGCGAAGTTTTCTTCTTTTAAAGCTTCTTGTTGGGCATCGCGGATCCGATCCGGCAATCCCGTGTGGATGGTAAGTTGCAGCGCTCGTACTCGTCGAGGCTTTTCATACTCTTTTCGACTTAAGGCATCAGCCACAACATTGGCTTTTCCCGGGTGATACTTAATCGCTAAGTCATAATCATTCAATAGCTCGACCCACCTTCGTTGTCGCATGTTGAGATCCTTCTGTTCAAAGATGTGCTGTAAGCTTTTGTGGTCGGTAAATATCGTGCACTTTGTTCCGTAGAGGTAATGTCTCCAAATCTTGAGTGCATGAATAACGGCTCCCAATTCCAAATCATGCGTTGTATAATTCTTCTCAGTGTCCTTCAGTTGCCTGGACCCATAGGCAATCACTTTGTCCCGTTGCATCAACACACAACCGAGTCCTTGAATGGATGCATCACAGTAAACTACAAAGTCGTCAACCCCATCGGGTAACGCGAGAATTGGAGCTGAGCATAGCATATCCTTAAGTGTTTGAAACGCGCGTTCTTCTTTTTCACCCCATCTATATTGCACTCCTTTGTGCGTTAAAGCTGTTAAGGGTTGAGCCAATTGCGAGAAACCCTTAATGAATCTTCGGTAATATCCGGCAAGTCCCAAAAATTGTCGGATTTCGGTCGGCGCTCTTGGAGTAGACCAATTCTTGATAGCTTCCACTTTAGCTGGGTCGACATGAATTCCATTCTGATCGACAATGTGTCCAAGAAACTGGACTTCGCGAATCCAAAAATCGCACTTTGAAAACTTAGCGTAAAGCTGTTCCTTGCGGAGTAATTCCAAGATAAGTCGTAGGTGCTCCTCGTGTTCTTCCTTTGTCTTGGAGTAGATCAAAATATCATCAATGAAAACTATCACAAACTTATCGAGGTACGGCTTGCACACTCGATTCATCAGATCCATAAATACAGCAGGCGCATTAGTTAGCCCAAACGGCATAACCAGAAACTCGTAATGACCATATCGAGTTCTGAAAGCAGTCTTGGGGACATCCTCATCACGAACACGAAGTTGGTGATATCCAGACCGTAGATCAATCTTTGAGAAGTAGCTCGAACCTTGCAGCTGGTCGAAGAGATCGTCGATTCGAGGAAGTGGATACCGATTCTTGATCGTAACCTTGTTAAGCTCTCGGTAGTCAATACACATACGGAACGTTCCATCCTTCTTCTTAACAAACAATACCGGTGCTCCCCATGGAGACGAACTTGGACGAATAAACCCTTTGTCGAGTAGCTCTTGAAGTTGTGAAGAGAGTTCGTTGAGTTCGCTTACTGCCAAACGGTAAGGTGCGCGTGCAATCGGAGACGCTCCAGGAACTAAGTCGATTCCAAACTCTACTTGTCGAAATGGAGGCAAACCAGGCAGATCTTCAGGAAATACATCTTGGAAGTCGCGGACTATCGGGTAGTCGTCGATTCTACGCTCGGGAAGTGTCGAATCGGTGACGTTTGCAAGAATCGCGAAGTGACCTTTACGAAGGCACTTTTGAGCTTTGAGGAAACGAAATAATACCGGTGACTGTTCCACCTTTTTCACCTTGAACTGTTAGCACTTCACCGTCCTTGAGTGGAATACGAACCACTTTTTCTTGACATAAAATTTCAGCTCGGTTTTCAGATAACCAATCCATTCCTACTATAACATCAAAACTACCAATCGGGAAAGGCATAAGGTTGATTCCTAATGTATGGCCAGCTAGTTCTAACTTACAGTCCTTAACTATCTGAGTCGTATCATGAAGTTTACCATTTGCTAGCTCTACCACATACTTAGCGTCTAGGGCAATAGGTTTAGCATTAATCAACTTAGCAAATTTAGTGGAAATAAAGCTTCTTTCAGCACCAGAATCAAACAATACAGTAGCAAAGAAACCATTAAGGATGAATTTACCGTTAATCACGTTGGCATCATTGCGAGCTTCACCTTGACCCATAACAAAAGCTCTTCCTCTGCCATTTCCACCATTCCCGTTGTTACCATTCCCGTTGCCATTACCTCCACCATTACCATTCCCACCGTTGTTTCCTTGATTACCATTACCCTGTCTTCTCAACTGCGGGCAGTCCCTCTTAATGTGGCCTTGGGCACCACATTCAAAACAGCCACGGGCTCCACCATTGTTGTTGTTCTGATTGTTTCCTTGCCCGTTGCGGTTGTTCCCATAGTTGTTGTTGCCATGATTGTTGTTTTGTTGTTTTGCCTTTGGCGGTTTTGTTGCTCAGGTAGAGTTGCCCAACAGTCTTTTGCTTCGTGGCCTTTCTTTCCACACCTTTCACAGCTCAGATTCTTTCTACAAACACCAGCATGATGTTTCCCACACTTGTTGCACAGAGGCAGGTTACCCTTGTAGTTGCTTTGCCCATTACCGCCCTGGCGGTAGTTACCACTGCTGTTTCCAGACCTCTTACTTTGACCTTGGGAGTTATAGGACCTCCCAGTGCTGTTTCCAACACTCTGATTGTTCATGGAGTTTTCAGGAGCTTCATCATCAGCTTTTCTCTTGCCACTAAGGGCAGTCTTCTCAGTGGCCTTTGCAGGTAAGTGTACCCTTCTCAACCTCCTGATCAGTAAGCTTGTGAGCCAAACGGATGGCTTGCTGCACGGTTGCGGGGTTGCTGGCAGTCACTAATCCTTTGATTTGAGGCGCGAGGCCTTCCAGATAACGCTCAATGCGTTTGAACTCAGCATCAACCATTGTGGGGCACAAGACCGCGTACTCATGGTAACGCGCAGTATATTGCTCAACTTCAGACCCAATCATTTTCAGATTCAAGAATTCACCCTCTAACTTCTTCACTTGGTCACGGGGACAGTACTCCTCCATAATCAGTTCCTTAAACGCTTCCCATTGCATGTTATTAGCCGCATCAATCCCAATCATCTGGATTTCGGCATTCCACCAGGAGAGAGCAGCTCCCTCAAAGGTACCAGTAGCAAACTTCACCTTGCTTTCAGCCGGGCAATTACACATGGAGAAAACCTTTTCAGACTTCTCGATCCACCTGAGGAGTCCTACCGCTCCTTCTTCGCCGGAAAACGTTATCGGCTTGCAGTCCATGAAGGACTTAAACGTGCAGTGATGCTGGTTTCCTGATGCAATAATAGTTCGGGTTTCAAATTTAAACAGGTCAAAATATAATTCGTTTTGTGCCTTAACCGGCATAATAATTACCCTGAGCGGCATATGCAGCTTGGACGGCTGCCACCGCGGCTTGCACGTGTTCGTTAATCATCGCTTGCAGCTGTGCAGGTGTCATGTTAATGTTGTTCCTTCCGTGTCCTCTTCCAGACATCTTGCTGGACAGTTAAAGTAGCCAGTGTTCAGTCACAATTATACTTTATACATATCCCATAATATGTATATTAACAATTTCCCGTTATCCCACTATTAGTCCAGAAAAATTTTGTGCAAAATCGAGGCGTCGTCGGAGAACGTCGTAAGTCGTAAGTAGCTATCGTCGAAAGTCGGCTTTCCCATAAAAGTCACCGTCGGCGTAGTCATCGTAGTAGAAATCAGGACGTAGCGTGTAGCATCGTTTCGTTGTCGCTTTCCCCCGGCATAGTGCGCGCATTAGCGTTCGCGTTTCGTATTCGTGTGTGAAAATTTTCCCTAAGGTTTTCCGTTAGACTTCCTAGACACGGTCTATATATATATTTATATATATATATATACATACGTACTAAGCTTTTACTTACACAGCAGAGCGAGTATCCCAGGTTGGCACGTAATTATTTTGGTTTTGGGAATTTGTTTATTCGTTTGTAACTAAGGTTTTCAAGTTGCAGTTTCCAAATCGTTTTCAAAATTGATTCCAGTTCTCTGCAACTTATGGCTCTGATACCAATCTGTCACACCCCCAAATTAACCACTAACGGAGTTTATACCGTTAAGGGGTGCGACCAGACCAGGACCACAACCATTAGTTACAAATACTAAACGAATCAGAGTAAAGTCCAAATATTCATAATAAAAACAGTTTTAACAGTACGCAGCGGAAAATAACCATAAGTATCTTAGCACTAACCACGTGCTTTACATAATCATTGTTTTAAATTCCCAAGTTTAGTTTAAATAAAATAAACATCTTCATGTGCCATGCCAACCTGCTCAGCGGATACTCCTTCAGCGATCTGCAAAAGTTTAAACCACGCAAGTGTCAACCTAACGGTTGGTGAGTTCACAGTGGGCTTGTCATGCAGTGGCCCGGTCTCATAAATCATAATCGTGTAAACGTATTCTTATGTACATTTTATTTGTGAAAAGCAATGCTTGTGATAACCAAAATCATAGTATCGTGGTTTAGTAAAAGTATTGTCCGTAACCTACGTTATCGGGTATGTACTAGTCTTGTATAGTTAAAGTGCTCAACCGATATCGCGGGTAGCTAATCCGTTGTTCCATGCACTAAGGAAGTTTGTACCAAAGCTGACCATAAATTATTGTAGTGGCCGTGCCATCAAGTTCTGCGGACCTACGTCATCGCGGTTTTGCCTCCCCCGTGTCCTCTCGGGATCACGGTCAGATAGGCTGATATTGTACCTCCGTGCACTCCCCGTGCCACGGGGCGGAGTTTGTCAAACTCCAGTAGATCTACCCAACATCCCCTCGCTTTACAATTAATGGTACAATTTAGTTGAGGACTTTTAAGTTTTCAAGGCATCCTTAGAAATCATGTGATATCATGTGGTTTAGACTTTAACCTACACTAGCCATATTAAAAAGGTTTACTGGATTCTCATGAATCTCAAAAGTGTTTTCAGTTTCGTTTCAGAAATAGTTGTTTAAGTAATTCACAAGTGCTTCCCATAAAGCACTTCAAGTTCATCAAGTGGGTGCCGAGCACTCCAAGTTTTCAAGTTCATCAGGGAGGTGCCTAGCACTCTCGAAGTTGTCAGCATTGTTTTCATTTAGTTATTCGGTGTGACCCAAACGGGTTCACGGTAATCGGGTTAGTGACACTCACCTTGGGTTGCACTGCTACACTTGCTATATAATCCAAGTTTGCTTAACGAAGACCTATGAACACGTTTAGGTCTTAAGTATTAGTTTTGTGTCTAATCTTTACTTAACGTCACTATGGCCCATAACATAGCACGTTGGAACTATGACTCGACATACAGACACACGACACCGATGGTTGATCATAAACAAGGGTTCATATACATCAGAAATCAAAGCATGTATCATCATGGCATAATCATGTAAGTCATGGCATAACATTCAAGCAAATTGCACAAGTTTGGATTCTGGTCTCAGTTTCGCTAGCATAGATTCGCTAGGCAGTTTCGCTGTGTGCACGGGCAGCACTTTCGCTAGGCAATACCCGATGACACAGTTTCGCTAGGCTAGTTTCGCCCGAAACTGCTGACGCAGTTTCGCTAGCCTAGTTTCGCCCGAAACTGGTTTGAACTTTCGTTCAGGTTGTTTCGCTCGATAGTTTCGTTCGAGCAGGTCTGGTCAGTTTCGCGGGCGACACTATAGTTTCGCCAGCACAGTTTCGCTGGAGGGAGATCTATACAGTTTCGCTGTATAGTTTCGCCCAAAGAACATGTCAGTTTCGCTGGTCGCGAAAAACTTACGGATCAGCCTAAAAATCACTCTAACAGCTTCCATATTTCACATAACTCATTATCTAGCATGCATAGACATTTACCAACATCAAACAAGCAGTTTTAACACCTTATTCATGCATTTTCATCATCAAATCACCAAAATACATTTAAAACCCTAAAATGACCTAAATAGCATAAATCTTCATTATGGGTGGATTTCACACGTAAAGTTACCAACTTTATGGTAGATCTAGCATTCCTAAGTATTCTTACAAAAGATCTAACGATTACACAGAGATCTAGGCATGCTTTATGAAGAAAATACATAGATAACACATAGAAATGGTTCATGGGACTCACGGTTGATTCTAGAATCAATGGATGAGATGAGATGATGGTCTTGAGGCTGAGGTCTTGGTGTTTTGTTGTGTTTTCTCGTCTGACCAGAATTCCAGAAGTGTGTGTGTGTTTTGGAGAGTATGGTGCAACAAATGAGGCAACTAGGGTTTTATGGGTTTTATATCAGAAGCTAGTTTCGCTGGCTAGTTTCGCTGGCCAGGCGAAACTGGCTCTGGTCACGTGTTAATCGATTGGCTTAGCTGGCTACCGGGCGACACTACAATTTCGCCCAGTAGTTTCGCTGGAAGCCAAAAAGGCAAATTTTTACACTAAATCATGCGTTTAAATCACATTGCACATAATAACAATAAATAAACAAACACATAACACATATGGACGGGTTCGGTGATCAACCAAAGGTCGTGGACGTATTCGGCCTAGTTATGCATTAGTTACTAAGTTAACACTTATAACGTAACTAACGGAGATCGTCTAACGGAAGTTAACCTTGGAATTCTCGGGTGTCACACAATAGATGCTGGTTCAAATGAGTACAGTTTTGAGCATCTGATTTCAGATTCAGTCCCCGGTTCTCATGAAGAAAGTTCAGTTTCTGTATCACAAACCAACAATATTGAGTTATTACCTCAACTCAATATTCCTCACAATGGAAGAAGCCATGAATTTCCACTATTTCCTGATAGAAGAATTGGAAAGAATCATCCAAGGGAGAACATTATCGGAGACTTGTCGGCTCCTGTGCTGACAAGAAGCAAGTCTATTGATGCAAACATTTGCCTCCATGCTGCATATCTGTCTCAAGAAGTACCCACAAAGATCAATGATGCTTTGGAAGATGAAAGCTGGCTAGAGGCAATGCAAGAGGAACTGTTTCAGATCAATAAACAGAAGGTTTGGGAATTGGTTGACTTACCTGAACGTGAAGAACCAATTGGAACTAAATGGGTATTCAGAAACAAGAAGGATGATAGGGGAATTGTAATAAAAAAACAAGGCCAGACTTGTAGCTCAAGGCTACAAACAAGAAGAAGGCATTGACTATGATGAAGTTTTTGCTCCTGTAGCCAGGCTTGAAGCAATCAGAATATTTCTTGCCTATGCTGCATTCAAAAACTTTATGGTATTTCAAATGGATGTTAAATGTGCTTTTCTGTATGGTTTTTTGGAACAGGATGTGTATGTCAAGCAACCTCCAGGCTTTGAAGACCCTCATTACCCCAACAGGGTGTGCAAGTTGATTAAAGCTTTATATGGTCTCAAGCAAGCTCCTAGGACATGGTATGAGACACTCTCAAACTATCTCCTAGTGAATGGCTACAAAAGGGGAGCTATTGACAAAACACTGTTTGTGAAATCTGATGGCAAAGATACCTTAATGGTACAAATCTATGTTGATGACATCATCTTTGGTTCATCCAGTGCTGCCTTGTGTAAAGAATTTGAGAGCTTAATGCAATCTAAGTTTGAGATGAGTTCAATGGGAGAACTGAACTTCTTCTTAGGGTTGAAAGTGAAGCAAACTACAAATGGAATTTTCTTGAATCAATCCAAATACATTCAAGATATGCTGAAAAGATTTGATATGCAGTCTGTTTCAACCTCAAAAACTCCCATCTCCACTTCTCATAAGTTACATAGTGACTCAAGTGGGAAACCAGTAGATGTTCACCTCTACAGGGCAATGATTGGATCACTGCTCTATCTCACAGCAAGCAGACCTGACATCATGTTTAGTGTCTGTTTGTGTGCTAGATATCAGTGTCAACCAAAGGAATCACACATGTTAGCTGTGAAGAGAATCTTTCGATACCTTAAAGGACAACCAAAGCTTGGGTTGTGGTATCCAAAGAACTCAGATTTCTCCTTCAAAGCTTACACTGATAGTGATTATGCTGGCTGCAACTTGGACAAGAAGTCTACTTCAGGAGGATGTCAATTTTTGGGAGAAAGACTTGTGTCTTGGCAATGCAAGAAGCAAACCCGTGTGTCTACTTCTACTGCTGAGGCTGAATACATTGCTGCATCAAGCTGCTGCAGTCAAGTCTTATGGATCCAGAATCAAATGTTGGATTATGGCATCAAATTCATGGAAACTCCTATTCTTGCAGACAACAACAGTGCCATTTCAATCACAAACAACCCTGTTCAACACTTAAAGGCAAAACACATTGATATCAGGTACCACTTTATTAGAGATTGTGCTGAGAAACACTTAATTAGAATGGTCAAAGTTCACACAGATCAACAATTGGCTGATCTGTTTACCAAAGCATTTGATGAAGCTAGATTTTTCTATCTCATTAGTGCAATTGGTATGATGAATTTTGACTAATTTCAACTATTTTTCACAATTCTAATAAAAGGGAGACATGTGCTCAAAGAGCCTGTCTCTTGATAAAAAAAGAAAATAAAAATGAAAATCTTTAGTGTTAATCAGACAACATTTCAGTTCATAGTCAGTAACTACTGCTAATACTATGAATAATTAACACAAATTTTCAAAAATCATGTGTTTTGGATTTCCGGTTCAAGTTCAGGCTCAACCTGAAAAGGCAACTTTTGAAATTCACCGGGTGAACTTCAATCGGAAAAATGTTTTACAATGATGTGGAAATTTATTTTAAAAATCAATTCTCTCAAGCGGAAAAATTGTCCGCTCGATGTTCAGACGGAAGAATTTTTGGTTTTAAAAATAAAAAGGAGAAAATGGGTTCCGCTTGAACTTCCGGGTCAACAAAGTCAATCTTTCATTTAATTACCCGGAAGGCACAATTTTCTAAGCGGATATACATTTATTTACCCATTGAATTTTTAACTGTTTTAAATCCGAGGTTTCAGTAAATTAACTTTTGGATAAGGACACGCTTTACCCAGTTGTACCGTCCAACCTATAAAGCACCTATCCCATCATTCACTGAACCGTCGATTTTTAACCTCTCACCTCCACGTTAGCACTAAAAAAGGTAAAAAGCCCTAATTTACCGTCAGTTTCCCCATTTCCATCATTCCCATTCCAAAAGTACTCCAAATTTTCTCTCAAACCCTCTCCGACAAACATTCAGAAATCGTCAATCTGCGTCAACAATGGCTCCCAAGGGGAAGGCAAGTGGCAAGCGGCCCATTAGTGACTCGAAGTTTCCTGTAGAACACAATCTCGTGGCATATCTGGAGCCACCAAGCAAAACAGACATCTACAACGAAATGATTGACTTTATCAAAAGTTCTCATCTTCACCATGCGCTTACTGTCGAAGCGGAAATTTTTGAAGAAATTCTCGAGGATTTTTGGTTCCACGCTAGGGTTACTGAAAGGGCGAACGGTAGTGAAGCGATTGTGTCATCCGTACAAGGAAAGGAAGTAGAAATTGATGAGGCAAAGGTGCGAAGTCTGTTGAAATTAGAGGATGAAGGAGGATATGAAATGGTTGATCACACTAAATATCAACGTTTGTTCAGAAATATTGGCTACGGTGGTTCGCTGCAAAGCAAAACCATTAAGAAAGGGCAGTTGCCATACAAGTGGAGATTTCTTGCACATACACTTCTGGTATGTTTGTCCCCAAAGAAGGGAGGATTTGTGTAGAAACGAGAAACGATCTTACTACTGCATGCTTTGATCAAACGTAATGAACACGGATGTAAATAAGAGAATTCGTATTGAATCACTTGAGATTACAATGAAGACTCTCTGGTTTCTCTCTCTAGAAACACACACAGAAAGGTGTAGAATGACAGAAGTGTTCAACTCGTTCCCTACACATTCTAACACACAGCTATTTATAGTAAGTGACTACAACGCCCAACGTACCAACTGGTACGCCTGACCACATGGTCCGCCGGACCATGTGGTACGCCACTAACCAAATAGTCACTACAATTCATTCTAAGACTCGCTCACATAGATACAATACACGAGACACTCATAGCATAGAAATATGCTCTAACAAACTTCCCCTTAACGTGTAGTGTATCTATTCTCTAACTAAACTTCAGTCTTCAATCTTCAACATTGCTGCATCCGATCTTTGACTTGAAATCTTGTCAGAAATAGAGCTTGCATGGCTGGATCACACTCTAATTATCTTTGCACTTCAAGATCCACTTGTGAAAGATACTTCATACTCCCCCCTCACCATGCTTGAGTCTTGACTCCCCCCTCACCATGCTTGAGTCTTGACACATATAACCTGCAATTTCAGAAGACAGAAACGCGGTTTCCTTTTCTTTTGAAAAATTAAATTTAATCTTGGCGCAAAACTTCTCTTCGAGAATCCAAGATATAGATTTGAAAAGTTTGATTTCATATCACATGTCATCACATGTCGATTGGTCGAAAACAAATAAGAAACAAAATCGTTTTTTTTTTTTTTTTTTTTTTTGCTTTTTGAAACTTTACATCAAAACACACCAAAAATCTTTTTGAACTTTTCAGATATGAAACATAAATGCAATACTGAATCAGGCACTATTTTTGTCTTTTGCGAGAAAGATCACAACTTGGGATCATATTTGTCATAACATGCTGAACTACCCTTCAATTTCAATTACTTCAGCACACAAGTCATGTCGATTACCGGTATAATTTGTCCATCTTAAACTCAGGCACAATCATACTCATAACATCTGGATATGTTATTGATTGATTAAGTTTGCTTTGACCAGTGTAACCCACACTATCAGACATGCTCAGATATGTATTTGCTTTTTATATCACACTTTGTGATTTCATTTGTGATTTAATCACATAATGATTTTATTCATGATTTAGTCAACTGTGTTCCATGCACAAGTTTGATATGAGAGATTATTTGCTACTGTTGGATTTCAAGAATTTGTTGCTGCAAGGATGTTTTATGGGTTTTGATCAACAGAAGATGCTTATTTATTTTGCTTGGTTGCAAAAGTCTAGGGGGAGAAGATGTGATGAATATTATGAGACTTTTCGTAATGATTTGAGCAAAAGAAAGCAACATCACTTTTAATCTTCGAAGTGTCCTCAAGCCGTAACAGTTGCGACATTGCCATTATGGTAAAAATCGAGGCAAGGTTAATAGCCCAAAAGAAGTGGTTTATCTTCGTGCAAAGCATTGGTTTGGTATTCGGCCGAGTATTTCAAGACGGTTGAATTGTGGATTTAATTCTTGAGTTTTACATAGATCCTTTTATCTTGTTTACTTTTAACAATTTTGGCAACTTGAGTTATGACTTAGTCCTCAAGTATATTGCCATTGTGTTGAAGTTTATAAACACCCTATGCATTGCAAGCCCATGGTCAGGGGGTTGAAGAATGTTTATTGTAGGGGGAGCTTCACAAAGGACAATTGAAGAATGAAAGACTTGAAACTACATGAAGATTTTCTTGAAGTCAAGTTGCAAGAATACAAGAACCAATATCACAAGTGTTGGATAGATGTGATTAATACTCAACGACCACTTAATGTCTACCGTCCCGACAACACGGTGAAGAACATGACAACTCAAGACACAAGACTCAACTAAAGAAGATGGCTCTAGTGAATAGTGAATATTATTTATTGTTTAAATATTGTCACTAGTTGGTAGTTTTACTATTATGCCCTTAGTGAGTTTTGTAGTATATATAGTAAGTCTTTCTCATGTGAAAGACTTGATGATGAGTGTATGTTTGAGAGAGAGTTAGTCATGGTTCCTTGAAGCTTGTCAAGGGTTCTTGAACTTACCTAGTAAGCTCAAGAAACCCGGGAATGCGTGGGGTAGGTAATGTAATTATTCGGTTATTGTTAATCATTTGGTTATCTTTTGTTATCTATCTTTCATGTTGTTTATCGTTGATCTATCTTGCTATTCATATCCATGTTTCTACTAGCTTTGTTCTTCATCATCATCACATCTCAAACACCATAAACTCTATATCTCGGTGTTCATTTGTTTCTACAAAAAACGAATTACACAAAGACTCGATCCGCTTCCGCAACCAAGGTATTTGGTCACCACCTCGGATTTTCAAAGACCATCACTGTAACATGAATATCAAAGCTAATTACTTTGAGGCGGTCGTTTTTTAATTGATTCCTACATAGATGTCCTCTTTATCTTGTTCCACTTTTCACGGAACAAAAGGGAATTAGGAGTTGTGTTTTGTACGGAAGCGAAAAGGAACCTTAGGAGATAAGGTTCGTTGTTATTTTCTTGTGAATTTAAATTGGAGATTACTCCTTGTTCACTCAAGACAACAAGACAAGAATATCGGCTAATGGCTTTGTCACAAAAGATACAGGAGGAGAAGGTTTTATATTTTGTTGACATTGCACCTTGTGTCACAAAAGAAAAGAAGGAAGCATATATTTTTTGTTTTATTCATGTTCGATTCGGAAGAGTAGGCGGGAACGACAGGAGTTTTGGTTGTTTAAGGCTCTGGTAATCCACCAGCAATGCCGAAGAAATGATCAGCAGGTGGATGGGTATTTGTTTGGCAACTCAGAAACAACAGGTGGCTAGTTTTGAGTTTTTGTCGGTAACCAGAAGGAGAAAACAAAATATGAAATCAAAGATGGGTTATAGTTATGAAGAAAGTGCACACGTGTGAGCATTGTGGTTGTGGAGACTCAAGCTGGGAAGACTTTGGACGTGACTGGGGTAAAGGTCGGGTGTCCGGGAGAGGTCCGGGAGAGGTCCGGGAGGTGGTAGTCGGGTTCCACGAGATAAAAGTCATCGTAGATCTTACAAGTGCAACGAGCTCAGGCCTAATGTGTCAGAATGTCCAAAGTGGGGTTGCGATTTTGTGTTGGTTGCAGCAAAGGTGTTGATGCAAGGTGAACACAGAAGACCGTAGAGTAAGGTGGAAGAACTTCGGGTCTTACTCGGTATTCAAGATTTTGGAGGAACATTACAAGATTAAGGGGGTGATTATTGGGTTAATCTTGTAAAGTTAAATAGTTTAGGGATTAGATTATTAGTTAGGTAATTATATATTTGGTATGGGGATTTAATTAGGAGGATAATTATTTGTTTTAAGGTTTAGGTTACTTGTCCTCTAAGTTTAGGAGTATTCTAAATAGGATTCATAGGTGTAGGGTTTATATGCCTTCAATTTTCTTAATCAACAAGTTCTTCTTTTTTTGCTAAATCTATTATTTGATTAAGTTGAAGAAGACCTGATTTACAACAGATCTAGCATAAAGTTTGAAACTTGATGATTTTAAAGAAATAAAAACATAGATTTTGAGCATACCAACAACATAGGATCAATTCGTGATGAAAAATGAGCTTAAATTTTTCTTTAACACACAAATCTTTAAGGGTTTGGGTCAAAAATCGTTTGGACAGAATATGGGGTCTGATGAGAGTGTTTGGGAGGTGCATGAGTGTGCAATTGGTGGCTAAGGAGGAACTTATAGTGGGA
Source organism: Deinandra increscens subsp. villosa (assembly GCA_039602395.1). Lineage (NCBI taxonomy): Eukaryota > Viridiplantae > Streptophyta > Magnoliopsida > Asterales > Asteraceae > Deinandra > Deinandra increscens. The sequence continues at coordinate 91,502,146 of JBCNJP010000010.1, read as the reverse complement.
TTTTAGGGTTTTCATAATCAGGTGCAATTCGCGGACCGTCAGAGGGACATGACCAGGAAATACGTGATCCGCGAACCGCCTAGGTCGGCCCTCCGATTGACTTTTGTTGACCAGCCCCCGTTTTGTCCATTTTTCAGGTTTTTGGTCACGATTTTCTATGGTTTCACTCATTTTTCATTCACCATCATATTTATCACACTGAATACAATAAAATAAAGTATAAACATGTCATAACACAATACGTTCACATAGTTACATTCACGTAACAATTTCGCATGTAAGTTGTAATATGTATCGGTCTTCGACTAATCACGAATGTTTCGAGACTCAAACTTGTGTGTGATGTTTGTGATGATTTTCAAGAATACTAGACTCATCTAATACTCTAATTTACATGCGACGCTTATATACGTGATTCCCGGTTTCACAGTTTTATTAGTTTTTGATGCTCGGGTCCCACCCAACGGGTCAGATTGTCACTACATGTCACACCCTCATCGCAGGCCCCGCCGAGATGCAAGGAGGGTGTGGGACCGGTTGCCATATCAAAACACGCGGAAGCAAAAAGATATTAATAACAACACAGATCAACCAGTCCTTTAAATACTAAGCACATATCACGGCGATAGTCACTTATAATAAGTGCACTTCCCGAATTACATTGTGCTAAAACGGTACCAGGTAGCCCAAAGACTGTTATCCAGCTGATGTTACATACTTTCGTACATAAACTAACCAACTAGGATCCGTATCACTATCATTAGTTTATCTCTCTCCTGTGTACACCACTTTACTGCAACAACTAGATATCTGCAACATGAATTAAAACATGTCAACAACAGAAGTTGTTAGTGAGTACGCAGCTAATAACTCCAAACAAAATTATTTATATCATTCTCCAATATACATGTGTATGATGTGAACCATGTATTCCGCCTAAGGTCAAAGCTCAATCCAGAAAACACAGGCGCATGCCCCTGTATCCCCTTCATGTACACCACATATAGGACATACCATCATACCATCGTAAGTTAATACTAGGTATCGCATGGGTATGAAGTAATACCCCGACTGATGGCAGAAACATCGAGGTGTCACGAAAATTGAATTACAGCACTTGGATAAAAGGAATCCATATTTTATTATTAATTCAAAACTTAAACGTCTATTACAAGGCATAAGAGACTTACAAAAACAATAGGTTTCCTATCTAAATCTCCAAATTTCTAGTCTCGTTCATGCTTGATTCTCATTTCCTGAAAAACACGCAAAAAGAGTCAGCTACATATATAGTTGGTGAGTCATAGATTTGTAGTAAACAGTAATAGATAATCATTTGATAAAAGCTTGCAAAGTCGTACATGTTAAACTAAATATGCAAGTATTACACTAGATTAATCACATATTCGTCACCCCGTACATAAATGATGTTCAATTCCCTCAAAGGAATCTCTACGATTATGATGTTCAGTTTCCTCAAAGAAACCTCTACGATTATGATGTTCAGTTCCCTCAAAGGAACCTCTACGATTCTGATGCTCATGAGACTTACATGTACAGGTCCCTAGAATACGATATAATATAGATAACACAAGCAATTTATTTAACAGTACTTGACTTTGCTTAATAAGAATAAATAATTTCAAGAATAAAGTTTCACAATGATTCCCAATGATAATCATGAATAAATATCCTTTTTTATTGAAAACCAAGTAATAAGGATATAAAAGTTTGTGCATGTTTTACATCCCAAAAGATTTAAAGTAAAATGGAACTATGAACTCACCGTAGGTACTTGGTTGATTACTAGCTTCACGTATCGAGAATGATTTCAAGTTCGAGAGATTCCTAGACGAACAACGAAATCGGTTAACCTAAAGTTACGATGACGAAGAATAGGATTTCCAGATACCTAGGGTTTCGTTGGGATTGTTGACTTGGGGAAGATGACGTTATTTTCTTGATTTAGGTCATTGGTGTATAAAAATCGTTTGAAGATAATTATTAAATAACTATATAGATAATTTGGCTAATAAATATTTGACTAAATAAGTAAATTGAAAAACGATTATGGTTAATAAGTATTTGTTTATGTTTATGAGCATTATGTGGTGACTAAATAAATGAAATAATTTAATGAATTAATAATCTAATAAATAAATAAATAGATAATCAATTTAATAAGTAAATAGATAATTAAATAAATAACTAAGTAAGTAAATGATGAAATAAATGAAATAACTTAATGATTTCATACATAATTGAGTAAATATTAAGTAATTGAAAGAATGTCCGCTTGAATGATCAAATAATAAAAAGAAATGTAACCGAATAAATGATTAACAAAATAATTATGTTGTTAACTAAATAATTAGGTTAGTAGTTAATAGAATATTAAAAAAATAAGTTATGACACAAAAATTAACTAAATAAATGGATGTTTTTTATAAAAATAATTAGGTTTATTAGGTGTTTTAAATTTTTTTTGTAAAGTTTATAAATTTGTAAAAACTTAAAAATGATGGTTTAAACATTTTATATGGTTTAGAAACATTTTATAAATGTGTTTTTAATTTTCTAGAAAATTTAGATTGTTTTTTAAATGGTTTTATGGTTTATAAATGGAGAAAATAGAAAAAGGGGAAAAACAAATGAGGAAAACGGGTCCGCCGGGTTCGAACCCGCGACCCCCTGTTGAACGCACAAGCAGCGAACCAACTGAGCTACTCCAGATTCCATTTTTTAATCCAACTATAATTTTTATATTCTATTGAATCCTGACATCTTCTTCCCCAAATACCCACTGGAACCCTAGATCTTTGATCACAAAATTGAACCCGTTAACGCTCATGAATCCTAGAATTAACTTAGGTGTTTTACTCAAGTATAAAAACCGAGTCTAATGGTATAAGATTTACCTCGAATAGTTGCCGGAAAAACGAAAATGGAAGGTCGCCGGAGTTCGGCGGCGGCAGAATTCGCACGACAGGGACGATTTTCTATGAATTTCTTGATGTTTTGGATGCGCAAATGGTTAGGGAGTGTTGAGGGACCATTTATAGGACCGAATACGCGATGGAAGTGAGTTAATTCGGACTTTAAATGTCCAAATTGTTTCACGACGGGAATGATTAACACGCGATTAAGCGACGGTTTTGAACACATAATGACAATTAAATCATTGTTTGGAACGTTTAGGAGTAAGTGGCATTAAATTTCTATCGTTCTCTGGGTTTTTAACGGTTTCTCCGACGAAGAGGATACCGCTGGCGGCCGTTGGCCGGAAAAACGGGACTGCGAACGATTTTTTCTTTTTTTCTTTTTTTCTTAATCAAAGTAACCCTTTATTTTTATTATTACTAGTTTCCAAAAATATCAAAGGTTTTTATAAATCTATATATATTTTACTTTATAAAATATAAATAAGTTTTCTTATAAATAAAATCAAATATGTAACCAAATTTTAACTTTTTAAGAAGAATCATCGATAGTTTGTTTAAACGAAATAAATGTGTCGTGATGTTTATAAAAATGACGAGTTTTATTAAATTTAAAAGTTTATGATTTATCATATTTGTTTTCGATTATAACATTTCAAATAAATAAGATAAATTAGTTTAAATGAGTAAATGATACAATCTAATAAAATGGTTAATTAATTCAAATAAATAGCTAGAATTTAATTTAGACAATGAATGATTTAAGTCAAAACATAAAACTTAAAATATAAGTTTAACAAGATAATAAATTTGTTTTAAACACGTAATTATTATAATTTAACTTATATGACTAATTAAGTTCACAAATCAAAGGTTAAATTTAGATAAGTAATAAGCAATATAATATTCAAATGAATGAATTTAAACTCAAGGCTTTTATTGATACTAGAATTTTACGATTGTTACAGTCTCCCCTAATTAGAGAAATTTCGTCCCGAAATTTATGCAGTGGAAACTGCAATGTCTGGAAAGAGGTGCGGATACTTGAGTTTCATCTGATCTTCGCACTCCCAAGTAAATTCAGGACCGCGCTTCGAATTCCAACGAATCCTAACAATAGGAATCTATGTACGCTTGAGTTTCTTGATCTCACGATCCATGATTTCAATAGGTTGCTCAACAAAGTTTAATCGTTCATCCACATGGATTTTCTCCAATGGAACGTGGAGGTTTTCATCGGCAAGACATTTCTTGAGATTTGACACATGGAAAGTATCGTGCACGTTGCTGAGTTCTTGAGGTAGCTCTAGTTTGTAAGCAACAGGACCAATTCTTTCGAGAATTTTGAAAGGTCCAACATAACGAGGTTCAAGTTTTCCCTTTTTCCGAAGCGGACTATGCCTTTCCAAGGGGAAACTTTCAGAAGTACAGAATCACCGACTTGAAATTCCAAAGGCTTTCTGCGTTTGTCGGCATAACTCTTTTGCCGACTTCTTGCGGCCTTTAGTCTTTCGCAAATCAAGGAAATTTTCTCGGTGGTTTCTAGGATCAGATCAGGACCAGTGATTTGGGCTTCACCAACTCCTGCCTAATAAACGGATGAACGACATTTACGACCGTACAATGCTTCAAAGGGTGCTATCTTAATGCTGGCATGGTAGATGTTATTGTAGGAGAACTCGATGAGGGGAAGATGCGAGTCCCAACTACCACCAAAATCTAGGACACAAGTTCTGAGCATGTCTTCCAGGGTTTGTATGGTCCTTTCGCTTTGGCCATCAGTTTGTGGATGATAGGCCGTGCTAAGGTTCACACGTGTTCCTAAAGACTTTTGCAATGACTTCCAGAAGAACTTTGACGTAAAACGACTGTCACGATCGGAGATGATGGATAGAGGAACACCATGGCGACACACAATTTCATCAGTATAAAGCTTGGATAGACGATTCATTTTATAATCCTCACGAATCGGAAGGAAATGTGCTGACTTGGTCAAACGATCGATGATGACCCAAATGCTGCTGAAACCTTTTGGTGTTCGTGGGAGTTTAGTGATGAAATCCATGGTGATTTCTTCCTATTTCCATACTGGAATCTCGGGTTGCTGAAGCAATCCTGAGGGTCGTTGATGTTCAGCCTTAACCCTTGAGCATGTTAAGCACTTTCCAACGTATAGAGAAATGTCTTTCTTCATTCCAGGCACCAATAGAGGATTCTAAGGTCCTTGTACATTTTGTCAGCACCAGGATGAATAGAGTAACGAGTCTTGTGAGCTTCATTCAGGATGAAATCATGAAGACCGTCACGATCAGGAATCCAAATTCGATTCAAGAAGTAAAGGAGTTCACCGGGTTTGGTTTCCAACTGGGATTCCACACCACAAGATAACTCATTATACAGGTCATTCTGAGCCACAGATTTACGTTGAGCTTGAAGGATTCGAGTTTGAAGGTCAGATTGAATTCTGATGCTATGCAATTGAGCATACCCCTTACGACTAAGGGCATCGGCTACGGCATTTGCTGTCCCAGGATGGTAGCAAATCTCGCAGTCGTAATCATTTAGTAACTCCACCCAACGACGTTGTCTCATGTTTAGCATCTTTTGATTCAGGATATAGCTGAAGACTTTTGTGATCTGTGAAGATCATGTTGGATTAGGTGTCTAAGCCTATAACTAAAATTGATAGCAGCACAGTCCTTTTGGGTTGCCCTCAAGACTCGACATATGGAGAATTAATAAAAAGGGGAAAAAGAAATGGTTTATTAATTATTATGGTTTAATAATTAATTAGACAAAAACTATTTGGGAGGTTAATTAACAGTTTGGTTAATTGAAAGGGATAATTAACAATTAATCAATAGTTGGTTAAATTAGGAATGTTGTTATCCCACATGGAAGATTTCGAAATCCCTTATGCAAAGGGAATTTTCGAAAATTCCATGTATCCCACATTGGTGGGATTACAATGTAAGGAGGTTGTCCAAGGCTATAAATAAAGGCCTTAGGGATTCATTCCAATTCGCTCATCAAGGCTTGAGTATTCGCCTCCTTCTTTCTCCCTCCTTGTGGAAGAACTCCTTATAGTTCATCCCACCCTTAGTTTATATTCTTCTTCGAGTTCTTGGGTGTGATCCCATTAGAGGCACGACGATTGTGGTGCTTGCTTCCTTGAAGTCAAGAAGGATTATTATAGTTGTTTACTATAACAACTAAAAGGTATGTAACCCTATCTGTCTTAGTAATTTATTTATTTTGATTGTTTGCTAGGGTTTATTATATGTTCATAGTTATAGGTTCAATAGTGAAAACATAGATCATGTTTTAGGTTGCATGCACCCTTAATTGTTTAAGTTTGCTTGTAGTGCCTGAAACCCATCAGTGGTATCAGAGCATAAGGTTTGTTTTCAATTGAATTAGCTATAATTGTTGAACTGTTAGGAGGCTCACATTCGATTTTAGGTATTAGGATTTTTTGAAACCCTAATCTTGCCCCCTAAGTTTCGAATGCCTTTAGGATAAGGATTAATTTAATAGTTTAAATTTATTATCCTATTATTATTATTATTGATATATAATATTGGTATTTTTAATAGTTTTAAAGATACACCTTATACTATATGTATGATTAAAAGCTTAATTGTTATTATATGTATAAGAACAAAAGTCAGTCAAATCAATAGTAGGCCTCATTCACGAAGCTAGTCTATAAGGGGGTATAAGGAAACTGCCTATAAAATGGTAGTTGAATGGGTGTCCATTCTCACCCACCGCTTCCTTGATTAGTGGAGGGTCGTTAGCCGAACGGGTTTGATAGGACTAAATTTAATTCCCATTAAAAGTATAATGACAATAAAAGTAACTAAACCTTTTATTATAAATTCCTAGTTACTTTAGGAAAAATGTGAATTTGTATGCTAACCCATGAAATTGCACATTACACTTTATAAGTCATTAGTGGGGCGTGTGTGGTTAACCGGCACACTAATAGGGACTAATAAAGAGTTGTAATGGGTATCTCAAAAATTATTATTGTTGATGGAGCGTGTGTGGTTAACCAGCACATCAATTGAGATGATAAATGACATTGAGGTTACCAAGCACATTTGCATGGTTATTCACATCTTGTTTGTGATCCTCGGTATCCCAGTCACAAATGGAAGAGCATAATCCGAGATTAAACATGCCATTGAATAGTTTCAATGAATCTCAGAAACCCACCTTTATGAAATTTGCAATTAGATTACGGCATCCCTTCTCTAAGTTGTAAATTTCATAGTTGGATCAAACTCGGTTTTCTTATCTAACTTTAACTTTTTTTAAAGTGAAAATGTCTGCTCCTACCGATGCTTCTGGTTCCTCCTCCTCCACCCACAACAACTTCTCCCTGTTAGGCATCTGCTCAAAGGTGATATTGGACGGCTCCAACTACAACGACTGGATGCGTAACATCAAAATGGCCCTTCGTTATGAAGACAAGGAGTATGTCCTTGAAAAGGAGCTAGTTGAAATTGACCAAGAGAAAGCCACTGCTGATGAATTAGCCGCCTATAAGCAACATGAAAAGGATGCAACAAAAGTTGCTTGCATCATGGTTGCCACTATGACCCCTGAACTGCAAAGATTCTATGAGGATTACTGGCCGTACGAGATGAACAAGGACCTTATGGAAAAGTACCATAAGCGAGCTCGTCAAGAAAAGTACGACATAGTAAAGTCCCTCATATCAAGCAAGATGAAGGACGGGGAATCTGTTAGCGCCCACGTGCAAAGGATGCAACGTTACGTGGATCAACTTCTGAGGTTGGGTGTGCACTTTGATGAGGAATTGGCTATTGACATAGTCCTGAACTCCTTACCAAGTTGTTATGATCAGTTCATCTTGACCTATCATTTGAACAACACTGAGACCACATTGGCTCAGTTGCACAACCTCCTGAGAACAGCTGAGACAGGAATGAAGGGAAAGAGTGTTGCCACTGCTCCTGCTAATACTCCCGTTCTAGCCATTGGTCAAGGAAAGGGGAAGAAGAGGAAAGGTCCTCCCAAACAAAACTGGAAGGGAAAGTCTCATGTAAAATCCAGTTCTGATGTTACCCCTGTCTCTGATCCTAAAGAGGCCACTTGCTTTTATTGCAACGAAAAAGGGCATTGGAAACGAAGCTGCCCAAAGTATCTGCAAGATCTTAAGGATGGCAAAGTGAAGCCATCTTCTGCAGGTACATACACTATTTCATCTAATAACTCATTATCTTCTAATTCTTGGGTCCTTGATACAGGATGTGGATTCCACATTTGCTCTGTTTTGCAGGGACTAAGAAAAAGTGAGGATGTGGAGCATGGTAGAATGAACTTGATCATGGGGAATAGGCGATCTTCACCTGTCACCAAGATTGGAGTTTATAGTCTAGTGCTTAGTAATGGTTTTAGTTTGGATTTATTGAATTGTTGCTACTCGTCAGAAATGACACGAAACATTATCTCTTTTCATGCATTGTTCAAACAAGGTTTTAGATATTCTTTCAATGATGAGAATGGTTCTATTTCTGCTTATAAAAATGGTGTTTTTTATTTTGAAGCTTTACCTTGTAATGGTGTGTATGAAACTGTGATGTGTGTAGACAATTTAGGCAATAGTGTATTTCAAATTGATTCGTCTAATGGTATAGACAAAGCATGTTTGTGGCATTGCCGTCTTGGACACATTAACAAGAAACGCATGGAACAACTCCAAAAGGATGGGGTGTTGGAATCATTTGACCTAAGGCCAGATGAGACATGCGAATCTTGTCTTTTGGGTAAGATGACAAAATCGCCTTTCACTGGATCTTGTGAAAGAGGTGAAGGTTTGTTGGATCTCATACACACAGACGTGTGTGGGCCCTTCAGATCATCCACAAAAGATGCTAATCGATTCTATGTAACTTTTACTGATGATTATAGCAGATATGGTTATATCTACTTAATCAAGCATAAGTCGGAAACCTTTGAAAAATTCAAAGAGTTTAAGCAAGAAGTCGAGAATCAATTAGGCAGGGAAGATAAAGATGCTCCGTTCAGATAGAGGCGGAGAGTATCTTAGTATCGAATTCCACGACTATCTCAAGGAATGTGGAATAGTTTCACAATTGATACCTGTTGGTCCAAGATCAAACCAAGAACACGATATCTAATCACAAATGAGTGCGAAATCCTCAAATGTGATTGATTCAAGAAACAAGTAGAAGAAATAGACTCAATCTATATGAAAGATTGAGTCTTGAATGAAAAACACTACTTGAATGAAGCTGATCGTAAACTAATGAGAGCACAAGTGATCGTAAACTTGAATTGTATTGGAAAAGCTTAGCGAAAATCATAATCAAGTGAGGCTTATATAGTGCCTCTTACAAAAGACCTAGCCCAATAGTAAACATAAAAAGCCAAATCATAAACTAGAAAGGTTCGGCCCACATGGCTCATTACAATAACTAA
>JBCNJP010000010.1:91455512-91492233 GCA_039602395.1 Deinandra increscens subsp. villosa | reverse complement strand
TTCATTCCAGGCACCAATAGAGGATTCTAAGGTCCTTGTGCATTTTGTCAGCACCAGGATGAATAGAGTAACGAGTCTTGTGAGCTTCATTCAGGATGAAATCACGAAGACCGTCACGATCAGGAATCCAAATTCGATTCAAGAAGTAAAGGAGTTCATCGGGTTTGGTTTCCAACTGGGATTCCACACCACAAGATAACTCATTATACAGGTCATTCTGAGCCACAGATTTACGTTGAGCTTGAAGGATCCGAGTTTGAAAGTCAGATTGAATTCTGATGCTATGCAATTGAGCATACCCCTTACGACTAAGGGCATCGGCTACGACATTTGCTTTCCCAGGATGGTAGCAAATCTCGCAGTCGTAATCGCTGAGTAACTCCACCCAATGACGTTGTCTCATGTTTAGCATCTTTTGATTCAGGATATGCTGAAGACTTTTGTGATCTGTGAAGATCACACACTTGGTACCATAAAGGTAGTGTCTCCAAATTTTCAAAGCGAAAATCACAAACAAGCCTATGGTAACAATAATGGATTCCATTGGACTGACAACCCACCTGAATTTGACCGGTTTGGCATTCGGGTGATTGAAACCTAACTCAATCTAAGTGTAACTTTCGGGTTATGGTACAAGTCATCAAGGTTTGATTATGCAAATTCAATATTGGTTTATTCATACATGCTTGAGTCTACATTTGACATTTGAATCGCCTTTCAACTACAACATATATTATAACCCCAGTTTGTAAATTCAATATTGGTTTAGTCATAATTGAATGAATGTCCGCTTGAATGATCAAATAATAAAAAGAAATGTAACCGAATAAATGATTGACAAAATAATTATGTTGTTAACTAAATAATTAGGTGAGTAGTTAATAGAATATGAAACAAATAAGTTATGACACAAAAATTAACTAAATAAATGGATGTTTTTATAAAAAATAATTAGGTTTATTAGGTGTTTTATAAAGAGTTTGTAAAGTTTATAAATTTATAAAAACTTAAAGATGATGGTTTAAACATTTTATGGGGTTTAGAAACATTTTATAAATGTGTTTTTAATTTTCTAGAAAATTTAGATTGTTTTTAAATGGTTTTATAGTTTGTAAATTCAATATTGATTTATTCATAATTGAATGAATGTCCGCTTGAATGATCAAATAATAAAAAGAAATGTAACCGAATAAATGATTGACAAAATAATTATGTTGTTAACTAAATAATTAGGTGAGTAGTTAATAGAATATTAAACAAATAAGTTATGACACAAAAATTAACTAAATAAATGGATGTTTTTATAAAAAATAATTAGGTTTATTAGGTGTTTTATAAAAAGTTTGTAAAGTTTATAAATTTATAAGAACTTAAAGATGATGGTTTAAACATTTTATGGGGTTTAGAAACATTTTATAAATGTGTTTTTAATTTTCTAGAAAAATTTAGATTGTTTTTAAATGGTTTTATATAAATAGAGAAAATAGAAAAATAGAAAAAAATGAGGAAAACGGGTCCGCCGGGTTCGAACCCGCGACCCCCTATTGAGCGCACAAGCAGCAAACCAACTGAGCTACTCCAGATTCTATTTTTTAATCCAACTATAATTTTTATATTCTATTGAATCTTGTCATCTTCTTCCCCAAATACCCATCGGAACCCTAGATCTTTGATCAAAAAATTGAACCCGTTAACGCTCATGAATCCTAGAATTAACTTAGGGGTTTTACTCAGGTATAAAAACCGAGTCTAATGGTATAAGATTTACCTCAAATAGTTTCCGAAAAAACGAAAATGGAAGGTCGCCGGAGTTCGGTGGCGGCGGCAGTAGAATTCGCACGACAGGGACGATTTTCAGTGAACTTCTTGATTTTTTGGATGCGCAAATGGTTAGGGAGTGTCGAGGGACCATTTATAGGACCGAATACGCGATGGAAGTGAGTTAATTCGGACTTTAAATGTCCGAATTGTTTCACGACGTGAATGATTAACACATGATTAAGTGACGGTTTTGAACACATAATGACAATTAAATCATTGTTTGGAACGTTTAGGAGTAAGTGCCATCAAATTTCGGTCGTTCTCGGGGGTATTAATGGTTTCTCCGTCGAAGGGGATACCGCCGGCGGCGGTTGGCCAGAAAAACGGGACTGGGAACGATTTTTTCTTTTTTTTCTTTTTTTTTAATCAATGTAACCCTTTATTTTTATTTTTATTTTTATTTTTATTAGTTTCCAAAAATATCAAAGGTTTTTATAAATCTATATATATTTTACTTTATAAAATATAAATAAGTTTTCTTATAAATAAAATCAAATATGTAACCAAATTTTAACTTTTTAGGAAGAATCATCGATAGTTTGTTTAAACGAAATAAATGTGTCGTGATGTTTATTAAAATGACGAGTTTTATTAAATTTAGAAGTTTATGATTTGTCATATTTGTTTTCGAGTATAACATTTCAAATAAATAAGGTAAATTAGTTTAAATGAGTAAGTGATACAATCTAATAAAATGGTTAATTTATTCAAATAAATAGCTAGAATTTAATTTAGACAATTAATGATTTAAGTCAAAACATAAAATTTAAAATATAAGTTTAACAAGATTATAAATTTGTTTTAAACACGTAATTATTATAATTTAACTTATATGACTAATTAAGTTCAAAAATCAAAGGTTAAATTTAGATAAGTAATAAGAAATATAAAATTCAAATGAATGAATTAAAACTCAAGGCTTTTATTGATACTAGAATTCTACGATTGTTACATATGAGCTCTACCGACTCCCTATACAGCTATAAGGTTCCAATATATGCCTAGCGACCACGACTGAAGGACCTTTATGACCCAAGTAATATCCCCTTGAATGAATATTACCCAGCATAACCAAACCTCACAATTCACAACATCTAACTGTATTAACTAACATAGCATAACGAGAAAAATAAAATAATTTGAAGCAGTTGAAAAGCTAGCGATACTCGTAGTTGGTCCAGTACACTTTTGAGATTAGACAAATGCTTGATCGACGTCAAGTGTGCACTCGTTAACCTATAAACATATTGGCATAAACAATTTAACACAGTATAATACTGGTTAGGCACGGTGATTCACCGCACCTTAAACTATACAATATGTCCAAAAGCTAATGTCCCGATACGACCGGATGTCCCAATACAGTCGTCTGACTTAACTCGGCCACTATCGTATTCTTCTAATAGTTTTCTATTAAAAACAGATCGTGCCCGATACGGTGGTATGCCTACCGACCTCAATACATACCGTGTGGCTTGTTTTAACAGAAAACGAATATAATTACAACACTCGAGTCTCGAGTGGTTATTGTTTAACGAATCCTTAGAATGTTACATAAAATCATAATAATATATATACATAACTATAGCTATTTGTTTATAATTATAATACAAAAATACTTTGATTAACCATCAACGTTCCTCACATGTCGAGTATACGATATAAATATAACAACACAATATGAGGAACATGGTATACATCCGGTTGGTACGCAAACTCGAACCCAGTTAACCGAATAACGCTAAACTTCTCTAAATTTAACGAGTGAGTGGTCCTTTCCATGTAGAATTTCACCACGAGTAATAATCCGTGCTCGGTTTTTGAGTTTGACAGCGTCTGACTCGAGATATATGTTTACCAGCTTTGACGGGTTTGACTTTTGTTGACTCAAATCAAAATTAACCCAAATCTGTCGAGAAATCAATCTACCAAATTTTTCTAACATAGATAAAAGTATTTCTAGTTCATCAAAATCATCAACCATCATCTATGACCTCTTCCCGGCGGCCGGTGGGAATGGCCGCCGCTGGTAGTCTCGCCTTGATTCACATAACAACCCCAACACTCTCTTACATTCTAAATCTGTATATGTATATCACGATCGGTAAATTAAAAGCAGAAGTACAAACTATTAAAGAAGAGGGAACATAAATCGGACCACCATAACTTACCGAATCGTGTCTGGACTCACCGGAAATGGCGACCTCATCACCGGACTCGTGACAAAGTCGAAGCCCACTCGAAACCTTCACAAGCATGTACAAATCGGGGGTTTAGAAAGAAGAAATAAAACTGAAATGGAAGGAAACACTCATAATCAGACCATCCTCTTACCGGAAATTGCGACAAAGCGCTCGGTTTCATGGTTGTGGTCGCAACCACCACCACCGCCACCTGAAATAAATAGAGGAGAGGTCGCCGCTATTAGTCAGCTGCACGTGCATGGGAATATATGGGTTAATCGGGTTACTAATGATCCGGTGGATAGCTGACCAGGTCCTAAAACAACCCACGTACTATTTTAGTCCGCCATATGTTTTCGTAATTTTTAATTAGTTTCCTTTTATGTAGCTAAGCATGGCTACGTGATTAGTAATTGCATCCTATTTTCCTTTCCATATGTATTTGATTTTATGGTGAAGAAATGGCAGAGAAGGTTTAGATAAATTTTGTGTTTCTTTAAAACATTCAATTTCCGATTGCTAGTCAGATCTTGGCAGGTTTGACGGTGAACTTTTGGAGACGGCAGCGTAACTAGCAGTGAGGCTGTAGCTAGGTGCGTTGACGGTGCTTCACAGAGCTTCGGTTATGGTGGAATTCTGTATCAATCAATAGACCTGTGACCCATTTCCAATCTGATCCTGGTTTATAATCGAGTCGTACAAACCGATTATAACATCTGGTGTCAGAGCCAACAATATGACTACTCATGATCGAACAATGGAACAACAACTAAAGGAACTACAAGATCAACTTCGAGACCTTACTCTCGAGATGACACGTCGAAGAGGCAGGGATTAATCTCCAAACTACCAGTGGCATCATGACTACGATTCTGACCTCGATGAGCGTTATCGCAGGGAAGATAAAAATCCTTTCTGGCAGCGAGATTACAAAATCAAAGTCGACATACCGGAGTATGATGGCAAAATGGATCCATACGAGTTCGTAGAATGGTTACGAACAGTTGAACGAGTCTTTGATTGCAAACATATGATGGAGGAAAAATGGGCCAAGATCGTTGCTCTAAACTCCGGAAGTATGCTTCTATTTGGTGGGCTAACGTGTGTCATAAGTGGGAACAACAAGGTAAAGAACCGATCAAGACATGGCGGAAGATGAAGTTACTAAAGGAGAAATTTCTTCCCACTTATTACCTACAAGAAAGCTTCACGAAGATGCACCATCTGAAACAAGGTAATCGAACTATGGAGGAATATGCCCAAGAATTTGAATACATACTTTTAAAGTGTGGACTGATCGAAGACGACCCTCACACCTTGGTGCGGTTTCTAGGCGGCTTAGATCCAAAAATTTCTCAAATCATTGAACTCCAACCCTATTGTTTCTTATCTGAGCTTACTACTTTGGCTCATAAGGTAGAAACCCAATAGAAGCATAAGCAAAAACTAGACATCTCAAAGACCCCTTTTAAGCCTAGTCCGTTTTCTAATTTAGCCCCACTACCCCAGCTCATACTTCGTCCCCTTCCTAACCGTTTTTCCAACCAGAATCATCATCATCCCACCCTAGCCCTAAAGCACTGCGCAAATGTTTTCGATGCCACGGCTTTACCATGTAGGGGCCGAATGCCCAACAAGCGAGTGATTTCCCTGGATGAATTCGAATCATCCATGACACAATCCTCTGAGGTCTTAAACTCTCAATCAGATCTTCCACAATATGACGAGGAAGAAGAAATAGTGAGGCCAGAAGAAGGTGAGTGCCTCGTCGTTCGACGGACGCTTAGTAATATCGTCACACCTGATGAGAATATTCAGAGAGAATCGATCTTCCACGCACGTTGTACCATTGCCCGTAAGATCTGTTCACTCATCATCGATGGAGGGAGTTGCACGAATGTCGCGTCCCAGACCCTTATTACCAAACTCAATCTCACTACCGAGCCACACCCTCATCCCTACACCCTTCAATGGCTCAATCAGGGTCGAGGAATTCATGTCTCACATCGAATCATGCTCTCTTTTAGCATCGGGCAGAACTACGAAGATCAGATTTGGTGTGATATAGTCCCTATGGATGCATGTCATATCTTACTTGGTAGGCCTTGGCTTTTTGATCGTCGAGTCATACATTATGGATATCGGAATATATACACCCTTCTCCATAACAACCGTAAGTTAACCTTGACCCCTCTTGCTCCTACTGTTAAAACTCCACCCCATATACCCACCTTCACAGCCCTATTGCAATCCGAACAACATGAATTCCAAGCACATCAGGAGCTTATCCTTTTGGATTGGATGAAGAGGAACCCAACTGTCCTCCCAAAGTCTCCTTTTTATGTCAAACTCTTTTGGATACTTACCATCAGATTTTTCCAACTGAAATACCGGCTAGTCTTCCACCTCTACGGGATATTCAACAGAAAATCGATTTGATTCCAGGTGTAGTCTTACCCAACAAAGCATCGTACCGAACCAACCCTCAAGAAACCGCTGAGATCCGAAAACAAATTGACAGGTTGCTTGCTAAAGGATTTATTCGAGAGTCCTTGAGCCCGTGTCTTGTGCCTACCTTGTTAGTGCCTAAGAAGAACGAAGAATGACGAATGTGTGTCGATAGATGGGCCATCAATCGTATCACAGTCAAGTATCGCTTCCCGATTCCGCGGCTGAATGATTTACTTGATGAATTACATGGATCAACGGTCTTCTCAAAAATAGATCTCTGTAGCGGCTACCATCAGATTTGAATATGTGGGGGGGGGGGGGGGGGGGGGGGGGTGAATGGAAAACCGCTTTCAAGACTAAAGAGGGATTATATGAATGGTTGGTTATGTCGTTTGGTCTCTCCAATGCTCCAAGTACATTCATGCGACTCATGAACCAATCCCTCAAGGTCTTTGAGGTTCTGGCTAAAGAAAAGCTTTATAGTAATTTAGCCAAATGTGAATTCTTTGTCAAGCAGGTTACCTTTTTAGGATATATTGTTGCGGCCGAAGGAACTGCTATTGTTGAACAAAAGGTAGAGGCTATCCGGGATTGGCCGGTTCCTACCTCGGTATCTTAAGTGCGTAGCTTTCATGGTTTGTCATCTTTTTACCGATGATTTGTGAAGAATTTTAGTACTACTGTGGCCCCGCTAACGGAGTTAACCAAGCTTAGACAATTCCAATGGAATTCCCAAGCATATGCTGCCTTTGAGGAACTAAAAGCCAAACTTTCCTCTACTCCAGTATGTTGAAATATTTGATTGAAGATTTTTAGGATGTTTCCATCATTTCCTTTTGTGGGTTATTCTTGGAGCACAAGACCCACATTTATCGCCTAATGTACAGCAAGGCCATTCATTGTCCTTTACTATATTTCCATTTATTTGTCCTTGTAATATCTATTTAAACTCCTGTACGTGAGATGTAAAATATACAACAAAACATAATACAAAAACATTCTCATTCTCTCTTTCTATTCATCTTTGATTATCATGTTTAACATGGTATCAGAGCAGAGTTTATGATCCATAAACTTTCTGAACTCATCATTTACCGACAATGTCCGAAGAAGATAACAACCTCGCCATTCAACTAGCCAATCTCCTAAAAAATGGAGTTCAAAATCAACCCCAAAACCCGAAACCAAATCCTTCTGACAGCCTAAAAATCAACCTCAGTCTCACCAGCCAAAACTACCCTCTATGGGCTCGTATGATACGAGTCGCAATAGGGGGGAAATCGAAAGCCTTACTAAACCATCTTACAAAGTCCCCACCCGAACCTGTGGATGATCAGTGGGAACAAGATGACTTAATTGTTTTTTCCTGGCTGATTCAAAATATTGAACCGAGCCTTGCTAGTAACCTCACTGAATTCCCAACTGCGAAAACGCTATGGGATGCACTCGCGGTTACATACAGCAGTGGCAAGGACAAACTTCAAACTTTCGATCTCCATGTCAAATCAAATGAGTTCAAGCAAAATGGCTTACCACTAGAAGAATTCTGGATTGTGATGCAGGGTATCTGGGGAGAAATTGAAAGGCGAGATCCGAACCCGATGAAATGCTCAGCCGACATCAGCACGTATAATGAACTCAGGTCAGAACACAAGTTGTTTCAATTTCTTAATGCTCTTGATAGAAAATATGACTCCCTTAAAAGGGAGATACTCCGATGGGAACCTTTACCATCCGCCGAAGCCGCTTATGCGGCTGTCCGAAAAGAGACGGCACACCAGAATATTTTCGGGAACCTACCACAAGGGGCGGCAGCAGGTTCACATACCACCGGAGATTCTATCGGGCTAGGTCTTGCAGCAAGGGGCCGCCGGTCGGAACAGAAACCGTCGTCATCCCGGGTAGATAAAAGTCACTTGAAATGCGAGCACTGTGGAATGACCAAACACACAAAGGAACAGTGCTTCAAAATAGTTGGATACCCAGATTGGTGGAACGATGGACACAAAAGGGGGAAGGAAGGCAAAGTCGCGGCTGCCGTGGGCAATCCAGGAACAACCAGCAGCGGCGGCAGAGTCGCGGTTGCCGTGGGCAATCCCGGAACTACCAGCAGCGGCGGCATCAGCGAACACCTCCAACAGTCCGGCGGCAGCGGCGAACACCTCCAAAAGCCCACCGGAAGTCACGATGAACCAGAAAAAGGAAACCAAGGTGGGAATTGCTGTGTTGCGGCCACAAATGAAGAAACAGGGGGTACAACGGGTATAGGGTTTGAATTTAACATTTCAAACCCTCCTTTTTCTAACTCTATTTATTTTAAGCACAAAGTTTCTAATAGTTCTTTTTTTAACCCTCGTTTCTTTAATTCTCAAATTCTTCACTTATTAAATGAGTCACAAGTATTAAAAGATAGTAAGGAGTCTGAAAGGCCTCATAGTATTGGAAAAGTCAACATGGCAGCACAAAATAACCATGAAAAAGACTCATGGATATTTGACTGTGGTGCCACTGATACGATGACTTATGAAAAATCGGATATATATTCGATGTCAAAACCCGAAAAAACCAAAATTCATACTGCAAATGGGGAAGTCCTTCAGGTCAAAGGAGGAGGGACTATCCAAATCTCAAAAAAATTGAAATTATCAAACTGTCTTTATGTCCCATCTTTATCTCACAAATTATTGTCAATCAGTCATGTTACGAAAGAACTAAATTGTATTGTGCTAATGCATCCTACCTTCTGTATATTACAGGACATCAGGACGGGAAAGATCATTGGGCGTGGTACTGAACGTCAAGGGCTATACTATATGGATGAAGTGACTCGACAAGGTACTGTGATGCTTGCTCACGGATCAGCAGACAGAGAAGCTTGGTTATGGCACCGAAGATTGGGTCACTCATCTAGTGGTTATCTACATCGTTTATTTCCTGATTTATTTCCGAAAAATAAAGTCTTAAATTGTGAAACTTGTTTTTTTGCTAAAAGTCATAGACACACCTTCAAATCAAATTATACTAAAGTTGATTCTCCTTTTTTACTAATCCATTCGGATGTGTGGGGACCAACAAAGATTGTGGGGGGGGCAAAGTTTCCGCTATTTTGTTACATTTATTGATGATTGCACCCGCATGACTTGGATTTATCTATTAAAAAATAAATCGGAAGTTTTTTCAAAATTCACCTGGTTTTGTGCCATGATTAAAACCCAATTCCAGAAGGAAATCCAAATTCTTAGGTCTGATAATGGGGGGGGGGAATTTGTGAACACCTCAATGAAACAATTCTGCCACGAAAAGGGAATACTCCATCAGACATCGTGTGCTCACACTCCCGAACAAAACGGGGTGTCTGAAAGGAAGAACCGTTTTCTTCTAGAAATAACTCGTGCTCTTATGATTGAATCCCAAGTCCCAAAATCATTCTGGCCCGAGGCTCTTGTCACAGCAAACTATCTTATGAATCGCCTTCCAACAAAAGCTCTCGACTTTAAAACTCCTCTTCAAGCCCTTGCTAAACACCATAAACCCCCGTCAGACCTTATCCTCGAACCTCGTGTCTTTGGATGTTCTGTGTTTGTTCACCTACCCAAAACCGACCGTTCTAAACTGGACGCATGTGCCGAGAAATGTGTGTTTGTCGGCTACGGGGTAAATCAACACGGTTATCGATGCTATAACCCCAAAACGCGCCATATGTATACCACACTAAATTGTAACTTCCTTGAAACAGAATACTTCTACTCTACCCAACACACTGGTCAGGGGGAAAAGACAACTAATGACACACTGAGTTGGTTACAGTGGATATCACCCTTAGAAGGGAAAGTTAACCAGGAAGTCCAAAACCTGTCACAATCCACCAGCCCTGAAGAAAGTACCACCAATAATGATCCTCCTAACCTGATGCCCGAGGTAAGTAACTCTCAAACTCAAGGGTATGATAATTCCTATGATAATTCTTCTGATACATTTACTGACTATGAAGAACATGAGCATGTCGAACATGAGCATGTTGAAACTAATGAGTTATCTGAGGATGAATTATCGCAGGAAGCACCATACGTTGAACCAGAGAAATATGTTCTACCCCCAAGATCCAACAGAGGAGTTCCTCCAAAAAGGTACTCTCCCGAGAAGGAAGCTCGAAGCTCTCGATATCCAATGGCGAACGTGGCAGCAGGAAACTTATCTCCAGAAGCAAAAGCTTTTGCCAAATCTTTATGTTCTGAAGAAATACCAACGACAGTTGAGCAAGCTCTTGAGTCTAAAGAATGGAGAGAAGCAATGAAGGTCGAAATGGATGCTCTAAGAAAGAATGACACATGGGAAAGATGTACTCTCCCTCCTGGAAAAAGACCAGTAGGGTGCCGATGGGTCTTCACCATAAAATACAAACCAGATGGAACTATTGAAAGATACAAAGCCCGAGTGGTAGCTAAAGGGTACACCCAAACATACGGGATTGATTATTCCGAAACTTTCTCACCAGTAGCAAAAATCGATACAATCAGAGTTCTATTCTCAATAGCTGCAAACAAAGAATGGCCACTTCTTCAATTTGACGTGAAAAACGCCTTCCTACATGGAGAACTCAAGGAAGAAGTCTATATGGAAGTTCCTCCTGGTCTCATGAAAGATTCCAACACTAAAGAAGTGTGTCGCTTGAAGAAATCTTTATACGGATTAAAACAATCTCCTCGCGCATGGTTTGGTAGATTTACCTTAGCCATGAAAAAATATGGCTTCAAACAAAGCAACTCCGATCATACTCTGTTCCTTAAACGAAGGAACGGACATGTAACCTGTCTAATTATTTATGTTGATGATATGATAATCACAGGTGACGATGAAGAAGAGATAACAAGATTAAAGGCAAGGTTATTCAAAGAATTCGAGATGAAGGATCTGGGCAGACTTAAATACTTTCTTGGGATTGAAGTCATGAGGTCAAGAAAGGGAATTTTCATTTGTCAAAAAAAATATATTCTTGACTTGTTGGCAGAAACAGGGATGATCGACTGCAAACCTGTGAATACCCCTATGATGGTAAACCAAAAGCTTTACATGGAGGAAAATGCCAAACTAGCTGACAAAGGAGAATACCAGCGGATAGTGGGAAAACTGATCTATCTCTCCCACACAAGACCCGACATTGCTTATGCAGTCGGAGTTGTGAGCCAATTCATGCATCAGCCTCAAGTCACCCATATGGAAGCCGTGTGGAGAATTATCAGATATCTCAAAGGAACACCTGGGCATGGAGTCCTTTTTAAATCAAATGGACATCTCGAAGCTCACATATATACCGATGCAGATTGGGCTGGAGATAAAGGAAATCGAAGATCAACCTCTGGGTACTTCACTCTTGTTGGTGGAAATCTGGTTACCTGGAGAAGCAAGAAACAGAAGGTGGTAGCCCTGTCAAGCGCTGAAGCAGAATTTCAAGGTATAGCACGCGGACTAGCAGAGATACTATGGATACGGAAACTCTTGAAAGAAATCGGCTATCCTCCATCCCAGTCTAGTAGAGTTTTGTGCGATAATAAAGCAGCAATTCAAATTTCAGAAAATCCGGTCCAACACGATCGCACAAAGCATATTGAAGTTGATCGACATTTCATTAAGGAAAAGCTTGAGGCTGGGATAATTGAACTTCCTTTTGTCCGTTCAGAAGACCAACTCGCAGACATTCTAACAAAGGCTGTCAACGGAAAAATCTTCAATCATTGCCTTGGCAAGTTGAATATTGAAAATCCCACTACTCAACTTGAGGGGGAATGTTGAAATATTTGATTGAAGATTTTTAGGATGTTTCCATCATTTCCTTTTGTGGGTTATTCTTGGAGCACAAGACCCACATTTATCGCCTAATGTACAGCAAGGCCATTCATTGTCCTTTACTATATTTCCATTTATTTGTCCTTGTAATATCTATTTAAACTCCTGTACGTGAGATGTAAAATATACAACAAAACATAATACAAAAACATTCTCATTCTCTCTTTCTATTCATCTTTGATTATCATGTTTAACACAGTACTCGCTCTACCGTGTTTTGACGAAGTGTTCAAGGTTGAATGTGATGCGTCGAGGGTCGAGATTGGTGCCATTTTATCCCAACGATGCCGACCTATAGCTTATTTCAGCGAGAAATTCAATGATACCAAACGATGATATTCAACATATGATAAAGAGTTCTATGCTTTAGTACGAGCACTTGATCATTGGTAGCATTATTTAGTCTCTAAGGAATTCATTCTCCACTCGGATCATGAAGCTTTGAAGTAAATTTAGGGTTAACACAGACTTCAACCCCGCCATGCCAAATGGGTTGAATTTTTACAAGCCTTCACATTCACTACTAAGCATAAATCTGGTTGTCTGAATAAGGGAGCAGATGCATTATCCCTAATACATGTATTTCTCCAAGCCATCAGTCCTAAATTTGGTGGGTTAGATTTTATCAAGGCTGAATATATTTTGGATCCTGACTTTGGGGCTATATTTCAAAATTGCCAATCACATGCATCAGAGGGCTATCACCTTGTTAATGGCTTCCTATTTCGCCGAACCGTGTTGTGTATTCCTCGTCAAGGAATGAGAGAGGAGATCATTAGGGAGCTTCATGAAGGGGGATTGGCCGGGCATTTTGGGATTGAAAAGACCACACTCCTGCTCAAAGAACAGTTTTTCTGCCCGCGTATGGGTCGGGACGTTAACCATTTTGTTCGCCGATGCTGTTAGTGCATGAACCTTGTGTGGCCGTTACTGTTCGAATTGTCAAACAGACTGATTTGTCGAAGACATGAACTGAGGTCCGAACCTCAGCCGAACTCTAGGTTCGGAGTTGGCCGAACCTAGATGGCCGAACTCCAGGTTCGGAGGGAGTTCGGATAGAGTTCGGAGGTGCCGAGTTCGGACCTTATGAAGAAGTATAAATAGATTCGTCTTTGTATTTCTTTGTAAGTTTTCTGTCTTGTTTCTGTGTGTTGAGAGGGGAGGTTCTGTCCGACCTCCCCCAGAGCTTAATCGTTGTATACTCCTTCGTTATGTAACCATTCAACATGATTCAATGACAAAACTTCCGTCTCATCCATAGAAACGATCCGTATACGGTTTTTCAGTTGGTATCAGAGCCAGGTTACTGTTCGAGACGGAAGTTTTGTCATTGAATCATGTTGAATGGTTACATAACGAAGGAGTATACAACGATTAAGCTCTGGGGGAGGTCGGACAGAACCTCCCCTCTCAACACACAGAAACAAGACAGAAAACTTACAAAGAAATACAAAGACGAATCTATTTATACTTCTTCATAAGGTCCGAACTCGGCACCTCCGAACTCTATCCGAACTCCCTCCGAACCTGGAGTTCGGCCATCTAGGTTCGGCCAACTCCGAACCTAGAGTTCGGCTGAGGTTCGGACCTCAGTTCATGTCTTCGACAAATCAGTCTGTTTGACAATTCGAACAGTAACGGCCACACAAGGTTCATGCACTAACAAATTCCCCCTTGGACGTTACTGTCGAATCCAGACATTGATCTTCTAGCAATCTTCAGTCAGCTTGCTGCAGACATCTCTATCTTTAGCAAACTCCCCTTGACCGAATCATCAGGTATGCAGGAAACGATTCGAATCTTGTACAATCTCCACAACCAATAAAATTCCCCCTAGCTTCAAGCACAACCATCCAATTGGAACCGGCATGTATGATAATGATTCACTTCATAAGTTGTATCCAGAAATTGTACATCACCCCTAACCGAAGATTTAACGTCTCGAAATGAAGAAAAACGATAGATTTCGACCATAGAAAGAGCCAACAGCTCTGATACCAACTGAAAAACCGTTTAAAGAACGTTTCTATGGATGAGACGGAAGTTTTGTCATTGATATTGTGTTGAATGATTACATAAACCGAAGGAGTATACAAACGATTAAGCTCCGGGGGAGGTCGGACAGAACCTCCCCTCTCAACACATTGATCTGAGAAGACACTGGACAGAAAACTTACAATGAAATACAAAGACTTCACTATTTATACTATTTCATTCTGGGCCGAACCTGGGACCTCCGAACCTGGAGTTCGGCCAAGGTTCGGAGCCTCCGAACCTTGAGTTCGGCCGAGGCTCGGACCCCAGACTTTGTCCACTCTCAAATCAGTCTGTTCGTCAATTCGAACAGTAACGGCCACACAAGGTTCATACACTAACAAATTCCCCCTTGGACGTTACTGTCGAATCCAGACATTGATCTTCTAGCAATCTTCAGTCAGCTTGCTGCAGACATCTCTATCTTTAGCAAACTCCCCTTGACCGAATCATCAGGTATGCAGGAAACGATTCGAATCTTGTACAATCTCCACAACCAATAAAATTCCCCCTAGCTTCAAGCACAACCATCCAATTGGAACCGGCATGTATGATAATGATTCACTTCATAAGTTGTATCCAGAAATTGTAAAGACACACGAACATCACTGCATCTTGATAATAATCTTCAATCTTCACAAACTTGTAATATATTCTGATCTTTATGAAAACAGACACAATCAACATCTTCAATCACAGAAATTCCCCCTCAGCATCAAATCCATCCCAATATATTACTCCGGTAAACGTATATCTCGTTGCAGACTGGAATCTGACCAAGTCTTTCGACAACTCAAGAAAGTATCGGGCATATGACAGAGAGTTCCAAACCTTAACCGAAAACTTTGATGTATCAGTTCGCACGAACATCAGAATATACCACCTTTCCATGAAGATCAAAAATCACTATCAACCCTGAATTGATTGCTTTTGAATATTCACTTTTTCAATTATGAAACTTTGAAAGTTTTTAGGGTCCCCAATTTCCCCCTAAACAAGTGACATATTCAAATCTTCAATTTCTTATGATTCCAACCCCGCATTCTTGTAGTGGAATGATAAACTCAAGTGGCCCGCAACGGAATCTTTAATCTCATTTAATCTTCAGTTTGTGTAGAATGATAATCTTCGACAAACGTTCCACATAATCATAACCATGTTTCAGAATCTCTGTCCATCATCAGAAACACGCGTTCTTGAATCTCTGTCCATCATCAAGAACAATGACTACTCACAAACACATTTCTTGAAATTCGATCACTAACTCGTAACAAGTATCGGAATCTGGATTTTATTCAAACATAACACCCCACAGCTACCGAATCAAGGGTAAACTCGATAACCGATCCGCTTCTGTAAAATTCCCACCTAACGGGGGTTCGGGAGCAGCGCCCCTGAGAAGCGGGGTCCAAGGGGCGGCAGCCCCTGGCGGGGTCCAAGGGGCAGAGCCCCTGGCTGGGATCGAGCTGCCAGGTCAGCGCGAAAAAATTTTATTCCGAACAAAATTACTTCATGAAAAATGCATCCGAGCTCGTCCGAACCTCCGCCGAACGTCCTCCGAACCACCTCCGAACCTGACCTTCGGAACCTCCGAACCTGGAGTTCGGAGCAGTTATGCCGAGCGTACTCCGAACCTGGAGTTCGGAGCAGTTACACCGAACGTGGAGTTCGGCCGAACGCGGAAAAACGCACTAGATTCAGAATTTGATCGAATTTGAACATCCAGATGCTTCTGTTAGGTAAAAACATGACTCAGGAAGACTCGATTGATTAAAAACCAAACAGAAACACTTCCAATCACCCCTAACCGAAGATTTAACGTCTCGAAATGAAGAAAAACGATAGATTTCGACCATAGAAAGAGCCAACAGCTCTGATACCAACTGAAAAACCGTTTAAAGAACGTTTCTATGGATGAGACGGAAGTTTTGTCATATATTGTGTTGAATGATTACATAAACCGAAGGAGTATACAAACGATTAAGCTCCGGGGGAGGTCGGACAGAACCTCCCCTCTCAACACATTGATCTGAGAAGACACTGGACAAAAACTTACAATGAAATACAAAGACTTCACTATTTATACTATTTCATTCTGGGCCGAACCTGGGACCTCCGAACCTGGAGTTCGGCCAAGGTTCGGAGCCTCCGAACCTTGAGTTCGGCCGAGGCTCGGACCCCAGACTTTGTCCACTCTCAAATCAGTCTGTTCGTCAATTCGAACAGTAACGGCCACACAAGGTTCATACACTAACAGATGCCTTGTATGCCATCGTGCAAAGTCTCATTCCCATTCACATGGGAAGCTCCTCCCTTTACCAGTACCTATAGCTCCTTGGTATGATGTGATTTTGGATTTCATTACGGGTCTTCCCCGCACCACCCATCGTAATGACTCAATCATGGTTTTCGTTGATCGATTCTCCAAAATGGCGCACTTTATTCCCTGTCATACAACTCATGATGCAGTGCAAATTGCTTCATTGTATTTTTGGGAAGTTGTTCGGCTACACGGTGTCCCTAATTCAATGGTTAGTGACCGAGATGCAAAATTTTTTAGTCACTTTTGGCTAACCTTATGGCGTAAGCTTGGCACTAAACTACACTTTAGTACTTCCAGCCACCCTCAAACCGATGGGCAGACCGAGGTTACTAACCGTACGTTGGGATCGTTGCTTCGTTCTCTAATTACGAAGAGTCTCCGGCAGTGGGAAGATCTTTTGGCTCATGGTGAGTTTGCTTACAACGGAACACCACATAAGACTACTGGATCTAGCCCCTTTGAGGTTGTTTATGGCCTTAATCCCTCTACACCACTTGATTTGGTTGTGTTGGACACCCATCAGAAATTTAGTCAAGAAGCTGCATATCGTGCCACACACATCAAAGAACTTCATCGCCAAGTTTCTAAATGGATCTCTACGACTAATGCACAGGTTAAGGCTCGGGTCGATAAACATCGGCGTGACGTCCGTTTTTCACCCAGTGATCTCGTATGGGTTCACCTATGGAAGGAGCGCTTCCCCACTAAACATCGCTCCAAGCTCAGTCCTTGATCTGATGGCCCCTTCAAAGTTCTTGAACAGGTGAACGCAAATGCATACAAGGTTGATCTCCCTGGTTCCTACGGTGTTTCTACAAGCTTCAATATTTCTGATCTACAACCATACTTGGACCCGTCTGATGAGCTTCCAAGTTTTAGGACAAACTTTATCCAACCTGAGGAGGATTTTAGTCAGCTACACGTGCTTGGGAATATATGGGTTAATCGGGTTACTAATGACCCAGTGGATAGCTGACCAAGTCCTAAACCAACCCACGTTCTATTTTAGTTTGCCATATGTTTTTGTAATTTTTCATTACTTTCCTTTTATGTAGCTAATCATGCCTACGTGATTACTAACTACATCGTATTTTCCTTTCCATATGTATTTGATTTTATGGTGAAGAAATGGCAGAGAAGTTTTAGATAAATTTGAAGTTTCTTTGAAGCATTTAATTTCTACAGTTCCTCCTTAGGACAGTACTCATTAGGCAATAGTTGTTTGAGTTCGTCCCATGTCATGGCATAGGCTAAGTCAGTTCCCATAGCATCAGCATGGGAGTTCCACAAAGTTAGTGCAGTATCGGTAACCGTGCACGTGGAATATTTCACCATGTACTGCTTAGGACAGTTTTTTATGCGGAAGACCGACTCCATTTTCTCAAACCAGCAATTTAAATCAACGGCGCCTTCGGAACCCCAAAAATGTGTGGGCTTATATTCATAAAATCCTTATATGAACATTCACGAGGGCCTACAATGTTAAGTTCAAACATTGAACACAATTTGGTGAAATTGGAGTCTGGTGTTTTCTAACCTTGGTTAATTCGTTCTTACTACGCGCCCCATCGTCCGCGTGACGTTGGGTTTGTGACATTTTCATATTTTCCATATTTGTTACCCGACTCGTTTCTATTATCAATGCAATTTCGATCTTCTTTCAAAATATGCAAGTATTACACCAAATTAATCACATATTCGTCACCCAGTACATAAATGATGTTCAATTCCCTCAAAGGAATCTCTACGATTATGATGTTCAGTTTCCTCAAACAGCATTTAATCATGAGGAATTTGTGTTTTGATCCTTGTTTCATCATATACATACATACATATACTATTATTCATGCTAAAGTCATACCCGAGTCAACTCAACCCGAGACCAACGGTGATATTATATAACAACTCAAAAAAAAAAAACTATACAAAAAATTGGAGAAATACATTTACCATTATAAAATATAAGAGCTTATAATCTTGAATAAGTATATATTCTTTCACATAAATTGGTAATTTACCAATAGACAAATAGCCATTTTTATTCACGTCGATTACAAAAATATGCATTCTCTATTCTCAATAAACTAAGTATACACAAAATATGATATAAATTAATAATATTCATGTTAGTACACCTGATTCATACCCTCATCTACCTTCTAGAAAGCATTCAAGTTGCAAAGAGTAAAAGCACCCAACTTGCTCGAGTCTAGTGTGCTCTCTTGTCAAACTAGACCATCTCATCCTTCTTACTTGTCCCCCAACCACCATTGGATAACTCAAGACTTATATTTAACTGATATATGTCATACATTTACCAATCCAAAGAGCTCATTCACTTTCCCCTATAAATTCCCAAGCAAAGCACTAGTTTTCTCACACCTTCACTTTCACAGAATTCTGCCAGATTCGTTACAGCAACTTCTGTAAGCCATATCTCCCTCATACTTCCACGAAATCCATCCTTTCTTATCTATAATTCTTCCCTTATGAGTCCTCTAAAAATACCAACTGACTTCACTTAATTTCGTTAAGAATTTATCTCTCTAGACAACTTTGACCGACAACTGGTCCAGAAGCTCGCTGTTGTGTGACCTTGTTTTCTGTAGCACATTTGAGGTACCAAACGACATCGGTTTGACCTGATTCTTTTTCCTATCTCTTCCTTTTTCAAATTATTTCATTTTAGACTTAAATTCTGTACCATTTTGTTTCCTAAATCGTCAAGAATCGTCCTCCAAAGTCGACCCAGTTTTTTGTCAGAAACTGTGTTGAAACTCAAGAACTCTTCAAGGCTTCAGGTGTTGATCCAAGCTCAACCGTCATCTTCACTACCTTCTCCTTGCTTGAATACTGTGAGAAAACCTTTTGTTCATACTCATTCTTACTTATATCTAAGAACACCATTTGAAAAGGCTTGTTGGTTAATCACTTCTAACTAAAAAAAACTACTAAACTTTAGGCTACCATCATAATCATCTTGTGGTTTAGCCAAATTAAACAAAATTCAAATTTTACATAAGTACTACAGAAATTCTGTAGTAGTTATGTACGTACAGAAGTATTTCAGAAATTCTGTAGTAGTTCTGTACTAGTACAGATATACTTTGGAAATTCCGGAGTAGTTCTGTAAAATCACAGATCACTGTTAGACTTTAAACGGGCCATATCTTGGTTATTTCGAACTCAAATTTAACAAACTCAGACTCCACGATTAAGTTCGTTGAGTTAGATTTCCAATGTTGTATAGTTGGTCTTCTAATTCAAAACGAGCAGCTCGCAACAGTCTCTACAAAACAGGTGTGCGTTTCTGTACATTCTGTTTTCAGAAGCTGTTTCGAGCTATCTCTTAGCTTTTTCTCAAAACATTATCTATAAAAAGAGTTTTTTTTGGAATACATTAAACTAGCAACCTGTAAATTTTGGTAATTTATAGATAACGTTTGATGTTTTAAAAATGCACTTAAAGTCGTAGCTCATAAGTTGTCCAAATTCTCCAAATGATACACTAAATCAAAAACCAATATTTATCACCAATAGTCAACGGATTAACACATTTTAAACACGACTTAACTAGTCTAAGTGGGTGACTTAGACATTTAACTCATATCACTAAGACTTAAGGTGTCTTTATATAATCTAGGACACAGATAGTTGTCTTCATATCACTTGGACTATATTCTTATCTCACTCACCGCTTCAGGTGAGTACTCATAATCCCCTTTCATTTTCAAGTTTTGGGATGGAACATGTATACATATTCAAATATCAAATTCTTTATTCATTTTACAAACCATGCGATTTCATTCTATATCTATGTGTGATTACATGCTATATGTCAAACTGTTGTATTTTATTCATCATTCATCAGTGTAATCATTAACCATACAAAGCCTACGGTAACAATGATTGATCTATTGGCTGACAACCCACCTAAATTTGACTGTATAGACGGCATTTGGGTGATTGGAACCTATTTTCATCATGCCATTAACCTGAATTTGACTGTATAGACGACATTCGGGTTATGGTACAAGTCATCAAGGTTTGATTATACAAAATTCAGTATTGGTTTATTCATACATGCTTGAGTCTACATTTGACATGTGTATCGCTTTCAAAATACTATAATTAGTATTATAACCCTATGTTTACTCAGCAACTATTTTTAGTTGACACTCTCTATTTTGTACATGTTATAGGAAACACAGTTTAAGCCATACTTGATTGATGCTACATCTAGGATGCTTTGGACCTAGTTAAATCAATTAAGACTTTATCTTTATGTTATGTTATGTTTATTTGAACCTCCTGCTTGAATTGGAATTTGGTAATGTTTAAGTATTGAAACTTTAATTAGTGTCATGAGCATTTGGACAATCATCATGCCCCGACGTAAATTACACCGTCGGTTGGGGTGTGACAGGGTTGCAGTAGTAGCGACGGTTTCTACAACGCGTTGGGCAATCAGTTCCTCGATCTCTACAGCGCTCAAGGGCGTAAGAGGTGAAGCGTTTCTGGTGGCTCGGCGTCTCGGCAGCATACTTTCGGTTTAAGTTATTAATGTCAACATGAAGGAAAGTCTAGATTATATGTGAATGGGGTTACTACATGCGCGAGAATAACTTCCATGACATACATCCATGATACCAAAACACGACGCGCGCAAGCATGACCAAGAAACAGGAAGCAGAGGGGAACAATCATACACGAATGATAACATGATAAAATGACAACGACAGTAATAACATCAATCATAAACATAAGAATCATAATCATAATCATAATAATAGTTTCCATTACCACCATATTAACTGGTAGAACCTACCATACTCAAAAGAGAATAAGTCTTCATCCTGGGCTCGCAGTCCCATCATAACAAAATATATAAATATCTTTCATTGCTAAACTGAGGGATCAAAAGTCTAGATTCTTAGTCAAGCTATCTAGAGTGGTGGCGATCCAGGGGGTATAGTAACGGTGGTGGTGATCTGAGCAGTGAGGTTCATATAAGTGAACACTCGTCCAACGAATTCCTCTTGGTAAGCGACTCTCGCCTGGAGGGACTCGTTGGCCAACCCCAGATTGGTGTTGGCCATGTTGACACCACTCATATAAGCGTGCAGTGACTCCATAGCACCCAGTGTGGCAGCTTGGTGGTACTCCACGGCGGCTGACGAGTCTCTAGTGCCGCTAAATTGGCCCAAGTGGGGGGTCTAGTGATCTCTTCGTTAATCACCCCAAAGGCTTGCTCATGACATCGCAGGCATGTCACCAATAGCAGTGGCCACACCGCTAGTGGCAGCGGTGGAAATCTGGTGGTTCGAGGAGTCGTCTGAGAGATGGGGTCACAATGGTCTTAGAACACTCGATGGTAATGAGGACTTGTCGAACTGTACTGACGGTGAGAATGTCCTGTTCTGGGCTGGACAGCTCATGGTCCTCGGGGAATGCGTGTACGCAGGCACGACTGTGTCTTTTTCAGAGGAATCAGTTATGCAGATGACCTATTCGGAAGTCATCTCTGCGATAATAATCCAGGAGAGAACATAGTTAGTAACACGATAACATCATCTAGAATAAAAGTTATAAATGCACCAGTTGTAGTAATAATAACTCGTATATGTAAAGCATAAGTTAACATAACCAATATGATAAGGAATTGGTCATGCGTGCAAACGGTAGCTTCGGAGCAGGTTATAGTCCAGGTTTGGTTTTTGTTTATTTGTTTAACTTAGTTCGCTATAACCGTGGCTCTGATACCAATCTGTCATACCCCGGTCAACGGTTTGGATGTGAGCGAGACGGAATCATAGTCGCAGATATACAGATTCTACTAAATTCAAACGTCATTTAAAACATAATACCATTCATGTTGCAGCGGAAAGTTATGGTGAAATGATATTGTCTTACATTTGAATAAAAGTCTAAATTTGATATTAAAATCATAAAGCAGTTTATTTAAGATAGGTCGGGACTACGACTCCGGTAAAGCAGGTCCGAAAGTTACAGTGAAGCCCCATTTGCACGTCTTCCGTAATAAGCTTAATTACCTGAGAAGTCATGAGTTTAAAAGGTCAACATAAAGTTGGTGAGATTCACAGGTTTATGACTCCACGGTAAGTTTGTAAAACAGTTTACGGTATACTTAAATGTTAAGTTGGTTTACTGTTGTGGTTGTAAGATCTCACATGAACCTCAAATTCGAATACTAACGGAATACCCACTCGTGGTGTTCTATCCCAAGAATACCGAACAGAGCAGAATAACTGACGTTTTCCCCAAGACAAGGTCCGGAAGTCAGAATTGGAGCGACCAATCAGGACAGGGTTGTCAACCCAAATAGATCTATTCATTAGTTATCGTTTCAAGCAAAACCAAACGAATTCAATTAATAGTGGGATTTGGTTGCACAAACGTTTATAACGATAATGTACCAGAGTTTGGGATACGGAAAAGAACATGTAATCATACGGCTAACAGGTAAATCATAACATTAAGTAAAAAACATTTATCAGTTCATGATTTCTCTCCCATAAGTGTAAAACAGTTATAAAGAAAAGGGGCCATGAAACTCACTTGATTCAGTGATGATGATGGATTACCGAGTGGCAATTAGCAAGTAAAGTCCTGATAAAACATAAGACAATATGCATAAGGGCCCACATAATTATTAACGTTACCCAAATGATACCGGTCAAGTCTTGACATGTAATCCCGTTTGTAGCGTTTTGAAAACCCGTTAGTTAATCAGTTTTCAAAATCAGTAAATGCGAACGTTCACGTATATAAACATTTACGTAAATTGAATACAAGTAATGAACATGTGATAACGTATCGTGAAGACCAGTTCAATCAAGTCTTGAACATTGTTTTAAATAATAATATATATTATTATTTTTAGGTTCGCTCGATCGATTGAATATTTAATCGCGTTAAGTTATAAATATATAACTAGGATTCATAATTATTATTAAAATAATTATTCTAACTCGTCGAAATAATTCTATTAACTTATTACAAATTAACAATTATATAATTTAAACACAAGTTAGGAGAATATTAAAGGTTATTTTAATATTAAACTCATGTTAGGAAAATTAGGGTTTTAAGTTAATATAAATATTTATTATCAAAATAATTAATAT
Source organism: Deinandra increscens subsp. villosa (assembly GCA_039602395.1). Lineage (NCBI taxonomy): Eukaryota > Viridiplantae > Streptophyta > Magnoliopsida > Asterales > Asteraceae > Deinandra > Deinandra increscens. The sequence continues at coordinate 91,468,429 of JBCNJP010000010.1, read as the reverse complement.
TAGCAATCATGATGTTTCTAAACCCGTATGGATAATTATTTGTCGAAAATAATTAGTTACGTTTCGTTACGACGTAAAACGTTTTTAAATCGTTTAAAGATTTCATTTCAATTCAAACGTTTTAAAAGTAAAACATTTGATCCGGTTAAAACGTTTTGATTATTTTGATTTATTTAAAATAATTAAAAATGTTTAAAATATGTTTTTCATAATTTCTATAAGTCTTTTGATTTTATTCTTATAAAATCATTTTTAATTAACTTATTTATCAAATAAAGCTAGGGTTTTTTTTTAATTAAAGACTTTTTGTAGAATATTCGCAACATAAAACAGTTTTCACTTTTTGTATAAATTCCAAGATTTAGACTTTTTATGTCAAGTGACATAAATATATTCTTTTATCATTTTTGGTATAAAATATATTTTTATCCATTTTATTATATAAAATCCAAAACAGGCCTTATAAATCTTGTGTTTTTAGAAATTATATTTTTATAAAATGTGATCATTTTATATATTAAATTCCATGGTGAGATTTTATGGTATCCAAGTAATTTTTATAAAATTACTAAATTAATATTTAACCATAATAAATTTCATTTAAAGGTTTTAATCCATGATTTTATGTCCAAGATTAAGGTAACATTTCCTAATGTCCAAATTAAGTCCATGCATGTCTCTAAACACCATATTTAGTACATGATAATTTATCATTAGCAAATATCAATCCATAATAAGATGATTAATGATAAAAATTTACAAATAACAAATCTAGCTATTTATATTCCATTAAAACATGAACGATAACCAATATCAACCATGCAAAATATATTATTTAACATGAAATCACCAAAGGATTTTATCAAACCATCAACTTAGAAAATATAACCATAGGTTTAAATTTTAAACCAACAACTAACATTATTGTGTTAAAAACACATGATGATCACATTGGTTAACAAGTTAATAGTCTCAAATCTTATAAGTATTATGAATGAAAACATCAATTAATCACATTTTTAAACCTTACAATCTTAAGGTTAAGAAGAAAAACAAAGAAACGATAGAAAAATAGCTTGGTGGTTTCGATCGTTATAAAGCTTGGGTTTTAACGGTTTAGTTGTCAAGACTCGAGGAATCATTTGGGACGTTAATAACGTATAAAAACAAAGATACTGACCGGTTTAAAGGAATTACAAAAGAGAGGAGTTAAACCGAGAAGGAAAAGAGAAATGTGGTGGCTCGTGGTGGTCTACGGCTACCCACAGCAGCGACGCTGCAGCCGGCAGCGACAGTGGCGACAGGAAACGGCAGTAGCACAGCGGCACAGCAGCAGCAACTCGGCAGTGGAGGCGTACGGTGGTGGTGTGGTTGTAGTGTTTTCGAGAGGGAGAAATAAGAAGAAAAAGGGTGGCGGAGGTTGGTGTTCGAATGGGAGAAGAAGAGGAGAGGTGGGAGGTGAGTGGCGGTGGTTGTTGGTGGTGGTTCCGAGCAGCAGCAGCGGCTCAGCGGTTCACGGTGGCGGTTCGCAGCAGCCTTCCGGCAGCAGTAAAATGGTGGAGCAACAACATCACGACAGTGGCAAAAGCGGTGGTGGTGGGTTTCTTGGCCGGAAAAGAGAAGAGAGGTGGGTGGTTCGGTGGCAGCAGCATGAGCAAGGTGGTGGTGATGGTGGGTGTTGTTTTTCTGGTAGAAAAGAAAGGAGCAAGGGGTGGTTGGGATTGCTTGATCATGAGGAAAAAGAAATAGGAGAATGAAGTGTTTGGTCTTGTTGTTCTCGACAGAAACAAAAGAGAGGAAGGGAGGGGTGGGTGGTTCGGTGGCAGCAGCTCGTCTAAGCTCGAGCTTGGCTCGTTTAAATTTAATGGAGCTCGAGCTCGAGCTCGGCTCGATTCAAGTTTTATTTCTGAAGCTCGAGCTCGGCTCGTGAGGAATTTTTTAAGCTCGAGCTCGGCTCGGCTCGGCTCGGCTCGTTTATTATTAATTAATTATTTTTTATATATTTTTCTAATTAAATTTGTATATATTTAGAATTATACTTTTTTATATAGAAAATAATACATATTATTTACTTATTTTATAATAATTCTATATATAATAATCATTATTTTTGAAATATATTTAAAAAATTGCATAAAAATTATATAAATAAAAGCTCGATAAGGCTCGCGAGCCGGCTCGAGCTCGATAGGTAAAGCTCGGGCTCGATCTCGTTTATTAAACGAGCCCTATTTCAAAGCTCGAGTTCGGCTCGAGCTCGTTAAGGCTCGGCTTGTTTCGAGCTTTTTATCGAGTCGATCTCGAGTAGCTCACGAGTAGCTCGGCTCATTTACACCCCTAGGATTGAGGGAAGTTGAGTGTGTATGTGGAGGTTGGTAAGGCTTGTGGATGGAGATGGTGGAAATCACCCAACACTATTTGTTCATAATAATTGCTAGATGTAGGTTGCTAGAGTGAGGAGGTGGTCAAGATCATCTCCACACTTTATAGTAAAATATCACTAGCTTTGTTTTCATAAAAACTTAATATGTAGGTGATAGTTTTGTATAAAAGTTGTCATATTTATATAAATTGGTTTAAGTACTATAATCGTTTATAAAACATACAATTATTTGAGGGGAAATAACTCACGACTTTTATATTTAATCAATGTATAAAATTTAATACAAGTTCATGGCTAAATTTTATAAAAATAATAAGTAGTAACAAGTTTTATAAAAATTAACGCAAAGTTGATGGGCCAATATTATTAAAAATTAATCCATTAGGCTTGCACTTTATATTGGGCCTAAATGTTTAAAGAAATGATGTAATTGAGCCGGTTCGTCGGTTATGGGTCGTACGGGTCCAAACGGAGCACCGGTTCGAGGCCCGGGCCCGTTGTCCATCGGTTGGGTTTACGGATCGCCATGATCACTTGGTTTATCAAGATTATGCAACGGGTTAAGGTTTCGGGCTCGGTTTAATTGTTTTTGGCTCATTGGGCCTAGTTGGGCCCAACGGGGTATTTGGCTTAAGTCTTTACAACGATTTTGGTTTGTGATGTTTTTATTTCTAAAAACAATTATTTGAGTCGCTTACATGAGTTTTTCATAATCAGATATAGTTTTCAGTTTTTCACACGTGTTACGGTTTACGTTTTCAGTTTTGTCAGTTCGCGACAGTCTTAAGCTCGACCGTCCAGATTATTTAAAACCGAATAGTTTTAAACATACGATCGCTTATCATTTTGCTGTGTCGATTAAACAAACGTACTACACCAGTTCCGGATAAAATATAAAAATGCATTTTATATTTATTTTTCTTGTTATTGAAATTCCATGATTAATCCATATAATCTCTATGCATTTTACAGGTATACGCTTCAAGGACAAACGCAGGATTAGGTTTACGTCATCAGTTAACGGTCAGACACAATAATTTAATAGCTTAAACAAAAATCAGATCGGTTAATGCACATTAATACTTGATTAAAAAGTCAAAGTAAACGGTTTCACCTAGATTTTCGGGCGAGGTGTCACACAAGCCCTGCTCGAGCTAGTCGCTCTAGCCCCACTGGAGGTGGAACGGATATATTACTATCCTAACTTTCTCATGCACGGCGAAGGCATGAAAAGAAGGTGTTGCTACACTTAGTAACGGGGGCACGAATGCTATGTTTTTATAAAACAATAGACTAGTTATCTGTCGGTATGTGAATCGTTTTCCAGGACTTGGTGGTCGTGCTTACAATTAGGTCTTGTAGAGGCTAACTGCTTTTCTTTTGATAAATGATTATTTATCTTACTTGTTATTCAAACCTGTGAACTCACCAACCTTGTGTTGACACTTTAGCATGTTTCTTCTCAGGTCCTTAGGCGGCAGGGCCCTAGGATGCATGTTCTAGGAGGTTCATGCTTGACACATGAAACATTTATGCATTGTTTTTAAAACCATGAACTGTTGGGCTGCCATGTGCGCGAAAACTTTTAAACTTAGTTTGGTTTGAATTATGCTTTTGCTAGACTATTAATTGCTTCCGCTGAACATTTAAAAACTAAAACTCTGATCTTTAAATGGTTTCCATGTCATATAGTATTTTTCTGTGTGTCTGATGATTTAGATCCTGGTTTGTCACATCTCCCATGTGGTGATACTCCGTAGGCGGATTTTGGGGGTGTGAAAAGAACATCGACGTAAAGTGGTTATCCCTATCCGAGATAATCGAAATAGGTACACCGCGTCGGGAGACAACCTCTTTCAGGTAGATTCCGACAAGTCGTTCCATCGAGTCAGTCTCTTTGACTGGCAGGAAATGTGTGGATTTGTCAATCGATCAACTATAACCCATAGTATCATAACTGGTATGAGTCTTTGGTAGCTTTGTCATAAAACCTATGGCAATTATGTCCCCATTACCACTGGGGTACCTCAGGTTGTACTAGTAGACAAAACGGTTTCTGATATTCGGCTTAAACTTTCGAACATGTCAGACACTTGTTGGCATAAGTAGCGATATCAGCCTTCACATTAGGCCACCCTTATAATTTTTGTAGGCCATGATACATTTTATTAGCACCGGGAGGAATAGAGTATCTAGACTTATGGGCCTCGTCCTTGACTAAGTTATTCAAACTTCCGTAAGTAGGCACCCAAAGTCTATCTATGAAATATTGGGCTCCATCCAATTTCACCTCAAATTGGTGTTCAATTCCACACAAGCATTCACCCTTCAAATTCTCGTCCTTGAGAGCTTCACATTGGACATCACAGATATGGGTTGTGAGGTTAGTATGAATGGTCATACCAATCGCACGAACTCGAAGTGGTTTGCTCCGTTTTTTTCTACTTGAAGTCATCATCTTTAACAAGAAACCCTAATCACCTAACCACCATTGATGACTATGGAGTCTTCGAGATACAGAATAGAAACTTGTGAACACATACGATTCAGAGTTCTAGATTTTACCTTTGTATTGGGACGAAGCAGAAACACGAGGATGAAGATAGTGCCCGCATACGACGACTTGATCCAAACTGGGTTTCATCGGTTGTTCTTTGACGAGCGATGTTCATCACTGTGACAGTAAGAGTTCAAATATGACTTTAGGTAGTCGGAAGACAATCTCTGGTGGTTAGACGACAGTGTATTAGTGGTGAAACGAGAGGTCGAAAAACGGGGATTGGAGACGAGATGTATGTCGACCGTTCTTGTGATCTTTGAGGGCAACGAAGTTCAAGAATGCCACAAATGGTCGTTACAATGAGGATAGTGATGATGGAATAATAACTACATGATTGAAGGGCCAATCGAAAACGTAGCCGATAGGAGATTGATAGCCGGAGGTGGAAACAGTCGACGATTACCCTAAGTCTTAAATCGATTTTTACGAATTGTCAAAAAAAATCCCTTCGCATTTTACATTATTAAGAAATGAGTTTTGGTAATTACAGAAATAGTCCCTTTAGTTTAATTAAATAGAAAACAAGTTTGATAATTATCGGATTGGTCCCTCAAGGTTTGTGCCCATAACAATGAAGGCATCGATGGTAAGTTGAGCTATCGATATTAACTTGGTCGAGCAGTTGTAACGTGAGCTCTTGGTAATAACTTGGTCAAATAGTGGTAACTTTGTTGAACAGTAGTAACTTTGATAAATTCTCATTGAACAGGTTTTCACTTGATGTACATGTATAAAAAATCGTTATATCCGTCATCTATTGTACCATCTCACAAATACTTATATTGCTTCACTCCAATCATTCCGGCGCTTCAACTTCTGTAACATTTCTTTCGGTTGATTTGCTAATATCTTAGCACCAAAATTTACAATCTTCATTCTTGTGAATTACCGTTTGTCTATCTGAATAAGGACTTCGTATCCATATAAATATTTTGATCTAAAACGTTCAACCATGATTCAGAAAGCCATCTAGGGATTACATAACTTACAAAATCAACATTCATTACTTCATGTCTTCATGTGAAAAACGCTTTCATCCGATTACATCCTAAATAGTAACCAAATATCGTGTAACTTCCTTATAAGTTTGATAGTTCAAATCTAGTTATAAAAGCAATGATGTAGATTTAGAAATACAATTAAACGAATAAGTAACCTTCTAAATAAATTAGTAGCTACCCATTTTTGACACACACACAAAAAAAAATATATATATTGTATTTCTAGAAAGAAGTATTAGCTAGGAAGGAATCCACAAAGAGGTAAACTTATAAAGAGGCAGAGATAGAGACACGTTCAAAGTTGTAGTGCAGAAAAAGAGAATAAACAAAAAAATAAAAACGATCAGATTTTCTCTTACTACCCTCCGATGCTGCATCGTTTGCCGTATCTTTGATTTCCTCAAATCGGTATAATCTCGATCGCAAACCATTTCGCAATCACAATCTAATATCTTCCGATTCCGATTTCATTTTCAATTTCAATTTCGTTGTAATTTTTCCAACTCTGGTTCAGAATCGCGTATAGACTTTGATTTCTTCTCGATGATGTTAATAGCCTGCTTCGATTGTTATTTTCCGATCTTCCTGTAGAACGATTAATTGAATTAGTAGTTGTTATTAACAAACTGTAATTGACGATTGAAATTTATGTTTTCTGATGCAGAGAACTAATTGATTCAATTCGTGGAGCTACTGGTATGATTTGAAGTTGAGCTTATGTGTTTTGAGGGGAATTTGATTTGGTTTTATGATGAATTCAGCTGTTTGTGTATTTTGTTAATTACATGAGTGTTTGTTGCTTGATGATAATTGATTTTATATTCTAATTGAACAAGTGAATGTTTCTGCTCTCAGATGCACACATATGCACTGATTCTGATACAGATGTTATCTGATTCTGTTTAACTGATTTTAATCTGTATAATTATTTCTGAAATTTTTAGGAGATTTTGTTGTGAAGCTACAAAGGACAAACAATGGCCACTATTGTTGCAAAATCCAGTGTTGTATCACCTGTTATGACAGTTGAAAAGGGAAGTAGGAACAAGAGGAAATTCAGAGCTGATCCACCGCCTCCACAGAAGATGATTTCGACTTCACAGACAGAATGCCTGACTTATGAATTTTCTGCTGAAAAGTTTGATTGTCATGGGCACTCCAATGGGTGTGAAATGTGTAATTTTAGTCATGAAAACACAGATTCCATTAAGCTTGATTTGGGGTTATCTTGTGCAGTAGGAATGGTAGGATCAGGATCAGCATCAGCTGACTTTGGGGCTAATCGAAATAGAGTTGAACTAGAAGAGAACGATGAATTTCATGATGCTGATTGGAGTGATCTTACAGAATCTCAGTTGGAAGAACTTGTTTTGGTTAACCTGGACACAATGTTTAAGAGCGCGATTAAGAAAATTGTTTCTTGTGGTTACACAGAAGAAGTTGCTGTGAAGGGTATTCTAAGGTCTGGTCTTTGTTGTGGTTGTCAAGACATTGTGTCAAGTATAGTGGAAAACACTTTGGCTTTTCTTAAAAATGGACAAGAGGTTGATCCATGGAAAGAACATCAGTTTGAAAATATACAGCAAATGGAGAAGTATTTATTGGCGGAACTGGTTTGTGTTCTTCGTGAAATCAGGCCTTTTTTCAGCACCGGGGATGCAATGTGGTGCTTGTTGATATCCGACATGAATGTGTCCCAAGCTTGTGCAATGGATGGTGAGGAGTTGGGTACTTTAGCCAGTGACGGGTCTTCAAATGGTTGTTCCTCTAATTCGGCTGAAACCCGTCTGGGAAAAGAAGGCAAGAGTTTGGGAAGTCTTCCAAATCCATGTAAACTGAATCATTCTTTGCCCTGCGCTCACAGCTTACCTTTAGAAGCACCTGGGATGGCTTTAATACCAAGTGTGCATAATTGTATGTCTGACCCACCAGCAAAGAGAGAAGCTCTTATTTCAAAACCAAAGTCTGCTTTTCTTTTAGATGGATTTGCATCACAGAAAGGGAACCAGAGCTCTAATCCTCGAACAATCGGTAGATCGTTCAGCCTTTCATCCCAAAATCATGAAGAAAAGCCTATAGGGAGTCGAAAAATTAATGGCATTAGTAAGAGAGATTATATACTAAGACAAAAATCAGTTCAATTGGAGAAAAGCTACCGTACACATGGATTGAAAGGGGCTTCTAGAGCTGGAAAACTTGGTAACATTGGTGGTTTAGTTTTGGATAAGAAACTGAAATCTGTGTCAGAATCTACATCTATCAGCCTTAAAAATGCCTCCTTGAAGATTAATGATGTAAACAATAATAACATGATCACGCCTATATTGGCTACAACAAACAGCCCTCCGGCATTATCAGTAGCAGAAACCGAGTTATCTCTTTCACTTCCTGTAAAAAGAAAAGATCCTCCAATACCCGAGGTTCCTGGCCTTAGTTTTTCCGCCATGCCCCTGCCCTATGACAAATCTTTTGGGCGGTGGATACCTCAAGATACAAAAGAAGAAACAATTTCGAAGCTTGTCCCAAGGGTGCACGAGCTTCAAAATCAGTTACAGATATGGACAGAATGGGCTAATCAGAAGGTTATGCAAGCTGCTCGTAGGCTCGGGAAAGATAAAGCTGAGCTTAAGACACTTAGGCAAGAGAGAGAAGAAGTAGAGAGGTTAAAGAAAGAGAAACAGACATTGGAGGACAACACCATGAAGAAATTATCTGAAATGGAGAATGCCTTGATGAAGGCTAGTAATCAGGTAGGACGAGCTGATGCTGCTGTCCGTAGATTGGAGGTTGAGAATGCTAATCTGAGGTTGAAGATGGAGGCCGCAAATTTACAGGCGGCTGAGTCAGCCGCTAGCTGTGAAGAGGTGTCGAAAAGAGAGAAAAAGACATTGATGCAATTACAGTTTTGGGAAAAGCAGAAAGCGTTGTTTCAGGAAGAGCTTATTGTGGAGAGGCGTAAGTTAGCTCAGCTGAAAGAAGATCATGAGCAGGCTAAAGAACAAAGAGATCATCTTGAGGTATGTTCATGCTGATGTGTGAATTAGCTAGCTTTCCTATGTTTGCAGATAAAATGACATTTAAAATGGATTATTTGCAGACAAAATGGAAACAGGATGAGAAAGCTAAACAAGAATTGATTAATCAAGCTGTTAAGATCAAAGTAGGAAGGCAAGAAGGTGAAGTTTTGGCTAAATCAAGAGAAGATTTAACTAGACTAAAAGCAGATAAAACCCTTCAGAAATACAAAGACGATATTGAAAAGCTCGAGAAGGAAATCTCCTTATTGAGGCTAAAATCTGATTCTTCAAAAATAGCTGCGTTAAGGAGAGGGGTCGATGGAAGCTATGCTAGTAAAGTATCTGATGTTTCTCCGCCACAAACTCACACGCCTTATGTACCTGTCACTGTTGTTACTGATACTGTTGTTACTCAAGGTGTGAAGCGTGACCGGGAATGTGTTATGTGTTTATCCGAAGAAATGTCGGTTGTATTTCTCCCGTGTGCCCATCAAGTGGTTTGTACAAAATGCAACGAGCTTCACGAAAAACAAGGAATGAAGGATTGCCCGTCTTGTAGAGGACCCATCCAAAGCCGCATATCTGTGCGCTATGCTCGTTCTTGATTCTCTATACCGAAATAATGAGGTTTGTTTCGTCTTTCTGTTTCGATATGATTATCCTGTTTATGAACTGAGCCTGCTATTATGAGTATAAAACAAGTGAAGAGTTGAAAGATAAACAAGTGTCTAATATGGGATTTTATGTGATGATTTCCCTTCAGTTAAGTCAATAAAACCGACCGATGTGGTGGTTACTTTTTAATCATCTATTTAGCTTATTTTTTTCTTCTTATGTAACAACAAACTGTGAGAATCTGTCACCGGAAAACTCCTAAACTCCCATCAATACCCTATTAAACAATGGTATCTGGTAAAATGCACCCTGGCGTGTTAAATGTGCGGTTATGCATTTTATCTAATACGCCATAGACGAAGTGTTTCTCGACCCGTTTGACCTATGCTAAAAGTTACAGCATGTTGTATTTTATCTAATAAGCCATAGACGAGTGTTTCTCGACCCGTTTGACCTATGCTAAAAGTTAGAGCATGCGCAACTTTATAATCTATCTAAAACTCTCATCTCTTAAATTAAACCTGCACTTTATAAAAACTACACATCGGGTCCTTTATCCTTAATCTTATAATTTACATAAAAACTCTCATTTTTTTAAATTTAACTTGCACTTTATATAAACTCACACATCAGGTTCTTTGTCCTTATCTTTATATTAGGATTTGGTAAATATAAAGATTTATTTAGTAGATTGGTAAAATATAAAGATAAGGAATAATGATAAAGATCGTGATGTAATGATAAAAATACAAAAAAGTTAAAATTTAAAGATAAAAGATAAGTTTAAAGATTCTGCTGTGAATGCTCTTGATGGAAAGTATTGTAACGAGCGCGCGCGGAAGCATTCTACTCATATAGCCAAAAGTCTTTAATCTTGGGCATGGAATAATCCACAACTATGGTGTGTTTTAAGCGACTTAAATGAAATACCATGGACTCGAACAAATATAACTTTATGACTCGCTGCGAAAGTATGTCCCATAAGTCGATAGGTACCTTATGTGCGTGCTACTAAATTCGGGTTGCAGTGTGACACCTTATGTGCGTGCTACTAAATTCGGGTTGCAGTGTGACATAGGTATAAGATTATTCACAACTTATTCTCTAGATTTAACTAAAAATATACTATTTTATAGATTTACCACTCATGTTATAAAAGTATCCTATATCACATTTCTTATATCTATCCATATCCAACTAAATAGTACTCTTATTAATTTTTAAATTATTTTTGCTCATTTTATCACTTATATCTACTCAAAACAAATATAAAATAATGGGTATAAAGTTAAATAGTAATTTACATATATACTTAGCACTTATCTTTTACAAATTCTTGTGATAAAGTATAAGATAGGGAATGAGATGAAGTAAGTGATTTTCTTCATAATCTAGGTACGTGGATAGAGTCATAGAGAGGGCACGGACAAAGAGCAATCATAACGCATTCTCTAACTCTAACTCTATAATTTATTATTTATAGATTTATCATTTATGTTTTATAAATGTCATACATCTCATTTCATATCTCTATCTCTATTCAATTAAATAATACTTTTATATTTCTTTTCAAAAAAATTCTTTTTTTTACCACTTACAACAAATATAAATATGGATATAAAAGAGTATAGCGGACAGAGAATGAAATGGAGTGAGTTTTGTGATTTTTTTAAGGAAAATTGGATTTAAATAATCCCAACTTTTGAGGGTTGGCCGATAATAATCCCACTTTCAATAATAATTCTCAATGGTACCAACTTTCACCCAATTTACTAATAATGGTCCTGTCGTTAAAATACTTAACACCGTTAAGTTTTTTATCCTTTTCTTTTCAACCCCAATCTTTAATCCACCATAACTTTTTCAAATCTTGATGAAAAGTCAATCTGTAAGTTGCTATGAACTCATGATGAAAAACCGAACAAAAACTAGATCCATATTACTTAGGTTTTAAAGAGATTATGATGATGAACAAAATCATTAAAGTTACGTTTTTTTTCATGACTTTAGGTAAAAAAATTGAGCATCAATTCCATTGTATTTGTGCTATTGGTCGATTCCGGCAGATTTAGCATGTTCTCACCAATCTACAGCAAGTTACGGAATTGATTTTCATGGAGTTTTGATCGGATTTTAAATTAGTTACATTGGATTAAAGATTGGGATTGAAAAGAAATCTTAACACCGTTAAGTATTGTAACGCCGAGACCATTATTAGTAAATATGGTGAAAATTAGGACCACTGGGAGTTATTATTGTCACACCCCGGTCAACGGATTTGGGTGTGAACGCGAATGGAATCATGGTCGAGGATACAAAGAACAACATCTAATATATTTAAAACTTCTTAACACATTAAGTCATTGTATTGCAGCGGAAAGTGATAATGGACAATGATAATGTCTTACATTTTAAAAGTAAGTCTTAAATTAATAATAAAAACATCGAACGGTTTGTTAAGATAGTCGGGACTATGTCTCCAAAAGCAGGTCCAATAGCATAAATAAGCCCCATTTGCATGTCTTCAGGAAGTGCATCAATTACCTAAGAAATCATGAGTTTAAAAGGTTAACATAAAGTTGGTGAGGTTCACAGGTTTATGATTCATCATTAAACATTTGTAAAACAGTTTTCGGTTTACTTAAATATTACATGGGTTTATTGTTGTGGATGTATGAGCTCACCTGAACCTTGATTTCAAATACTAACGGTTTACCCACCCATAGCATCTCTTGCCCAGAGATGTTAAACAGAGCAGAATAACTGACGTGTACCCCTTGACAATGTACGGAGTCAGGTTTGGAGCTACCAAACTGGGCAGGGTTGTCAACCCGAATAGATCTATTCACTAGCTATCGTTTCGTACAGAACTAATTGAAATCAATTAATGGTGGGATACAGTTGTACAAACGTTTATAACGATAATGTACCATAGATGGGCAATCAGTAAGAGAACAAGCAGTCATACGGCTAGCGGATAAACCATAATATTAAGTAAAAAACATTTATCAGATTTCATGATTTCTCCCCCAAAGTATAAAACAGTTAAAAGAAAAGGGGCCGTGAAACTCACTGAATCAGCAGATGAATGAATGAACCGTGAAGTAGCGGTAGCAAGTAACGTCCTAATTTAAATAAATAAGACATTTGCATAAGATCTATGATCAATTGAGTAACATAAGTCACCCAAATGATACCGGTCAAGTCTTGACGTTATTCCCGTTTGTATTCGTTTGGAAAGCCCGTTATTAGTATTTATCGTACAAATAAATACACGTTTTCAAGTTTATATTTATGTTAAAATAAATATAAAGAGAAGGCAATATTAATGAAATGAAATC
>JBCNJP010000010.1:91178601-91455012 GCA_039602395.1 Deinandra increscens subsp. villosa | reverse complement strand
CTTTAATATTTCTGATCTACAACCATACTTGGACCCGTCTGATGAGCTTCCAAGTTTTAGGACAAACTTTATCCAACTTGAGGAGGATGTTAGTCAGCTACACGTGCTTGGGAATATATGGGTTAATCGGGTTACTAATGACCTAGTGGATAGCTGACCAAGTCCTAAACCAACCCACGTTCTATTTTAGTCTGCCATATGTTTTTGTAATTTTTCATTAGTTTCCTTTTATGTAGCTAATCTTGGCTATGTGATTAACAACTGCATCGTATTTTCCTTTCCATATGTATTTGATTTTATGGTGAAGAAATGGCAGAGAAGTTTTAGATAAATTTTAAGTTTCTTTGAAACATTTAATTTCTACAGTTCCTCCTTAGGACAGTACTCATCAGGAAATAGTTGTTTGAGTTCGTCCCATGTCATGACATAGGCTAAGTCAGTTCCCATAGCATCAGCATGGGAGTTCTACAAAGTTAGTGCAGTATCGGTAACCGTGCACGTGGAATATTTCACCATGTACTGCTTAGGACAGTTTCTTATGCGGAAGACCGACTCCATTTTCTCAAACCAGCAATTTAAATCAACGGCGCCTTCGGAACCCCAAAAATGTGTGGGCTTATATTCATAAAATCCTTATATAAACATTCATGAGGGCCTACAATGTTAGGTTAAAACATTGAACACAATTTGGTGAAATTGGAGTCTGGTGTTTTCTAACCTTGGTTAATTCGTTCTTACTACGCGCCCCATCGTCCGCGTGACGTTGGGTTTGTGACATTTTCATATTTTCCATATTTGTTACCCGACGCATTTCTATTATCATTGCAATTTCGATCTTCTTTCAAAATATGCAAGTATTACACCAAATTAATCACATATTCGTCACCCAGTACATAAATGATGTTCAATTCCCTCAAAGGAATCTCTACGATTATGATGTTAAGTTTCCTCAAACAGCATTTAATCATGAGGAATTTGTGTTTTGATCCTTGTTTCATCATATACATACATACATACATATACTATTATCCATGCTAAAGTCATACCCGAGTCAACTCAACCCGAGACCAACGGTGATATTATATAACAACTCAAAAAAAACTATACAAAAAACTTGAGAAATACATTTACCATTATAAAATATAAGAGCTTATAATCTTGAATAAGTATATATTCTTTCACATAAATTGGTAATTTACCAATAGACAAATAGCCATTTTTATTCACGTCGATTACAAAAATATGCATTCTCTATTCTCAATAAACTAAGTATACACAAAATATGATATAATTAATAATCTTCATGTTAGTACACCTGATTCATACCCTCATCTACCTTCTAGAAAGCATTCAAGTTGCAAAGAGTAAAAGCACCCAACTTGCTCGAGTCTAGTGTGCTCTCTTGTCAAACTAGACCATATCATCCTTCTTACTTGTCCCCCAACCACCATTGGATAACTCAAGACTTATATTTAACTGATATATGTCGTACATTTCCCAATCCAAGGAGCTCATTCACTTCCCCCTATAAATTCCCAAGCAAAGCACTAGTTTTCTCACACCTTCACTTTCACAGAATTCTGCCAGATTCGTTACAGCAACTTCTGTAAGCCATATCTCCCTCATACTTCCACGAAATCCATCCTTTCTTATCTATAAATCTTCCCTTATGAGTGTTCTAAAAATACCAACTGACTTCACTTAATTTCGTTAAGAATTTATCTCTCTAGACAACTTTGAACGACAACTGGTCCAGAAGCTCGCTGTTGTGCGACCTTCTTTTCTGTAGCACATTTGAGGTACCAAAAGACATTGGTTTTACCTGATTCTTTTTCCTATCTCTTCCTTTTTCAAATTATTTCATTTAAGACTTAAAATCTGTACCATTTTGTTTCCTAAATCGTCAAGAATCGTCCTCCAAAGTCGACCTAGTTTTCTGTCAGAAACTGTGTTGAAACTCAAGAACTCTTCAAGGCTTCAAGTGTTGATCCAAGCTCAACCGTCATCTTCACTACCTTCTCCTTGCTTGAATACTGTGAGAAAACCTTTTGTTCATACTCCTTTCATACTCATTCTTACTTATATCTAAGAACACCATTTGGAAAGGCTTGTTGGTTAATCACTTCTAACTAAAAAAACTACTAAACTTTAGGTTACCATCATAATCATCTTGTGGTTTAGCCAAATTAAACAAAATTCAAATTTTACATAAGTACTACAGAAATTCTTTAGTAGTTCTGTACGTACAGAAGTACTTCAGAAATTCTGTAGTAGTTCTGTACTAGTACAGATATACTTCGGAAACTCCGGAGTAGTTCTGTAAAATCACAGATTCACTGTTAGACTTTAAACGGGCCATATCTTGGTTATTTCAAACTCAAATTTAACAAACTCAGACTCCACGATTAAGTTCGTTGAGTTATATTTCTAATGTTGTATAGTTGGTCTTCTAATTCAAAACGAGTAGCTCGCAACAGTCTCTACAAAACAGGTGTGCGATTCTGTACATTCTATTTTCAGAAGTTGTTTCGAGCTATCTCTTAGCTTTTTCTCAAAACATTATCTATAAAAAAAGTTTTTTGGAATATATTAAACAACAACCTGTAAATTTTGGTAATTTATAGATAACGTTTGATGTTTTAAAAATGCACTTAAAGTCACAGCTCATAAGCTGTCCAAATTCTCCAAATGATACACTAAATCAAAACCCAATATTTATCACCAACAGTCAACGGATTAACACATTTTAAACACGAATTAACTAGTCTAAGTGCGTGACTTAGACATTTAACTCATATCACTAAGAGTTAAGGTGTCTTTATATAATCTAGGACACAGATAGTTGTCTTCATATCACTTGGACTATATTCTTATCTCACTCACCGCTTCAGGTGAGTACTCATAATCCCCTTTCATTTTCAAGTTTTCGGATGGAACTTGTATACATATTCAAATATCAAATTATTTATTCATTTTACAAACCATGCGATTTCATTCTATATCTATGTGTGATTACATGCTATATGTCAAACTGTTGTATTTTATTCATCATTCATCATGTAATCATTAACCATACAAAGCCTACGGTAACAATGATAGATCTATTCGCTGACAACCCACCTAAATTTGACTGTATAGACGGCATTTGGGTGATTGAAACCTATTTTCATCATTCCATTAACCTGAATTTGACTGTATAGACGACATTCGGGTTATGGTACAAGTCATCAAGGTTTGATTATACAAAATTCAATATTGGTTTATTCATACATGCTTGAGTCTACATTTGACATGTGTATCACTTTCAAAATACTATAAGTATTATAACCCTATGTTTACTCAGCAACTATTTTTAGTTGACACTCTCTATTTTGTACATGTTATAGGAAGCACAGTTTAAGCCATACTTGATTGATGCTACATCTAGGATGCTTTGGACCTAGTTAAATCAATTAAGACTTTATCTTTATGTTATGGTATGTTTATTTGAACCTCCTGTTTGAATTGGAATTTGGTAATGATTAAGTATTGAAACTTTAATTAGTGTCATGAGCATATGGACAATCATCATGCCCCGACGTAAATTACACCATCGGTTGGGGTGTGACAGGGTTGCAGTAGTAGCGACGGTTTCTACAACGCGTTGGGCAATCGGTTCCTCGATCTCAACAGCGCTCAAGGGCGGAGGAGGTGAAGCGTTTCTGGTGGCTTGGTGTCTCGGCAGCATACTTTCGGTTTAAGTTATTAATGTCAACATAAAGGAAAGTCTAGATTATATGTGAATGGGGTTACTACATGCGCGAGAATAACTTCCATGACATACATCCATGATACCAAAACACGATGCGCGCAAGCACGACCAAGAAACAGGAAGCAGAAGGGAACAATCATACACCAATGATAACATGATAAAATGACAACGACAGTAATAACATCAATCATAAACATAACAATCATAATCATAATCATAATACTAGTTTCCATTACCACCATATTAACTGGTAGAACCTACCATACTCAAAAGAGAATAAGTCTTCGTCCTGGGCTCGCAGTCCCATCACAACAAAATATATAAATATCTTTCATTGCTAAACTGAGGGATCAAAATTCTAGATTCTTAGTCAAGCTATCTAGAGTGGTGGCGGTCCAGGGGGTATAGTCACGGTGGTGGTGATCTGAGCAGTGAGGTTCATATAAGTGAACACTCGTCCAGCGAATTCCTCTAGGTAAGCGACTCTCGCCTGGAGGGACTCGTTGGCCAACCCCAGATCGGTGTTGGCCATGTTGACACCACTCATATAAGCGTGCAGTGACTCCATAGCACCCAGTATGGCAGCCTGGTGGTACTCCACGGCGGCTACACGGGTCTCTAGTGCCGCTAAATTGGCCCAGGTGGGGAGTCTATGATCTCATCGTTAATCACCCCAAAGGCTTGCTCGTGACATCGTAGGCATGTCACCAATAGCAGTGGCCACACCGCCAGTGGCAGCGGCGGAAATCAGATGGTTCGAGGAGTCGTCTGAGAGACGGGGTCACAATGGTCTTAGAACACTCGATGGTAATGAGGACTTGTCGGACTGTACTGACGGTGAGAATATCCTGTTCTGGGCTAGACAGCTCATGGTCCTCGGGGAATGCGTGTACTCAGGCACGACTGTGTCTTTTTCAGAGGAATCAGTTATGCAGATGACCTATTCGGAAGTCATCTCTACGATAATAATCCTGGAGAGAACATAGTTAGTAACACGATAACAGCATCTAGAATAAAAGTTATAAATGCACCAGTTGTAGTAATAATAACTCGTATATGTAAAGCATAAGTTAACATAACCAATATGATAAGGAATTGGTAATGCGCGCAAACGGTAGCTTCGGAGCGGGTTATAGTCCAGGTTTGGTTTTTGTTTATTTATTTAACCTAGTTCGCTATAACCGCGGCTCTGATACCAATATGTCATACCCCGGTCAACGGTTTGGGTGTGAGCGAGACGGAATCATAGTCGCAGATATACAGATTCTACTAAATTCAAACGTCATTTAAAACATAATACCATTCATGTTGCAGCATAAAGTTATGGTGAAATGATATTGTCTTACATTTGAATAAAAGTCTGAATTTGATATTAAAATCATAAAGCAGTTTATTTAAGATAGGTCGGGACTACGACTCCGATAAAGCAGGTCCGAAAGTTACAGTGAAGCCCCATTTGCACGTCTTCCGTAATAAGCTTAATTACCTGAGAAATCATGAGTTTAAAAGGTCAACATAAAGTTGGTGAGATTCACAGGTTTATGACTCCACAGTAAGTTTGTAAAACATTTTACGGTATACTTAAATGTTACGTTGGTTTACTGTTGTGGTTGTAAGATCTCACATGAACCTCAAATTCGAATACTAACGGAATACCCACTCGTGGTGTTCTATCCCAAGAATACCGGACATAGCAGAATAACTGATGTTTGCCTCAAGACAAGGTCCGGAAGTCAAAATTGGAGCGACCAATCAGGACAGGGTTGTCAACCCAAATAGATCTATTCATTAGTTATCGTTTCAAGCAGAACTAATCGAATTCAATTAATAGTGGGATTTGGTTGCACAAACGTTTATAACGACAATGTACCAGAGTTTGGGATACGGAAAAGAACATGTAATCATACGGCTAACAGGTAAATCATAACATTAAGTAAAAAGCATTTATCAGTTCATGATTTCTCTCCCATAAGTGTAAAACAGTTATAAAAAAAGGGGCCGTGAAACTCACTTGATTCAGTGATGATGATGGATTACCGAGTGGCAATTAGCAAGTAAAATCCCGATAAAACATAAGACAATATGCATAAGGGCCCACATAATAAGTAACGTTAACCAAATGATACCGGTCAAGTCTTGACATGTAATCCCGTTTGTAGCGTTTTAAAAACCCATTAGTTAATCAGTTTACAAAATCAGTAAATGCGAACGTTCACGTATATAAACATTTATGTAAATTGAATACAAGTAATGAACATGTGATAACGTATCGAGAAGACCAGTTCAATCAAGTCTTGAACATTGTTTTAAATAATAATATATATTATTATTTTTAGGTTCGCTCGATCGATTGAATATTTAATCGCGTTAAGTTATAAATATATAACTAGGATTCATAATTATTATTAAAATAATTATTCTAACTCGCCGAAATAATTCTATTAATTTATTACAAATTAACGATTATATAATTTAAACACAAGTTAGGAAAATATTAAAGGTTATTTTAATATTAAATTCATGTTAGGATAATTAGGGTTTTAAGTTAATATAAATAATTATTATCAAAATAATTAATATTAGCAATCATGATGTTTCTAAACTCGTATGGATAATTATTTGTCGAAAATAATTAGTTATGTTTCGTTACGTCGTAAAACGTTTTTAAATCGTTTAAAGATTTCATTTCAATTCAAACGTTTTAAAAGTAAAACATTTGATCCGGTTAAAACGTTTTGATTATTTTGATTTATTTAAAATAATCAAAAAATTTTAAAATATGTTTTTCATAATTTCTATAAGTCTTTTAATTTTATTTTTATAAAATCATTTTTAATTAACTTATTTATCAAATAAAGCTAGGGTTTTTTTTTTAAATTAAAGACTTTTTATAAAATATTCCCAACATAAAACAGTTTCCACTTTTTGTATAAATTCCAAGATTTAGACTTTTTATGTCAAGTGACATAAATATATTCTTTTATCATTTTTGGTATAAAATATATTTTTATCCATTTTATTATATAAAATCCAAAACAAGCCTTATAAATCTTGTGTTTTTAGAAATTATATTTTTATAAAATATGACCATTTTATATATTAAATTCCATGGTGAGATTTTATGGTATCCAAGTAATTTTTATAAAATTACTAAATTAATATTTACCCATAATAAATTTTATTTAAAGGTTTTAATCCATGATTTTATGTCCAAGATTAAGGTAACATTTCCTAATGTCCAAATTAAGTCCATGCATATCTCTAAACACCATATTTAGTACATGATAATTTATCATTAGCAAATATCAATCCATAATAAGATGATTAATAATAAAAATTTACAAATAACAAACCTAGCTATTTATAATCCATTAAAACATGAATGTTAACCAATATCAACCATGCAAAATATATTATTTAACATGAAATCACCAAAGGATTTTATCAAACCATCAACTTAGAAAATATAACCATAGGTTTAAATTTTAAACCAACAACTAACATTATTGTGTTAAAAACACATGATGATCACATTGGTTAACAAGCTAATAGTCTCAAATCTTATAAGTTTTATGGATGAAAACATCAATTAATCACATTTTTAAACCTTACAATTTTAAGGTTTAAGAAGAAAAACAAAGAAAAGATAGAAAAATAGCTTGGTGGTTTCGATCGTTATAAAGCTTGGGTTTTAACGGTTTAGTTGTCAAGACTCGAGGAATCATTTGGGACGTTAATAACGTATAAAAACAATGATAATAACTGGTTTAAAGGAATCACAAAAGAGAGGAGTTAAACCGAGAAGGAAAAGAGAAATGTGGTGGCTCGTGGTGGTGTACGGCTACCCACAGCAGCGACGCTTCAGCCGGCGGCGGCAGTGGCGTCAGGAAACGGCAGTAGCACAGCGGCACAGCAGCAACAACTCGGCAGTGGAGGCGCACGGTGGTGGTGTGGTTGTAGTGTTTCCGAGAGGGAGAAATAAGAAGAAAAAGGGTGGCGGAGGTTGGTGTTCGACCGGGAGAAGAAGAGGAGAGGTGGGAGGTGAGTGGCGGTGGTTGTTAGTGGTGGTTTCGAGCATCAGTAGCGGCTCAGCGGTTCACGGTGGCGGTTCGCAGCAGCCTTCCGGCAGCAGCAAATTGGCGGAGCAACAACATCAAGACAGTGGCAAAAGCGGTGGTGGTGGGTTGCTTGGCCGGAAAAGAGAAGAGATGTGGGTGGTTCGGTGGCAGCAGCATGAGCAAGGTGGTAGTGATGGTGGGTGTTGTTTTTCCGGTAAAAAAGAAAGGAGCAAGGGGTGGTTGGGATTGCTTGATCATGAGGAAAAAGAAAGAGGAGAATGAAGTGTTTGGTCTTGTTGTTCTCGACAGAAACAAAAGAGAGGAAGGGAGGGGTGTGTGGAGTGAGGGAAATTGAGTGTGTATGTGGAGGTTGGTAAGGCTTGTGGATGGAGATGGTGGAAATCACCCAACACTATTTTTTCATAATGATTGCTAGATGTAGGTTGCTAGAGTGAGGAGGTGGTGAAGATCATCTCCACACTTTATAGTAAAATATCACTAGCTTAGTTTCATAAAAACTTAATATGTAGGTGATAGTTTGTATAAAAGTTGTCATGTTTTTATAAATTGGTTTAAGTACTATAACCGTTTATAAAACATACAATTATTTGAGGGGAAATAACTCACAACTTTTATATTTAATCAATGTATAAAATTAATACAAGTTCATGGCTAAATTTTATAAAAATAATAAGTAGTAACAAGTTTTATAAAAATTAACGCAAAGTTGATGGGAAAATATTATTAAAAATTAATCCATTGGGCTTGCACTTTATATTGAGCCTAAATGTTTAAAGAAATGATGTAATTGAGCCGTTCATCGGTTATGGGTCGTACGGGTCCAAACGGGGCACCGGTTCGAGGCCCGGGCCCGTTGTCCATCGGCTGGGTTTACGGATCGCCACGATCACTTGGTTTATCAAGATTATGTAACGGGTTAAGGTTTCGGGCTTGGTTTAATTGTTTTTGGCTCATTGGGCCTAGTTGGGCCCAACGGGGTATTTGGCTTAAGTCTTTACAATGATTTCGGTTTGTGATATTTTTATTTCTAAAAACAATTATTTGAGTCGCTTACATGAGTTTTTCAGAATCAGATATAGTTTTCAGTTTTTTTCACACGTGTTACGGTTTATGTTTTCAGTTTTGTCAGTTCGCGACAATCTTAAGCTCGACCGTCCAGATTATTTAAAACCGAATAGTTTTAAACATACGATCGCTTATCATTTTGCTGTGTCGATTACACAAACGTACTACACCAGTTCCGGATAAAATATGAAAATGCATTTTATATTTTTTTTTCTTGCTATTGAAATTCCATGATTGATCCATATAATCTCTATGCATTTTACGGGTATACGCTTCAAGGACAAGCGCGGTATTAGGTTTACGTCATCAGTTAACGGTCAGGCACAATAATTAATAGTTTAAACATAAATCAGATCGGTTAATGCACATTAATACTTAATTAAAAAGTCAAAGTAAACGGTTTCACCTAGATTTTCGGGCGAGGTGTCACACAAGCCTTGCTCGAGCTAGTCGCTCTAGCCCCACTGGAGGTGGAACGTATATTTTACTGTCCTAACTTTCTCATGCACGACGAAGGCATGAAAAGAAGGTGTTGCTACACTTAGTAACGGGGACACGAATGCTATGTTTTTATAAAACAATAGACTAGTTATCTGTCGGTATGTGAATCGTTTTCCGGGACTTGGTGGTCGTGCTTACAATTAGGTCTTCTAGAGGCTAACTGCTTTTCTTTTGATAAATGATTATTTATCTTACTTGTTATTCAAACCTGTGAACTCACCAACCTTGTGTTGACACTTTAGCATGTTTCTTCTCAGGTTCTTAGGCGGCATGGCCCTAGGATGCACGTTCTAGGAGGTTCATGCTTGGCACATGAAACATTTATGCATTTTTTTTAAAACCATGAACTGATGGGCTGCCATGTGCGCGAAAACTTTTAAACTTAGTTTGGTTTGAATTATGCTTTTGCTAAACTACTAATTGCTTCCGCTGAACATTTAAAAACTAAAACTCTGATCTTTAAATGGTTTCCATGTCATATAGTATTGTTCTGTGTGTTTGATGATTTAGATCCTGGTTTGTCACATCTCCCATGTGGTGATACTCCGTAGGCGGATTTTGGGGGTGTGAAAAGAACATCGACGTAAAGTGGTTATCCCTATCCGAGATAATCGAAATAGGTACACCGCGTCGGGAGACAACCTCTTTCAGGTAGATTTCGACAAGTCGTTCCATCGAGTCAGTCTCTTTGACTGGCAGGAAATGTGTGGATTTGTTAATCGATCAACTATAACCCATAGTATCATAACTGGTATGAGTCTTTGGTAGCTTTGTCATAAAACCTATGGCAATTATGTCCCCATTACCACTGGGGTACCTCAGGTTGTACTAGTAGACAAAACGGTTTCTGATATTCGGCTTAAACTTTCGAACATGTCAGACACTTGTTGGCATAAGTAGCGATATCATCCTTCACATTAGGCTACCCTTATAATTTTTGTAGGCCATGATACATTTTATTAGCACCAGGAGGAATAGAGTATCTAGACTTATGGGCCTCGTCCTTGACTAAGTTATTCAAACTTCCGTACGTAGGCACCCAAAGTCTATCCATGAAATATTGGGCTCCATTCAATTTCACCTCAAATTGGTGTTCAATTCCACACAAGCATTCACCCTTCAAATTCTCGTCCTTGAGAGCTTCACATTGGACATCACATATATGGGTTGTGAGGTTAGTATGAATGGTCATACCAATCGCACGAACTCGAAGTGGTTTGCTCTGTTCTTTTCTACTTGAAGTCATCATCTCTAACAAGAAACCCTAATCACCTAACCACCATTGATGACTATGGAGTCTTCGAGATACCGAATAGAAACTTGTGAACACATACGATTCAGAGTTCTAGATTTTACCTTTGTATTGGGACGAAGCAGAAACACGAGGATGAAGATAGTGCCCGCATACGACGACTTGATCCAAACCGGGTTTCATCGGTTGTTCTTTGACGAGCGGTGTTCACTGTGGCAATAAGAGTTCAAATATGGCTTTAGGTAATCGGAAGACAGTCTCAGGTGGTTAGACGACAGTGTATCAGTGGTGAAACGAGAGGTCGAAAAACGGGGATTGGAGACGAGATGTATGTCGACCGTTCTTGTGATCTTTGAGGGCAACGAAGTTCAAGAATGCCACAAATGGTCGTTACAATGAGGATAGTGATGATGGAATAACAACTACATGATTAAGGACCAATCAAAAACGTAGCCGATAGGAGATTGATAGCCGGAGGTGGAAACAGTCGACGATTACCCTAAGTCTTAAATCGATTTTTACGAATTGTAAAAAAAAATCCCTTCGCATTTTAAATTATTAAGAAATGAGTTTTGGTAATTACAGAAATAGTCCCTTTAGTTTAATTAAATAGAAAACAAGTTTGATAATTATCGGATTGGTCCCTCAAGGTTTGTGCCCATAACAATGAAGGCATCGATGGTAAGTTGAGCTCTCGGTATTAACTTGGTCGAGCAGTTGTAACGTGAGATCTTGGTAATAACTTGGTCAAATAGTGGTAACTTTGTTGAACAGTACTAACTTTGATAAATTCTCATTGAACAGGTTTTCACTTGATGTAAATGTATAAAAAATCGTTATATCCGTCATCTGTTGTACCATCTCACAAATACTTATATTGCTTCACTCCAATCATTCCGGCGCTTCAACTTCTATAACATTTCTTTCGGTTGATTTGCTAATATCTTAACACCAAAATTTACAATCTTTATTCTTGTGAATTACCGTTTGTCTATCTGAATAAAGACTTCGTATCCATATAAATATTTTGATCTAAAACGTTCAACCATAATTCAGAAAGCTATCTAGGGATTACATAACTTACAAAATCAACATTCATTACTCCATATGAAAAAAACGCTTTCATCCGATTACATCCTAAATAGTAACCAAATATCCTGTAACCTCCTTATAAGTTTGATAGTTCAAATCTAGTTATAAAAGCAATGATGTAGATTTAGAAATACAATTAAACGAATAAGTAACCTTCTAAATAAATTAGTAGCTACCCATTTTTGACACACACACAAAAAAAAAAAAAAAAATTGTATTTCTAGAAAGAAGTATTAGCTAGGAAGGAATCCACAAAGAGGTAAACTTATAAAGAGGCAGAGATAGAGACACGTTCAAAGTTGTAGTGCAGAAAAAGAGAATAAACAAAAAAATAAAAACGATCAGATTTTCTCTTACTACCCTCCGATGCTGCATCGTTTGCCGTATCTTTGATTTCCTCAAATCGGTATAATCTCGATCGCAAACCATTTCGCAATCACAATCTAATATCTTCCGATTCCGATTTCATTTTCAATTTCAATTTCGTTGTAATTTTTCCAACTCTGGTTCAGAATCGCGTATAGACTTTGATTTCTTCTCGATGATGTTAATAGCCTGCTTCGATTGTTATTTTCCGATCTTCCTGTAGAACGATTAATTGAATTAGTAGTTGTTATTAACAAACTGTAATTGACGATTGAAATTTATGTTTTCTGATGCAGAGAACTAATTGATTCAATTCGTGGAGCTACTGGTATGATTTGAAGTTGAGCTTATGTGTTTTGAGGGGAATTTGATTTGGTTTTATGATGAATTCAGCTGTTTGTGTATTTTGTTAATTACATGAGTGTTTATTGCTTGATGATAATTGATTTTATATTCTAATTGAACAAGTGAATGTTTCTGCTCTCAGATGCACACATATGCACTGATTCTGATACAGATGTTATCTGATTCTGTTTAACTGATTTTAATCTGTATAATTATTTCTGAAATTTTTAGGAGATTTTGTTGTGAAGCTACAAAGGACAAACAATGGCCACTATTGTTGCAAAATCCAGTGTTGTATCACCTGTTATGACAGTTGAAAAGGGAAGTAGGAACAAGAGGAAATTCAGAGCTGATCCACCGCCTCCACAGAAGATGATTTCGACTTCACAGACAGAATGCCTGACTTATGAATTTTCTGCTGAAAAGTTTGATTGTCATGGGCACTCCAATGGGTGTGAAATGTGTAATTTTAGTCATGAAAACACAGATTCCATTAAGCTTGATTTGGGGTTATCTTGTGCAGTAGGAATGGTAGGATCAGGATCAGCATCAGCTGACTTTGGGGCTAATCGAAATAGAGTTGAACTAGAAGAGAACGATGAATTTCATGATGCTGATTGGAGTGATCTTACAGAATCTCAGTTGGAAGAACTTGTTTTGGTTAACCTGGACACAATGTTTAAGAGCGCGATTAAGAAAATTGTTTCTTGTGGTTACACAGAAGAAGTTGCTGTGAAGGGTATTCTAAGGTCTGGTCTTTGTTGTGGTTGTCAAGACATTGTGTCAAGTATAGTGGAAAACACTTTGGCTTTTCTTAAAAATGGACAAGAGGTTGATCCATGGAAGGAACATCAGTTTGAAAATATACAGCAAATGGAGAAGTATTTATTGGCGGAACTGGTTTGTGTTCTTCGTGAAATCAGGCCTTTTTTCAGCACCGGGGATGCAATGTGGTGCTTGTTGATATCCGACATGAATGTGTCCCAAGCTTGTGCAATGGATGGTGAGGAGTTGGGTACTTTAGCCAGTGACGGGTCTTCAAATGGTTGTTCCTCTAATTCGGCTGAAACCCGTCTGGGAAAAGAAGGCAAGAGTTTGGGAAGTCTTCCAAATCCATGCAAACTGAATCATTCTTTGCCCTGCGCTCACAGCTTACCTTTAGAAGCACCTGGGATGGCTTCAATACCAAGTGTGCATAATTGTATGTCTGACCCACCAGCAAAGACAGAGGCTCTTATTTCAAAACCAAAGTCTGCTTTTCTTTTAGATGGATTTGCATCACAGAAAGGGAACCAGAGCTCTAATCCTCGAACAATCGGTAGATCGTTCAGCCTTTCATCCCAAAATCATGAAGAAAAGCCTATAGGGAGTCGAAAAATTAATGGCATTAGTAAGAGAGATTATATACTAAGACAAAAATCAGTTCAATTGGAGAAAAGCTACCGTACACATGGATTGAAAGGGGCTTCTAGAGCTGGAAAACTTGGTAACATTGGTGGTTTAGTTTTGGATAAGAAACTGAAATCTGTGTCAGAATCTACATCTATCAGCCTTAAAAATGCCTCCTTGAAGATTAATGATATAAACAATAATAACATGATCACGCCTATATTGGCTACAACAGACAGCCCTCCGGCATTATCAGTAGCAGAAACCGAGTTATCTCTTTCACTTCCTGTAAAAAGAAAAGATCCTCCAATACCCGAGGTTCCTGGCCTTAGTTTTTCTGCCATGCCCCTGCCCTATGACAAATCTTTTGGGCGGTGGATACCTCAAGATACAAAAGAAGAAACAATTTCGAAGCTTGTCCCAAGGGTGCACGAGCTTCAAAATCAGTTACAGATATGGACAGAATGGGCTAATCAGAAGGTTATGCAAGCTGCTCGTAGGCTCGGGAAAGATAAAGCTGAGCTTAAGACACTTAGGCAAGAGAGAGAAGAAGTAGAGAGGTTAAAGAAAGAGAAACAGACATTGGAGGACAACACCATGAAGAAATTATCTGAAATGGAGAATGCCTTGATGAAGGCTAGTAATCAGGTAGGACGAGCTGATGCTGCTGTCCGTAGATTGGAGGTTGAGAATGCTAATCTGAGGTTGAAGATGGAGGCTGCAAATTTACAGGCGGCTGAGTCAGCCGCTAGCTGTGAAGAGGTGTCGAAAAGAGAGAAAAAGACATTGATGCAATTACAGTTTTGGGAAAAGCAAAAAGCGTTGTTTCAGGAAGAGCTTATTGTGGAGAGGCGTAAGTTAGCTCAGCTGAAAGAAGATCATGAGCAGGCTAAAGAACAAAGAGATCATCTTGAGGTATGTTCATGCTGATGTATGAATTAGCTAGCTTTCCTATGTTTGCAGATAAAATGACATTAAAAATGGATTATTTGCAGACAAAATGGAAACAGGATGAGAAAGCTAAACAAGAATTGATTAATCAAGCTGTTAAGATCAAAGTAGGAAGGCAAGAAGGTGAAGTTTTGGCTAAATCAAGAGAAGATTTAACTAGACTAAAAGCAGATAAAACCCTTCAGAAATACAAAGACGATATTGAAAAGCTCGAGAAGGAAATCTCCTTATTGAGGCTAAAATCTGATTCTTCAAAAATAGCTGCGTTAAGGAGAGGGGTCGATGGAAGCTATGCTAGTAAAGTATCTGATGTTTCTCCCCCACAAACTCACACGCCTTATGTACCTGTCACTGTTGTTACTGATACTGTTGTTACTCAAGGTGTGAAGCGTGACCGGGAATGTGTTATGTGTTTATCCGAAGAAATGTCGGTTGTATTTCTCCCGTGTGCCCATCAAGTGGTTTGTACAAAATGCAACGAGCTTCACGAAAAACAAGGAATGAAGGATTGCCCGTCTTGTAGAGGACCCATCCAACGCCGCATATCTGTGCGCTATGCTCGTTCTTGATTCTCTATACCGAAATAATGAGGTTTGTTTCGTCTTTCTGTTTCGATATGATTATCCTGTTTATGAACTGAGCCTGCTCTTATGAGTATAAAACAAGTGAAGAGTTGAAAGATAAACAAGTGTCTAATATGGGATTTTATGTGATGATTTCCCTTCAGTTAAGTCAATAAAACCGACCGATGTGGTGGTTACTTTTTAATCATCTATTTAGCTTATCTTTTTCTTCTTATGTAACAACAAACTGTGAGAATCTGTCACCGGAAAACTCCTAAACTCCCATCAATACCCTATTAAACAATGGTATCTGGTAAAATGCACCTTGGCGTGTTAAATGTGCGGTTATGCATTTTATCTAATACGCCATAGACGAAGTGTTTCTCGACCCGTTTGACCTATGCTAAAAGTTACAGCATGTTGTATTTTATCTAATAAGCCATAGACGAGTGTTTCTCGACCCGTTTGACCTATGCTAAAAGTTAGAGCATGCGCAACTTTATAATTTATCTAAAACTCCCATCTCTTAAATTTAATTTGCACTTTATAAAAACTACACATCGGGTCCTTTATCCTTAATCTTATAATTTACCTAAAAACTCTCATTTTTTTTTAATTTAACTTGCACTTTATATAAACTCACACATCAGGTTCTTTGTCCTTATCTTTATATTAGGATTTGGTAAATATAAAGATTTATTTAGTAGATTGGTAAAATATAAAGATAAGAAATAATGATAAAGATCGTGATGCAATGATAAAAATACAAAAAAGTTAAAATTTAAAGATAAAAGATAAGTTTAAAGATCCTGCTCTAAATGCTCTTGATGGAAAGTATTGTAACGAGCGCGCGCGGAAGCATTCTACTCATATAGCCAAAAGTCTTTGATCTTGGGCATGGAATAATCCACAACTATGGTGTGTTTTAAGCGACTTAAATGAAATACCATGGACTCGAACAAATATAACTTTATGACTCGCTGCGAAAGTATGTCCCATAAGTCGATAGGTACCTTATGTGCGTGCTACTAAATTCGGGTTGCAGTGTGATATAGGTATAAGATTATTCACAACTTATTCTCTAGATTTAACTAAAAATATACTATTTTATAGATTTATCACTCATGTTATAAAAGTGTCCTACATCACATTTCGTATATCTATCCATATCCAACTAAATAGTACTCTTATTAATTTTTAAATTATTTTTGCTCATTTTATCACTTATATCTACTCAAAACAAATATAAAATAATGGGTATAAAGTTAAATAGTAATTTACATATATACTTAGCACTTATCTTTCACAAATTCTTGTGATAAAGTATAAGATAGGGAATGAGATGAAGTAAGTGATTTTTTTCATAATCTAGGTACATGGATAGAGTCATAGAGAGGGAACGGACAAAGAGCAATCATAACGCATTCTCTAACTCTAACTCTATAATTTATTATTTATAGATTTATCATTTATGTTTTATAAATGTCATACATCTCATTTCATATCTCTATCTCTATTCAATTAAATAATACTTTTATATTTCTTTTCAAAAAAATTCTTTTTTTTACCACTTACAACAAATATAAATATGGATATAAAAGAGTATAGCGGACAGAGAATGAAATGGAGTGAGTTTTGTGATTTTCTTTAGGAAAATTGGATTTAAATAATCCCAACTTTTGAGGGTTGGCAGATAATAATCCCACTTTCAATAATAACTCTCAATGGTACCAACTTTCACCCTATTTACTAATAATGGTCCCGTCGTTAAAATACTTAACACCGTTAAGTTTTTTATCATTTTCTTTTCAACCCCAATCTTTAATCCACCATAACTTCTTCAAATCTTGATGAAAAGTCAATCTGTAAGTTGCTATGAACTCATGATGAAAAACCAAACAAAAACTAGATCCATATTACTTAGGTTTTAAAGAGATTATGATGATGAACAAAAGCATCAAAGTTACGTTTTTTTTCATGACTTTAGATAAAAAATTGAGCATCAATTCCATTGTATTTGTGCTATTGGTCGATTCCGACAGATTTAGCATGTTCTCACCAATCTACAGCAAGTTACGGAATTGATTTTCATGGAGTTTTGATCGGATTTTAAATTAGTTACATTGGATTAAAGATTGGGATTGAAAAGAAATCTTAACACCGTTAAGTATTGTAACACCGAGACCATTATTAGTAAATATGGTGAAAATTAGGACCACTAGGAGTTATTATTGTCACACCCCGGACAACGGGTTTGGGTGTGAACGCGAATGGAATCATAGTCGAGGATACAAAGAACAACATCTAATATATTTAAAACTTCATAACACATTAAGTCATTGTATTGCAGCGGAAAGTGATAGTGGACAATGATAATGTCTTACATTTTAAAAGTAAGTCTTAAATTAATAATTAAAACATCGAACGGTTTGTTAAGATAGTCGGGACTATGACTCCAAAAGCAGGTCCAATAGCATAAATAAGCCCCATTTGCATCTCTTTAGGAAGTGCATCAATTACCTAAGAAATCATGAGTTTAAAAGGTCAACATAAAGTTGGTGAGGTTCACAGGTTTATGATTCATCATTAAACATTTGTAAAACATTTTTCGGTTTACTTAAATATTACATGGGTTTATTGTTGTGGATGTATGAGCTCACCTGAACCTTGATTTCAAATACTAACGGTTTATCCACCCATAGCATCTCTTGCCCAGAGATGTTAAACAGAGCAGAATAACTTACGTGTACCCCTTGACAATGTACGGAGTCAGGTTTGGAGCTACCAAACTGGGCAGGGTTGTCAACCCAAATAGATCTATTCACTAGCTATCGTTTCGTATAGAACTAATTGAAATCAATTAATGGTGGGATACAGTTGTACAAACGTTTATAACGATAATGTACCATAGATGGGCAATCAGTAAGAGAACAAGCAGTCATACGGCTAGCGGATAAACCATAATATTAAGTAAAAAACATTTATCAGATTTCATGATTTCTCCCCCAAAATATAAAACAGTTAAAAGAAAAGGGGCCGTGAAACTCACTGAATCAGCAGATGAATGAATGAACCGTGAAGTAGCGGTAGCAAGTAACGTCCTAATTTAAATAAATAAGACATTTGCATAAGGTCTATGATCAGTTGAGTAACATAAGTCACCCAAATGATACCGGTCAAGTCTTGACGTTATTCCCATTTGTATTCGTTTGGAAAGCCCGTTATTAGTATTTATCGTACAAATAAATACACGTTTTCAAGTTTATATTTATGTTAAAATAAATATAAAGAGAAGGCAATATTAATGAAATGAAATCAATTATTGAACGTCTTGTTAAATAATTATTTATTTAGTTCAATTGATTTTTAAAGAAGTTGGTATGTTTTCCAACACGTTAAGTTATATTAAAACTTAGTGGAAAGATGAGTTCATAATTATTGTCACAAATAATTATAGCGTTCATTTAAACGATCTTTATAAGTCTTAGAGTTTTCCCAAATAATTATTTGTTAAGAATAATTATTTATTTGTCGTAAAAATAGTCAATGGCTTTAAATATTTATAAAATATTCATTCCATTTTTAAAACGTCGTGAGAATTATATGATTTTAAAACATCACTTGGACTTATAGATTTTTCCTTTAAACGTTTTATAAAACGAGTCATGTCTTTAAATAAGTTTACGTATCCCGAAGTTATCGCGTATATCGCCGTATTGGTCACGGTTTTATTACTACGCAACGTCATTATGTCTAGATCGTTTTGAGTTTCAAAATGATAATAAAGATTTATTAAGTCTTCCAACATGTAAGACTTGTCTATATTTTTATAAAAAACATTTATTTTAAAAAAAATCCATATTTTAAAGACAAATGTTAGATCTTCTTGCCTTTTTATAGAATTTTTAAGAAATCTTAGAATTTATGATAAGTCCAAGTGTTTTAATCATTTGACATAAATGATCTTTTTATCATTTTTGGATTATGTTTTATTAAATAATTCATGACAAGAAATTGTCATCTTTTATTTCTTTTAACCAACCCAAGCCATTAAATAATCATGTGACATGATTATTTATACTTTTCCATTTATTAACATTTTGTTAAGATTATAAGTCTATTAACATATTTGATTGTTCATATCTACTAACACTTAGTGTTAGAACCATTTTATCAAGTTAATATGCAATGTAAACATATCTACTAACACATTTAGTGTTAGGACCAAGTTAGTGAAATTAATAACGATCTACTAACACATAGTGTTAGGACAATATTAAATAAATGACGATCTACTAACACATAGTGTTAGGACAAAATTAAATATAAACATAAATGCATGAAAGTAAACATAATGATCTAGGTGCACTTTTATACTTTCTTTTGATTTCTACAAGTGTTTCACCCCATCTACTTGGCTCTTTAAGTTCATAGAACACCAAGTAAATGTTTAAGATCTAAGAAAAGAATGGAGATTAAGAAGAGAAATGTAGATGATTAAGAAATTGTAAGTGTTTTCATGGATTTGTTATCAAGACTTGGTGGTAATTTGGGTGTGTAATCATGTAAAGAAACATAGGAGAAATGAGGGTAGAAGACTCACAATGGAGTGGGGAAAGAAACCGAGAGGAAGGAGGTGAGTGGCGGCGATCGGTGGTGCTACGGTGGAGCTGCGGTGGTGGTAGCGGTGGTGCGCTGGTGGCTGTCGGTGGCAGCTGGCGGCTGGTGATGGAGGCCGGCCGAGATGGAGGGAGCAAGGGAGGAGAGAGCAAGTGAGTTGGGTGTTGATGCAAGGATTGGAGTTGGGGGGGGGGGGGGGTTGATCTCCTATTTATAGTCCAAGTAGTGGTTAATGGCTCTTGATTAAGGCTTAAGTCCTATGGAAGATGCACACTAAAAACCATTGGACTTTGATGTGTTGTCAACACCATATTCACCCAACCTTTGTAGGTGACTAATTTTTATAAACTTTATAAAAGTCTAAGAGCTTTTATAAAATATGGAGGGGTTAGGAGTTTATAAAAATTATGATTTTTATAAATTTAATTCAAGCACAATTTATTATAAAGGTGGTGGAAATTTTAGGTTGATGGACCAAAACTTTTATAAAAGTCATTGGGCTAATCTTTATAAAAATTTGTTGGGCTAAAATCCAATTAAATAAAGGATTTGGAAGTGGGCCGAAGCCCATGCGCATTTCAGTTGAGGGGTTGGGCCGAAGCCCAAGGGAAAACAGTAGGGCTGGGCTAGGTTTTCTGTTTGGGCCGCGAGAGGGAAGAGGGGTCGGTTTGGGCCGGTTCTCGAGTGGGCCGCATGGGAAAGGATCGGGTTCGGTGATGTGTTCGGAATGTACCTAAAAATAACTATTAATACCTAGACCTAATCCTAGACCTAGACACACATAATTTTACCGAAACTCCTAAACTAAACCGAACCTAAAGGCAAGTGTACCTATCAGTGGCAGTATAGCTACAGAAGACCGGGATATCTGTCACACCCCCAAATGACCACTAACGGAGTTTATACCGTTAAGGGGTGCACGCAGACCAGGACCACAACCATTAGTTACAAATACTAAATGAACCAGAGTAAAGTTCAAGCATTAATAATAAAAATCAGTTTCTAAAATGTACGCAGCGGAAAAATAATTGTCTTAGCACTAACCACGTGCTTTACATAAACAAATCATTGTATATAAATTCCCAAGTTAAGTTTAATAAAATTTAAGTCTTCACGTGCCATGCCAACCTTCAGCGGATACTCCTCAACGATCTGCAAAAGTGAAAACCACACAAGTGTCAACCTAACGGTTGGTGAGTTCACGGTGGGCATGACATGCATTGGCCCGGTCTCGTAATCATGTTCATCAATATATAAGTGTTTGAATTTCAGAATATGCACTAGTTAAGTATTGATTAGTTAAGATTAAAGCTGTCAACCGATATCGCGGGTAGCTAATCCGGTTTCCATGCACTAAGGAAGTCGTACTAGGGCTGAAAGCTGACGTAACAGTGTGCGGAATTTGCCGTTGGTTTGTGCCTCCAGTTGTGTCCCATTTGGGATGCCCACAACTAAGAACAGGCTGATATTGCACTCCGTTCGGCCCCCGGCCGGTTGGCTACACATTTGTGTACCGCGGAGCAGGGTTTGTCAAACCCTCAGTA
Source organism: Deinandra increscens subsp. villosa (assembly GCA_039602395.1). Lineage (NCBI taxonomy): Eukaryota > Viridiplantae > Streptophyta > Magnoliopsida > Asterales > Asteraceae > Deinandra > Deinandra increscens. Next base: position 91,433,494 of record JBCNJP010000010.1, on the reverse strand, counting down.
GATCTACCCAACATCCCCTCGCTTTCCAGATCATCAGTACTAAGTTGAGGTCTTTAAGTTTTTAAGCATCCTTAGAAATCATGTGATATCATTTGGTTTAGACTTTAACCTTCACTAGTCATATTAAAATGTTTATTTCGGATTTCATCTGAAATCCCAAAAAGAATTTAAGTGTCATAATAGTTGGTTCCGGATTTTATTTGAAACCCCAAGGATGGACAGTTGCAAGTGTTCCCCATAAAACACTCCAACTTCCATAACAGGTACCCCATTAGGCAATACCTCAAATTGTCAGCGTTGTTTTCCGTTTAGTATGTTCGTTGTGACCCAAACGGGCTCACAAGTAAAGGGTTTGTGAAACTCACCTTAGGTTGCTCGGCTTACACTTCAATAATCCAGATTATGTTTTGCTAACGAAGACCTAATATTCACATTAAGGTCTTAAGTATTAGGTTGTGTCTATTCTTTAACTTAACGCCACTATGGCCCATAACATAGCACGTTGGAACTATGACACGACATAACGACACGCGGCACCAATGGTTGATCATAAACAAGGGTTCACATAATACAGAAATCATAACATAATCATATAAGTCATGGCATAGCATATAACACTTAGCATGGTGCAACACTTAGCAAATTCTATACAAACAGGCAGCAGTTTCGCTAGGCACATAACAGTTTCGCTACGCTAGTTTCGCCCGGAACTGGTGAGGCTCGGACTAGCACAGTTTCGCTAACTAGTTTCTCCGAAACTGATTGCTCAGTTTCGCTAGTTAGTTTCGCTGGAAACCGGCATAGTGTCGCTAGCTAGTTTCTCTCGAAACTGGCATAGTTTCGCTAGCTAGTTTCTCTCGAAACTGATTTGAACTTTCGTTCAGGGACATTGGTCAAGGTCTAGTTTCGCAAGCAATTTCGCAAGTAAATCATGCACAAAAATTCACGGCGACACTACTAGTTTCGCTAGTAGTTTCGCCGCATACGATTTCAAATAGTTTACACAGTTTCGCTGGTTGAAGATTGCCTTAGTTACGCTAGATGATCATGCAGTTTCGCTAGTCGCGAAAAAAAGGGTTTTCCAGCCTAATCAATCTGTTGGCCTCTGTAATGCAGATACGTTATAACTAGGCATAGATAATCATTCCTAGGCATAAAACAAACATTTTTATCGGCTCATAACATACATATCATCATCAAATCTCAGTTTTGGCAAAAATCACATAAATGACCTAATTTACCTAGATCTATAGCATGGATGATTATGGGACGTAAAGTTGATGACTTTCTGATAGATCTAACATGTACAACATCTCAGATTCAATTTCAAGCGTTAACATGAAGATTCTAGCATGCTTTTTAATAAAAACCTAAAGCAAACATAAGAACTCAAGGTTTGGGACTCACGGGATGATTTAGATGATGATGGATGATGATTCAGGGACTGGAAATCGATTCTTTGGTGACCTCTTTGCCTTGGCCGAAATCAGAGAGGAGAGTGTGTGTGTGTTTGTTGTGTGGTTTGAGCAAATGAGGCTATTAGGGTTTATTAAGATTATTTATATCAGAGGCTAGTTTCGCTGGCAGTTTCGCTGGCCAGGCGAAACTAGCTCTGGTCACATGTTGATCGAGTAGTTCAGCTGGCCACCGGGCGACACTACAGTTTCGCCCGGTAGTTTCGCTAGTGACCAAAAAGACAAGTTTTCCACATAATCAAGTATTTACAATTTGTCATGCAATTCACAATACTAAGTCATGTATTTAAATCACATTGCACATAAGGACAATAAATAAGCACATAACACATATGGGCGGGTTCGGTGATCAACCAAAGGTCGTGGACGTATTCGGCCTAGTTATGCATTAGTTACTTAAGTTAACACTTATGACGTAACTAACGGAGGTTGTCTAACGGAAGTTAACCTTGAAATTCTCGGATGTCACATCCTTCCCTTGTTATTGGAATTTTCGTCCCGAAAATTATTCTTGTGTTGTAGCGTTCGCAGTTTCAGCTGTCGTCGTTGCTATCGTCGCTGGGGAAAGAAAGCAAAAGTTTTAGGGTCGTCACATCCTCCTCCTGTTACAGGAATTTTGGTCCCCAAAATTAAATCATACCTTGAGTTTCCGTGGACGCTTGCTCGAACAAGTGAGGATACTTTTTCTTCATTTGATCCTCTCGTTCCCAAGTATATTCAGGTCCACGCCTTGAGTTCCATCGCACCTTGACGATCGGAATCTTGCTACGTTTGAGAGCCTTCTCCTCGCGTCCCATGATTTCTATCGGTTGCTCGATAAATCTCAAATGTTCGTCGATTTCCAATTCCTCCAGAGGAATTATTTCGATGTCTTCAGCCAGACATTTCTTTAGATTGGAAACGTGAAATACGTTGTGAACTCCGTCGAGTTCAGCAGGGAGTCTTAATCGGTAGGCCACCGGGCCTACTTCCCCAATAATTTCAAACGGACCGATGTAGCGAGGATTCAGCTTTCCACGCTTTCCGAAGCGTATCACTCCTTTCCAAGGAGATACCTTCAATAATACTTTGTCACCTACTTCGAACTTTAGAGGTTTACGGCGCTTGTCGGCATAGCTCTTCTGTCTATCTCGTGCTGCAGCTATCCGCTTTCTGATTTGGATTATGCGTTCAGCCGTGTCGTGAATGATCTCTGGTCCAGTGAGTCCTTTCTCACCTGTTTCGGCCCAACATACGGGCGATCTGCATTTTCTGCCATATAGTGCTTCAAATGGTGCTGCACCGATGCTTGAATGATAACTGTTATTGTAGGAGAACTCCACCAACGGGAGGTGAGCTTCCCAGTCTTTTCCGAAATCGAGAACACAAGCTCGGAGCATATCTTCTAATGTTTGAATGGTTCTTTCCGTCTGACCATCGGTCTGCGGGTGATAAGCTGTGCTCATATCAAGTCTGGTCCCCAATGCTTCATGCATAGATTGCCATAATCGTGAGGTAAATCGTGGATCTCGGTCGGAGATAATAGTCTTAGGCACTCCATGACGCGCCACAATTCGGTCGATGTACAGTTTCGTTAGCCTATCCATGTTGTCGTTTTCCTTCTACGGGATAAAATGTGCGGATTTGGTTAAGCGATCAATGATAACCCAAATTGCATCTGGTCGATTCGATCGATGAGGTAATCCCGTAACAAAGTCCATGGAGATATCCTCCCATTTCCATTCTGGGATCTTTGGTTGTTGTAGTAGTCCCGAAGGCTTTTGGTACTCGATCTTTACCCTTGAGCACGTTAAACACTTAGCCACATATCGCGCGATGTCGGCTTTCATATTTGGCCACCAATACAGGTTCCTTAAGTCTTGGTACATCTTATCTGATCCCGGATGTACCGAATACCTCGACTTGTGAGCCTCGTCCATCACGAGCTCACGGAGATTTCCCAGTAGAGGAATCCAAATCCTGTCGTTGTAATACCGGAGTCCATCAGACTTAATTTCAGAATTTCCATCTACTCCTCGCAGTGCTTCAGCTGCGAAGTTTTCTTCTTTCAGAGCTTCTCTTTGAGCATCGCGGATTCGATCCGGCAGTCCTGAATGAATGGTGAGTTATAGCGCTCGTACCCTTCGAGGCTTTTCGTACTCTTTTCTGCTTAAGGCATCAGCCACTACATTGGCTTTTCCCGGATGGTACTTAATTGCTAAATCATAGTCATTCAATAGCTCGACCCATCGTCGTTGCCGCATGTTAAGATCCTTCTGGTCGAAGATGTGCTGTAAGCTTTTGTGATCGGTAAATATCGTGCACTTGGTTCCATAGAGGTAATGTCTCCAAATCTTGAGTGCATGAACAACGGCTCCCAATTCCAAATCGTGCGTTGTATAATTCTTCTCAGTATCCTTCAGTTGCCTGGACCCATAGGCAATTACCTTGTCTCGTTGCATCAACACGCAACCGAGTCCTTGGATAGATGCATCACAGTAGACTACAAAGTCGTCAACCCCATCAGGTAACGAGAGAATTGGAGCAGAACATAACATGTCTTTGAGAGTTTGAAAGGCGCGTTCCTCTTTTTCACCCCACCTATACTGCACTCCTTTGTGCGTCAAAGCCGTTAAGGGTTGAGCCAATTGAGAGAAACCCTTGATAAACCTTCGGTAGTATCCGGCAAGTCCCAAAAATTGTCGGATTTCGGTCGGCGCTCTAGGTGTAGACCAATTCTTGATAGCTTCTACTTTAGACGGGTCGACATGGATTCCTTCTTGATTAACAATGTGTCCAAGAAACTGGATGACATGACAGAAGAGAGAGAGCTCATGACATGACAGAAGAGAGAGAGCACCTGACAGAAGAGAAAGAGCACCTGACAGAAGAGAAAGAGCACCTGACAGAAGAGAAAGAGCACACTTTTTCAATATGAAAAAAAAAAATGAAAAATCAAAAGGTCGTCTTATTCAAAACCCCAATTATGACATCCCTTCTCTCCCACTTCACACCTCGGAACGCGCCGTTCTTATATAGATAAAGTAGAGATAAAGGCGCTTTGACATCTTCTTAACCCGAGCACTGTGACAATCGCGACTTCCCAAGTTAACTCCGTCAACTTTTCCGTTAGTCCCGTTAGTTCCGTTAGCAAACCCGAGACCCGTTATTTGATTTATTTGTATATTGTTCATGTCTATGTGCTAATTGATGTTAGTAACTTGTTTTGTGAATTCGTTTCGTGACGTTATGTGTTATTTGAAAATTTTGCGTTTTCGGGTAAAAACCGGGCTTCGCGCGTAAATTGAAAATTTATATGTGTAAATGCTAAATTTACGTAACCCGACTAAATCCTGCATGTTAAATGAGTTAAAAACAATTAGAGATGTTTTTAAAATTTTTACTTTACAACTTTTAGTTAAAAACCCACTTAATATGAGTTTTATGCTTGTTTTGTTTAAAATAAAAGATGAGGGACCAAATATGTAAATTATCTAAAAAGAAAAATCTGCTCAAAAACCTCTCCCCCACCCTCATTCACGTATTCTTCTCATTCTCCTCTCTTCTTCACGGTCACAAACACACACATACTCACTTTTGCGATTTTGGTGAAATCAACCACCAAGGAAGTAAGATTCAAGGGTTTTAAGCTCCATCAAGGCTCAAGAGCACCAAAGGAAGCCCCCTCTTCACTTCATCTCCTCCTACCTGCGATTTCTCTCTCAGATTCGTAAGCCCTAGATTCCTCAAACTCGAAATTGTTAGTTGCATGTGTGTTTTTATGCGTTTATGTGCTAAATGGGGAGTTTATATGCTCCTAATTCATGTTTTAGGTTGAGATATGTTAGTTTAAGATTTAGGGCAGATTTGTAATGAGTTTTAATTCTGGAAATTGAGGGTTGGGTTAAGCTTCAAGTGTTCTAAATGATTGTTGGGTGTTTGGTTATGGGTTTTGAGTGTAATGTGCTTAAATGCTAGCAATAAGATGAGATTTTGCTATGATCTTGATATGATTTTGATATGAACGTGTTTAGGACAGAAATTACATGTTAATATGATTATAAACTTGTTTGTAGATGTTGAATGATCAATTGGGTGCTAAAACTCAAAAACCATAACTTTTGCAAACTCAAAAATTCTAACAGCTTTGACCAGAATTTTGGGTCAACTTGCAGCTGTCATAACTTGCTCAATTTTCATCGAAACTGGTTGATTCTTTTTCCCTAGTAAAGTAGGATGTCTTAGCTTTACAACGGCTACTCGCACACTTTCTAAAACCTCCGTTTGGTCATCCAAAACACTGCTCCAAGTTAGGTGTGCAAAGCTGTCTTTTTCTGTGAAAAGTAAACTTTTCAAATTGGTTGAGCATGCTAATCTTGTTTTATTGATGAGTTTGCTATTTGTAAATGATGTTTATATATTAAAAGTAAGATCTGGAAGGTTTGGTTAATAAACTCTAAGTTTTGAATGAGTTATGCAAATTTTAAACCTACTTTGACTATTTTGCAAAAAGCTGAAAATTGCCAACTTCCGATGCGCATAACTTTCTCGTTACTTAACTTTTTAAGTTGATTCTTTTTGAAACATTCCCTAAATGTTATGTAGTTCATGCCTGCAAATTTTTAGAACCTAACTCCAAGTATGGAGCAAATTAGGCATGCCACCAAATGGTGTGTCAAAGACAATAATGTTGATTTTTGCCAACTTCCAACACGCATAACTTTCTCATTTCTTAACATTTTTACTTGATTCTTTTTGCAACATTCCCTAAATGATGTGTAGTATATGTCTGTAAAATTTAAAGAGTTAACTCCAAGTAATGTGGATTTAAGCTATGCCTCTAGTTTGAGTGTTAAAGTTGACTTTCTGAGTCAACTTTGACCAAAATTGCAATTCTTTGAATTTCTCCCAATTTGGAACTTGTGTATGCATTGTATGACTTGTGTGACTACATGAAACATGTTTAGGTGTTAAAATTGCTATTTTCGTCCTCGCGACACCTCCTAACCCGTTTAGGCCATATTTACCCGAACAGGTTGATTGTGACCAACCTGTTGAATCTTTTGCTGTGTACCAACTGCCCCCTAAGGTGAGTTCACTCTCTTTATTGTTATGTCCAGTTAGGGACGATAACGCGCAAGTGGTTGCATCCGGTAAAGGATGGTAACCCGCAAACGGTAAGGTATTTCTTACTGAGTAAATTTCCGACCAATATCATATGTGACACTGAATTGCTTTTAAACTAAAAAGTCCTTACATTCGGACCGTTAATATAGAATAGCGAGGTGATGTTGAGTAGTACTACTGGGGATTGACACCCCCGCCCAGCGGTGCACGGGATGCACCCACCCGACTGGAGGTCGGACTGGGATCAATGTTAGCCTACCCTCCGTGGTCTCTCAAGACACGGGAAGGCAAAATCCATAGGTAACCCCTATACATTGTCAGCTTCGGTTGCGAACGATTCAAGTGTGCATAACTTAGGCTAGCTACCTACGATATGGAAATTTTACTGGTCTTATGATATCGATTGTGTTGTACCTGTCTTTATTCATAAACTTTAGGTCTACCTGTGACGGGTAGACTGCTTTAGTGAACTCACCAGCCATGGCTGACACTTGATTGTTGAATGCTTTTCAGGTTAGCTTGGAGGATCATGGATGGCACGGGCGGCGGCAGTACTACTATGGTGCAAACCCTTGAGTTAAAGAAATATTCAGACAATTTAAATTCCTGTATTTGTAAACAACAACAACTTTGTACATATGTAACAACTTCAGCTGAAACTGATTTACTATACTTGGTTTTTATAAAACACATGTTTTTCTTATATTACAATACTCTATGGCTTGGTTGTAATCAAATACTTGGATCCTGGTCTGGATCATACCCCCACGCGGTTATACTCCGTTAGTGGTAATTTGGGGGTGTGACAGATTGGTATCAGAGCCTTTGGTTACAGCGAACCAGAACATATTAAAAGTTAAAATTTCTGAACTGTAACTGTTTTTGAAAAACTTTGGTTACAACCCATTCCCCAAGAGTACTGCCCCGCGTGCCGAAGATGATCCTCATTTAGAATTCCTCTCTTGTGTCAGTATAGAAATTTGGAATTTTGGTAGAAATTTTTCTTTCCCGAGACTTAGAAATTTTGGAGATTTTGAGTCAGAAAATTTTTCTAAGTATAAAGTTAGCGAACTTATATTTTACTCTTAGCGAACTTGACCATTGGTCTTAGCGGACTTCATTGTGCACTTAGCGAACTTCATTGCACTGTTAGCGAACTTGATTGAGTTGTTCTTAGCGGACTTGAATTTCCTTCATAGCGAACTTGAATCCTTCTTAGCGTACTTCTGCTAGCAAACTTGAACCTTTGTTCTTAGCGAACTTGTTGGCTTCTTAGCGGACTTGACGAGGCCTTAGCGAACTTCATCCCTTCTTAGCGAACTTGTTACGTGCTTAGCGAACTTTAGTGTTCTTAGCGAACTTGTTCCTAGCGAACTTGTTCTTAGCGGACTTAAACAGTTTCTAGCGAACTTCAAGGGGACACTTGGAAGAATTTACAAGCATTGGTGTAGCAATTGTTTGTACCACGTGTTAGAATGCACATTGCCCTCCCTATAGTGTATATAGGACCATCAAGAACCCTATTGGAGTAAGACCCACCTAAGATGTAATCAGAGAGGATTTACTATCTTAAGCCTGTATACCATCTTTTTACTTGGTTACATCAACAAAACTTGAGTGATTAATTGTAAGTGCTTGTAGTTATGCACTAGCTTCCCGAATAGGGCAAAATACATTGTTTCTGATCCTGATATCTTTACGGGCTTGTTTATCCCTTAACAGCATTGTCTATTCTTAACAACCTTGGTAGGTTTACTTTCAGGCCTAGATCATGGTAATCTAGACTCTAAGACAATGATCCAACATATCCTCAGCTTAACTGATCATACTCTCTTATAACTCAAACAGGTGTCGTAGTAGACCCTGTTCGGGTAAGAACCCATTAACACATACCGAGAGTACCTTTATCGCAGTGCGTTAGTAAGGAACGCTGTTTAGCCTCGTATAGGGCAACATTGTATAAAATCAGATGATTTCTCATGAGATGCTTGTGACTGCGTCTGTTACCCTAAAATGTTGACACTCTTTTCCTTGGTCAGTTTGGACCCCGCATTTTACATCACATAGTTGTTGTATGATAATTCAACGTGAATGTGACTTTAGTAACATAATGAAATCAGGCATGTGATGACTAAGGATAATATGATATTCTCTCAGTATATGTATAAACATATGTGTATATAACGGATTCGTGATCGAATCAGATAATAACTACTCTTTATCTTTAAGTAAGTTGGGGGCATTGTAGCATGCCCTGCCCATACTCCTACTGAACCACTTACTTACCAAAGCGAACCTACGGTGAACTTTAAATTAGATGAGCCGCTATTCTCAGAACTTGTCTCCTTGGCAGTTCCCGGTCGGTTACCCTCGATTTAAATGACCACATTCTTGATACTTACATTTTGGAAACCTTATACTACCTCGTTGAACCTGGTAGCTAAAGTAAGAGGAACCAGCGTGACCATACAAGGTAAATTGCCGTTACGGGTGCACACGTAAATGTAATTTGCAGTGTATGGAAGCCCTGGGGAATCCTGCTCGGCAGACCGTCGGTTATAAGGGATACGACCCTTTCAATTTAAAATCTCATGACATCCATTTTCAAGCTTATGGGACTCAACCATATGGTTGAGGACATCTATCCATGTTCGTTTCTCTATCACACCCGATCTTATCCGTTTCTAGATATGGCTCCCAACCTACCAGAACTCCTTTAAAATGCTTGCGCAAATGATAACCCTGGTAAGACATCCTATCATTCACACCATCCGACGATAAGATCTCCCCTCGCTGCGAGCGAGCCGTGGTTAAACTCTTCACTGATTTTAATTTATCCGCGATGTTAACTTTGCCCCTATGACGTTGACTACTACAACCCTCCTTCAAGCTCTCTCGATTGTACAACCACTTCATAAACTCTAATCTGATGGAAATCCGGACCTCTTCAATGGACAATTACACCACAACCATTGGAACCAACCTTTCGGCAGGAAAATCTTGTGAAGTTCTACCCACTTGACTAGTAATCTCGTCACGATTTTAAGCACTTTATACCTCACTACAAATACAGTTTCACCCAACGGAGCGATGTTGGTTACTTCTCGAACCCGTGCGATCTGCTTTATCTTCAAACACACGATTCGTCTATGAACTTGACTCCCAAGGAACTTTCTACTCTTATATTCTTGTGTGACTCGGAAGGCCTTCAAGCCTTGAGCGATTGTGGCCCGTTAACCTCATTGATGACACTATCATGTACTTCTTCGTCAGAAGCTCCCGTACGACAAACCTTGATAACCAACACTAGGCAGCATTATGCTAGGAAAGTTCCACAACATCATACATCGATACCCATTGTCCTCATTCCTTCTTTTCTAGAAAAACCTTCATTGGAACTCTCTGCTTCTTAACTAGTCGAATGATTGACCCGAACTTCTGACACGCGTAAGGAAGTAGATTGACCCAAGATTTGACGAAGTCACGTTTGAATTTATTGTATATGTGGCAAGCTACACGAGGATCACGGGAAGCGACCCAAGTACCCTATATTTTTACATCCTATATGCAATGCGGCTTTTCGATACGCAGTAGACCTCGCGAAACCTTAACTAAAATTCGTATTTACATCCATTGAAAGCCAGGTAGTATTTAAATCCGTCAGCACTTGGTATTTCGGAAACCCACTCTTACTACACGTTTGCACTTTTACTTACTCTTGAGGGCCGATATAAACTGGTGTTCCATTCTTCTGTACGGTACCACCGTCGACACAATCACGTTGATATCGGTCAACCCAAATCATTTTTCACCAGACTCGTGTCAAGTGTATCGGATGACTCTCTTCAGAACGTGTAGTTGCAACTACCCTACACTAGCTACCCCGCCTTTCATCCTGAATCTGTATTCCCCTACTTGATATCATTCATGCTTCTACAAAGAAACTTTCGGTCATTAGAATGTTACCCTTATTTTGGATCTTTACCGGAGGGTAATATGTGTAACGATATATCCCATGTTGGCGAACCTCATTTTAAACCTCAACGTGAAGGACTACCTTATCTTTTGAATCCCCTTCGGAAACTCAAATTGTATTCGCGTTGCATCCGCTAAACCCTTGAAAATCGTCACCGTGGGTGAAGACCCCACCTACCGAAAACCTTTTTGTTGTAAAATTCAAAGTTTTCACATGTTTGAATGGTTTCAAATCTTTCACTCCCCTTCAACCCAAAAGCATTGGGGAAAAACATAAGATAGCTTATTTTTCAAGTATATTATCTAACAAGATTTGTCAAATAGCCAGGAATGGCCAGGGAACTGGTACACTCTCAACATGCTGGTAGTGTGGTGGGTTAGTTGCGGTACACCCTATACATAAGCACTAACGGCATGTGGAAGGTGGGATCAGTGCTGAACCTCAAATTTACCTTGAAATCATAAACAAAAACCTTATTTTGAGAAACTTCGTTTGATGGGACATTGCCCACAATATAGCAAAAATCTATGTTATTCCCGTTGTAATTTTCCATGTCCCCTCATGCATATTTTCACTAGAAGGGACATACACAATTTAATCAAAATAAAACTTATTGTTTTTCCAACCCTCTAGATTGACAGGGAACATCCTGATATAATTTTCCTACTAAGGGTCAAATATAAATTACGACCCAGATGAACACAACAACGTTTTAACAACTCAAGTTTTGTATTATAAAAGACAATTCACGTGTTCCTTGGAGTAACCCCATGACCTTTCCAGGACCCTTATCAACGTTTACTCGTCCCAGACCCGTACTCGTCTCAGTTCACAATAGGAATTGGTGAAATGTTTTAATTTGTCCTCTAGTTATTGCATTTCTGACATACCACGACTTGTTAACCTCGCGTACACCTAAATTGTCACCGACTTGGTGAAGTAGAGCACTTCTTTATGAAATTACTGCACTTCTTTATGAGATTTCTACGCTTACCCGCTATGCTAATGATACTACGATACCTTGCAGCGTCGTCTGCCTGTGCCTTTTCTGTAAACTGTAAGAACCACCCGATCTTAGCCAAATTCAGGGATGCATACCCACTCTCTAGATACGTTAACGTTCGAACCCTTGTAGCAACACTTCTTGCCTCTACCGTGTCATTCGACACAACACATTCTGTTATCTTATTGGATACTATAGCTGAAGACAACTCGGACATATGGTCACTTCGTCATATTAAACATTTCAATCTCGGATGTGGCGTCGCTGTCACATTTTTTAAACCTAACCGTGCGATGCGATTCAACTCACTCATGGAAGCGTTGGTTATAGAAAACCACTCTTCATACGATTATGCGAAAATGTTCCTTCGATGTTTTTTTTTATCATATATCAACCATCATTTTCCCGTGGAACAGAGAACTTGGACTATCTCATAACGATCCGTTAAACGATTAGCACTACCACAATTTTCGGGACGAAAATTCTTTAACATGGGGAGGCTGTGACAATCGCGACTTCCCGAGTTAGCTCCGTCAACTTTTCCGTTAGTCCCGTTAGTTCTGTTAGCAAACCCGAGACCCGTTATTTGATTTATTTGTATATTGTTCATGTCTATGTGCTAATTGATGTTAGTAACTTGTTTTGTGAATTCGTTTCGTGACGTTATGTGTTATTTGAAAATTTTGCGTTTTCGGGTAAAAACCGGGCTTCGCGCGTAAATTGAAAATTTATATGTGTAAATGCTAAATTTACGTAACCCGACTAAATCCTGCATGTTAAATGAATTAAAAACAATTAGAGATGTTTTTAAAATTTTTACTTTACAACTTTTAGTTAAAAACCCACTTAATATGAGTTTTATGCTTGTTTTGTTTAAAATAAAAGATGAGGGACCAAATATGTAAATTATCTAAAAAGAAAAATCTGCTCAAAAACCTCTCCCCCACCCTCATTCACGTATTCTTCTCCTTCTCCTCTCTTCTTCACGGTCACAAACACACACATACTCACTTTTGCGATTTTGGTGAAATCAACCACCAAGGAAGTAAGATTCAAGGGTTTTAAGCTCCATCAAGGCTCAAGAGCACCAAAGGAAGCCCCCTCTTCACTTCATCTCCTCCTACCTGCGATTTCTCTCTCAGATTCGTAAGCCCTAGATTCCTCAAACTCGAAATTGTTAGTTGCATGTGTGTTTTTATGCGTTTATGTGCTAAATGGGGAGTTTATATGCTCCTAATTCATGTTTTAGGTTGAGATATGTTAGTTTAAGATTTAGGGCAGATTTGTAATGAGTTTTAATTCTGGAAATTGAGGGTTGGGTTAAGCTTCAAGTGTTCTAAATGATTGTTGGGTGTTTGGTTATGGGTTTTGGGTGTAATGTGCTTAAATGCTAGCAATAAGATGAGATTTTGCTATGATCTTGATATGATTTTGATATGAACGTGTTTAGGACAGAAATTACATGTTAATATGATTATAAACTTGTTTGTAGATGTTGAATGATCAATTGGGTGCTAAAACTCAAAAACCATAACTTTTGCAAACTCAAAAATTCTAACAGCTTTGACCAGAATTTTGGGTCAACTTGCAGCTGTCATAACTTGCTCAATTTTCATCGAAACTGGTTGATTCTTTTTCCCTAGTAAAGTAGGATGTCTTAGCTTTACAACGGCTACTCGCACACTTTCTAAAACCTCCGTTTGGTCATCCAAAACACTGCTCCAAGTTAGGTGTGCAAAGCTGTCTTTTTCTGTGAAAAGTAAACTTTTCAAATTGGTTGAGCATGCTAATCTTGTTTTATTGATGAGTTTGCTATTTGTAAATGATGTTTATATATTAAAAGTAAGATCTGGAAGGTTTGGTTAATAAACTCTAAGTTTTGAATGAGTTATGCAAATTTTAAACCTACTTTGACTATTTTGCAAAAAGCTGAAAATTGCCAACTTCCGATGCGCATAACTTTCTCGTTACTTAACTTTTTAAGTTGATTCTTTTTGCAACATTCCCTAAATGTTATGTAGTTCATGCCTGCAAATTTTTAGAACCTAACTCCAAGTATGGAGCAAATTAGGCATGCCACCAAATGGTGTGTCAAAGACAATAATGTTGATTTTTGCCAACTTCCAACACGCATAACTTTCTCATTTCTTAACATTTTTACTTGATTCTTTTTGCAACATTCCCTAAATGATGTGTAGTATATGTCTGTAAAATTTAAAGAGTTAACTCCAAGTAATGTGGATTTAAGCTATGCCTCTAGTTTGAGTGTTAAAGTTGACTTTCTGAGTCAACTTTGACCAAAATTGCAATTCTTTGAATTTCTCCCAATTTGGAACTTGTGTATGCATTGTATGACTTGTGTGACTACATGAAACATGTTTAGGTGTTGAAATTGCTATTTTCGTCCTCGCGACACCTCCTAACCCGTTTAGGCCATATTTACCCGAACAGGTTGATTGTGACCAACCTGTTGAATCTTTTGCTGTGTACCAACTGCCCCCTAAGGTGAGTTCACTCTCTTTATTGTTATGTCCAGTTAGGGACGATAACGCGCAAGTGGTTGCATCCGGTAAAGGATGGTAACCCGCAAACGGTAAGGTATTTCTTACTGAGTAAATTTCCGACCAATATCATATGTGACACTGAATTGCTTTTAAACTAAAAAGTCCTTACATTCGGACCGTTAATATAGAATAGCGAGGTGATGTTGAGTAGTACTACTGGGGATTGACACCCCCGCCCAGCGGTGCACGGGATGCACCCACCCGACTGGAGGTCGGACTGGGATCAATGTTAGCCTACCCTCCGTGGTCTCTCAAGACACGGGAAGGCAAAATCCATAGGTAACCCCTATACATTGTCAGCTTCGGTTGCGAACGATTCAAGTGTGCATAACTTAGGCTAGCTACCTACGATATGGAAATTTTACTGGTCTTATGATATCGATTGTGTTGTACCTGTCTTTATTCATAAACTTTAGGTCTACCTGTGACGGGTAGACTGCTTTAGTGAACTCACCAGCCATGGCTGACACTTGATTGTTGAATGCTTTTCAGGTTAGCTTGGAGGATCATGGATGGCACGGGCGGCGGCAGTACTACTATGGTGCAAACCCTTGAGTTAAAGAAATATTCAGACAATTTAAATTCCTGTATTTGTAAACAACAACAACTTTGTACATATGTAACAACTTCAGCTGAAACTGATTTACTATACTTGGTTTTTATAAAACACATGTTTTTCTTATATTACAATACTCTATGGCTTGGTTGTAATCAAATACTTGGATCCTGGTCTGGATCATACCCCCACGCGGTTATACTCCGTTAGTGGTAATTTGGGGGTGTGACACGCACTTTGAAAATTTGGCGTAGAGTTGTTCCTTACGAAGTAATTCCAAGATAAGACGCAGATGATTCTTGTGTTCTTCCTTCGTTTTGGAGTAGATCAAAATATCGTCGATGAAGACTATTACAAACTTATCGAGGTACGGCTTACACTCGATTCATCAAATCCATGAATACCGCAGGTGCATTGGTTAGCCCAAACGGCATAACCAAGAACTCGTAATGACCATACCGTGTTCTGAATGCAGTCTTAGAAATATCCTCGTCTCGAACACGAAGTTGATGGTATCCTGACCGTAGATCAATCTTTGAGAAGTAACTTGAACCTTGAAGCTGGTCGAAGAGATCGTCGATTCTAGGTAATGGGTACCGATTCTTGATCGTAACTTTGTTAAGCTCTCGGTAGTCGATGCACATCCGGAACGTTCCATCTTTCTTCTTTACAAATAACACCGGAGCTCCCCACGGAGACGAACTTGGACGGATAAATCCCTTGTCGAGTAGCTCTTGAAGTTGTGCAGATAGTTCGTTGAGTTCACTCATAGCTAAACGATACGGAGCGCGCGCAATCGGAGCGGCTCCAGGAGTTAGATCGATTCCAAACTCAACTTGTCGGAACGGAGGCAAACCAGGCAGATCTTCAGGAAATACATCTTGGAAGTCGCGAACTATCGGGTAGTCGTTGATTTCTGCGCTCGGGAAGTGTCGAGTCAGTGATGTTTGCAAGAATCGCGAAGTGACCTTTACGAAGGCACTTTTGAGCTTTGAGATATGAAATAATTCCGGTCACTGTTCCACCCTTTTCACCTTGGACTGTTAACACTTCTCCTCCTTCGAGTGGAATACGGACCACTTTTTCTTGACACAGAATTTCGGCTCGATTCACAGATAACCAGTCCATTCCTACTATAACGTCAAAACTACCAATCGGGAAAGGCATGAGATCGATTCCTAACGTATGGCCGGCTAGTTCTAACTTACAGTCCTTCACTATTTGAGTTGTATCATGAAGTTTACCATTCGCTAATTCTACCGCATACTTAGCATCTAGGTCAATTGGTTTAGCCTTAATTAGTCTAGCAAACTTATTGGAAATAAAACTTCTTTCAGCACC
This sequence comes from Deinandra increscens subsp. villosa, assembly GCA_039602395.1. Taxonomy (NCBI): domain Eukaryota; kingdom Viridiplantae; phylum Streptophyta; class Magnoliopsida; order Asterales; family Asteraceae; genus Deinandra; species Deinandra increscens. The sequence goes on along the minus strand of JBCNJP010000010.1, from coordinate 91,417,473 downwards.
AGAATCAAATAAAACAGTAGCAAAGAAACCATTCAATATAAATTTACCGTTTATCACGTTGGCATCGTTGCGTGCTTCTCCTTGGCCCATGACAAAAGCACGACCTCTACCATTCCCACCATTTCCATTCCCACCGTTTCCATTCCCATCATTGTTTCCCTGGTTCCCATTGTTTCCATTTCCCTGCCTGCGCAATCGCGGACAATCTTTCTTCATGTGGCCCTGCGTACCACATTCAAAACAACCACGAGCTCCACCGTTGTTGTTGTTCTGGTTGTTTCCTTGCCCATTGCGGTTGTTTCCATTTCCCCTATTGTTATTGCTGCCTCCTTGGTTCTGACCGTTGTTGTTCAGCCTCTGCAAGTTGGTCCAGCAGTTGTTGGCTTCATGACCCAACTTTCCACATCTCCCACACTCCAAGCCCTTGCTACACATACCCCTGTGGTGCTTCTCACACTTGTTGCAAAACGGAGCCTTGCCTTTGTAGTTCCCATTACCGCCTTGACGGTTGATGCTCCCACTGTTGCTGCCATAATTGAAAGTGGACCTTGTGTTGTCAGGTCGCTTGTTTTGATACTGGGAGTTTGAGGATCTCCCAGATTGATTCACAGACATTGCTGGAGCTTCTTCTTCAGCCTTTCTTTTGCCACTCAAGGCAGTCTTCTCAGAGATTCTGGCAGGAAGTGTACCTCTTTCAACCTCCTGATCAGTCAATTTGTGAGCCAGACGGATGGCTTGCTGCACAGTGATCGGGTTGCTGGCTGTCACCAAGCTCTTGATTTGGGGTACGAGACCCTCCAGATAACGCTCGATGCGTTTGAACTCAGCATCTACCATGGACGGACACAGTGTTGTGTACTCGTGGTATCGTGCAGTGTACTCTTCAACCTCAGACCCAGACATTTTGGAGTTCAGAAATTCTCCTTCAAGCTTCTTGACTTGATCGCGTGGACAGTATTCTTCCATAATCAGTTCTTTGAACGCTCCCCATTCCATGTTGTTAGCCGCATCATTCCCAATCATTTGAATCTCAGCGTTCCACCAAGACAGAGCTGCACCTTCGAATGTACCAGTAGCAAACTTCACTTTGTTTTCAGCCGGACAGTTACACATGGAGAAGACTTTTTCTGACTTCTCAATCCATCTGAGGAGACCTACCGCTCCTTCTTCGCCGGAGAATGTCATCGGCTTGCAATCCATGAAAGTCTTAAAGGTACAGTGATGGACGTTTCCTGATGCAATTAATAGTTCGGGTTTCAAATTTTAAACAGGTCAAAATATATATTGCCTTGTGCCTTAACCGGCGTAATAATTACCATGGGCGGCAATTGTAGCTTGCACGGCAGCGACGGCGGCTTGCACATGCTCGTTGATCATTGCCTGCAATTGTGCAGGCGTCAAGTTGATGTTGTTTCTTCCCGCTCTTCCAGACATTTTCTGGACAGTTAAGGTAGCCAGTGTTCAGTCACAGTTATAATTCATACATATCCCATAATACGTATGTTAGCCATTTCCCGTTATCCCTCTATTAGTCCAGAAAAAAATTTTGTGCAAAATTGAGTCGTCGTCGGAGATTGTCGGAATTCATAAGTACTATCGTCGAAAGTCGGCCTCCCCATAAAAGTCACCGTCAGCATAGTCGTCGTAGCAGAAATCAGGACGTAGCGTGTGGCATCGTTTCGTTGTCGCTTTCTCCCGGAATAGTGCGCGTGTTATCGTTCGCGTTTCGTATTCGTGTGTGTGTAAACATCCTAAGGTCTTTCCGTTAGACTACTTAGACACGGTCTATATACATTCCTATATATAGGTATACATATATGAAGTATTTACTTATACAGCAGAGCGAGTATCCCAGGTTGGCACGTAAAAATTTTGTTTTGAGAATTTGTTTGTTTGTTTGTAACTAAGGTTTCAAGTTGCAGTTTCCAAATCGTTTTCAGAAAATGATTCCAGTTATCTGCAACTTATGGCTCTGATACCAATCTGTCACACCCCCAAATGACCACTAACGGAGTTTATACCGTTAAGGGGTGCGACGCAGACCAGGACCACAACCATTAGTTACAAATACTAAATGAACCAGAGTAAAGTTCAAGCATTAATAATAAAAATCAGTTTCTAAAATGTACGTAGCGGAAAAATAATTGTCTTAGCACTAACCACGTGCTTTACATAAACAAATCATTGTATATAAATTCCCAAGTTAAGTTTAATAAAATTTAAGTCTTCACGTGCCATGCCAACCTTCAGCGGATACTCCTCAACGATCTGCAAAAGTGAAAACCACACAAGTGTCAACCTAACGGTTGGTGAGTTCACGGTGGGCATGACATGCATTGGCCCGGTCTCGTAATCATGTTCATCAATATATAAGTGTTTGAATTTCAGAATATGCACTAGTTAAGTATTGATTAGTTAATATTAAAGCTGTCAACCGATATCGCGGGTAGCTAATCCGGTTTCCATGCACTAAGGAAGTCGTACTAGGGCTGAAAGCTGACGTAACAGTGTGCGGCATTTGCCGTTGGTTTGTGCCTCCAGTTGTGTCCCATTTGGGATGCCCACAACTAAGAACAGGCTGATATTGCACTCCGTTCGGCCCCCGGCCGGTTGGCTACACATTTGTGTACCGCGGAGCAGGGTTTGTCAAACCCTCAGTAGATCTACCCAACATCCCCTCGCTTTCCAGATCATCAGTACTAAGTTGAGGTCTTTAAGTTTTTAAGCATCCTTAGAAATCATGTGATATCATTTGGTTTAGACTTTAACCTTCACTAGTCATATTAAAATGTTTATTTCGGATTTCATCTGAAATCCCAAAAAGAATTTAAGTGTCATAATAGTTGGTTCCGGATTTCATTTGAAACCCCAAGGATGGACAGTTGCAAGTGTTCCCCATAAAACACTCCAACTTCCATAACAGGTACCCCATTAGGCAATACCTCAAATTGTCAGCGTTGTTTTTCGTTTAGTATGTTCGTTGTGACCCAAACGGGCTCACAAGTAAAGGGTTTGTGAAACTCACCTTAGGTTGCTCGGCTTACACTTCAATAATCCAGATTATGTTTTGCTAACGAAGACCTAATATTCACATTAAGGTCTTAAGTATTAGGTTGTGTCTATTCTTTAACTTAACGCCACTATGGCCCATAACATAGCACGTTGGAACTATGACACGACATAACGACACGCGGCACCAATGGTTGATCATAAACAAGGGTTTACATAATACAGAAATCATAACATAATCATATAAGTCATGGCATAGCATATAACACTTAGCATGGTGCAACACTTAGCAAATTCTATACAAACAGGCAGCAGTTTCGCTAGGCACATAACAGTTTCGCTACGCTAGTTTCGCCCGGAACTGGTGAGGCTCGGACTAGCACAGTTTCGCTAACTAGTTTCTCCGAAACTGATTGCTCAGTTTCGCTAGTTAGTTTCGCTGGAAACCGGCATAGTGTCGCTAGCTAGTTTCTCTCGAAACTGGCATAGTTTCGCTAGCTAGTTTCTCTCGAAACTGATTTGAACTTTCGTTCAGGGACATTGGTCAAGGTCTAGTTTCGCAAGCAATTTCGCAAGTAAATCATGCACAAAAATTCACGGCGACACTACTAGTTTCGCTAGTAGTTTTGCCGCATACGATTTCAAATAGTTTACACAGTTTCGCTGGTTGAAGATTGCCTTAGTTTCGCTAGATGATCATGCAGTTTCGCTAGTCGCGAAAAAAAGGGTTTTCCAGCCTAAAAATCAATCTGTTGGCCTCTGTAATGCAGATACGTTATAACTAGGCATAGATAATCATTCCTAGGCATAAAACAAACATTTTTATCGGCTCATAACATACATATCATCATCAAATCTCAGTTTTGGCAAAAATCACATAAATGACCTAATTTACCTAGATCTATAGCATGGATGATTATGGGACCTAAAGTTGATGACTTTCTGATAGATCTAACATGTACAACATCTCAGATTCAATTTCAAGCGTTAACATGAAGATTCTAGCATGCTTTTTAATAAAAACCTAAAGCAAACATAAGAACTCAAGGTTTGGGACTCACGGGATGATTTAGATGATGATGGATGATGATTCAGGGACTGGAAATCGATTCTTTGGTGACCTCTTTGCCTTGGCCGAAATCAGAGAGGAGAGTGTGTGTGTGTTTGTTGTGTGGTTTGAGCAAATGAGGCTATTAGGGTTTATTAAGATTATTTATATCAGAGGCTAGTTTCGCTGGCAGTTTCGCTGGCCAGGCGAAACTAGCTCTGGTCACATGTTGATCGAGTAGTTCAGCTGGCCACCGGGCGACACTACAGTTTCGCCCGGTAGTTTCGCTAGTGACCAAAAAGACAAGTTTTCCACATAATCAAGTATTTACAATTTGTCATGCAATTCACAATACTAATTCATGTATTTAAATCACATTGCACATAAGGACAATAAATAAGCACATAACACATATGGGCGGGTTCGGTGATCAACCAAAGGTCGTGGACGTATTCGGCCTAGTTATGCATTAGTTACTTAAGTTAACACTTATGACGTAACTAACGGAGGTTGTCTAACGGAAGTTAACCTTGAAATTCTCGGATGTCACAATATCGAACCCTAGGGACACTATTCTAGCTAGACACAACCTAGGACCTAAGAATGGAAATTTGAGTGATTTGATTTTAATGTGAAAAGAGAAATTAACTTAGTTAAAATTAACTACTTAAACTAATGACCGACAGCTGAGGAACTTAGGAGAAAACAAGATGAGAAAAGTACCACCTAGACATAGAATCCTAGTTAACATCAACAACTTCACTCGGCTATGACAACTCTGATTGAACCAGGATCTTAAGATACAACCTATAGAAAACCTACGAGCCCCCAAAACACTCTCTGGACGTAACTGATAAGATTCCTAAAGGTTGGAAAATGCACACTGATTAGTTAGTTCACCTTTTAAGTTCATCCTAACTGACAACTCTAAAGCTCGAACTAATGGTTCACCTTTTGAGTATCTCCCACTTCAACTAATCCTAATCACCTTTGAAACAATCTAGGGCACCTTAAGACAGTCGGAACTACAACTAATTACCACAATTGACACGACTAGCAAACTAGCGAAATTCCTAGGGCATTTCCTTGTGAGACAATGTTATCCTAGTTCATTAACCAATCCGACTAACCGACAACTATCATCCTTGTGAGCTTATTTAGATAGGCAGAATATTGAATTCAAGATGTCAATTATTAACTAATCCTATGATCTACCAAATTAGCAAACCACACTTAATAGCAAACACAAAGTCACACTATTAAACTACCTAACTCAAACCGAAAGACATTCGCAAGCTAGTCAAGAATCAATTAACAATCAAAATCCTAAAAACAATACGCATATGCATCCATTGCAGAAAATTATTGGAACTTAAAGAGTGTCAAATCCATCACAAGTGTGTCATAAAACCGAATAAAATCATTAATATCAAAAGTCATCATAAAGTCTAGGTGGTAAATTAATTTAGCCTAGACTTAAGTTCATGATCAAACACCCAATAAAAATTAAGTCTTGAGCAGAAAACATGATTATAGTTCAACCAATTACAAGAAACCGAAAGATAAAGGAAGAACCCGAGTGCTTAATAATTGTCGAACGATTAATCTTGAGCTCTCCCGTTCCTTCGATCGATGCGGATCCTTTTCTTCTCTTTGAATTTCGTCCCTCCTAAGTCTCTCTGCCGGCTGGAGTTTTTCTCGAACTTCTGCCGTCCCCCCTTTATTGTTTTCTTCGAAGTTGCCTTTATATAACTAATGTTGACCTAAATCTTGTTGACTTCCCATGTGCTCCTTCAAAGTCCACGTCCCCTTCAAAATAATTTTACTTAATATATCCTCCTCTTTTTTTTTCTTCCGTGAATACCAGCCCGCAAGCCGGTCCCAGTTCAAAACTTCGCAGCCCACTTTGTATTTCACGATAGCCCACATGATGTGGGCCACATCATGTAGTCACAATTCTTTTTTTTTTAAATGTTGCCATGGTTCTCACGTGAAATTCTTCCAACATATTAATTTCACACATTTCACAAGTAAGCCCTTGACTTTCATAATTAACTCTTTCTACCCTTCATCTTTGATGTAATGTCATATCATTCCCTCGGGCTTTTATCACAACCTACAGATAATTATAATTGAACAACTTTTGAGCACATTTGACTTAATAAACACAATTAAAAATAAAAGACTCAAACTCACACTAAATTATATAAAAAATGACTCAATTATTCTACAAAATATACGGGAAAATAGGACATATTTACAACACATCAAATATCCCCACACTGACTCTTTTTTCGTCCTCGAAAAATACTATAATGGAATCAGAACCAGGGAATCAATCTCTAACTCATTATTTCAATTTCAATTCATTTTTCATACTTAGCAATTACATTCTCAATCTTATAGTCTAGTTCGATTACCAGTATTTCTGTCCGATTAAACCCAAACACCAACCTTTCAGCCCCAAATGCATCAAATTAATTTATTATTTAGCGTATCAATCGACTAATGGATCCCACACTCAAGCCTTTCAATTCATCCTAATCCCATTTTTTATCTTTTTAGGCATCTTAATATTTATTTACACATATATCTTTTTAATAGTGGAATTGTATGAATGAATGGATGAATTTTTATTTGAGCTAATTTTTTCTCTTTTTTTCATTTCTTTCTTTTTTTTTCCTTTTTTTTTATAAATAGAATTCGACTTCACCTAGAGGAGCATCCACTGAGTAGTGAGCCCGATGGGTAGCACATAGGGTATTTAGCCCATACCTAACCTAGAGGCGTATCCTTCAAGTCGCTATCCCAAAGGGAAAGACATAGGCTTCGGTATTTTATTCTATTTTATTTTTAGCTCAAACAGATGGAATGGGTTTGCGGAGGCACCACTATTTACCGAATTCACTTTCGTAAAAAGATAAAAGTGTGCCTAAATTACTAAAAAGATATACATATATGAAAATATTAAAGATGCAAATTTTTTTATTAACAGTTTCGGAATCTTCAATCAACCTAAGACGGGAACCCACTAAAGTTTCATGATCTACATATCAATTAAGCATATTTTATTGATCTATTATTATTATGATGCACAAGGATTTTTAAGCCTAATTAGTCAAGTGGGCCTACCAATACATCAAAACTAGCTAAAATGCAACCAATTATAATAATTTAACAGTTAAGCATAATTAATTAGATAATTGAACCCTGATTGTACTATCATTTCCCATTATATTACATCAAAAATCGGGAACATTTTCAAAATTTTCAATTTTTTTTTTTTGGATTTTTAGAGTTTTTTTTTACGACACACTAAAAATAAAAACTAAGACTCAAGACGCAAGTCTCCCATCCCCACACTTAAACGACACATTGTCCCCAATGTGGAATGAGAATAAAAATAAAATAGAAAAGAAATAAAATAAACACACTAAAAATAAAAAAAATAAAAGTGCAAATGAAAAATAAAAATGAAAAGAAAAATTGGAACAAACTCCCCTGATTTCTGATTTGGATGAGTGACAGGTGAGCTTGTAACCGCGGGTCCTCCATTGAATCTTGATGAGCATTTCAACGCAAACATCATCGAACCTGCAAAACAAAAACAAACAAAACAAACAACTCGACGAAAACCATTAATCACGAAATAAATAAATAAATAAATAAGAATAAAACTAAAATAAAAAAAACAAGTTGAAACGTGATTACAAACTTTACAACCCCGGGCACTTGATCATTTCAGTTCAAAACAGTAAAAACACCTCCGAAACCATCCGGGGGCTTCTGTTTAACATTTTTCATAATCATGGCCATAAACATCAAATCATTTAAAATTTCTAAGGCCCCAACTAACCATACTCCTAATATCATACCTATAAACTCGTCGACCCACCGGTGTTTAAACCTACCTGGAATTAACTTAATAACTACAATAAAGCTCAATCTCGGGTCATTCTTACAATCTACGTCCTCTAACGTCCCCACACTTGGACTAAACACAAGATCATCATTATTACTAGCTAACTTACCAAGTGGGACGTCTTCTAACACCTCATCTTCCTTTTCAACAACCGGTTCTTCACACCTCAGCACGTCCCGAATGGAGATTGAGTACGGTTCATGCTTTGGCGCTTGAGCCTCACTAACCTCACAAAACTCTTCCTCGAGTGGGACGTTTTCACCTTCAACGATCGGTTCCCCGTACAACATCTCTTCTAGCTTTTGCAAATCACCCTCCGGGTCAAACCGATCTTCATCTAACGTTCCTCGTGACATCGTCGTCCACTCCCCACCAAACATTTCTACCATTTGTGCTTCAAACAAATCATCCGAATCACCCTTATGAAGCACTTCTTCACATCCGTCCTCGGCTACCTCATTTGTTGTTGCACTTGCTGCGATTTCATCCTCACACTCCTCATCCCATACAATGTTGGCCTCATCCTCCGACCAATCCCAAATTGGATCCGAAGAGTATGTATCCTCATCAACCATGTCATCATCCGTGGGAAGCTCCACATCCTTATCTTCTGGTATGTCATCTTCTGGATCTTTCTCCTCTACTATCCAATCTTCTTTTTCAGTGCTCTCAGCGGCGTCTATCGAAATATTATTTTTCCATTGATTCAGATCACAGTCAGCGTCATCCCAAATCCATTGGATACCCTGAGTAACCGGAGGTGGGACTTCAACGTCCATTAACGTCTCCTGATATCGGATTTCCTCAAACACCGTCCTTGATGACTCCCCCGTACGCCTTTCTCTTTCTTCTCGCTCTCGGAGGATTCTTTGACAAATTTCTCTACACATACCAACTCGAACCAGACAAATATCATGGTAATGGTGTGGTCCACCGCAGCTCATACAACGTGGCATATTTTCCTTCTGAAGCCGTTTAATCAACCTAAGAGATTCCTGTGCAACCTCGATGCCTCGAGGTAACCTAGGATCATATCTACTCCATGTAGCCATATCATCCAAGAATTGTTGGAGGTTAACTATAAAGCTCGGTAGATCGATTGCGGCCATGGCGAAAAACACAAAATAAAATTAAAAAAAATACAAAACAAAATAAAAAAATAATAAAAATAATTAGACTCAAAAACTAACCTAAAACTCTAGACTCAAGATGAAACCTAAAACTCTAGACGCAAATAAAATAAACCTAACAAAATTCTAGACTCGAGAAAGGAAATTCTAAAGACTCTAGACTCAATAATAGAACACCTAAAGAAAATAAAAAAACTTAAAATACTAGACACGAAAATAAATCCTAAAACTCTAGACGGGAAAGAAAACCTAAAACGACTCAAAATTTCCTAATAACGACCTAAGTTAATCTTGCTATTGTCAAGTGTCCCCGGTAACGGCGCCAAAAACTTGATGTGTTCGGAATGTACCTAAAAATAACTATTAATACCTAGACCTAATCCTAGACCTAGACACACCTAATTTTACCGAAACTCCTAAAACTAAACCAAACCTAAAGGCAAGTGTACCTATCGGTGGCAGTATAGCTACAGAAGACCGGGATATCGAACCCTAGGGACACTATTCTAGCTAGACACAACCTAGGACCTAAGAATGGAAATTTGAGTGATTTGATTTTAATGTGAAAAGAGAAATTAACTGAGTAACCGGAGGTGGGACTTCAACGTCCATTAGCGTCATCCCAAATCCATTGGATACCCTGAGTAACCGGAGGTGGGACTTCAACGTCCATTAACGTCTCCTGATATCGGATTTCCTCAAACACCGTCCTTGATGACTCCCCCGTACGCCTTTCTCTTTCTTCTCGCTCTCGGAGGATTCTTTGACAAATTTCTCTACACATACCAACTCGAACCAGACAAATATCATGGTAATGGTGTGGTCCACCGCAGCTCATACAACGTGGCATATTTTCCTTCTGAAGCCGTTTAATCAACCTAAGAGATTCCTGTGCAACCTCGATGCCTCGAGGTAACCTAGGATCATATCTACTCCATGTAGCCATATCATCCAAGAATTGTTGGAGGTTAACTATAAAGCTCGGTAGATCGATTGCGGCCATGGCGAAAAACACAAAATAAAATTAAAAAAAATACAAAACAAAATAAAAAAATAATAAAAATAATTAGACTCAAAAACTAACCTAAAACTCTAGACTCAAGATGAAACCTAAAACTCTAGACGCAAATAAAATAAACCTAACAAAATTCTAGACTCGAGAAAGGAAATTCTAAAGACTCTAGACTCAATAATAGAACACCTAAAGAAAATAAAAAAACTTAAAATACTAGACACGAAAATAAATCCTAAAACTCTAGACGGGAAAGAAAACCTAAAACGACTCAAAATTTCCTAATAACGACCTAAGTTAATCTTGCTATTGTCAAGTGTCCCCGGTAACGGCGCCAAAAACTTGATGTGTTCGGAATGTACCTAAAAATAACTATTAATACCTAGACCTAATCCTAGACCTAGACACACCTAATTTTACCGAAACTCCTAAAACTAAACCAAACATAAAGGCAAGTGTACCTATCGGTGGCAGTATAGCTACAGAAGACCGGGATATCGAACCCTAGGGACACTATTCTAGCTAGACACAACCTAGGACCTAAGAATGGAAATTTGAGTGATTTGATTTTAATGTGAAAAGAGAAATTAACTTAGTTAAAATTAACTACTTAAACTAATGACCGACAACTGAGGAACTTAGGAGAAAACAAAATGAGAAAGGTACCACCTAGACATAGAATCCTAGTTAACATCAACAACTTCACTCGGCTATGACAACTCTGATGGAACCAGGATCTTAAGATACAACCTATAGAAAACCTACGAGCCCCCAAAACACTCTCTGGACGTAACTGATAAGATTCCTAAAGGTTGGAAAATGCACACTGATTAGTTAGTTCACCTTTTAAGTTCATCCTAACTGACAACTCTAACGCTCGAACTAATGGTTCACCTTTTGAGTATCTCCCACTTCAACTAATCCTAATCACCTTTGAAACAATCTAGGGCACCTCAAGACAGTCGGAGCTACCACTAATTACCACAATTGACACAACTAGCAAACTAGCGAAATTCCTAGGGCATTTCCTTGTGAGACAATGTTATCCTAGTTCATTAACCAATCCGACTAACCGACAACTATCATCCTTGTGAGCTTATTTAGATAGGCAGAATATTGAATTCAAGATGTCAATTATTAACTAATCCTATGATCTATCAAATTAGCAAACCACACTTAATAGCAAACACAAAGTCACACTATTAAACTACCTAACTCAAACCGAAAGACATTCGCAAGCTAGTCAAGAATCAATTGACAATCAAAATCCTAAAAACAATACGCATATGCATCCATTGCAGAAAATTATTGGAATTTAAAGAGTGTCAAATCCATCACAAGTGTGTCATAAAACCGAATAAAATCATTAATATCAAAAGTCATCATAAAGTCTAGGTGGTAAATTAATTTAGCCTAGACTTGAGTTCATGATCAAACACCCAATAAAAATTAAGTCTTGAGCAGAAAACATGATTATAGTTCAACCAATTACAAGAAACCCAAAGATAGAGGAAGAACCCGAGTGCTTAATAATTGTCGAACGACTAATCTTGAGCTCTCCCGTGCCTTCGATCGATGCGGATTCTTTTCTTCTCTCTGAATTTCGTCCCTCCTAAGTCTCTCTGTCGGCTGGAGTTTTTCTCAAACTTCTGCCGTCCCCCCTTTATTGTTTTCTTCGAAGTTGCCTTTATATAACTAATGTTGACCTAAATCTTGTTGACTTCCCATGTGCTCCTTCAAAGTCCACGTCCCCTTCAAAATAATTTTACTTAATATATCCTCCTCTTTTTTTTCTTCCGTGAATACTAGCCCGCAAGCCGGTCCTAGTTCAAAACTTCGCAGCCCACTTTGTATTTCACGATAGCCCACATCATGTAGTCACAATTCTTTTTTATTTTAAATGTTTCCATGGTTCTCACGTGAAATTCTTCCAACATATTAATTTCACACATTTCACAAGTAAGCCCTTGACTTTCATAATTAACTCTTTATACCCTTCATCTTTGATGTAATGTCATATCATTCCCTTGGGCTTTTATCACAACCTACAGATAATTATAATTGAACAACTTTTGAGCACATTTGACTTAATAAACACAATTAAAAATAAAAGACTCAAACTCACACTAAATTATATAAAAAATGACTCAATTATTCTACAAAATATACGGGAAAATAGGACATATTTACAACACATCATTCGGCCCAAGGCCGTTGGGCCGTGGGTTGGGCCTCCGGGTTGGCTCGAACGATCGGTTAGTCAGGTTGAGTCATCGGATCGAGTTTCGGGTTTGTTCGGATTATTTTGGGCTTATTGGGCCTAACCGGGCCCAATAGGGTTAACGGTTATATCGTTTGGCTAAGTCTTGACAACGACAAGTTTTTGAATTTATTTTTCGTTCACATAAACAGTTTTAGTTTGTTTGACATGATTTGTTTTTTTGTTTTTTTTTTCTCAAGTTGATCCGGTTTGGTACGCGTGAATGCAACGAAGACTGTTTCGTTTGTTCGCGTCAGTTTTAAGCTCGACTACCATGAGTGATTAGAATCCCAGTTGTTTCTAGTCACGTAATCGCTTAAAATGTTCCCGTGTCGATGGTGAATATCCGTGACACATGTTTAAGAAAAATATAAAAAGTATATTTTTATATTTTTTTTCTTATTGTTAAAATTCCATAAATTTCTTAATGGTCTTTCATGTTTATTAGGGCGCGTTTTCCAATACAAACGTGGGAATCAATTTATGTCCGGTTTTTCATTGGTTACGTACAGTTACCGAACAGTTAATCATAGATAAGATAAGCACATAAGGTCTAATCTAAGGTCAAAGTAAGGGGCGTTGACTTGACTTTTGGACGGGGTGTCACAATTATTAAAAGTGAGATTATTATTGGCCAACCCTCAAAAGTTGGGATTATTTAAATTCAATTTTCCTTTTCTTTATAATTAAAAGAATGAGATAGGGAATGGGTGGTAAATGCTCTAACATGACAATCATATTCAACTTTAGAGTAAATTACCCTTTTTGTCCTCGAGATTTGGTCCAAGTCATAGTTTTAATCTAAACTTCTAGAAAAAACATTTCAGTCCATTAGTTTCAGTTTATATTTTGGTTTTTATTTTTGGACGGCAATCTGTCGGTTACCGAGGGCCTAGACGTCCCGAGATTGAACCCCCTTAGGAACGACCCGACAAGGCGATATCTGATGGTGCACGAATGGAGGAAACCACAACAGCTGTGTAAAACCCCCACCCCTTAAGGTTGCCCTGGGAGTCGATACCTTGACCTCCCATTGCTGGTGGTCGCGGTGGTACCATTGAGACAGAAGCTCGTTGGTTTATATTTTGGTTTTGGTTCAACTACTAACCCCATTTATTTATTATGTTAACTTTTATAAAAAGACTAAGCTACCCCTCATTGATTAAATAAATTAGTTAACACAATTAAAAAAGATAGTTAAATCTTGAGCCAATTCAACTAAATAAATTAATCTAGTCCATAGTTAAATCTTGAGCCAATTCAACTAAATAAATTAATCTAGTCCAACCCATTGGCATCTACTTGAAAATTTAGAGCCACCTCCACCTCCACCTCCAAAACTCATTGTCACCTGCTCTCTTTCGTAACAATGGAGGTTGGATAAAAAATCAGGCGGAGTCGGACTCGTATATGGGGGGGGGGGGGGGGGGCTCGTCGGGCCCTAACTAAGTTTCGCCCTGCTTCTCCGATAGAAAGATGCAAACATGAGATTTAGAAAGAGACTAAACAAGTGTTTTCGAATGAGAGTCCTAAATAACTTTTCATGAGTGTATTTTTATCACGAATGATGGTGATGAGGAATTGTTTTTGTGTGGAGGTGGGTCTGCGGGTGGGAGATTTGATGGTTGTGACAAAGGAGAAACGAATAGAGCTTTTGTCTTTGACTTATGAGAGAGATTAGGTGTTTCTTTTCAGAATAAGAAGGCTCAGAATAAGAAAGACCGGAGAGAAACGGATTGGGTTGCAGTCGGTGGTGTTTTGGAAATTGGAAGTGACGACTGGATATTACACTTTCTCGTGAGATTAGCTAGAGAGAGAGTAGAAAGTGGGAAAGGAAAAAAGAAAGGGAATCTTTTCATATATATATATATATATATATATATATATATATATATAGAGAGAGAGAGAGAGAGAGAGAGAGAGAGAGAGAGAGAAAGGTTAAAATGAAAACTAGGTTAAGTTGTGAAAACTTGGAAAACTCATTCTCAACCCTTGATCTTCATGATCTAATGGATGAGATTTTTTCTTGTATTTTTCATTTAAATTAATTCACCCTTTTCTTTATTTTTAGTTGGCAAGGGCATAATAGGAATTTGTAAAAAGCTTCTGCAGCCTCCTGTACTTGCAGACCCTCTGCATACTTATCAAATCTCTCATCCATCTCTCTCTATTTTCAAATTTACTCTCCTCCATGTCTAATGAACCCACCACCATCACCAACTTTGAAGATCTGAGTCATCAAAGAAACCCAACTTACGAACATCATTGAGTCAGAGGTGGTGACCAGAAGTTGAGCCATTGCGACCGTTGATTCGTGACTGTTGAGCCGTTCAAGCCATCGTCTCCACATCTCCAACCGTCGCTTCACCGCCACTATCATGTCCTCCTACCGTCCATGGAAGCTCCGATCTTCCGTCACCATTGCAAGTTATGCGGCGTTGTTCCACCACCAACATGAGCCATCGCCATCGCATATGGAATAATTGGTTTCCAGATCTGAAAGGTACGAGGGTAAGAGAGAAGAATCCAGACAACGACTGAGCTAATAGGCACGGCGGAGGTTCGCCGCCTCAGACTGTTGCTCATAGCCTTCGGCGTTGGCTGCGGTGACCCCAAAAAGTCCAGCGGTTCTAAGTTGCAGGTATATCTTCTTATCTTTGTATCTAACACCTTATATTTTTATTCAAGATTTGTTCTAAATATGGAGAACATAGTTTTAGACATTTTGCCTAAATTGGTTTGTTGTAATCCTACTATTGAAATAAAAAAAAGATTTATTCAATTTATTATTTTGGGAGAGATGAAGAGATGATCCATATGATCCGAGAGATTTCGAGTGATTAAAATTTAGATATTTAAACTAAATTTACCCTTCTGCCCTTGTTTCTTGATTTATTTTACATAAACCCAACTGAAGATTATTTTTAATTACATCGATATGAACCACTTTTTATTTATAATATTTTTATTGTATAATAATTAAGTTAATTTTCTAAAAGAGTTATTTTTATTATGGATTTTGAAATTGTGTCATAAATTTTGTTAACTAATATTACATATGTATTTTGAATCATGATGTAATAACTAATATTGCATATGTAAATTTACTGACATGCCACATCTCATTATCTGTGTAATTTTACATATGTAACATGTTACATCTCATAATTATGCTCCATATGCAAGTTAACATATGTACTTATAGTAGAGCTTGTCCGGAATTTTAATGATCTAAATGTACTGATGTAAATCTTTTAACGATGTTACATATGTATATTTACATATGAAACATATGTGACGATGTTACATATGTAACTTTACTTATGTACTTATGGTAAATCTTGTCAAAACTTTTAACGATGTTACATATGTAACTTTACCTACGTAACATATTTAACATTGTTACATATGTAATTTAACTATGTACTTATGGTAAATATTGTCAGAATTTTTAACGATGTAACATATGTAATTTTACCTATGTAACATGTTACATCTCATTATCTATGTAATTTTACATATGTAAATGTACTTACGTAAATATTTAAGAGTATATTTAATAAAATGTTTGTCTATATAACATGTGTAAGGTTTTATGTATATTAATTGATGAGCTTGTTTTTTCGTAGGTGAAAAGATTTTCGTGTCAAAGATGATGATTTTCGTGTCAAAGATGATAATTAAAAGATGTATTTTTGTTAGTTTTGTTATATTTTCGTTACGTTTAATATTGATTGTAATGGCTTCTTATAAATTAATAAAAAAATTGATTGTAGTGGTTTCTTTTAAATTAATAAAAATATATTTTCTTTTGTATTATTAATAAAAAAAATAATAATTTGTATGTATAAAATTGTGAAAATAAGATTAAAAAATATGTATAAATATTAGTAAATATGAGATAGAAAAAGAAAAAGTATATTGAGATTTGAAAAAGTAAGAAAGAAAATGATTATTGGAAAAAAAAAATAATGTTGTCATGTCATGTAGTTATCTTCAAAAGTTAAAAATATTGCAATTGATAAAATTGCCCTTTGTTTTCATAGTTTGCATAAAAGTTTGGTTTTCAAAGTAACCATCCCCTATATATATATATATATATATATATATATATATATATATATATATATATATATATATATATATATAGGGAAGGGTTCCGTGTAGACCCCTTAAATTTTATAGACCCCGTAGACCCCTATAAAACTCAATAGAAATAAAACTCAGTGTTGTAAATTTGGTTTTTTTATTACGATAAGCTTTTAAGAACCAAAAAAATAAATAAATAAATTTAAAAAAAACAAAAAACATTAAAAATCGAACATTTTAAGACAATGAGTTGTAAAATAATGAGTTTTAAACGCAACACTGAGTTTTATTGAGTTTTAAACTCATTGATTTTAAAACTCATTGTCTTAAAATGTTCAATTTTTAATGTTTTTCGTTTTTCTTTTTTAGTAATTGTCTTTTTTTGTTCTTAAAAGCTTATCGCAAATTAAAAAAAAACTAAATTAATAAAACTGAGTTTTATTTTTAGTGAGTTTTAATGAGTTTTATAAGGGGTCTATGGGGTCTACAAAAAATAAGGGGTCTACACGGATCTTTTACCTATATATATATATATATATATATAGAATTGGGGTAGAATACATCCACCAAATTTCCTACATCCTCTACATCCACTCCCTATTTTAAAAAAAAAACACCAAAAAAACACTTTCTTTAAAAAATTTTTTTTAAGACATCATATGTCAAATCGCTATATATTCTTTCTGGAACACTTTTTCTTTTAATTTTTACGGCGTTTTTATTATTTTTTCAAAAATAAGCCAAAAAATACAAAAAAAATAATAATAATTTTTTTTTTCAAAAAAATGTGTGTTTTGGTGCGTCTAGAAGAATGGTGTTTTTAGAAAAAAATAATTAAAATTTTTTTTTATGTTTTTTTTTGAAAAAAATAAACCGAAAAAAACACCAAAAAAAAAAACACCACAATTAAAAAAAAAAGTGTTATAGAAAGCTAACATAGCGATTAGAGGTGTAGTGTTTAAAAAAAAAAATTTGTTAAAAAGTGTTTTTTGTGAAAAAAATGTGGATGTAGTGGATGTAGAGTTTTTGGTAGATGTAGAATAACTCACCTCTATATATATATATATATATATATATATATATATATATATATATATATATACGAAAACACTTTTTATTGCGAAAACGCGTAAACACATATTAAAACCTA
Organism: Deinandra increscens subsp. villosa; assembly: GCA_039602395.1. Taxonomy (NCBI): domain Eukaryota; kingdom Viridiplantae; phylum Streptophyta; class Magnoliopsida; order Asterales; family Asteraceae; genus Deinandra; species Deinandra increscens. The sequence continues at coordinate 91,399,853 of JBCNJP010000010.1, read as the reverse complement.
CATAACTTCTTCATACGTTAATGTTTTTTCATAAAATTTGTACCAAAAGTCTTAGAAAGTTGTTATCTTTAATTTTGGAAAAAAGTAGAAAAGAATTAACGTTTCGTGTGCTGCACATGTGCATCATTATCATTAGTACTGCACAAAGACGAATTATCATGCGAAAAAACACTATTTATGTTAAAAACTTAATATAAACAATAGAACATTTATTGTACTAAAAATAATGGTACGTAGTGCACATGTGCAATATAGAATAACAAAATTATAAAATGTTATTTTTTTAGATCTAAAAATAGCACAACTATAAGATTTAGGGTGTAATTTCTTATTAAAAATATTAATGTATACCACATGTATGAGGTTTTTTTTGGTGTGATTCACATGTGCATCATTAAAAAAATACAAAAAATACGAAAAAATAACAGAAATATAAGATATATGGTGTGACTTATAAAAAAATATATTAACTTATGCTAAAAGTATGATTTTTTTTGCTGCACATGTGCATCACATGAAAAAAACCGAAACGTTAATTTTTTTTATAAAAATTACAGAATTAAAGATAACAAAATTCTAAGACTTTTGGTGCAAATTTTTTAAAAAAATGTTAACGTATTAAGAAGTTATAGAGGTTTTAATATGTGTTTACGCGTTTTCGCAATATAAATGTGTTTACGCATGATCCTTCCCCTATATATATATATATATATATATATATATCTATATATATATATATATGTCTTTTGGACCCGTGCATCGCACGGTTGTGGTTTAAAAAAAATACTAAAATAAAGAAATTAATAATCAAGTATGGTAAATTCCATACTCTACTCAATTGTAAATATACTTTAAGCGTGAAAAGTCAATCAAATACAAGATACAACACTTTTTGAGCCAAAGTAATACATTTTAGTCTTGGAATATAAAAGGAAGTTAGACCACTAAGGAGCTGTTTGGTTTGTGCTGGATCATTTGATGCTGAATGAATAAGTTGTCTGTATGGTAAATAAGTTCTGAATCAATAAGGTGCTGAATCATTATGTGCTGTTTGTTTGGACATCTGAATGACTGTATAATAAAATAAAATAAAACACTAACAAATCAGTGTGAGAATAAAAAAAAATCTATTTTTTTCTTTCATGTAGCTTGTCCTATATTGGTATGGGAACAAAACACTAAAATTTTCTTTCATTAACTTGTCCCATATTGTTGTGAGAACAAAAAGTCTATTTTTTTTCATTAAGCTTGTCCCACATTGACGTGGGAACAAAAACACGGTTAGCTTATATATGAAAACATACATGACATGTTAAGTTCTTATGTTGTGTTTACTCTAGTATCTACCCGCGCGTAGGGGGGGGGGGATTTGGTAAAATTGCCTTCTCGTCCGCACGACCTGCGGACACGAATGCATATTATAAAAATATTTTTTGCTCAATATTCATTCTTCATAACAATTAAAAACCATTTATTACCTCTTGAAACATCCAAACCCATACCTTTTTTGCTCGCTTTTAAAAATCATATTATATAATATTTTTGGCTTAATATTCATTCTTCATAACAATTAAACTATTTATTACCTCTTGAAACATCCAAACCCACGCCTGCTGTCCGATTAAACACCATAAATGTGGCTTTACCAATAAGACGAAAATGTCTTTTTGGTAAGAAATGTGAGACTCAACCAAACACACCACTATACCAAAAACATCTTATTCGCTCATTAAATTTTTCATTAAGACACCAAAAAGCTGAACCAAACAGCCCCTAAATTATAAAAGGAAGTCAGACCTCTAAATAAATTTCCACCATGGCAATCTTCATCTTCAAAACCAGATTCACATACCTATATTAATAAAAAATATTGTATGATCAATAGTAAAATAAAATTTTTAAGGGACTTGATTAGTGGTTTTCTGCATTATTATAAATTCAATTTGTTTTTATTTGGGACTCATTTTTTTTTTGCGTATATATATACAAACAGAACAGTATAGAAGCAAACACCCATATATACAAACAGAAAAACAATGAACATAGCATTATTGGCTCAATCCATTTGGGAAATATTGATGACCCTTACTGCCCGATATGCGGAGATTTTATAGACACTGGGGAACATCTTTTCATCACATGCTTCTTGGCTCAATCCATTTGGGAATGCGTTGCTCAACGGTGTCACTTTAGCGGATTATACCTTTTCTCCATTAGAGACATGCTGGAGATACATCGTTTCGTCTTTGGTTCAGCTGCTCGGAAGAAGACCGTCCAACTTGTTATTCTTACCACGGTATGGGCGTTGTGGAAGCATCATAACTAAAAGGCTTTCCAATACGCTCCGGTGTCAAAAGCTATGATATCGAAGACATTAAAGCTCTTGGCTATCTTTGGATGCGGAATCGTTCCAAGCACTTGGTTTTGTGGGATCAATGATGTACATTTAGTTTAGATGATGTAACTTAGCTGCTTTATTTTTCTTTTTCCGGTGTCTTGTATTTGGTGCTTGCTCCTCTCTAGGGAGCGTTTTTGGTGTGTTAATATTATTTTGTTGGCCAATAAAAAAAATGAACATAGCATTATTGGGTCAATAGTTACATTATTACACATATGTTCCTGTTGAAATAATATAATTTTGTAACCATTATGACACTGATAAGAAAGCAGTGATGAACAACAAAATAGATTGAGAAGAAAGCATCGACATTTTTAAGGTTAGTAAGCATTAAGGCAGATTAAAAAAATACATTATTCATAAAACCTAGTTCTAGGTATAGCGATCACACTAAAACCAAAACTCAAATTAATTTAGGAATACCTGAATCAATAGATAGAACTTGGAGGATAAACATGTGTGAATTAAAATCTAGTCTGAAATCAGATTGTAGACACAAATCCGCTTCTGATTGAACGATGCCTCTCTTAGCAGTGTTTGATTTGGATCGTATGGTGTATATCTTTGTGGTCTTTGATTCAGATGGAACGATAACTAATTCATCTTCGTTAAGATTGAAACATAGGGTTTTGATGATGGATGCGAGATCGTTGCTTTAGGGTTGGAGATTTTTGGAGAGCAGCGAGCATCTGATGATGGTGAAGGCGATGCCAGTGGTAGAGAGCGGAGAAGAAGAACGTGAATAAGGGCTGCGATCCATAGGTTCGTTCTAGATCACCGTCGAGAGGTAGAGATATTGAAGGAGATGAAAGTAAGGAAGGGCTCTAAAATTAGGGTTTTGTTGAAGAGTTCAGATTAAAATCGGGTGATAAGGATCCGCGTGTAAAATCTATGAAATCAAGTTTGGGCGGGAAATTGACTTCGAAGGCTATTGAAAACATAGTTCCCCTAAGTTCAATGGTATCTCTCGACCCATTCACTGAGACGAACTTCTTGTCATGGCAAACCCTCCTGAGGAACATCTCGAGGCTTTTTGGAAAGCTGTATGTTCTTGACCGACCCATCTCGAGCTTGCCGTCTTACTTGCTAAACGACCGTTCGCGGATGGAAATCCAAAAGCACAGTGATGACTCTCGGGAAGTCACTGAGCTTATGTTATCTAGCATGACACCGGATTTTCGGTATAACTTTTCCGATTTGGGAGCGTATGAGATCATGAGAAAACTCAAAGATTTATTTGAGTTGAACCAGAGAGGTGAACGATGTAAAGCACTTTAACATTTTGTGAACTGCCATATGTCGCCTAATTACTCTGCATATGATCATATCATGATGATGAAGGGGTATCGCGACAGACTGATCGACCTCGGCTACTCCATTCCTGAGGGGATGGCTTTGGATGTAGTCCTCGGATCTTTACTCGAGCATTATTGCTTAAATGCGGTAAATTGCTCGGCTCAGACATTAGATGAGGTTCTGACATTATTTCCAAATGTCAAGATCAGGACCATACTGGCTGTGCTCAGGGTTGCTGATATAGGTATAACCAAGTCCAAGAACAATGTTAAAGAGACCAAGGGAAAAAAACATTGGCGCCACCTCCTCAGGAACGTCAATGCTTTGAATGTAATCAGATGGGCCACTGGAAACGTAACTGCCCCATCTACCTTGCTAAGATCAAGATGACTAGAAACTCCGGCAAGGGTTCCTCATTAGGTATGTCAATAAATGTTATTAAACTTTTCACCGTTTCCTCCAATACATGGGTATTTGATATTGGATGTGGTTTCCACAATGTAAATGTTTTGCAGGAACCTGAGAGGTGGAAGAAGATAGAACAAAGTGGTATGGAACTCATCGTGGGTGATGGCAAAAGAGTCCTGGTCATGGCTACCGGCATATATTCTCTTACATGTCCAACCGGCCTTGTAGTTGTAGGTCCGGAAACAACAACTAATCACGATATCTTAATCACAAACGAGTGCGGAATCCTCGTTTATGATTGATTCAAGATAGAGAAGAGAAGAAACACGAAGAATACGATGATTAAACGTTAAAAACTTGATCTTTGCACACAAGAAAACTTGTCGGGTACAAAACAGAAAATCGTAAACCCTTTTCTCTCTCTAGAAATCGTAATCAAGCATCCCCTAATGAGGAGGTCAAGTGGGGTTTATATAGGCACCCCAATGGGTTTACTATTGGGCCCCTTGTGGATCATAAACCCAATAGTAAACCCAAACCCAATCATAAACTAGCCTAAATACAATAGCAAACTAGCCTATGATTCTAATGAAACCCTCTAAGCCCAGCCCAACTTATTTAATATTACAAGCCTCATAATCAAGCCTCTACAGTAGTTACTTTAGCTAGATAACTGTTTATATGCTTCTGGATTGTCCAGAAACATTATTTCTGTCTCTTCCCTGTTTGAACAAGGTTTTAAGTACAAGTTTAATGGCAATTCCATTTTTACCTACTTTAACGATATCTTTTATTTCGAGGATAAACCTCGACAAGGTATATATGAGATAATAGTTCAAACACATGATCAACTCTATCATGTTTCTAAACGAAACAAAGTGTTAACGTTTCTTCTCTATGGCATCATCGACTAGGTCACATACGCACGGCTCGTATTAAGAAGCTAAAAACTGCAGGGATTCTCGAATCCACTGATACAGATACCTTCGGCGAATGCGAATCATGCTTATTTGGTAAATTGACCAAGTCACCCTTCACACATGTTGGTGAACGGGCTGAAGGTTTCTTAGGATTAATACACACTGATGTGTGTGGACCCTTTCGGACTGAAACGAAAAATCATGAACGCCATTCCGTGTCTTTCATAGATGACTACAACATATATGCTTATGTCTATCTGATGAAACACAAGCACGAAACTTTTTTCAAGTTCAAAGAGTCTCAAAACGAAGTAGAAAATCAACTGAATCGAACTATTAAGATACTTCGATCGGATAGAGGTGGTGATTATCTTAGAAACGAATTCCATGATCATCTCAAGGCTTGTGGAATTATTTCACAACCCACTCCTCCCGGTACACCACAGTTAAATGGTGTTAGTGAAATGAGGAATTGAACCTTGTTAAACATGGTTCGGTCGATGATGTGTAGAACTACCTTATCCCACTCCTTTTGGGTTATGCTCTCTTAACCGCCACCCGCCTAATAAATCTGGCACCGACCAAAAAAGTGGATAAGACCCCATATGAGATATGGAATAATTCTCCTCCCAATCTTTTTTACCTTAGGTATGGGGATGCGAAGCCTATGTCACCAGTGAATCTGACAACAAGCTCGATCCTCGAGGTGAAAAGGTGATTTTCATCGGATACTATTGTAATACTGGATATTACTTTTACCATCCTGACGGAAACTATGTTTCTATCAAAAGGAAGGGTAAGTTCCTGGAGAAAGAGTTTCTTAACAGAGGAACAAATATTGATCCAGTGGATCTCGAAGAAGTTCGAGATGCACAAAACCAAGAGACGGTCACTGTGTCTGACCGACAAATGGTTGTCGCACAATCAAACCCAAACAAAATCGTTCGCAGGAGCGAAAGGACACGTAGGGAACCTGATAGATAGCTCGGTCATCTACAAGCTTCCGATGTCCTGTTAGTAGCTGATTCTGATGATGAATCTACTAATTATAAAGCTGCTGTATCAGATCGTGAATCTGACAAATGGCTTGAAGCCATGAACGCCGAGATGCAATCCATGCGTGATAATCAAGTATGGGACTTGATTGAGCTACCCCCGGGTTCTTGGGCAGTAGGGAGCAAGTGGATCTTTAAAAGAAAAACTGACATGCATGGGAACGTCCAAACGTATAAGGAACGGCTTGTTGCGAAAGGTTTCACTCAAACTCATGGGATTAACTATGAAGAAACCTTCTCGCCCAGGGCCATGATCAAATCGATCAGGATATTGCTTGCCATAGCCACATACTATGACTATGAGATATGGCAAACGGATGTCAAAACTGCATTCCTGAACGGACAACTCACTGAGGATGTCTACATGGTTCAACCCGATGGTTTTGTCGATCCTAAATATCTAAATAGGGTTTGCAAGCTGAATAAGTCCATATATGGACTTAAAAGTAACAAAACAAAGATTATCGTAAAATAGTTTATGAGAATTATCGGAGGGACATTATCTAGTCGTTACCGGTTAACGGACTAATGATATCGATGGGTTTGGTATGACATACCGCGAGTTGGGCTTTAGTTTACTAAAAGCCTAATGAGAATGATTAAAAGGAGAGATTAGGGAGGAGAACCCTAATCGAAAATTAGGCTCTCTCTCCCCTCTGCCTCACGCCGTCGCCGCCCCACTCCCTCTCCCCCTCTCTTTTTCGGCGCAAACAACCACCACCATCCCTGTCGCTTTCTCGATTTCTACGATGTTTAAACATGATCCTAGGTTGATTGCTTCCGCCATGAAGTTGGAGACCACCGCCACCGCCCAAAAGCGCGCCGTCACCGTCGACTTGTTCGGCGAGGACCACTGCGAGGTGGTTCTTGCTTTACCCGCGCCACCGAGGCCAATGTTTGAACCGCCTCGTGCCGCCACCGTTGAATCGGGTGAAAACCCTAAGTGGCCGGCGCCATTGTATGCCGCCGTCGTTAAGCCACTTCCTCCACCGCCTCCACGTGCGACAGACCAAATCGTTTCTATAACGGATTCGTCGTCATGCATGGCGGAACCATTCGACTGGAATGCCATGATTCATGGCATGGTTTCGTTACCACCACCACCGCCGGTTCATGAGATGAACCCGCACGTGGTGCCTAAGGCCCCGTCTTCAAAGTCAGTTAAAGACTTGACTCACGGTTTGAGTCGGGCGTTACCATTGATCCTAGCGCCAGTTCGTCGAACCCCGGTGTCTCGAACGGTTGTTCGTACTCAGCCAAGGTATATCTAAATTGTTTAGATGTTTAAATTAATTTATTTAATTTATTTCTGTATTTACGCGTGCACGGTGATCAGATCCTGTATACGGCTTTTACTAAAATTTGCTTTGTAAAACTTATTTCCGCTGCGTAATTAATTATGATTAATTAACCCGTTAATTTAGTTGGTAAATAATTAAAACGGGCAACTCGGATACCCACTGTAAAACCCAACAATTTTCTTGTGATTTTTAGATCAGTTATTGTTTGCATGTTTGTAATCGTTACAATGCGTGATTAACTGGTGTAGTTGTTTTGTAGATCGATTTTATTGAAGTTAGTTTTGACGTGATATTTTCAATATGTTTATGTTTTGCATGCGTTTTGTTAATGAAATTGCATTATGACGACATTTAGTTTTATTGCCAAATTTTCTTGGAAAAATAGTTTGCGTTATTATTATTCAAAGGTTACGTTAAATTGTTTTATTGTATAGTGTGAACAACTTATAAGATGTACGTTACGTGATTTACTAAAATACTATTTGCGTGATTACTTATTATGCGTTTGCGTCATTTACTGTATTAAGAAATGAAGAATGTTACATTCCATCAGTTCCAATGTCAGCTAAACCTAAAGAAGCCATGATATTTTCTTCGTTGAATGAAGCTGAGGCATTCTACTATGAGTATGCTAAACAATCTGGATTTAGAGTTAGGAAAGGATCTCAATATGAGGTGTCTGGTGTCATTATGGGGAGGAATTTTGTTTGTTCTAAAGAAAGTAACAAACCCTTCAAGAAGTATGACTCGAGTAGCGTGTCTGGAAAGGGGAAAAACAGAGTAAAACCCTAGGAAGAAGTTTTCTACCCGTACTGGTTGCGTTGCACATATTGTGTACACTTCGAGAGATGGTTTATCTTACAAAGTGCATAAATTCGTGGAGGGGCACAACCACTACCTTGTTGGTCAAGAAAACATGCATTTTCTTCGCTCAAACAGGCATATGACAACAGTTCAAGAATCATTGATATATGAACTATCTTTTCTTAACCTTGGTCCTGTTAAATCGTTTCATGTGATGAGGAAAAAATACGGAGGTTTTGAGAATGTTAGAGCGACTGTTGTTGAATGCAAGAACTTTAAAAGGGACCTAAACTACTATATTGGTGAGTATGATGCTGAGATGGTTGTTAGAAGGATGCTGAACAAGAATGATTACCTTCCTGATTATTCATTTGAGTACACAGTTGACAATAAGGGGAAACTAACTGGAATGTTCTGGAGTGATGGTGAATCCAAGGCCAACTATTAAGCATTTGGAGAGATTGTTTCTTTTGATGCAACCTTTAACACAAACAAGTATGGTTTTATTCTTATCACTTGCGTGATAATGATTATTGCATGCGTTATTATTATTATAACATGCGTATTTATGTTTTAATCAAATGCGTTATATGTTGAATATGATTTTTATGTTTTTATTATAGGTACAAGATGGTTTTTGTTCCTTTTACTAGAATTAATAACCATTTTCGTAATGTTTCATTTGGTGCTAGACTGTTGTCATCTGAAACAACGAAGTCATATAAGTTGCTTCTTAAAATGTTTTTGAAGTCCTTTGGATCTCAGCCGAAGGTTGTAGTTACAGACCAAGACCTGCGATGAAGATTGCAATTGATACTATTTTTGTCCAGTGTCGTCATAGACTGTGCATGTGGCACATAAAGAAGAAAGTTGCTGATAAGGTTTGGGTTTGCGTAATTTATAGGTTGATGTGATTGTTATAATGTCATGCGTAATTATTTTTAATTATTGAGTGATATTATATTTTGTTCATGCGTGTTTACATTTTTATGTGTTGCGTTTTTATGTATTTTTTGAAGGTTGGGCCTGCCTTGTGAAATGATGACGAGTTTAAAGAGGCAATGTTAGCATTGTGTGGACGGATTCTATTGACCCTGAATGTTTTGATGCGGAGTGGCTAACAATCATGAATGATTATGATTTGGCATCTAACAATTGGTTGAGGGAGATGTTTGAGATGAGAGAGATGTGGATTCCGGCGTTTTTTTGAGATGAGTGGATGTCTGGTCTCATGTGCACGTCCTCTAGATCAGAGAGTGAGAATCATTTTTTCTCAGGTTACAAATTCCCAAATGACACCTTTGGATTTTTTAACCATTATGAAGCTTCTCTTGAGATTCAAAGACACACCCATCAGAAGAATGACCATGACTCCAGATACTCTTTTCCTGACATGTGGAATGAATTTACAATTGAGGAACAAGCTGCACTCTTATACACGAGGGCCATGTTTAATGATGTACAAGATGAGTTATATTGCAGCACCAGGGATTGTTTTGGCATGAACACCATACATGGTGAGAATACTGCCAAGGTTCTTATCAAAGATCATGCTGCTTATGGTCCTGGTCTGTTGGAAGTAAGTAATGTTATAGCTATGCGTGATTTATAGTATAGGCTTGCGTTATTTTTAAAAATATAGTTTTGCGTAATTATGTGTGTTTTTTTTTTGTTGTCTTTTTTCATTTTTTAGGTTGACTTCACAAGGATTGACGGTGATATCAACGCACCTGTAGCTATAAACACTTTGAGCGTTATGGTTTGTTATGCTCGCATGTGTTTTACGTATTAACCATGTTTGAGGTACTTGAAATCCCTCAAAAGTACATTATGAAGCGTTGGACAAAGGAAGCTGCACCCAATAAAGGCAAGAAAGCTATGCCCCTCAGCAGGGATTCTAATTTTGCTAATGCTCATGAAGTAGACAAGGTTTTGCGTGATATCATGTCTTCCTTTGAATACATTATTAATCGACTATCTCCAGACCTCGACGCCTTGTGCTCTGTAAAGGATCAAATGAAGGAAATGGCAAAGAAGGTTGATGAAGAGAATCGACCAGTTGTTCCGAAAAATCAAAGAGATAGGTTTGCTGAGATTTTAAGAGCCAATCAGCCTGTTGATGGAAGCACAAAACTTCCTGGTGGTATTAAAAACAAAGGATGTGGCTCCCATAAAAGAATTCATATTTCATATGGCGAAGGCATAGTCTTCTTTTTTATTAAATCAAAGAAGGAACAAGCGAGTAGCCGTGCCGGCAAAAGAAGCTGTAATTGCTTGGTGTGCGGGCTGTCTGGCCATGATAGAAGGACATGCTAAGCTAACAAAGGCCCACAGTTAATGAAGCTGGTGACCTGTAGATGCAGTTGCATAACTTTGTAAATCACATGCGTTATAGTATGGTAATAGATGCGTTCTTTTTTAATAATAGTGAAGGATCAATCATGCGTTTTTCTTATAACTTGCGTTTTTTCTATGCCGCATGCGTAATATCAAAATGCGTAATTGTGATAATATTTACGTTATTTACTTTTTTATGTTTTGGGTTTTTAGAGGAGTTGATGCATGTTTTTTTATGTTTTGCGTAATCTTAATAGGTGTTGTTTTTTAAAAGTCAAGGATGATCAATATATTTTCATTAGAATGTAAATATTATATTTTTTGAAAAAGAAAATGGAAACTAAACATGTTTATAATAGAAATTTTCGATCCCTTTTAATCCATTTTGCTCGCGTTTATATTTTTCCAGAGTTTGTTGCTGCAGTTCCTTGACTTTCTCAGCTATCTCAGTGTCCAGCCTTATTTGTTCAGAAACGTAGAAAACAATATTCTCAAGGAAGTCTGTTGTATCTTCTAGAATAAGCTCCATAACGAGGTTGATATCATCCCTGACGTTATTTGAAGTCAGGACTGTTAGCATCCCTAAGGAGTTCCTTGTTATCTAATCCATTAGTTCTCATATTCTATTTTGTTTTTCAAAAGATCCTTCACCATCTTCTCTGCTTGTGATGTAGAGGAGGAAGAAGCCATCATTTTTTTTGTTTTTTTTAGTGGTTTTTGTGTTTTTCCAATGAAAATGGTGGTTTTAGGGTTTACCTTTCGTTTGTTTATAAAGGCGGTGCGTTATTTTATTATTTTATTTAATATTTTTAAATGTATTTTTTTCAAAGAATTTTAATGTTTCATTCTAGACCGTCCGATTTTAGAATTAGGGTTTACGACATCTTTATATAGTGGCTTTGCGTTATTTATATTTTTTGTTTTTGAGTTGAGTGATAGTCTACAATCCTTCATTCTAGAAAATGGCTTCTTCTTCTTCATCATCAATGACCCCACCTTCTTCTGATGTACAGAAACAAAAACTGCGTAATAAAGTGATTAAGCATTTCAATAAGGATATTCTGTTTAGTGATGTTCTAAAGCAACACCTAAAGGTGTTAAAAGCTGGTGTTACCGAGCGTGACAAAATCATGGATGAGTTGCTTGCAATGACTCCTTTGTCATTGTGTGATATTTCCATTTTGTTTTTGGCAGACCTAGGGATAGCTGAGGAGGACCAGGTTCAAGCTATTTGGAAGATCATGCAGCTAATAAAAGTTTATATTGATTTGAAGATCCATTTCCTTTCTTCCTTTGACTAGTTCAATGTTTCTTTTAATTTCATTTTGTGGGTTCTTTTGATGGAGTTTAGACGATGTTTGTGTTTGTTTTGAAGATGGTTTTAATGAAGAAATATTTAATTTGTTATGTTTGCATTATTATCATATTGAACATGCGTTATATTGTTTGTTTCCGATCTTAGTTATTGTTTTACTTTGGAAAAACGGGTAAATGCATGATTTATGATGATGTGTTTAAAATTCGTTATTCATTTTGATGAATGATAATCTTCTGCGTCTATTTTGGTCTTGGTTTGCGTAATTAGATTTATGTTTTGCTTAGTGATTTTTATTCAATTGCGTGAAAAAGATAAACATATGCGTGATTTGTGTATAAAAAGTTAAGGTGTTTGCGTTGTTTTTTGTTTATGGGTAACTAAAATTGAGTATGCGTCTTTTTTTGGTTTTGGTTTGTGTAATTAGATTATGTTTTGCTTAGTGATATTTATTCAATTGCGTGAAAAAGCTGAACATATGCGTGATTTCTATAGAAAAAGTTAAGGCTTGCGTTGTTTTTTGTTGGTCTTGGTTTGCGTAATGAGATTATGTTTTGCTTAGTGATTTTTTTATTCATTGCGTGAAAAAGCTGAACATGTGCGTGATTTGTATATAAAAAGATAAGGTTTGCATTGTTTTTTGTTGATGCGTAACTAAAGTTGTGTATGCGTGTTTCATTTAAATGTAAAAAGACATTAATACCCCTTTTAAAGACTCCGCGCATTTTTGATTAATTAAGCGTGTAAAATAACGTTGAACACGTGAAACAATTTAGCGCCGCCAGATCCAAAAAAACGCGTAGATGGACGGCCGAGATTCCTTCGCACGCTTCGCACACAAATCCTTCTTTGTACAGTAACTTTCCCATATATATATATATATATATATATATATAGAGAGAGAGAGAGAGAGAGAGAGAGAGAGAGAGAGAGAGAGAGAGAGAGAGAGTTTGGTTAAAATAGAAAGTAGTATTTATATAAAAAGTGTAGAAAAAAGCGATAAGATATTGCCGCATGTAATATCATTAAAGTGAAGATAAAGAGTAATTTAGTCATGAAATGTTTTTTATTATTGTAAGCATCTTTTCATTAATTCTAGTTAACATCAGTTTTTAGTTGAATTTCATAATTTACTATCAAATATTAAAGACATAGTGATAATTTTTAATTTAAAATATTTACACTGATGTTCTTAACAATACTTTTAAATTCGATTTAAAATTTCATAATTTTTTTATTGAAGATATATTGTATTTAATATGTACATAGTTTTTATTGAAAATTTTTGTTAGTGTGTTATGTATGTCCAAAATAGTGTGTTTAGAATTGAAATCTCTTAGGTTGTAAGTGAGTTGCAATATATGTATGTCCAAAACGGTATGTTTAGAACAATGAAAATGTGTTATGTATGTCGAGAACAATGCGTTTAGAACAGTGAGATTGTGTTATGATATCCATACATTATTGTTAGTGTGTTATATATGTACATAATAGTGTGTTCGGACAGTGGGAATGTGTTAGGACACGTTGTGTAGTGATTTAAGAAAAATATTGTGTAGTGAGTTAGAATATATCTTATAATGAGTTAAGACATGTTATGTACTGAGTTAAGATATATTGTGCAGTGTGTTAGGTAAATATAAAACGATGTGTTACGTTTGATGAAGCATGTTGAATACTTAAAATACAATGTTGAAATAAACTAACACATATTATCAAAAAGATAAAAACATAATGATAAAAACTAAAACACAATGTTAAACTGTAAACACCATGTTGGAAAATTTTCACTCGATACAAAAGATTAAAAAATATATATATTATTATTTATATTTTATATGATGGTACTATACTCAAATTAAAGATAAAAAGATGACCGATTTTATAGAATACTTTAAATATATATGCTAACATATTAAAAAGTTATTTACATTTTATATAACATGGTGCAGGTTCATTTAAGTTGTTAAATTTCTAGAAACAATTAACAATTAATACTCTAATGCAAAAGACTTTTCTACCTTTTTAACATTTAATCATAATAAATTTAAATTTTTTATTGACTTTCAATCTGGACATTTAAAAAACTCATCTAATGGCTTAAAATACTTCATACACTTAAGAAAAAAGAGAGCACATGAAGAAGATATACTGAAATGCTAGCAAGAGGCTAAAAGAGAGTACATAAAGTCTAAAGAAATATATAATAAAAAGAAAACAACAAAACAAACAGAAGAAGCGTACTTAAAATGAGTACAAATAAGAAAAAACAAGGATGTCGAGGAGCCCCCTATGTAACTGCAGTATAATCCATGTAATGATGAACAATGTGAAACCCCCATTCACTCATCTATGAAACTCACCTAGTGGTTTTCAAACTCTCTTTTGGGCAAAGTCGTTTATCCTATACCTCTAGCTTTGAACCATAAAAAGGTGAGTTTTTGAATTTCACCAAGAATCTCCACAACCTCCTTGTTTCTTCCATTGAATATAAGCTTATTTCGTGCTTTCCACAAACACCACAGAGTGGTTAGGGCAATTCCACGGATAATGTTCTTGTGACGTTGTGAAATGGACCAAGAATTGTAGATTCCAAGGGCATCACTGGCCGATTTAAATATCATAGCAACAACTTTACACCACCTTAAGACCAGCTCCTACACCAAGCCAACCTTCCTACAGTTAATAAGGAGATGTTCCACAGTTTCAACATGATCATCACATCCTTTACACATTGGGTCAATGCCAATTTCCCTCGAAATGAGTTCAGATTTCACCGCAATCTTCCCGATCATAGTAACATCTTTACACCACCTTGCGACCAACTCCCACATCAAGCCATCCTTCTGTAGCATTTCGGTAAATCCGGTTATCCGATTTGAACCCGTTTTTGTAATCCGAATCCGTAATTGATAATATATTTAAGGGTGATGATTGATTTTGATTTATTATACTTAATCTCATGTGATTGGGTCTATTATTATGTTTATTGATTGATTTGGTATTCGATTTATCTCTATTTTGGATTTTATCGTGAACGCGACGTTGTTTACGTTTTGTAATTGCCTGGTAAAGATCTTATTCAGTGTTTCAAGTGTGGATGTTTACAAAATCAGTAAATATAAGCTGAGATTTATTTCACTGAATGAGAATAGGACACACAACACTCTCACTGAATGAACACTCAACTGGCAAATGTCCTAAATGCAACGAATGAGCTTCCTATTTATAGGAAGCCTGCCACCAAAATGAGATGCCCACAGAATGACTCATTTGGTGGTCATTCGTCACTCATTCGATGTTCTCATTCACCACTTACAAATACATCGACTCACTCCGAACACTCTAGCAACTATCACATCAAGACTCAATACATCAAATGGCACATAGATAATGCACTAACACGTTTAACCGGTAACTCTAGCAATCTGAGCATGTATGATGCTTTTGTGTAATACTAGTTACGCATACAAGTAAATACAAGTGAAGATGTGCAAAAGTTCAAGGTTTAGAACGCAAATGGCAGAAGTTCGCTAAATCCCGCGTGATTTAGATTTTAACTAGGAGATCACGTTTTTAAGTTTCATATGTCAAGTTTATCACATTTATGAAGCTTATAACAAAAAAAAAATGATGTCATGAGTCATCACACACTAAATCGAGTAATGAAACGTTGGTGATTTGTCCAAAAGTGATGCGTATGACAAAACCGACCAAAAAACGCGTTATTTAACCCTATTTGTGCATTTCTTTGAGTTACGTGGCATATTCATATTCAATTGGATTATATATGGTTAACATGATGGGGAGATGAATTAGGTAATTTGGGTGAAAACGAGACTAAAAAAGATCAAAAAACGAAGAACTGAGCACGCGCATCGAGGAATCGGACTAGTCTTCCTTCGGGCAAGCTCCAAGCGTATTTCCTGGAGCATACCCTTGCCCCAGGCAATACACGTAAACTGTGAATTACAGCAGAACCCTAAAACTCCCATATTTAAGCAACATTAACCACCATGCTCCTCATTTCTCATACCCTAAACACCAAAAAATGGCCAAATAACCCCTGATTGCATACCCTTTGATTAAGTCCTTGGATTAGAGCTTAACTTTCGGAAGATATGTGTTACAAACATATCATATTCTCCCGTGTATTTTGTGTAGTATTTGACTCGGTTTTGAGTTCAATTTGAGTCATTTTATGAAGTTTTTGTTTACTTTTGATTTGTCGGGTCTTAACTAGTCTTTTGTTTGTTTTATAGGTGTTTAAGATAAATCTGTAGGACCGATTGGAACCCCCAAACCCGAATCATGTTTCTCTCTATAACAAAAATGATAAATCAAACGATTAATTGATGATAACTGATTGATTACAAACTTGTCATTGGAAATCCACGGTCATCTTAGGTTGAGCTCAAACCCAAGATAAGACTCTTTCTCTCTAGAAGTGTAGCTCACACACTTTCAAAGAATCATCTATACAAATGAGGGCTAAAACTCCTATATGTAGTGAGAGCCCATGTGCCTCACTAACCCGCTGACTAGCAAGACACACATTTAATGATAAAAATACGAAAAAATCAAATAACATAAATATTAATTGAATAAAAGTTGATTTAATTAATATGAAGCCTGAATCGCTCGAACCAATCTTCTTTTCACTTTTACGTTGACCGTTGGGTCGAACAGTTGACTTTTCAAGAAAACGTCTCCGGTCTAAACTTGCAAGCCTCGATCATCACAACCCGCATCTCTGGATCAAATCACAATTGATTCTTCAACCAATTGTGTCTTTTATTTGGTTTTAATGGACCCGTTGTTTTCGGGTTTCAAAATTGTAATGTAGAGCTAGATTTATTAAATTGTTAGTAAATTTTATAAAACCAAGACCGAAGATCAAACACTCGCCAAAAGGGAGTCTAAAGGCTAGTGGGAGCTGAACCGGATCCACAAACGCACAGAGTTACCTTCCTTGTGGTTGTTCAATTTTAATTGTCATGTCCCTGATGGTCTTGCTAAATGGCTCTAGCAAGACCATGCCTTTATGTCGTTAACACACAATTGACCATTCGCGACACTTAGATATTTTAAATAGGTGATTTAAAATAATTTTCCCTAGTGATGATAGGGTTTATCATTTGTGTCTAACGATCACTAAATATTAAAATTGGTTTTAATATCCCTATCTGGTAAATAAAGATTGATAGTTCATGCCGTCCAAAATGAAGTCTAACTTGGAACGTATTGACCGGAGCATCGGTGTTGGAGTATTTCAACACCGCACTTAGTGCTGAGGGTACCTTCTAGGGTGGGGGCATTGGAGTATTTTAACACCATGCCAGCCTCATTGACCATTTGGGATTACTATCACTTTCTTTATGTATGTTTTTAGTGTTGGAGTATTGAACACCGCACTATGAACGCATATAGACAAAGTGGGCATGAATGAGGCTAAACGTATCGCAAAATATAGTTTATTGTATTATATGGCCTCATAAACGAGAGTCGCGACTGAGACTTCGCGATTAACAACCGTTGTCAGTTTGGTTACACGAGTTTGCTCCTAAGGCTCATTTGGTGGTCTCAAGTAAAAATGTCTAATCAAATTCTCAATTTTCTTATTAAATAAATCTTACCAGTTTATATAAGAAAATGGTTTACACTAAAAATACTAATTTAAATGTACTGTGCATTATTTCAGACGGCTATTGAAAACACAGTTCCTCTAAGTTCAATGGTTTCTCTCGACCCATTCATTGAGACGAACTTCTTGTCATGGCAAACCCTCCGGAGGAACATCTTGAGGCTTTTCGGAAAGCTGTATGTTCTTGACTGACCCATCCCGAGCTTGCCGTCTTACTTGCTGAACGACCGCTTGCATGGAAATCCAGAAGCACAGTGATGACTCTCGGGAAGTCACTGAGCTTATGTTATCTAGCATGACACCGGATTTTCGGTATAACTTTACCGATATGGGAGCGTATGAGATCATGAGAAAACTTAAAGGTTTATTTAAGTTGAGCCAGAGAGGTGAACATTGTAAAGCACTTCAACATTTTGTGAACTGCCATATGTCACCTAATTCCTCTGCATATGATCATGTCATGATGATGAAGGGGTATCGCGACAGACTGATCGACCTCAGCTACTCCATTCCTGAGGGGATGGCTTTGGATGTAGTCCTCGGATCTTTACCCGAGTATTATCGCTTACATGCGGTAAATTGCTTGGCTTAGACATTAAATGAGGTTCTGACATTATTTCCAAATGTCAAGATCAGGACCATACTGGTTGTGCTCAGGGTTGCTGATACAGGTATAACCAAGTCCAAGAACAAGGTTAAAGAGACCAAGGGCAAGAAACCATTGGCGCCTCCCCCTCAGGAACGTCAATGCTTTGAATGTAATCAGATGGGTCACTGGAAAAGTAACTGCCCCATCTACCTTGCTAAGATCAAGATGACTAGAAACTATGGAAAGGGTTCGTCATCAGGTATGTCAATAAATGTTATTGAACTTTTCACTATTTCCTCCAATACATGGGTATTTGATACTGGATGTTGTTTCCACATTGTAAATGTTTTGCAGGAAACTGAGAAGTGGAAGAAGATAGAACAAGGCGGTATGGAACTCATCGTGGGTGATGGCAAAAGAGTCCCGGTCATGGCTACCGGCATATATTCCCTTACATGTCCAACCGGCCATGCAGTAACTTTAGATAACTGTTTATATACTCCTGGATTGTCTAGAAACATTATTTCTGTCTCTTCCCTATTTAAACAAGGTTTTAATTACAAGATTAATGGCAATTCCACTTTTACCTACTTTAATGATATCTTTTATTTCGAGGCTAAACCTCGACATGGTATATATGAGATAATTGTTCAAAAACATGATCAACTCTATCATGTTTCTAAACGAAACAAAGTTGTCAACCTTTCTTCTCTATGGCATCATCGACTAGGTCACATAAGCAAGGCTTGCATCAAGAAACTACAAACTACAGGGATTCTTGAATCCACTGATGCAGATACTTTCGGCTAATGCGAATCATGCTTATTTGGTAATTGACCAAGTCACCCTTCACACATGTTGGTGAATATGCTAAAGGTTTGTTGGGATTAATACACACTGATGTGTGTGGACCCTATAGGACTGAAACGAAAAATCGTGAACACTATTTCGAGTCTTTCATAGATGACTACAACAGATATGCTTATGTCTATCTGATGAAACACAAGCACGAAACTTTTGACAAGTGCAAAGAGTTTCAAAACGAAGTAGAAAATCAATTGAATCGAACTATTAAGATACTTCGATCGGATAGAGGTGGTGAATATCTTAGCAACGAATTCCTCAATCATCTCAAGGCTTGTGGAATTATTTCACAACCCACTCCTCCCGGTACACCACAGTTGAATGGTGTTAGTGAAAGGAGGAATCAAACCTTGTTGAACATGGTTCGATTGATGATGTGTAGGACTACCTTGTCCCACTCCTTTTGGGGTTATGCTCTCTTAACCGCCGCTCGCCTAATAAATCTGGCACCG
The DNA here is from genome assembly GCA_039602395.1 of Deinandra increscens subsp. villosa. Taxonomy (NCBI): domain Eukaryota; kingdom Viridiplantae; phylum Streptophyta; class Magnoliopsida; order Asterales; family Asteraceae; genus Deinandra; species Deinandra increscens. Next base: position 91,380,470 of record JBCNJP010000010.1, on the reverse strand, counting down.
ACCAAGAAAGTGATAAGACCCCATATGAGCTATGGCATAATTTTTCTCCCAATCTTTCTTACCTTAGGGTATGGGGATGTGAAGCCTATGTCACTAGTGAATCTGAAGACAAGCTCAATCCTCGAGGTGAAAAAATGATTTTCATCGGATACTATTGTAATACCGGATATTACTTTTACCATCCTGACGGAAACTATGTTTCTATCAAAAGGAAGGGTAAGTTCCTATAGAAAGAGTTTCTCAACAGAGGAAAAAATAGTGATCCAGTGGATCTCGAAGAAGTTCGAGATGCACAAAACCCTGAGACGGTCGCTTGTCTGACCGGCAAATGGTTATCGCACAATCAAACCCAAACACAAGCGTTCGCAGAAGCGAAAGGACATGTAGGGAACCTGATAGATACCTCGGTCATCTAGAATCTTCCGATGTCCTGTTAGTAGCTGATTGTGATGATGAACCTACTAATTACGAGGCTGCAACATCAGATCTTGAATCTGACAAATGGCTTGAAGCCATGAACGTCGAGATACAATCTATGCATGATAATCAAGTATCGGACTTGATTGAGCTACCCCCGGTTCTCGGGCAGTAGGGAGGAAGTTGATTCTTTAAAAGAAAAACTAACATGCATGGGAACGTCTAAAACTATAAGGCACGGCTTGTTGCGAAAGGTTTCACTCAAACTCATGGGATTGACTATGAAAAAACCTTCTCGCTTGTGGCCATGATCAAATCGATCATGATATTGCTTGCCATAGCCACATACTATGACTATGAGATATGGAAAATGGATGTCAAAACCGCATTCCTGAACACACAACTCACTGAGGATGTCTACATGGTTCAGCCTGATGGTTTTGTCGATCCTCAATATCCAATTAGGGTTTGCAAGCTGAATAAGTCCATCTATGAACTTAAACAAGCATTTCTAAGGTGGAATCTTCGCTTCGACCAGAAAGTCAAGGAGTTTGGCTTTGCTCAAAGTGAAGATGAGCCTTGTGTTTACAGAAATGCAAGTGGGAGCACTATATCATTCCTCATATTGTATGTGGATGATATACTGATCATAGGAAACAACATACCTATGCTTAACGAGGTTAAGAAATGACTTTCATCTTGTTTCGCTATGAAGGATCCTGGGGAAGCCGCTTTTATTATGGGAATTAAGATTCACAGAGACTGATCGAAGTGGATTCTGGGTCTTAGTCAAAGTACATACATTGACAAGATTATAGCACGGTTCAACATGAGCAACTCCTAGAAAGGAGTCGTCCCTATGACAAAGGGTGCTGTCTTGAACAAATCTCAATCTCCTCAAACGAAGGAGATAAACCAAATTGCTTCAATCCCATTTGCTTCTGCTAAAGGCTCAATTATGTATGTCATGCTCTGCACTCGACCGGGTGTCTCGTTTGCATCGAGCCTGACAAGTCGATACCAACAGAGTCCCGGTCTAGCTCACTGGACTGTTGTAAAGAACATCCTAAAATACCTGCAAAATATAAGTGAGATGTTTTTGGTATATGGAGGAACTGATGAGCTCGCTGTAAAATGTTACACCGACGCTAGTTTTCAGACTGACCGAGATGACTCTCGCTCGCAGTCCGGATACGTATTCATCCTCAATGGAAGTGCTGTTTCGTGGTGTACTTCCAAAGAGCCAGTAGTGGCTGATTCCACTACTTAATCTGAATACATAGCTGCCTCAGAAGCTGCTAAGGAAGCATTATGGATGAAGAAGTTCATTACAGATCTCGATGTGGTTCCAAGCGTCTAGCAACAAATCGAGATGATGTGCGATAACACATGCGCTATTGATCAAGCCAAAGAGTCAAGGTCTCATAAAAAGGCCAAGCACATTCTGAGGAAATTTCACTACATAAGAGAAGTAGTTGAAAGAAATGAAATAAAGATATGCAAAGTAGACACAGACTCATGATCATCATAGAGAAGCGATAGGGCTTAAATTAGCTAAAGACATGTTTTGATTTAGTTTTGGGTGTAAGAACATATAACAGTTATCTTTACTATTCATATTCCATTGGTGAATGCAATATGGAAATTTCATTACTGTGTTCGATGTTAATATGTTATATTATCCCTGAACAATTGATGATATTGTTCTAAATGACCGTAGTTGCTTAGAGACGTGGGAACGACTCTAAATTAAGACTATTATGATTTTGAACCTTAAAAGAGTTTAACATTCAAAGTTACAGACCTCATTAGAGAATGACGTTGGACGTAACTCGCATCAAGCAATGTAATCATGGAAGGTTTGCTTACTTGATTAATGGTATGCTCTGATGTTTCCTCAGACCTGAGACGTATACTAGAACTCGCGTTTACTGCAGACTGTTCTTTGATTGTTGTCTAACGTTATCGCGTAACTGCCAATAATAAGACTACTTTTGGAATGGATCTAAAGTTCAGTGGGAGTTGTATGCCTTAAGACGGGATTTCGTACTATTGCTTTGGCAATAGATAGACATAAAGGTGCCCTCGTTGATTCCAAGTGTGAAGTGTGACGCCTCACCCAAACTTACTGTGTGTTTGATTGGTACACTTCGAATCGGAGAACGAGACTATAATCGATGAATCTTATACATGAGAGTCCATGTCTCATTATTCATCAATGTCTAGAATGGAAAGGAACATATGACAACGGTTACCATAAGTCCTCTATCTGCTTGCTTTACAATCAGATATACTTTGGCTGTCGACTTAAAGTGTCGAAACTGGTTGGTGTAGCCATGCATAGCTAGAGTGCCTCTGGCTACAACGCTAAAGTGTCGTGATCAGTCCAAGTGGGAGATTGTTGGATATTAGATGTCCTGACCCGACATTTAACGTAACCGACCCGGTTTCGACCCGGAAGAGTTACACCGGAGTCAATGAACTATTATAATTAATTACTTGTTAATTAATTTATTGAAATGGTTAAAATAAATTTAATTAAATATAATGAAACAAATTTATTATAAATGGTTTACGAGAAATGTCGACGGATTAATATCTAGTCGTTACCCGTTAATGGCCTAGTAATATTAATGGCTTTAGAGTGTTGGATCGCGACGTGGGCCTATGAAACTTACAAGCCCATCGAAAAGGTGATTAAAAGAGAGGAGGAGATTAGGGAGAACCCTAATCGCGACCCTCTCTCTTTCTCCCTTCCCTTGCCGTCGCACTCCCCTCTCTCCCTCTCCCCTCTCGAAATCGGCGTAAGCACCACCACCTCCCTCTGTCTCTTTTTCCGACTAAGGCTATGGTGAAACGTGTTCCATGTTTAATTGCCGTCGTAATGAAGCTCGAGATTACCGCCGCCGCTGCCTGAGCCAACACCGTCGAGGAGAGAGCCGCCACCACCGCGGCGGCCCTTGCCGCCGTCGCCATCGACATCTTTGGCGAGGATCGCCGCAAGGTGATTCTCGCTTCACCTGCGCCACCGAGGCCAATGTTTGAACCGCCTCGTGCCGCCACCGTCGAATCGGGTGAAAACCCTAAGTGGCCGGCGCCATTGTATGCCGCCGCCGTTACGCCACTTCCTCCACCCCTCCACGTGTGACGGACGAAATTGTTTCTACAACGGTTTCGTCGTCAAGCACGGCGGAACCATTCGATTGGAATGCTATGTTGCATAGCATGGTTTTATTACCGCCACCACCGCCAGTTCATGAGATGAACCCGCCTGTGGTGCCTGAGGCCCCGTCTTCAAAGTCGGTTGAAGATTTGACTGCCGGTTCGAGTCGGGCGTTACCGTTGATCCTAGCGCCAGTTGGTCGAACTCCGGTGTCTCGAACGGTTGTTTGGACTCCGCCAAGGTATATGTAAATTGTTTAGATAATTAAATTAATTTATTTATTATATTTCTTTATTTACGCGTACACGGTGATCAGATCCTGTCTACGGTATTACTAAAATTCGCGTTGTAAAACATTTTCCGCTGCGTAATTAATTCTGATTAATTAACCCGTATATTTAGTTGATAAATAATTAAAACGTGCTACCCGGATACCCACTGTGAAAACCAACAGAAAGGTCAAAGGCGGTTACCAAGGTTCAAACCCGACTATTTTGTTGCATATGCCCGGCAAACGTATCGCTTGCCCATATAGTACCTCCAAGCGATACGCTTGGAGGACAATAACCTGCAAAAAAAGTAATTTCGATATAAATCTGGCTTTTAGGGTTTAGTTCGACATTCTTTCACTTTCAGCCGATTGGGGAGAGTTCTGGGACGATTTCAAAGCCTGAAGGAGGGCAAGTACCAAGGAGAAGACGCAAGACCAAGCATTCGACTTCAAGATCACGTGTCGGATTTTATCATCTTCTTGTCTTCTTGGCTAATCACTTATTCTAGACATGTTTTCTGCTCATGCTTTAGACTTTTCTGTGTTTGTGTGTTGAACATGGTTCTAGGCTAAACGCTTAGTACCGCCTAGACTATTATGATGTCTATTTGACATTAGCAACTTTATTTCGGTTTATGACAATTTCTTGTTGGATGTGATTACTCTTTAAATCCCTCTATTATCTGCAATTGGATGCATATGCGTATTTTTTTAGGGTTGTGATTATTTATTAGTTCTTGCTTAGCTTGCGGATGTATTTCGATTTGAGTTAGGTAGTTTAATAGTGTGGCTGTGTGTTTTCTATTGAATGTGGTTTGCTAATTTAGCAGATTATATAATTTATTGGTAATTGATATCTTGAACTCAATATTCTGCCTTTCAAAATAAGCTTAAAAGGATGATAGTTGTCGGGTAGTTAGGTTGGTTAATGAACTAGGTTAACATTGTCTCAAAAGGAAGTGCCCTAGAAATTTAGCTAATTTGCTATCCGTGTCAGGAATTAGAGGTAGCTCTGGCTAGTCTATGGTGTCCGAGATTGTTTCGGAGGTGGTTAGGCTTAGTTAAACATGGAAGTACTTAAAAGGTGAACCCTTGTTCGAGCATTAGAGTTAATCACTTAGGAAGAACTTAAAAGGTGAACTAACCAAACCAGTGTGTTTAATCCAACCGTTAGGCATCTTATCAGTAATATCCGAAGAGTGATTTGGGGGCTCGTAGATGTTTTGGTTAAAAACTACAGAAGTAATTTAGTGATTAAACTTAGATTGTGGGGTAGTGTGCTTGATCAAATTGATAGAAGAAATGTAAAAATATAAACAGTGACACAAGGATGTAACGAGGGAAAATTCGAAATCCTTTGAGTTTCCTCTAGGGATCCTGGCACAAAATCTCTGGAGCCGGCCTGAATAGCCCCCTGCCTAATTATATTATTGCACGAAAAAGATTGAATACAAGGTTGAGCAAGTGTGATCGATCGGCTAAGTGTTACAGAGAATGTTCACTACGTAAAAAATTGGCTTTAGCCACGATTTTTTGAAAACGCCTAGCCACTGTTTAATAAAAAACGTGGCTAAAGGTAAGAAACACTAGTTTTAGCCACACATATTTTGTACCAGTGGCCAAAAATATAGCCTTTGGACTTTTTTAGCCACGTATTTTTTTCTTTATGTGACAATAACAATTAGGTGCAGAAGCTTTAGCCACTGTTTTACAAAAATATGCGGCATTTATTTGTCACACTTACAAAAGAGTGGCGAAATGCACCAAACGACCACATACTTTTTATGAGTTTTATTTATGTGACCAAAAACGAATATATATGATACCTTTGGCCACGCTTATATAGTGTTGTGTGACAGAAGAGTAGGTTTTGTAGTTAGTAAATTAAAAAAAAAAATCAAAACTGTTAAGTATATATTATGTGTGGCTAAATGTGAGCAACGGCCACTATTTTTAATTAGTTATGTGGCTTAAAGCTAGTACATATGGCCACTTATATTAGGTTGTGTGACTAAATAGTACACTGTTCATGCCCTTTCTTATTTATTGTAAGTGACAAAAATCTATTACCTATGGCCACATATATTAATTTTGTTTGTGCATCAAAAGTTATCAACGGTGACTTGCAAACATTTTATGAATGGCTAAAGATAAGTAATGGTCACGGTAATAAATTGACACGGTAGCGTGGCCTGACCTTTCGACTACTTGCCGCCAAAATCCCGCATCCCCTATTTACGTACTGTATTTCCGTCACTCTATTTCGTCTCCTGATCAAGAGTCATCACTCTCTATCTTCTCCTAAAAAATCGTAATGGCTGCAGCTGTTTGAAAATGGAGAACTAGGGCCGCTAATATCCCTAAACCCTGTTACGGCCCGCGTCCTCATAAGTGTATTTTCGTCTCTGCATTTGGTTATAGGGTTTTTTTTGTTAATTATTGATCGCTTCTGCATTTGGGCTTTTTACAGGTGGTCGGAGGTTCACACTGAAGATCCACCACAATGGTGATATCCACCGGAATGATGCCGGAGAAGATGTGCAAGGTGGACTATGTCGAGATTCGCACCTTTGATATCCATCAGTTGAATCTCATGGTGAGATTGCTGGGCCACAAATCAATTGGGTATTTCCTGATTTATTGGAAGATACCACCTTTATCCCTCAGATATGGGACAAACTACATGGATTCCATTTCTGATGAAGCTATCGAGGATATGAAACTTTATCTCCGGAAACTAGAGGGAGAGCCAGAACTGTCATTCTATTTAATCTGGAATAGGGACTCCACTTACACCTCTGATGCTCTGGTTGGGGTGAGCGTCGAGACCCTCCTGAAGACACCGCCAGCAGCAGTAGCAGCTTAGTCTATGACCCTGAAGATGAAGATTACATGTCTGATGCTAGGTCTTAGTTTTCTATGTATAGCTAATTAAATTTTTGTATAGGATCTTGATCAATTTAGTTTTGTAACTATGATAAATTTTGGTTATATGATCAATATACATATATATATATATATATATTAAAGTTTCGTTAATCATCTTAATCTTAATTTTGTGTTTGCTTAATTTTATTCTAAATATGATTATAGGGTTTCAGTTCAGTTGCAAATAGATTTTATTCTAAATATGAATGTTAAATTTATGCTTCAATCCAGATTAACTCTTCATCCTAAAACTCTACTTCATGTGGTTCTATTCTTCTCCTTCTCTACCGATCGAAGAACTAAAATTTATATTGTTTAATTAATTATAAATCATCTCAGTCCACCACGGCAGTCAAACATCTGTCTTAAAATGTCAACATACTAACATAACACAAGATTACATCATGTAAGAACACAAATATGAGTAAAATGGAGCTATACTATCGTATTAACTAATTCAATGAAAATGCATGTTAAAATGACAAATTAGAGTATATACATATAGTGTATGAATAATACTGGAACAAGTCAATGAATCTGGATCAACTCTTCTTCCTGAGAAAATCTAGTTCATCCAGTTCCGTTCTTCTTCACCATTGAAGTTCATCTGGTTCCCATCTTGTTCTTCTTGTCTGCAATATCTGCTAACCAAAATGCCAACATACTAACATAACATAAGAATATATACTTCATGTAAGAACACAGTTATGAGTAAAATGGAGGTCTGCTATGATTCATTGAAAATGTATGTTATTATGCAAAAATAGAGTATATACACAAACTGTATGAATAAAACTAACTTATGTTAAAATAAAAAAAAATAAATACTATCGTATCTGGATCAACTCTTCTTCCAGCCAAGTTCATCCAGTTCCCATCTTTATCTTCTTTTCAGCATTGACATCTATGTATTCCTCATCATCATTTGAAGATCTTTTTCCCTTCTTAGCCACTGTATTCCTTCTCTTGGAAGGACACGGTCTGTGCACAGTGGATTCAGTTTTGGTGGGTGGTTTTTGTGGTGATCTGGGTGGAGATCAGGGTGCATGGGTTGGTTTTTGTATTTGGGGAGTGAGTGGTTTTTTTAGGTGAGGATATGGAGATGGAAGGGTATGAGTAACTGTAGGTGGTAGTACAATGGGTGTGAATTTGTCTGTTCTAAACTTTCGTGGAATAGGCATTACAGGTTTAGGGTTAGCTTTAGGCCTTACAGGTTTAGGAGGGCTTCTTTTGGGTTGCTGTGAGGTTAGGTCTCTGTTCAGATCAGAAAATGCACCTGGTGGTCTTGGTACACCTGTTTCCTTTGAGATTCTTCCCTGTTAATGTAGCATATCTGAATATCTATTTCCCAAGGTATCAATACTGAAGGGATTGATCTAGATTCAATTCTCCCCCATTATGTTAATGGAATAGCTTTTGAAAAGCTTGAGTTCTTCTTCCTTTGTCATAGGGTTTTTTAGGATTTTTTGTTTCTCTTCTTCCCTTTTTATCTCTTCTTGCCTTTCATCAGCATCTATCTCTTCCTTCAGTTTTATTTCACCGTCCTCTTGAACAAACCTGGACATCATATCGCATACCTCTTTAGCAGATGACAAATTTACTTGTTCAGCAGTTGTCTATCCCCTGGCTATGATCATATCTCTGAACTTCAAAAGGAGCGTGGCATTCTTAAGGTTATCTGACAGTCTGATCTTTGCTTGTTCAATATGGCTGGCTGAGAGAACACTGGTTCAGCCAAGTCAGCAGTGAAAGTCATATCCGGGATAACTTGTTCTTCCGATGGAACTTCCTCCTGCATCTCCATATCAGAAATTTGCTAATCACTTAGCACACTTGTGATCTGATTATTAGCAGTCACTTGTTCCGGATCAATTAGTTGTTCCGGATGAAGTTTTACTTCCGGATCAATAAGTTGTTATGGAACAAGTTGTTCTTCCGGGTCAGTTTTTTGTTCAGTATGAAGTTGTTCTTGTACATCCGCATGGCCTCCTAACTCCGGATCTGATGAAGACACCCTGTGGAAGATCCTATTTTGAATTAAATATAGTTTGACATGTGAATTGCAATATTTCAGCGGTTGACAACCTTACCTATCAGTAGCTTTCCACCGCTTAATTTCTTCTCCCTGAGCTCTGACAATTGCACAGAGAGCTGCCATTTCATTTTCAAGTTTTGTATATCGAATCGTAAATTCAGTAAGTGTCTTGCTGCTCTCAACCGAGTTGTCCAATGGGACATCATGGTAGTGTCAGCCCTTTCCACATGACTTGCTTCATCACTACTGCAAGTCACCTTCTTAGCAGAATGTGGGTTGGGTGAATCAACCAAGTCCAGCATCCCTTGCAAAGAGGGTACCTGGGGAATCTACTTCATATGGCCTAGGTGATGATATATCACCCTCTTTCCAAGGTAGTCTTGTGGATGGATGTGGAGTGTCTAGATGGAGACCACTTTTGGTTTTCTTCTTCCTATGCTTTCGTGAGCATGAGGAAGAGTCTGTGGCTCGGGTGTTAATGGAGGGTCTAGGTGAAGGAGACCTAGGCCTCTTCCTTTTGGATGTGGTTTTTGGTGTGGCCCCACCAGGAGCAGTTTGCTCAGCAGACCTAGCCTTAGGCATAGGGTGAGATGTGTCTTTACCAAGAAAAACAGTTTTATTCACTTGCATGTTAGAAATTTTTTTTGCTTGTAAAAGATTTAAGTTCAAGTTGTTCATCAGAAATTTGCAGCTTTGGAAATTCACAATTGAGAGTGTATTGGATGAATCTGGGGTACATGTAAAAGATCCTTTTATGTCTTAGATTTTCCAGCATTCCATCAAATATCATTATTGAGAAGTTAAACTTTAGCCCATATACCAATCCACGAAAAGCGGATGATTGGGGTGCAGCAAGTTCATCCCACACAGTTTTCTTGTGAGATAGGTAGTGGAGAATGATATGAGCAAGGTACCGCCAAACATAGGGCAGTTGCCCTTTTTTGATGGTCTTGCAAGCAAGGTCACCTCCATAACCAACTGCTTCATAGGTCTTGATGTACACATCAAAGTTGTACTCTGGATCACCTACCTCCATCGTTTAATTTCAGATGCTTCCTGATCATTTCTTCAGTCACATAATCTCATTCCTATTGACTTTGGCGTCCACTTTTTGAACCCCATTGCTATCAGTAGACTTTTGTGCTGAGTCCCAAAATTCAGCAATTCTCTTCTTGCATATTACCGGATCCATAGTTAAAGCAAAATGAATATTGGATTCCAGGAGGAAATCGATCATTTCATCAAAGGGGTTTGACTTCTCATACTTCTCGTATCATATTGAATAGTTGACGATACATTCCGTACCTTGCGAAAAAACCGATCCTTGTTTACCAACCAGGTTTGATATGGGAAGTAGGTTTTTGTATCGCAAAACTATGCCCTCGAGCTGGATGTTTTAATCTCTTCATGATAGTACCTTTATTTACTTTGGCATTACTAATCACTAAATTTGCTTCGTTCGAACGCATATTGGAACTAGCATTTGCTACTGCAGAATAAACTAATATAAAAATAGGATAACATGCTCGATAAGGCATGAAGGTTTATCGATCCCAGGGGGTGCAGATACATAATAGGAATATAGAAATTATTGTACGTCAAATAATATCAAAAGTGTATTATGTTCAGCGACGAACAGTTGAGTGGACTTTAAAGCAGCCTTTCCCGTTACTTTGGGCACCATTTGTGAGGGATTTCGGAGGAAATGGAACAGGGTAAGGTTTAGGTTTAAAATGCCTATAGGATACTGGAGAGAAATTAGAGGGTAACTGTTTCGTGAGAATGCGCGCAGTTCTTCACGAAATTGGGAGGGGGCAGTTGTAGGCAGGAGGGAAAATTTCAAATTGGTCTACATTGACATCGATTGATCCTAACTGGTCTTCATTGACACCAATTGATCCTAATTGGGCCTAATTGACCTTAATTGAAACTATTTGGGCCTAACTGGACCCTAATTAATTGACACTAATTGGGCCTAACTGACCCTCATTGGGCCTACCTGGTCCTAATTGGGCCTAACTGGTCCAAATTGGGCCTAATTGATCCTAACTGGTCCTGATTGGGTCTAATTGACCCCAACTGATCCTAATTGGTCCTAATTAACCCTAATAGACACCAATAGACCCTAACTGATCCTAATTGGTCCTAATAGATACCAATTGACCCTAATTGGTATAAGTAATATGGGTATTCAGGTGCCCTTTCCTGTTGTGATCAAAGCTCTCTGTATAATAACTGCTGCTGTTAATACTGATTAGTGGTTGATTCTTTTTGTTCGCAAGCTGCTTTTGGTTATACATATGTACCGTGGTTGTTATGCAGTGCTTGGTTACTGGTTTGAGGAGAGTCTTATGTTTATTTCAGTGGATGTGATTCCTATGGTTATCACTGTTTGCAAATGGGAGATGTGGAATGTTTCCTGGTTTGACATTTTGGTGGTTCTAATGTCCATAGAACAGCTGGGAGGGTTGTATTATGATGTTGATCGGATTATTGGCAGGCTGGTTTACTATTTGCATAAGCCTGCTAATAGGTATTCTCGAAGTTATGGTTACTGCAACAATGATGGAAGGTATATACGGAGCACCATAATGAGGCTGATATTAGTATGATGTATATAGTTTTTTATATGGGCCATAGCTTGGTTCCAAGTTGTAATATTGGTTAGGCTAGTTTTTGGTTGTTTTGGGCTAGGCTTCAATGCCTTAACCCGTGGCCTGATTAGTTTGTTGGTTTTAGTATTTGGCCTTCCCGTTGGTTGTTTCGGGTTGGCTGTGGGTTTGTTACTCTAATTTTTTTATTCTTTTCTAATAAAGTTTGCCGGGGCTCTGCCTCTTTTCCCAAAAAAAAAGACCCTAACTGGTCCTAATTGACACCAGTTGACTCTAGTTGGGGCTAATTGACCCTAATAGACACCAATTGACCCTAACTGATCCTAATTGATCCTAATAGACACCAATTGACCCTAATTGGTCCTAATTGACAGCAATTGACCCTAACTGAACCTAATTGACACCAATTGGCCCTAGTTGGGCCTAATTGACCCTAATTGACCCTAATTGGTCCTAATTGCCACCAATTAACCCTAACTGGACCTAACTAGTCCCAATTGATACCATTTTACCATAACTAGACCTAATTGGGCCTAATTGACCCTAACAGACACTAATTGACCCTAATTGATCCTAATTGGTCCTAATATACACCAGTTAACCCTAACTGGTCCTGATTGAGCGTAATTTACCCCAATTAACCCTAGCTAGGCCTAATTAACACCAATTGGCCCTAACTTGTCATAATAGACCCCTAACCGGACCTAATTGACACCAATTGACCCTAGTTGGGCCTAATTGACCCTAATTGGACCTAATTTCCACCAATTGACCCTAACTGGACCTAACTTGTCCTAATAGAAACCAATTTACCATAACTGGACCTAACTGGTCCTAATTGGGCCTAATTGACCCTAATCGACACAAATTGACCCTAATTGGTCCTAATTGACCTTAATAGATACCAATTGACCCTAACTGGTCCTAATTAATGGTCCTAATAGACACCAATTGACCCTAACTGGTCATAATTCACACCAGTTGACCCTAATTGGTCCTAATTGACACCACTTGACCCGTCAACAATGCATGGGGGTTGTAAATTCATTTTTGGAAGACCCGACCATGTTAAGACATTTAATTATTTATGTTTATGTTTGGTTTAGTTAAGTGTAGTTTGGATTAATTATTTTAGTCATGTTACTTAATATACATATTGTTTCTTTCATTAATTTTGCAAACCAGGTTTAATTCACTGCATTTAAACGTTCCCACCATTTTGTACACTTTCAGCCAAATTTTCAAATATCCCACCATTTACTCAAATTTCTCCAAAAAATTCAAACCTAATCTAGTTATTGAGCCTTAATCAGACACTTTCCCCCCTCACTTTCACCGAAAATTTCCAATTCAACGTCTCCAGCTCCACCATCATCGAATACCTAGGTCTTTTCCTAACCCTCTCATTCTCATCTTACATTATCTATTCATCATTAATTTCAACTCATGGACGTTGACCGCCAATTAGTGAAGCAAGTAGGAGCTTAACAGACCATCAATATGACAGCGCTAGAGATTCCTCAGACTTCCCATGCTTTTTGGTGGTCCAATCTTACCAGAAATTGGTAAGTGTCAATTTATTCCATCTCCTTAATTTAAATATGTTGTGTTTGTTTATTATTGATATACGTTTAATTTGTGATCCCTTTATTGTTGAAAAATTATAGTTACAGATTGATAAAAAGTTTGTTTGATAACACAATTACAATTGCATTTTTTTTAAATATAGAATAGAAGAATGTTTAGGTCAAATCCACGTTTGCATCTGCAAAATTTTGGGAACTTCATCCCATTAGTTTTATGCTTTATTATTCAACTACTTTGTTACATGTTTGTAGGAGCATGTTAGAAGAGTACAAAATAAACAAATTGCAATTGTTGATCTCCCCTATAGTTTCTTGGTTTTTCAATCCAGAATGGAAGAATGTTTAGGTTAAGTTCACGTTTGCATCTGCTACTTTTTGGGAACTTCATCCCATTCATTTTCTGCTTTATTATTCAACTACTTTGTCACATGTTTGTAGGAGCATGTTAGAAGAGTACAAAATAAACAAATTGCAATTTTTGATATCCCGTATAGTTTCTTGGTTTTTCAATCCAGAATAGAAAAATGTTTAGGTCAAGTCCACGTTTGCATCTGCTATATTTTGGGAACTTCATCCCGTTCATTTTCTGCTTTATTATTCATCTACTTTGTTACATGTTTGTAGGAGCATGTTAGAAGAGTACAAAATAGACAAATTGTAATTGTTGATATCCCCTTAGTTTCTTGGTTTTTCAATCCAGAATAGAAGAATGTTTAGGTCAAGTCCATGTTTGCAATTGTTGATATCCCCTATAGTTTCTTGTGAACTTCATCCCGTTCATTTTCTTCATACTTTCTAGGTATTTCAATCCAGAATAATTATAAGTATTTTATGCATAAATATTAATAGTAATTATTTATATACTTTGTTACATATTTGTAGGAGCATGTTAGAAGAGTACAAAATAAAGAAATTGCAATTGTTGAAATCCCCTATCATTCTTCCATATGAAGGAAACGAAGCAATGCCAAACGGGAGAATACAAGAATGTTTAGGTCAAAAGGTCATAGCGGATAAAAAGCATCTGATACATTGTGTGAATTTCAAACTTCTGTTTTCTTCTTTGTTTACTTTGTTAAAATTAAGGCATCTAACTTCATCATGTTAATTTGCAAAGATCAACGATGGTTCCATGAAACTTGATCACTTGGAAAAACTTGAGTTGGAACTTAAAAAAGAGAGACTTCTGCATGATAAAAAAATGAAGAAGTTAAGGCCCTCATTGAAGATGGCAGAATAAAAAAAAACTTGATCTACGTATAGCTCATATGGCTGAATTTGGCACACCGTTACCACAACAACTTAAATTCTATACAAAGGTAAATTGTGTACATCACAACTTAATTCTACTGTTACCATCTACCTATTTACATATACTTTTTACCAATTCAAAAACATTTTTCTAGGTAAATTCTGTGGAGAATTATGTTAGATCTACCACAGTAGTAATTGTCCTAATATAGATACAAACGGTTAGTATTGGTCAAATTCATTATCTTGTATATATATATTTTTTATTGTGATTGTTGATTTCCGGCCATAAGCTAATTAATTCACTTGTAGGGCATGAAATCAGTGGCCGATCAACTTCGTCTCAAACGGTGGAAAAGGAAAAGCTAAGTATTTTCCAGTTTCCTTTCGTTTTTTAGTTTCACATTAATCTTATGGAAAAGTTGATGTACTCACGTTTTTAATGTCTTTTGGTACCTCAAATACATGGGCTAGCTAGGATTGTAGGAAAAAATGTCAAATAGAATTAGCAAATAAAGTTCAATTGACTATTAAGTTGATCCGGATTTTAATGTGATGTTCATCCGGATGTTTATCCGGATTCTTAATGTTTATCCGGATATTTTAAGTTCTTCAGAATATCTAATGTTCATCCGGATATTAATTGAATAGGACCTCACCCAAAGTACTGAAACCAGATGAGACTCCTCCTCAGTCCATATCAAAAGCGACGGTAACGGAAAATGTAAGTATTTGAAAATTGGTTTAATTATATATTCTCTTCAATTTCCATAAGCTAATCCACTACATTTTTTGTAGGAAGAAAACAAATCATGGTCCTAATTCAGCTAAAATCAATAAGGTTGAAGATATAGACCACGTGGTAGTTTTCTTCGTGGATTAAGATTTAAATTTAAAATAATGCTTATGTATAGTGTAATTTTGTTTTGTATTATAAATTGTATGTACTCATTAATTTTTATTTATTATTGTTAAAGAATCACCCAGATTTTTAGGTATATGATGTTAATATGTATATTTTTTTAATTTATTAAAATTTTAATTAATTAAAATATTGCTTAAATTGCATATTGTCCAAATGAGTGTGGTTAAAGGGTAGCAACTACCACGCTTATTGGTAAAGAATGGCCATATAAAACACAATCATTATGTGTCACCAAAGGTTAGTTTATAGCGACGTTTTTTTTTTCAAATGATGTGGCTAGAACCTATATATGTATGTGACTATAAAATACAACAACCACACTTATGTACAATACATGTGGTCGTTCCATCCCTTTAGCCACACTCATTGCGACAAGATGAGTGATTATAACAACCCTTTGGCCACTTTTTTGTTTCTAATATATGTGGCTAAAACACAAATATATGTGACAATATAATACCAAAGGCTACGCTTTTGATATTTCACGTGCCCATTGCCACCCTTTGGCCACGTGTATTGGGAGAACATATCTGATTTCAACAACCCATTTGGCCACGTTTTTTTTTCTATCACATGTGGCTAAAACACAAATATATGTGACCATATAATACCAAAGGCCACACTTGTGATATTTTCACGTGGTCGTTGCCACCCTTTGGCCACGCGTATTGGGAGAACATGTATGATTTCAACAACCATTTGGCCACGTATTTTTATAATATATGTGGCTAAAACACAAATATATGTGACCATATAATACCAAAGGCAAAGTTAAACAAACACATGTGGCCGTTGGGACCCTTTGGCCACGCTTTCCAAAAGAATTGTTTGATTACAACAATAAATATTGGTATCCTTTAGCCACGCTTCTAGGTGGCTTCAGCCACTGATATTCTAACGTGGCCATATGATATATACGGTGACGGGACCTTTGGTATCGATTGGATTGGGAGAAAAAACGTGGCCAAAGACCTTTGGTCACGGTTTTTTTTTTCCGTGGCCAAAGGCCAATTTTGACGTAGTGGTTTCTAACTGCTAGTGCGAGTATGAGAGCTTGATTGTGTTCCTAAGTCGATCACATTGCTAATTTAAACAACAAATAAGCGCCTAACAAACTACTCGATATTCCCGGGATTCTGATATAAAATATTTTGACCGTTATGCTCCATTCCGTCAACATTTTCCACGTTCTTCAATGGTTTGAACAAGTTTTCAGGTTTTAGTTGAATGTTTGATGAACTTGCAAACAATAAAGTACGTGGGCAAATTAGGGGTTAGTTAATAAATAATAATCAAGATACTTAACCCGTCAGGATTCTAAACTCATGCGAAGATTCTGGATCATCTGAGCTTTCGGAAAGGATCCCGAAATACTAGCCCCAACAAATGCCCCTTGAATTTTGACAGTTGTACATAAGGCCAACAACTGTAAAAATTCAAAATATATTGTTAGATCATTATCTGATTCATTGTGTGAAGTATCGGGAACAAGACAAAGAGGCTTGGAAGGCTGTTCACGAACTAACACAAAGTGACAGTTCGTGACCATCCAAAAGTGGACACGAAGTCACACTTCGTTCCTATTCGTATGACTCCGTGACATGTCCAGTTTGGAACAATCAAGACTAGTATAAATAGCTAGCTCTTTGTTTTGTTTGTAACGATTAGAACTTCTTGTCAAATCTACTGTGTGATATTGAGCGTGTATTTTCTCTGTGGTTATCAATACAATCTTCATTGTATTTATCTTCTCGTGTCCTCGTTTATACTTGATTTACAATGATTTTTTTTGTATTGATCGAGTAGAGGATCCACCTCTCATGCACTTTCAAGTGGTATTAGAGCATTTGGTTCATTCTACTAATCAGATCATCTCTGTTTTTCAAGTTTTTATTTCAAAAAGTGTGGGTTTTAGAAAAATTGAGGTACTTTTGCATTCATTTGGTGAAATTAGTTAAGTTTTTGGTGCAAATTTTGATCCAAAATCATTTCTTTTCATTGTTTCTGATCTACTGCTGAAAATCTCATTCAAAAACACTGAGAATCACAAAATTTAGCTCAAATACACTCTAGATTGGTCCAGTTCGGGTCAAGAACAATCTAATTGAAACATAACCATCACGAAGTGTTACTTCGTATCGTTTCGCTTCAGTTCTCTTAAACGAAGTGTCACTTTAGATCAGTTCGGATCTCACTTCGGACCAGTTCGTGTTAGTTCTTGATTTAGTTTGGTTGTGACTTCGGATCTCAGTTTAAATTCTAGTTCATGTTAACGAAGTCATAGTTCATATTAGTTCGTTTCTTACTTCGTATCTGTTCGAGAATCACTTCGGAAGTCACTTCGTGCTTAGATTTTTCAGTTTTCACTTCGTTTCAATTGTTCACTTTGGATCCACTTCGTATCACTTCGTGTTAGCAATTTTCACTTCGTTTCAGTTCGTATGAACATAAATCAAGACTTTTCGAGATGTCTGATTTTTCAAGCATTTGTTGAATTATGATAATAAAATTGGAACACGTCAGAAAGTTCCCAAATTACTTAAGTTGAAAGATTATCATAGTTCGGTGAAATGTTTTGAAGCATATGTTGACACAATTGATATTGATATGTGGTTGTCGTTTACTAGAATATATAAGTATCCTAAGGATATGCATGGAGAGCCGATTCTTCAAAGAAAATTTAGGTCTGAGCAAAAGAAAGCATATCAAACTGAGAAAAAGGCTTATGGCACATTGACTATGGCATTACCTAAGGAGTTGTTAATCAATTTTCTGCTTATGGTACATCAAAAGGTTTATGGAATGCTGTTGCTCAATATTGTGCTGACATTCAGACCTTGAAGATTAATGATTGTTTACCTAAGACTGGATACAAATCAAATGGTTCAAAATTAGATGATTCAGCATCAAGTGGTTTAGAATCGGGAAGTCATGGGTTATCAGCTAAAAAGGATTATGTTACTGTTTCTAAGACTGAACACATGGATGGTTTTCTGACTGACTAATTCTGAAACAAGTTCTTGTGTGATTTTTGATCAAGGGTTTGATAGTGACACAGAAGAAGTTCAGAAGGAATGTTCTTCAATGTGTCCAAAGTGTGCTGAACTTGTTAAGATCAATGAGAACTTGATGAAAGAAAAAGATGATATGTTTGTTGAATGTGAAAAAGCTAAAGAAGCAGCTGAAGATTTTCAAGCTTTATTCGAAAAGAGTTATTCTGTTCAACAGAAATATGAAAAGGCTAATCAAATTGCTGTTGAATCTACTGAGAAAATAATTAGTCTTCAAGATGAAATTTCCAAACTTCGAGATGAGAATGTTCTTTTCCGAGAAAAGAATGAAATTTTAACAAAAGATGTTCATTATTTCAAGAAGAAATCAGAAAAGGTTACAGAAGAAGTTTGAAAGAATGTGAATTGAGAAGAATACATAAGTATGAATATAATGAGTTGTCAGAACAGTTCATTGCTTTTCAGAAAGAGCTGTTGGATGCTCAAGTAAAGATTTCTGAACTAAAAATTGAGATTCTGGATTTGCAACGTCAAGTAAAGAATTGTAATTTATCACCGACATTTCTGAATTACATCTACTAACAGGAGAAGAGTGAAGAAAATGTAAAGAATGATTTACATAAAGTTCCGTCACTAGTTGATGTGTCAAGTATTCCATTTGTTTCTGTGAATCCAAATGAAGAAGTGTATGATTATTCAAAGTTTTAAACTCTTGCTCCTGCAAAGAAAAGGAAGTCTAAGTCTGGGAAGAAGAAATTTGAAGCTGGCAATGTGTTAGTGCATTATTCTGATCATCGTGTGAAGTATCAAGTACAAGACAAAAGCTTCAAATGTGTTCTTTCTGAAGTAAGCCGAACTGCCAGTTGGGGTGCACACGAACTGACTCGAAGTGGCAGTTTGTTCGGACACTCATGTTCTAGTATAAATAGCTTCGTCTTGTATAGATTCACAACTTCTTGGTCATTTTTCTGTGTGTTTCTGTGTGTGTATTCTCTGAGTGATATCAATACAATTCCTATTGTATTTACTTCATTGTGTTCATCCTTTATACTCGTTTTACATTGATTTTACGTTGATCGAGTAGACGATCCGCCGCTCACGCACTTTCAAGTGGTATCAGAGCTTTCGAATCAATCTACTGATCATTAAATCTGTGTTTTGCGAATTTTTAGTTCAAAAAGTGGGGTTTTTCGAAGATTTGATACATTCTTTCTTCTGTTTGTTCATCTTTGCTGTATTTTTCGTGAAAATCTGGTCCTAAATCATTTATGTTCATCATACCTGATCTATTGCTGAAAATCACATACCAAAACAATCAAAATATCAAATTTTAGCTCAAAATGACTTTGATTCGTTTCCAGTTCGGGTGAAGAACAATCTGTGAAAATAACCTTCAACCAAAGTGAGGGTTCGGGTGAGTTCGCTCTAGTTCGGTCAACCAAAGTCCTTGTTCGGTTACGTTCGGAAGTATTTGATCAAGCGAAGCCTTAGTTCGGAACTCAGTTTGGTCCAGTTTGTGTGAGTTTGGTTGAAGTTCAGTTCGCTTTTTAGTTTGGTCCAATTCGTGTAATCGAAGTTACAGTTCGAACATGTTCGGTTAATAGTGTCACAGTTTGGAACCCAGTTCGCCTCAGTTCGGATCATTTTCATTTTGGTTCCAGTTCGTTTAACTTTGTTTCAGTTCGGATAAATAATTTCAGTTTGGATAAGTTTGGGTAATCAGATTACAAGACAATTTGAAATGGTTGATTATCAAGCACTTGCTTCTATGCAATCATCGGTGCAATCCACGATGCAAACTATGTGAGCTTTGATAATGAGATCGGAACAAGTTAGAAAGTTCTCAAATTACTCAAATTAGAAGATTATCATAGTTGGGTGAAACGTTTTGAAGCGTATGTTTACAGAAATGAAGTGGATATGTGGTTATCATTTACGGATCAATTTGTGTATCCTAAAGATGCAACTGGAGAGCTGATTCTTCAAAGAAAATTTAGTTCCGAGCAAAAGAAAGCATATCAAGCTGAGAAAACGGCGTATGGTACTTTGACGATGGCATTACCCAAGGAGCTGTCACATCAATTTTCTGCTTACTTTACATCAAGAACTTTATGGGATACTTTACATAAAGTTTTGAAGAAGGAATTTGATAACTTCAAGCATTATCAGAATGAATCAATTCCAAATCTGATTGCTAGATTTTCACACTTGATGAGTGAAATGGTGTTGGTAAACATTATGAAAGAAGATGCAGATTTGAAAGAAAAATTGTTGGAGGCATTACCTGAAAAATGGGAAAATTATGTTATGATGATCACAATGATAAAGATTATTCGGGTTTGTCGTTTAATGAGTTAGTTGAAAGAATTCAAGATCGAGATATAGAATTAACCGTGAACAAGTCCATGCATGCTCAAATTCAGAATCCAACAATATATCATGGCGAAAATGCTTCTACCAATCCTGCTGTGAAGTCAAATGTTTTAAGTTCTGCACCTCCTACTGCATTAGTTGTCAGAAAATCTAAAAATGTTGATTATTCTTCTGGTTGCACTGTTTCAGTTCCACATTCATCATCACACAATGCCTTATCTGTTAAGACAACTGAAGCTTACATGGCATTGATGTCTACATTGGTATCATCATATTTTGGTGTTATTAGTGGTTCTGTAAGTAATACCGAATTGACAGAAGAATATTATGATCAGAATGATTATAATCATCTTGAAGAAATGGATTTGAATTGGCAGTATGCTATGTTAGTTAGAAGAACTAAAATATTTTTTAGCAGAACAGGGAAGAAGAGGTTGAATCAGGATGGAAAACTTGGATTAGATAAATCGAAGGTAAAATGTTACAAGTGTTAACTTTATGGACATTTTGCTCGTGAATGTCCAACATCTACTGATAATAAGCTTAAGTCTGGCCAACATGCTCACTTGGTGAAAGTTTCTCCAAGCACATCTACTCCATATCAACAAGGTTTTGTTTCAGTTCATGACAAAATGGCTGAAATATATTGGCATCCAAATGAATTTGGCTGGAATGCAGATCATGCGTTTAGCCAAAATGCAAATTGTAATTTCAACTATAGTGAAGCAAATACGGATAATGAAGCGGTTGCTATAACAACTCTTCATATAAGTGATAGCATTTTGACTGATTTTGAAATAAGTCCAAAAGCAACAATGATTGATGAAGTTTCGAAAAAGGTGACCGATAGTCAAATGGATGAAGAATCTAAATGTTCTAAATGTGTGCGTTTATGCAACAAAAATGCAAGTTTGGAGAAAGGTCATACATTACTGACTGAAGAAATTGTTGTACTAAAGCAAGAATTGGAATCAGAAGATGTATTATGATTTGGTTCATGTTAATGAAAACTTGATGAAAGAAAAGAAAGAATTGGTTGAAGAATATGAAAAAGCCAAAGCTGAAGCATTATTTGAGAAAAGCTATCCAGTTCAACAGAAATATAAAAAAGCTAATGCACTGGCTGTTGAATCTGCTGATAGAATTCTAAAAATTCAAGAAGAATTATCTACACTTCGAGATGCAAACATACTTATTCGAGATAAGAATGAAGTTTTAACAAAGGATGTTGATATATTCAAAGTGAAGTGGGAAAAAGTAACTGAAGAAGTGTTGGAAGAATGTGAAATCAGGAAGTAGCAGAAATATGTGTACAATAATTTGAATGAAGAGTTCCTTAAGTCTCAAAAAGATCTGTTTGCTGCTCAACAGAAAGTTTCTGAATTAAAGTTGGAAATTATGGAATAAGAACGACAAGTCAAGAATTGCAATTTATCACCAACTTTGCTGGATTTTCAGTACAAGAAGGAAAAAAGTGAAGATAGTGCCAAAGAAAATGATATCCACAAGGTTCCTGCACCAGTGGATTAATCTGAATTTTCATCTGCTCCTCTTGATTTAAAAGCATAATCACATAATTATTCCAAGTTTGCAAATCCTGCTAAAAAGAAGAAATCTAAGTCTAGAAAGAAGAAATAAAACATTGGTGAAGCTCCAAAGTTTGATTCAAGTTCATCATGTTTGGAATATAAAAAAGTTTTTGGTAAAGTTGAGAAGTCTGCAAGTATCTCATCTGAAGAAGAAACAATTAAATCTTTGGTGCGTGAGAACAAGCTGAAAGATATTAAAGCTAAATTCACTAGAGAAGCTAAAGGGAGAAAGGCTTCTAGTTCTCAGTCCGGATCTTCAAAGATTTCTGGATTTAAGCACAACGGTTTGGGTTATGAGATCAAAGAAGTGCCTATTCAAGCTCAACAATCAAAGAAGACAGAAAAGATTTTGAAGGTCAAGAACCAAAGGCAATCACAACCTCAGAAGAAACATGAAGTTGTTTTTCCGTCCAATCAGAACTCTTATTATTCTGGCGGTTCATCATCTGATTGCAGAGTTTCTTTGCGGAATCAATATCTGAGGTATGATTCCTATAGTGATTTCTTTGATAATTTTGGTTTTGATCATTCATCATTTTCTAAAAATTCAAAAAAGTTTCAAATGATTTTTCACTTCGTGAAAGAATTTGTTATGCATGTCGTCAATCTGGACATATGGCTGCATATTGTCCAATGACTGCATACGTCCACAACAATGGCAAATATGTGGATGAAAACGGTAAAATTTTTGATGAACCTTAATCTCCAAAGTTCAAATCAACTAGTAAGTCAATTTGGTCTATACCAAAGATATGCCGGTTGAAACTGTTTCAGGTTCTGTTCAAAATTTTTTATCATCAATGATATGGAAACTAAAGGTTGTTTCCAAGGCCAACAAGGACTATGTGGAAGACACCGGCGACCCGATGCTGTTGAATCGGGTCGATCCCAAAGCAACTAATGTTTTATTTGGTGTCATCATGTATTTCAGGAAGACCAATCGGTAATTATAAGATTGTTGGTGGTGGAATATCTGTCTTTTAACTTAAACTGCATTTTCAAATCATTTTCACAATCTTGTGTTTTCAAGATTCTACAACGCAAGTATCCATGTTGGTTGATAAATTTCTTTTGTTTTTCACTCCGTCTCAATTTGAGGGGGAGTTTGTTTCTTTGAAAAATACAAAAATAGTGTATTGTTTTTTAGATGGTAAAAATGAAAATTTAAAAATAGAGTTTGTCATGTTTAGAGGGAGAAAAATTGAAAAAGATAAAAAAACTAAAAAATGCAAAAAGTACAAAAACATTGAAAAATGAGAAATTGTATCCGATATGATTGGGAAATGATGGTACATTGTCTAACATTGTCTGACTCATGGATAAACTAGAGAAAAATCCATGAGACCACTGATTGATGTGCTAGGTAGGCTCGGCAAATTAGAAAGTATACGAATGAGATATACACTAAATCTGATGCTTGACCTAGTGGACAATATCTTGATGCATATCTCAAGATATATCAAGAAAAAGCTAAAGAAAAATGAGAAGTCATTGTGTAAACATGTGTTTATTTTGTAAAAAATTTAAACTTGTTTAATTTTCTTTATTTTCTCAAGTGATTGGCGTTTCTCTGCGTATCGAAAGATTGACCTGATTGGTGTTCACTTGAGGTTCTGCTTTATTTCTTGGTATTTCGTATAAGGCATCGGACTTTCTCTAAATGTACGGGAGTACCCCGACCTAATTGTTGTTGAGTTATACAATTTCAACTTGTTTTTATTATCTTATTTTGTTAAATCCGAGGCCTTATATGCATATCGAAAGATCAACCTTACGGTTGATGATTTAACGTTATTAATGCTTTTTGCATGGAACACAGTTGGCTATATCATGAATACAATTACTATGTGTTAAATCACAAGGTGTGATAAGCAAAGTATATCTGAGTATGTCTGATAGTGTGGGGTACACTGGTCAAAGCAAATCTAATCAATACCTTAACATATCCAGATGTTATGAGTATGATTCTGCCTGAGTTTAAAGTTGTGAAATTATATTTGCAATTGACATGGCTTATGTGCTACAATAATTGAAATTTAAGTGTAATGTTATGACCATTATGATCCCAAGTCGTGATCTTTCTCACAAAAAGACAAAAATAGTGTCTGATTCTGTATTGCATTTACTTTTCAGTATCATAAAATACCAAAAAGATTTTAGGTGTGTTTTTATGTAAAGTTTAGAAAAATCAGAAAGATTTTATTTCTTATTTCTTTTTGATTGGTTAACACGGGATATCAAACCAAATTTCAAATTCAAAATATCTTGAAGTCTCGAAGAGACATTTTGCGCCAAGATTATTTATGTTGGCAGGTACTAAAGTGAAAGTAGAGTATCACAACTTCAAGTCTTTTGAAGTTGTTGATAAAGTGATAACACGTGTTGTAATGTTAAGTATTCAAGATCAGACTAACCGTCAAGTTGAGAGAAAGTTTGATTGAAGATACAACACTATGTGGAGAAATAGATACTGCACACGTCGAGGGGGAGTTTGTTAGAGCATTACTGATTCGTTGTGTTAAGTATCGGAAACACGACAAAGAGGCTTGGAAGGCTGTTCACGAGCTGGGACACAAAGTGATGTAAAAGACTATTCTTAAGGCTTACGCATTAGATAGTATTACTAGTTAATGGGGTTTTCATTTGTAATTCACCGTGGGCTTAAATAGAGGTTTTGGGGTAATTTGTATAGGGATTAGTGGGCCATCTGAGGGCCTAGTCAAAATAGGGCTGAGAAGGTGATGATTTGCAAACTCTATATAAGCAAATCATCACCCACATGTTTAGGTTGTTAACTCTGGTTCCCTCAACCCGGTTTTTGGTCGTTTCTGGTTGTTCTAACATTATTACTGCACGTTTGATCATATTCAAGTAAGTGTTAATCATTGTTTATGTTCTTTATTGCTTGTCTTCTTCTTGAATCATTCACGAGTTGTTATTCCGCAACCACTCGTGTATCTGATATCGTGTTCGATCTAATTACGATCCCACAATTGGTATCAGAGCCAAGAAACAGATGTGTTTCGAGGCTCATAGGATATCTGATTCAAGTATTTAACAACCTTTCACAAGTTTTCCAGGATTACAGTCGCTTTTTCTTCAAAATTACAGGTTTACACACTAGACTAAGAGTTTTCGGGTAAACAAGAGAGCCTTCAGTTTGGATCTCGAGTTCTCGGTTCGCTCTGAGTAAGTTTTCGAGCAGAATTTCAAGGTTTCGGTTCGACTTTGTGAGTTTTCGGGTCAATTTGGGAGTGTACGGTTCGGACATCATAGTTTTCGGCTCGGACCTTTGTGTTCTCGGTTCGGAATTATCAAGGTTTCGGTTCGGATTTGAGTTTTCGACTCGAATTCTTAAGTTTTGGGTTCGTATAAAGTGTTCTCGGTTCGGATCTCCAGAGTTTTCGGTTCGAATCCTCATGATTTTGGTTCGAATAGGGGTTTTCAGCTCGGGTGTTAGTTTTCGATTCGGGTATAGAGTTTTCAGTTCGGGAATCTTAGTGTTTTCAGTTCGCTTCAGTTTGAGTTCTTGGTCCGTGTTATTTCTGGTTTTGAGCACTGATTTTAACCTGATTCTTAAAAAAATAGACTCTGAACTCTCAGCAACTACACTCCAAATGGATGCTAAGATTGGACCAAACACTAGGCCTCATCGGCTCGTGTCGGGAGAGGATTTCATGAACTGGAAGTACAAATTTATCAATTACATTAACTATCACGATGCCAGAGTCATGCGATCAATTAAGCATGGAAATTATGTCCCCATGATAAAAGTAGCAGGTAAACCAGAGCAACCAAAGCCACAAGATGACTGGGCTGATGAGGACTGGGATAAGGTAGAAAAAGATGCTAAGGCACTTGTAGCCTTCACTATGGGTTTATCACCTGAGATTGCGGATGGGTTTAAAGAATATACCACTGCTAAGAGTCTGGGATGCATTAATCACCACATTTAAGGGAAATGATGACATGAAGGAGAGTCGTCGTGAAAATTTGCGAGAAGAATTTAACATGTTCTGTCATGTGCCGGGAGAAAATCTCAAAACTCGGATGCAAAGGTTTGTGAAGATTATTACTGCCATGAGAGAAGCAGATGTTACCTACACTCAGGTTGAGGTCAATAAGAAACTGCTGAATGCACTGCCACCTAGCTGGGAGAGCAGTGTTGAGTTGATCAAAAGAACTGTGGAGCTACACAAATATACTTTGGCCAATCTAATGTCTACACATCGATCCTTTGAATTTGATAAGCAAAAACGTGCTAGAAATGCTACTGTTAGAGTTTCTATGAATCAAGTAAATCAAGCATTTGTTACTTAAACCACTTCCAGTAGTGGTTACCAGAATGCTACGCAAGGACATCAAACTGCTTTTGTTTCTTAGTCTCCTATAGCTGCCTCATCAAATGTTGTGACCCTGGATGTTTCTAAACTGACAAATGACTCTGGTGTTGCGTTGGGGGTCGGAATTATGAGTTCTATCAAGCTCTCATGGCTGGAAACTTGTTACCAGGTGATTTAAAAGATGATGGTGTGAATCAAGTGAATTATGAAGATCTCAAGCACATGGACATATCTTCTAAGATGGTTAAGTCGGCATTGCGTGCTAAGCATATTATGGAAAAGGCTGGACAAAAAGACTGGAATGTTGGGAAGGGGGCAAAAATTGCGTTTAATAAGGCGAATCTGAGGTGTTACAATTGCAATGAGTATGGTCATTTTGCTTGGGAATGCACCAAACCCAAAGTTGAAAGAGAA
The DNA here is from genome assembly GCA_039602395.1 of Deinandra increscens subsp. villosa. Taxonomy (NCBI): domain Eukaryota; kingdom Viridiplantae; phylum Streptophyta; class Magnoliopsida; order Asterales; family Asteraceae; genus Deinandra; species Deinandra increscens. Next base: position 91,353,552 of record JBCNJP010000010.1, on the reverse strand, counting down.
ACAAAAGGGTTTGTTGAAAAGAAGGAAAGTGTCGACAACAACAAAGCACTAGTGGTGCAGCAATCTGCTGGTTATGACTGGTCTGATCAAAATGTTGAACAATGTATGAGTCATGCTCACATTGCACTGCTTGCTGAAGAAGAAGCTGAGTCTGACTCACAAAGCCAAACACATCATGCATTCATGGCTAATATACAGCCAGGTACTACTGAGTCTTCAGACAACAGTCAGGTATGATCCAATCCCACATGTCAATTCTTAATGAAAGATTGGCAATCTAAATTTACTTATGAATGTTTGAATCGTGAAAAAACTGAACATGAAGTTAGAGAATGTAAGGATCAAATTAGAATTTGTAGAGAAAAATATGAAGCTGCCAAACAGGAACTTACATATCTTGAAAACAACTAAGCGATTACAAGTATCTTTTGAGAAAGTCTGAAACTCATGTAGAAGAATTAAATAAAGAAGTTTTAGAACTTAGAACCAACCTTAGCACCGCCCAATCTACTTTAGACAAACATTAGACAATTCATTCAAAGATGATGGAAGCCAATCAACATTTTTATAATTCTAATGAAAGAATTAGACATGTGAAAGCTCAATCAGGATTAGGACTTTACTCTGAAGCAAACGTTGAACCATCCACTCAAACTCCCCCCCCTTTAATGTGTGACATGATCTCTATGTCTCTTACTACTGAGCAAAAAGAAAAATTGGCTATTGTTGAAAAAACTGCAATGTATAGTAAAAAGGAAAGCATGTCTATTAAAAGTAAACTTGTCACATGTCCTATAAAAATTTATGCGCCTCCTGATATTGAGGTTGTTTCATGTGCAGATAAAGTAATCATTGAGGATGTTTCAAAGCAGGACAGTGAATGCATAGCTTACAATAAGAGTCATAAATATAGTCTTTTGAATGAGTCTAAAACCGAGTGTGTTGAATTTCCTAAGTTTTCCTTGGATGTTTCAAAGGTTGTGACAAATATTTCTAGGTCTAATGTTTTTGGTGAACAAACGTCCTATGGTGTGTTTTCAGTGGGTAAAACTAATGATTGTGTGAAATCTGTGAAAAGGGGAAAGGGACCACGGGTTGCTGTTTCCCCAACCCCTGGAATGTTTGTGTTTGGTAAATCTGATAATATTGTGAATGTGAAAAAGGAAAGGGAGTCTAAACCCTAAGACTTTGTCCCTTATCCTGATATCAACAATGCTTATGACCAACGCGTGCCAATAAAGCGGGAGTAAGTTTTGTCCACTCGTCCTAAAGGGAAAACACATTGGATTCACAAGCATGCTACTAAACGGAAATGGCAATCCACTGGGCGATAATTTTCCCAGCCTCCCGCTTATCCAAAGAAACAATCATGTCACAATTGTGGCAAGCCTAGACATTTGGCCCGAAATTGGTTGAATAGACCATATCAGCCTTACTATCCTAAGAAACAGCAGCAGTCCAAAAGTTCAAATCTATAGGCAAATAATCCTGTTGTTTAATTGTTACCTAACCCAATTGTGATGATGAGACCCCATCAACAGAAGTCACCCAGTTTAAAACAATCCAAATCTAAAAAGGGTTTTCAAGAAGCAGGTAAAGTGGGTCAAAATGATCATTGGAATGCTTCCAAGGTGGTGAATCGAAATTATAAACAACTAGGTGTTTACAACAAATGAACTAAACAAACTAATAACATTTTTGTTGAAACATCTAAGTCGAACACACCATATGTTCCTCAAAATAGGCCTAAAACAAAGAATCCCACCAGGACTGTGCAGAAAGTCTACAAACCAAAGCATGTCCAAGAAAAACCAAACACTGATTCATGTAGCACTTAAATGAAGAAACCCAAGCCTGTTATGGCCTTGTTACCAATCTCTAATTAATCTCCTGTTAATGCAGGAATAACCAAGGAGGACTGTTAACAACTTTTGGTACTTTGACAGTGGTTGTTGCAGGCATATGACAAGGGACATGTCTGTGCTCCAAAATGTTCAAGAATTCGATGAGGATATGTTTCCTTTGCAGGAGGTGTTAGAGGTCATATCAGCAAGAAGGGTACCGTGAGAACAACGAGCTGGATCAGACAAAGAGTTAAAGACGTGAAGATTACAAACTAATTTGCTGTTGGCCGAACTCTGGCCGAACCCCGGCCGAACCTTGGCAGAACTAGAGGTTCGGACAAGCCTAGGAGTTCGGCCGGCCGATGTCTATATATAGGTTCTAGTTGTGTCTTTTGTAACGAGTTTTTGATCAGACTTTTGAGCGAGTGTTTAGCAACTATGTGTTTTGTATTCTGATTCTCTCTGTAATCTGTTACGATTTGAATGAGAGATTGAGCATTGTTATTTACATCGTTTGTTCTCGTTTCTATTATACAACTGATGTCGAACTAAGCCGATCCGTCGCTCCAGCGTTTTTAAGTGGTATCAGAGCTTTCTGGTATCGTTTGATTCGATTTTGGTTCAATTGTGTGATTCAAAACTCATTTTTCATCTTTATTTCTGAAAAACTGCGTCAAAAGCATCTTGATTTACGTTCAAATTCCTTGTTTTTGTCCGTTTTCATTCGATTGATTGTCCTGAGCTCGAGTGGTTGTGTTTTCCTGTGAGATTCAAAATTTTCCTAAATTTTCTCGTTCGGCCAAACCTCAAGTTCGGTGTAACCGCTCCGATCCCGAAGTTCAGAGTGAAGTTCGGACATCATTCTCGTTCGTTGAGTTCGTAGCTCACTTGGAGGGAGTTCGGTGAGAGTTTGGAGGTATATCGGTGAGAGTTCGGAGGTAGATCGATGAGAGTTCGGAGGTTTGACTGTGTTTCAAGAAAGACTGAGAGTTCGGAGGACGTTCGGACTGTGTTTTTGAGTTCGGAGCAGGTTCGGAGCACGTTCGGACCAAACAGAAACTTGAAATTTTTAAAGATGTCGGATTTTCAAGCGTTTGCTGCGATTCAGTCTCAGATGCAGACTTTATTGATCTACGATAATGAAATTGGGACTACCCAGAAAGTTCCCAAACTTCTCAAGTTTGAAGATTATGCAAATTGGAAGAAAAGGTTCGAAGCTTACATTGGAACGACCGATCCGGACTTATGGATTGCTTTGGATGCACCATACGTGTATCCTGTTGGAGTAAACAATGTGCCTATAATGCAAAGAAACCCTGGATCTTAATCAAAAGACTGATTACACAAGAGAACAAAAAGCATATGGTCTTTTAACTCAAGCACTTCCTAAGGAGTTGCTACACCAGTTTAAGAGTTGTAAACATTCTCATGAATTGTGGACGACAATAAAAGAACAGTGTGAAGGCAACGAACAATACAAGAAGAGTAAAAAGAAAGTTCTAAACAAGGAGTTTGATAATTTCAAACATTTTAATGGTGAAGGCGTTTCGGACTTGATTTCAAGGTATTGTCATTTGTTATCTGAAATGGATAACGTTCAAATCAAGAAGGACGATGAGGAACTTAAGGAAAAATTACTGGAAGGTTTGCCATCAAAGTGGGAATCATATGTGTTAATGATTATGAATGATAAAGATTATCCAGAATTGACATTTGTGAAATTGTTGGGTAAGCTACAAGCAAGAGACTTAGAGATGAAAAATGTGAGTACGACAACTGTAGAAGTCCAGAATCCTGATGTGTACTATGGTTCAAACGCGGCAACAATTTCGGGTAAATCGGGTAAAATGACAAGTTCTACACCAGCAACGGCCTTCGTAGCTGGAAATTTACCTGGAAATGTGTCTAACTCAGGAAATGGAATGGGTTCAAGCTGTTATGAACACAACTATAGTTCTGGAGGGTGTAACGTCTCGATTCCAGCAAGTAACCTGATGAATACTAGTAAGATAGCCATGTCGGTTACAACGACAGAAGACTATATGGCTCTTGTATCTGCATTGGTATCATCATATAATGGGCTTATAACTGGTAAGGTAAGTAATGCAAAACTGACTAAGGAGGATTATGATCAGGTTGATCCGGATGACTTGGAGCTGATGGATATTAACTGGAAGTTTGCCATACTTGCAAGACGGGTGAAGAGATTTTTGAAAAGGACTGGTAGAAAAGACCTGAATTCTGGAGGAAGAATTGGTTTTGACAAGTCAAAGGTGAGGTGTTATAATTGTTCAAATTTCGGACACTTCACTCGGGAATGCTCTCAACCTAAGAAGCAAGAATACCAAAAGTTTGCTCCCAAGTCTAATGCTTCTGGAACCAACAATGCATCAAATTCAGGGAGTTCTTTAAATTCTAAACCTAATTCTGAATCTACAAAAGCCCTAGTGTCTCAAAAAGACAAAACTTATAACTGGGGTAATCAATTTGCTGATTCATCTGCATTGATTGTGACACATGTGCAGCATGCAGACACCATGAAAAAATCTACTCAAGATGGAGATGAAATACATGGCAAAGCAATTGATGGAGTTCAAGTTGGAGTCAATGATGAAGCAAGTGTATCGGATTCAAATGATGATCATCAATCTTTTTCTAAAGATAAATTTGCATTCATGGCAAGCTTGTCTGGCCAAGTTGAATCAGATGTTGTTCTCTTGTTGGAGAAACAAGTTCAAGTTCTAACTGAGAGAAGGAAGCACTGATCCGTGAATGTGAAGCCGTGAAAGCTGAAGCACTTGACACAACCAATGATTTTGAGAACTTATATCAAAAGAGTCTTCCATTGAAGCAACAATATGATAGGGCTTAGCAAAAGGCTGTGGAGATTGCTGACAAGATGATTGCACTACAAAAAGATATGCAGAAATTGACTGATGAAAACAAAAGTCTGAAGCAGGAGGTTGGTACATTAAAAAGAAACAACATCACAGAATCAGTTGCTCTTATGGCGATTCTTCTCAGGTAGTTTCTTATCCTCCGATGTGCAAATCTTGTGATGAGTTTGCTACCGCTAAGAGTACGCTCTTAGATGAAAAGACAAAACTAAATGATCTTTTATCGGTAGCAAGATCTGATAAGAATATGTATAAGGAAAGATGGGAAGGAACCACTAAGGAGTTATTGTCGGTTCATGAGCATTTACATTTACAAAAATTGATTTTTCAAACCAATCTGAACTGCTTGTGTCCGTACAAAAGGACTTGGCTAATAGTCAAAAACTTGTTGCAGATCTAAAAATTGAGATTTTTGAACTAAAACAAAAGATTGATTATCTTCAAGTTTCATCATCGTTTACCAATTTTCTTTACAAGTCTGAAAAGGAAACTAATTCTGGTAAATTGAGCCAAGTTCCCCCTCCTGTCATTAACCAATGGTCCTTCATCTGAGGAAAAAATGGAAGTTTCTTCTCATGACAAGCAGAGTAATCATCAATCAATTAATTTGAAGTCTGACAAAACTTCAACCAGAAAATCTATCTTGGATTCTACGGTTGATGAACTGTTTTATGATGTCTCAGATTTTGATAAAATTGATGATCTCATATCTGAAACAGAAACTGAATGTTCCAAACCCCCTTGTTCAAATGTTTCTAAGCCAGATTATCAAAATTTGCTTTTAAAACATGACCTTTCAACCATCAAATCTGAGCTGACGAAACTGAGTGAGTTTGAACAGAAACATGGTGGAGTTAAGTTTGTGACTCCGGCCAAAACAAAATCTTTTGAACAAGGTTCTTCCTCTAAGGTTTCAAAACCTGAAAAATCCAAGGGTGGCAATCCCACTCTGAAATCCAAATTTGACACATCTGAAAATTGGGTGACCTATCGCTTAAAAGGTTCTGATAAAATCTATAGCAATAAAGACTTTCCTTTGGATATGGTCAATCCCAATTTAATAGATAAAATCTTTTCGGGGATGTATGATCCTGCTTATGATCCTAAGGTGAGGAGTGTGCCCATTAAGAGGGGAAATGTAAGTATCAATGTAATGGACACACTTGATTCTGATTCTGAATCTGGGTTGGTTAACAGGATGCAAAAGTTTGTTTAAAAATCTGTGTATAAGAAACCAATTAAATCAACTTCTCAATCACCACCAAGAGTTTTTCACAAACAAATGCAACCAAATTTCAGAAAACCAAGTCCTTATGTCAAAAGGTCACGATTTTATAATGATGAGGGTTTTTATGATGAGTTCGTTGTGGACCAAATCAACCTATTTTTGAAAGGGGTCCAAAGTGGGTTGATCATGGTTGTGAATCGATTTTGGTCCAAGATTTGGTGGGAGGAGAGACATATATCAGAATAATGAGGATCGTTTTTATTCTGGAAATCCGCATGTTAGAAGTCAATTTATGTACCGTGGTAATGTTCCAGAGAGGGTAACAGGTTATGAGTCTGGATGTAATGATGATTCTGGAAATCATCGTGTGTCTAACCGAAAGGGTTTGAAACCCAAGACACAAAAACAACAAAAACCTGTTGTTGAGTCCGATGTGGATGGTGACACGATTGAAAAAGCTTTGATTGATAAACAAAAATGTTTTAAATGCAAAAATTGTGGTCATACATATCGGACTTGTCCATTGAAGAAGCCCAAATCTGACAAGTCTGATGCAGAACAATCTGATGATATGTCTGAAGGATATCAGACTGAAACACCTGTTTCCAAAAGGAAAGCTGGATTTGTGGATTATAAGGGTAGAGTTCATTTTTTTGATGAGTCATCTGAATTTCAAAAACATAAAACTGAAAAGAAATCAGAAATTGATTCTGGAAAAATTAAGTCAATTCTTAAAAACTCTACTTATGGATCCAAAGGCTCTTCAAGTGATGCATGGAAACCTAAGGGTTCTTCCATGGTTGGTGATGATTTTATGGAAGATGACGGTCGACCCAAAGCTTCTATCTTGGGTACGTCCCGAAACTAATCTTCTGTTTTAATTTATGCAGGGATCTTCGCGACAACTCATGAACAACATTTGGGTTGTTGATAGCGGAGCTTCTCGGCACATGACTGGTGATATCTCTTTGTTGCATGATGTGAAGTACTTCGATGGAGGTAAAGTTACATTTGCTGGAAACAAGGGAGGTCAAGTCACCGACATTGGTAAATCGTCAAACGGTGCAGTCACATTCGAGAAAGTTGAGTACGTCAAAGAATTGGAGTACAATCTTCTTAGCGTCTCCCAGATCTGTGACAAGTAATACACAACTGCTTTCACGGGGAGTGAATGTGTGATACTGAAGCCTGAGTACAAGATTCCAGATGAATTTGTTGTGATGCAAGCACCTCATTTTTTGAATTTGTATATGCTCGACATGAATTTGGCCAAAGCAACTGTTGCGGTTCAATGTTTCTTATTGAAAGCTTCAGAAAGAGATTCCATTCTATGGCATCGTCGCATGGGTCACATCCATTATCGCAAGATGAACGAGTTGGTGCGTATGAATCTCGTTGAAGGGGTTCCGAAACAGCAGTTTGTATTTAATGATGTGTGTGTGAGTTGCAATAAGGGAAAGCAGGAGAGAAAATCACTTCCACTGAAGAAGTATCATTCCATTGAAGTCCAGTTGGAATTACTTCACATGGATCTATTTGGTCCTGTGAATCGTAAAAGTATTTCTGGGAATTGGAATTGTCTTGTGGTAACCGATGAATATTCAAGATACTCATGGGTTGATTTTCTGGTTTCTAAAGATGAAGCTTCAAGAATTCTTCTCAACTTGATTACTACTCTTGAGTTATTATATAAGTTAAAGGTACGAAGGATTCGCAGTGACAATGGCACGGAGTTTAAGAATTATGCCGTGAGGACTTTTTGTATGGAGAAAGGGATCGTACATGAATTTAGTACGCCATACACACCTCAGCAAAACGGTGTGGCAGAAAGAAAGAATCGTACAATCATTGAAACAGCACGAACAATGTTGGCCGATGCTCAATTACCGGTTCATTTCTGGACGAAAGCGGTCAACATGGCATGTTATGTGCTTAACCGAGTGCTTACGGTTAAACGACTGGGGAAGACATGTTATGAACTTCTCAAGAATCATAAGCCGAATCTTAGTTATTTGGAGCCGTTTGGGTGTCCATGTACCGTGTTAAAGTCTGCAGGCAAGTTTGATGAAAAAGTCTTTGAAGGCTTGTTTGTTGGTTAGTCACATCTAAAGAAACAGGTATTCAACAAGCAGACTGGTACTATGGAAGAATACTTACATGTTGATTTTCAATCATACACTCTACCACCCAAAGGTGTTGGACCGGACTGGATGTTCGACTACAAATCTATCTTTGAACATCTTGAATCGACACCAGAAATGTCTGATGATCAGCTTACTGGAGTTTATATTGATCTTCAAGACAATACTCCGGTTCTGAATATTGAGGCTCTGCCGACTCCGGAAGTGTCTGTTGCTGATAATTAGTTGACAGAAATATCAAGTGATTCGACAATTATGGCTGACGATATGTCTTCTGATGATGATATCGAATTTAATGAAGCCGTGTCACATCAGGTTGAGATTCCTGTTCAACAATCTGATCCACAAGTTGAAGTGACTACAAGTGATTGAGGAAAATCACATTCCTGATATGGCTGAAACGGTTGTAGTTCCAATTCATCAGACACTTCGGATAAACACCATTCATCCGCAAGATAATATCATAGGTGATTTAAGTGAAGGAGTGCGCACGAGACATCAAATCGAGAGCAGTGCATTATTAACAATTTTGGAATCTGGAATTCAGGATGAAGCGTTTCATTCATGCTCTCTATCCCAGATCGAGCCTAGAGATGTTATGAAAGCTTTGCTTGATGGCTCGTGGGTGGAAGCAATGCAAGAGGAGTTGCTACAATTTCAAAAGTTAGGAGTGTGGCATCTAGTCGATTTACCAGCTGGATGCAAAGAACCGTGCGGAACACGGTCAGTTTATAAATGCAAAAGAGATGATCGTGGAGTGATAGTCCGTAACAAAGCCCGTTTGGTTGGGCAAGGGTTTTCTCAGGAAGAAGGAATCGACTTTAACGAGGTGTATGCACCGGTTTCCAGAATCGAAGCAATACGAATCTTTTTGGCATATGCTGCACATCGTGGATTCAAGGTCTTCCAGATGGATGTTAAGAGTGCGTTTTTATACGGCAAAGTCAAAGAAGAAGTGTTCTTCAAGCAACCTCCGGGATTCTTCGATCCTGATTATCCGGAGAAGGTATATAAGTTGGACAAGGCACTTTATGGTCTCCATCAGGCTCCTCGAGCTTGGTATGAGACGTTGTCCACTTATTTACTCGACAATGGATTCAGGCGTGGGTTGGTTGATTCAACATTATTTTGTTGGAAAACGGGGGAGGATCTGCTATTGGTAAAAATCTATGTGGATGATATCATTTTTGGTAGCTCAAACGAACAATTATTGAAGGATTTCGAGAAATTGATGCAAACCAGGTTCGAGATGAGTTCAATGGGGGAGATGTCATTCTTCTTGGGCTTACAAGTTCAGCAATCTGACAAGGGAATCTTCATACATCAGACGAAATATGTGAAAGATGTTCTGAGTCGATTCAAAGTTGAAGATGTTCGCATTCCTGGAACTCCAATTCAGCAGTCGCATGGCCTTTGTCCTGACGATGAGGGTGAAACAATAGATGTCACTTGGTATAGGGCAATGATAGGTTCATTGATGTATCTTACAGCTAGTCGACCTGATATTATGTTTGCTGTATGTTTGTGTGCCAGGTACCAAGCAGCACCTCGGGTTTCTCATATGGAGGAAGTCAAGAGGATTCTAGCTTATCTGAAGGGTAACTCAGATCTCGGGATCTGGTATCCTCATGATGATAAGTTTGACATGTCGGCCTATACGGATTCAGACTAGGGCGGTTGCAAGATCAACTTTAAGTCAACCACGGCCGGATGTCAGTTTCTAGGTGACCAGTTAGTATCATGGCAGTGTAAGAAGCAGACTTCCGTTGCTACATCCACGGCTGAAGCTGAATATATAGCATATGCGAGTTGCTGTTCTCAGGTTTTATGGATACAACAGCAGATGCGGGATTACGGTTTGAAGTTTCTTACTACTCCCATATATATATATAACTCAGCTTCCATATGCATAACTAAAAACCCCGTTCACCACTCTAAAACAAAACATATTGACATCCGATATCACTTCATACGTGATTGTTTTGAAAAACACTTGATTGATCTGCAAAAGATCCATACTGATTTTAAAAAAGCGGATCTTTTTACGAAAGCTTTTGACAAAACCTGCTTTCGTTATCTTTTGCAGATCAACGACATACAAAAGTTTCCTGTTGAGTAACTATCGGTTGATCATTTTTACTTTTGTTGTCTGTTTTTCTTTTCTTGTTATCAAAAATCCAAAAATAGAGTGTTTTGTATTTTAGGGGGAGAAAATCAGAAAATATAAAAAAAATGGAAAAATGTAAAAAGCATTAAAAATGGAAAAATAAAAAATTGAGAAATTGATCCGACCAAGCGAGAAGTGATATTACATCGGCATGTGTTATCAACCACGGATAAAGTAAAAATGAAAAGCTATAGGTACTTGTTTGGTTACTTAAATGCGTAAGGGCAAATCTGATATATGCTAGTATGATATAAACGTAAAAATCTGCTTGATTAAATGTGAGGCACATCATGACGGATGCTGTGTGATCTTGGCATAAAATAAAATGAAAAAGCAAAAACAGAATAAGAGATGTTCTGGTGTATGCATGCTTTTATTTTGCAAAGATTTAAACTTGTTTGATTCTCTTTATTTTGTCAAACGACCGGCCTTTCTCTGCGTATCGAAAGATCGACCTGATTGGAGTTCGTTTGACGTTCTGCTTTATTTTCTTTGGTGTTTCATATAACTCATCGGACTTTCTCTGCGTGTGCGGGAGCACCGACCTGATTGTTGTTGGGTTATACAATTTCTGCTTTATTTTCTATTTTTATTTTCCTAAACAATCGGACTTTCTCTGCGTGCCTACCGGGGGACCTGATTGTTGTTTGTTTAGGGTTCTGCTTTATTTTTGCATGAAGCACCATGGACGATAAATCTCGGTGGAAATCAGATTCTGTAAAATACAAAAATAGAATAAGCCAGATTACCGGTATTTCTGATTGTGTGGGCTATCATATTATCAATGCATGCTAAATCATATCTTAACATATCAGAAAGCTGTAAAAATTGATCTGCCCAAACTGAAATAAACTGAAAAGTTGTATTTGCTGCCAACTTGACTTGCATGCTGATTAAAAATGAGATTCAAGTGTGTCTGATGCACATTAGCTTATATGATCTCGCATCTGGATCTTTCTCGCAAAAACATTTAAGTTATATTAGTTCTTAATTCGGTTATTTCATTTCTGTTTGGTTTATTGCTTGAATATCTGAATATTACAAAAAGATTTTAGGCGTGTTTTAGTATAATTTTGTAAAAATTCAAAAAGATTTTTGGTGTGTTTAAAAATTTTATAAAAATCAAAAAGATTTTGATTCTGTTTTATTTTCGATCAACCGGTTGGTGAAATGTAAATATATTTCCAAACGGAAAATATGAAAACCAGAGTTCAAAGTTTAGCGGAAGCACATAAAAGTCAAGAGGTGCGAAAGCGCCTGATAAGTAATTACCAGTTCAAGTTGAAAAGATTTGAAAAACAAATTCCCAAAATAAAAGGTTTTAGCCAACGTACGTGCCGAAAAATCAGATTCTCCTGGCGTCCTGCAAAGCATGCATAAGAGCAAGTGTCAACTAATGTTGGTGAGTTCACATACACACATAAGTATAACTAGTATAAATATGCAGTACGAATACAGTAGTCTTTATTGGTATGTAAGTATGTATATTACAAGTACAATCCATATCGTAGGTAGCGAGCCTAAGTTCATGTCACTAAAACGTTCGCAACCAAAGTTGACCAATTAGTTGTAGGAATAATTCCTTATGTGTTTTGCCTTCCCCGTGTCTACACGATCACGGTAAGTTAGGCTGATATTGTCCTCAGTCCGACCGCCAGTCGGGTGGTGCATCTCGTGCCCGCTGAGTGGGGTTTGTCAGACCCTAGTAGTACTACCCGATTTTCCTCGCTATATGCTATTAACGGTTCGATAAGTAAGGACTTGAAAGATAAAGCATTTTATGTGAACATGTGATATATACTGGATTTCTACTTTAATCATACATAAAAGTTGTTGTGTTATCACCCTAACCCGGGTGTAACGTGTTTGCGTGTGTTGTCTTCCAAACCCGGACGTAACGTAAAAGGATGTGTAACTCACCTTAGGGTGCGCTGCTACAATTTAGTAAGACTTCAAGCCTTGCGTAACTACCGAGCACCTATCGATTTAACATACGTAAGTGTGTCCGCACATGAGTAACATAGCCTAGACGACGGTATGGATAACAAGTGGTTGTAATTATAACGTGGTGACAGAATTTCAATACGCGATATAAATCGTTTGTTCGAAAGCAGTCCAGAATGACATTTAATCAAGGACACAAGGTTTTACGAAAATCAATGAGTATGTTATTCCAAATAACAATTATAAAGATGATCGGGTAGATATATACATATGGATATATAAACACGTGTGTATATATATATATACATATATATATATATATATTTGTAAATAAATCCGAACACAAGAAATGTTTACATCACGGAATACGACCAAATAATATTCGTATACGTATATTTTTTTCATAATTACAAGGGTTGATAAAAACGTTCGTTTTATATTTCCAAATAGGTTTATTTATATATTTTCTCGAATAGGTACTCGTTATAATTTCATTATCAAATAAACAACATTTTATATATAATAACCAAATTATATAAAATGGCGAGAGAAAACGAAAGCAACGTTGTTTACGAGAGTTTCTACGAGTCCAAAATAACAAGGGAAACGATTGGTGATAGGTTTTAAGTCAAACAAGTCCATAGATAAAAGAATAAAAATAAAACAAAGGATCCAGAGGTCCCCAGGTTCGATCATGTGACCTCTAGTCGGCAATGTAGCGCCACAACCAACTGGGCTGGACCTATTTTTGGTTATAAACTCGATCAGAAACACTTTTGACTAGGAACAGCGACCAGAGACGGGGTCTTAGGATAATCATGAACAGAAAAAAAGTTTTAGGTAGCCCGGTTTCGAACTGGCGACCTTTCAGAAGCAACGCGAGGGACTGACCAACTGCGCTACATGTGCGCTGATGCTGAGAGTCGGTCAATTAAATACATAACTCGATCCCACCCGCCATCATTCTCTTCCTCAAAACTCCGGTGGCCGGAGTTTTATTCCGATCACCGGAAAATCGTAAAACTAGAAACAAAAAGAAGATAAATGTGCGATTAACATTGAGGAACAATTACCTTGAGTCATAGATGAGAGGTTGACGTGATTTGATGCCGAAAACGAACCCGAAACTTTGAACACGAACTCGATGGATGTTGGAGATAAACTATTGTGACTGTGGATGCTTGAACACTAACTGATGACGGCTATGCCGTGGTCACCGGTGGTCTGAGAAGGGTGGCGGTGGCGATTAGAGGTGGTGGCCGGAATCTGTTCCGGTGCTGTGAGATCGGTGGAAACCAGAGACGAGAGAAAAGAAGAAGAGTTCGGGTGTGACTGGGGGTAATCGACTAAGCTTAATTCACCTAATGATTGTATATAGAGACCGATCAATTGGAGAATACGCGTAACCGACGAGACTTGAAGCGTTTTAAAGATTTATTGCCGGTTACCAGAAACGATTTCGTCGGATGGTCGACAGTTTCATTTAGGGCTTTAAATTAGGTTTGTCGTATTGACAAGAATAGCCCCCCCCCCCCCCCCAGAGTTTATAAAATATTAACGAACTCACTAACGGAGTTAACGGAGGTAACTTGACGATGATTATTCAAGTGTACGTCGAAACGTATTTAACGGACGGAGTTTTATACAAACATAACTTATATATATTTCACATAAAATCATACTTATAACCCCTTAACTATATGTTTTAAATTCCTATAAAAATATAGAAACGCTTCGTGTAATTTACGTAACACATCGTCACATAAAATCATAATGTATAATGTGTATATATATACATATATACCACATAAAGATAATAAATGTAATTTATATAAAATTATAAATTATATACATTCAAGTTGGTCAACCGACGTCTAGACTCATGTGCAGTGCTTGTGTAACAATTCTGGTAAACTGAGGTAACGAACATTATTGAAAAAACACAAGTTATTAACGGGGTTAACCTGGGAAATTGCCGGTTGTCACATCATCCCCTTGTTAAGGAATTTTCGTCCCGAAAATTGCCTTAAGTTGCTACGGTTTCTGTGGAAGGAATAAAAAAAATTTAGGGTTGCTACATCATCCCCTTGTTAATGAAATTTTATCCCAAAATTTAACTCATACCTTGATTAGATGTTGAGGGTTGATCAAATAGATGAGGATATTTCTTTCTCATTTGATCTTCTCGTTCCCACGTGAACTCCGGTCCACGCTTAGATTGCCATCTCACTTTGACGATGGGGATTTTACTTCTTTTCAATGTTTTCTCCTCACGTCCCATGATTTCCTCAGGTTGTTCGATGAATCGCAGTTGTTCATCGATTTGCAGTTCTTCTAACGGAACTATGAGAGTGTCATCAGCTAAACACTTCCTCAAGTTCAAAACGTGAAACACGTTATGTACTCCATCCAATTTAGGAGGTAGATTCAAACGGTAAGCCACCGGACCAATGCTCTCGGTGATCTCGAATGGTCCTACATAGCGGGGATTCAACTTCCCGCGCTTGCCAAAGCGTATGACGCCTTTCCAAGGCGAGACTTTCAGTAGTTCTTTGTCGCCGACTTCAAATTCTAAAGGTCTTCGGCGTTTATCTGCATAACTCTTTTGTCTATCTCTTGCCGCTTTCATGCGATTTCTGTTCTGCACGATTCTTTCAGTGGTCTCGTGCACTAGTTCAAGTCCAATGAGTTGACTCTCACCGACCTCGGCCCAACAGACCGACGATCTGCATTTTTGTCCATAAAGAGCCTCAAATGGAGCGGCTCCAATACTGGTATGGTAGATGTTGTTATAGGAGAATTCTACCAGCGGTAGATGCGTTTCCCAATTTTTCCCGAAGTCGAGCACTCATGCTCTAAGCATATCCTCAAGAGTTTGGATGGTACGTTCCGTCTGTCCATCTGTTTGAGGATGATATGCGGTACTCATATCTAAGCGAGTGCCCATCGCTACTTTAAGGATGTCCAAAAGTTTGAAGCAAACCTAGGGTCTCGGTCAGAGATAATAGATAAAGGCACTCCGTGAAGCTTGACAATCTCCTTGAGGTATATCTTTGCAAGTTTCTTTGTTTTGTCATTTTCCTTGATAGCTAGGAAATCAGCGGATTTTGTTAACCGGTCATCGATAAACCAAATCATATCGTAACCGCCAGAAGAACGGGGCAATCCCGTGATGAAATCCATCGAGATTTCTTCCCATTTCCATTCAGGAATTTTAGGTTGTTGTAGTAATCCTGCTGGCTTTTGATGTTCTGTTTTGACAATTGCGCACGTCAAGCACTTGCTAACATATCTAGAGATGTCAGCTTTCATATTGGGCCACCAATATAACCCTTTAAGGTCTTGATACATTTTGTCTAAATCTGGATGGATCGAATAACGAGACTTGTGGGCCTCGTCCATCACTAGTTCTCTAAGATTTCCATGGAAAGGTACCCATATACGATCATTATAATAACGAAGTCCATCAGACTTAACTTCAGAAGTTCCATATATGTCACGTAATGATTCAGACCCGCAATTTTCCTCCTTTAGAGCCTCTTTCTAAGCATCCCGGAGTCTATCCGGTAGCCCCGTATGGATCGTTAATTGGAGAGCTCGAACTCTTCTAGGTTTGACATGTTCCTTTCTACTCAAGGCATCGGCCACCATGTTGGCCTTGCCTGGATGATACTTTATTGCTAGATCGTAGTCTTTTAGCAATTCGACCCACCTACGTTGCCTCATGTTGAGTTCCTTCTGTTCGAATATGTGCTGAAGGCTCTTGTGATCAGTGAATATCGTACACTTCGTTCCATATAAGTAGTATCTCTAAAATTTCAAGTCAAATACAACAACGCCCAACTCTAGGTCATGAGTTGTGTAATTCTTCTCATGGGACTTTAGTTGCCTTGACCCGTATGCGATGACTTTACCTCTTTGTATCAACACACATCCGAGTCCCTGGATTGATGCGTCACAATATACCTCGAAGTCGTCAATCCCATCAGGTAAAGATAATACATGTGCAGTACAAAGTTTTTCTTTCAAAGTTTGGAAGGCTGCCTCTTCCTTGTCACCCCATCTGTATTAAACCCCTTTGTGCGTAAGAGTGGTCAATGGTTGAGCTAACTGAGAAAATCCCTTTATAAAATGACGGTAGTAACCCGCTAAACCTAGAAATTGATGAATTTTCGTAGGAGCTCTGGGGGTAGACCAACTTTTAGTTGCCTCGACCTTGGCTGTATCAACATGGATACCTTGCTCGTTGACGGTGTGACCCAAAAATTGAACCTCTCGGATCCAAAAATTGCACTTGGAGAATTTTGCGTAGAGTTGTTCCTTCTTTAACACTTCTAAGATTAACCACAGGTGTTCCTCGTGTTCTTCTTTTGTTTTGGAGTAAATGAGGATGTCGTCAATGAACACTATGACGAATTTGTCCAGATAGGGCTTGCACACACGGTTCATGAGATCCATGAACACAACTGGTGCATTTGTCAGACCGAAAGACATGACCAAGAATTCATAATGACCATAGCGTGTTCTGAAAGCTGTCTTTTCTATATCCTCCTCGCGGACTCGAAGTTGATGGTAGCCAGACCTTAAATCAATCTTGGAATAGTAACTGGATCCTTGAAGTTGGTCAAAGAGATCGTTTATTTGTGGAAGAGGGTATCGATTCTTGATAGTGAGTTTGTTGAGTTCGCGATAGTCAATACACATCCTAAACGTGCCATCCTTCTTTTTGACAAATAATACTGCTGTTCCCCATGGTGACGAGCTAGGCCTAATGAAACCCTTATCTAACAGTTCCTACAGTTGTGTGGATAGCTCATTCAATTCGTTCACCGCTAGACGATATGGTGCACGCGCGATCGGAGCTGCTCCCGGAGCGAGGTCAATCCCAAGTTCTACTTGCCGATGCGGAGGAAGGCCAGGTAATTCCTCAGGAAATACCTCCGGGGTAATCGCGTACGATCGGGAAGTCTTCAATTTTTCTCTCCACTCTGGTTTGGTCTGTAACGGTGGCCAGGATTGCCACGTGTCCTTTCCAAAGACACTTCTGCGCTTTAAGGTATGATATGATTCCGGAGACAGCAACTCCCTTTTCGCCCTGAATCGAGAGTACTTCTCCTCCTACTACTGGTATTCGTATGACTTTTTCTTGACAGACGATTTTTACCTGATGTTTGGATAACCAGTCCATGCCCACTATCACGTCGAAACTACCAATGGTAAAAGGCATAAGGTCTATACTTAGTTTATGGCCAGATAGTTCTAATGTGCAGTCTTCAACTAAGTGAGTGGTGTCAAGAAGCTTAAAATTTGCTAGTTCAACCGTATACCTAGCTTTTAATGAAGTTTGGGCAGCCTTAATCAACTTACAGAACTTAGTCGAGATACAACTTTTCTCAGCACCCGTATCAAATAAGACATTTGCGAAGTAGTTGTTTAGAAGAAACTTACCGGTAATGACATTGGCATCCTTTCTTGCTTCACCTGAACCCATAACGAAAGCTCGCCCTTTGGCGCCATCTCCACCGTTTCTACCACCATCACCGCCGTTGTTATTGTTGTTACAGTGGTTATTGTTGTTGCCAGCATTTTTATTATTATTCCTTCGGAGCTGCAGGCAATCCCTCTTCAAGTGCCCTGGCTTTCCACATTCATAACACCCCCTAAGGCCTTCATTATTCTGCCTCAGGTTCTGATTCTGATTCTGGTTATGGTTCTGATTCTGATTCTGATTAGGACGGTTTTGTAGCTCACCCCAACAGTTCTTAGTCTCGTGGCCCCCTTTACCACAACGCTCACAGGTGAGTCTCTTGCATGCCCTATTATGGTTTTGGTTGCACCGATTGCAGAATGATGCTCGTCCCTTGTACCCATTGTGATTTTGATTACTACCACCTTGGCGATTCTGGTTACCGCCCCCACTGCTGGTGTTACTGTTATTATAGTCACCCGTGGAATTGTTGTACCTCTTGTTTTGGTTGTGAGAGTTAAAGGATCCCACATTGTTTTTTCCACTACCATTGTTGTTGTTGTTACTAGAGTCGTCATCTCTCTTTCTTTTCCCATCTAGGACAGTTTTGGGGACGTTCCTGGGTGGCAAAGTTCATTGCTCTATGGCCTGGTCAGTCAGCTTATAGGCCAACCTGATAGCATTCTGCACATTTGCAGGGTTTGAGGCAGTAACCATCCCCTTGATTTGTGGAGCTAACCCATCCACGTACCTTTCTATCCTTTTGAAATCAGCATCAACCATCGTAGGACATAGCACCGCGTACTCATGGTAGCGAGCGGTGCACTCTTCAACCTCAGAACTTACCATTTTCAAGTTCTGGAACTCACCTTCCAACCTTTTGACCTGGTCGCGAGGACAATACACCTCCATCATGGCATCCTTATATTCCTGCTAGGTCATAGCATTCGCTGTGTCGAGCCCTAACATTTGGATTTGCGCGTTCCACCAAGTGAGGGCAGCTCCCTCGAGTGTAGCGGTTGCGAAATTGACCCGACTCGCAACTGGGAAGTTGCACATTGAGAATACCTTTTCTGATTTTTCGAGCCATCGCAGCAGACCCACGGCTCCTTCATCATCCTTGAACATGAGCGGCTTGCAATCCATGTAAGTTTTAAAGGTGCACTGAGCTGGGCCTGGATTGTTTCATTAAAATTATTTTAGAAAATAATTTTTGAGAGTGGAAAAAAAAATGTAGTCAACTTTTCGCCTGTTTTACTTACCACCGTTGTTGTTTC
Source organism: Deinandra increscens subsp. villosa (assembly GCA_039602395.1). Classification (NCBI taxonomy): domain Eukaryota; kingdom Viridiplantae; phylum Streptophyta; class Magnoliopsida; order Asterales; family Asteraceae; genus Deinandra; species Deinandra increscens. The sequence continues at coordinate 91,334,587 of JBCNJP010000010.1, read as the reverse complement.
CTTGCGCTTGAGCCGCAGCGAGTGCTGCCACAACGTTTTCATTTATCAAAGCCTGGATCTGAGCTGCTGTGAGATGTTCAGCCATGATTCTGTTTGTCATACAAACATTTCAATGATTAATATACCCAATATTAATTTCATTATATACGTTAGAATGCATACAACCAAATAATTAATGTATACAATATCAATTTCATTAAGCACTAAACAATTATTCATGCATCCATCCATCACACGAAATAAATTTAGAAACACATTGGAAAAATAAAGATGTAATATCCATTACAAAACTTAAAATCCAACCACAATGAATCTCAGCATTTGAAACATTCAAAATAAAAGGAACACCTAGTCAATTTTATTCGAAGTAACAAAATAAAAGAAAAGAAGACAGATTAGATCATGGATCAATAACATCTGGTTCTTCCTCCATGTCCTCTTGAGGCTCCTCCTCAAAAGGTTCTTCTTCGAAGGGTTCCTCCTCTTCTTCTTAAACAGGAGCACCTTCAACCTGCAGGGCTGCCATTTGAGCTTGGAGGGTGGCGACCTGTGCCGCAAATGCCGCGTTGGAATGTTAGAGTGCTGCATTAGAATGTTGGAGTGCAGTAATTTGATGTTGTGCTTGATGCAGTCCATGCTCCAAATCTGCTGGATTGGGTCGCGACTCAAGCTTGGTGACCATGTTACAGATACCCATTACCCCCTGAGACAAGTTGTAGTGGTAGGCATCTCTCTCCTTCTGTTCATCCCGCACTCACTCGAGTTCCCTATCACGGGTGCGATTGCTGATGGAATTGTGCTCGAGTTTTCCAAGTGTGTCATCATAAGCTGCTATCAGTCCCGCAATGACCCTCTGCAAATCAAAGGGTAGGTCGACCCTGTTCGGCACATGATACCTATCAAGCAACCGATACGTCGTCGGATTCAGCCAGCTATAATCATCTGGTGCACACCTATCAGGACGTAGGTGCTGATCCCGAAGGAAGTCCATTATTGTGTACCCAGGCTGCTCAGGCTCGCGGCCTTGTTGGTTGGAGGATGATGACTGTTCGTTGGCAATTTTCTTTCCCTTACCCCTCGTGTTGTCGTGCGGTGTCATACTGTCAGAACACAGACAGACACAAACAAAAGAAAAACAACCTAATGTGAGTAATCGATTTTTGGCTCAGGAAAAGAAAATGTTTTTGGGAACTGTTGTAACTAATGTTTAAAAAGTGTAGAGGCTAGATTATGAGGCTTGTAATATTAAATAAGTTGGGCTGGGCTTAGAGGGTTTAACTAGATTAGTAGGCTAGTTTATGATTGGGCTTGGGTTTAATATTGGGTTTATGATCCAAAAGAGGCCCAATAGTAAACCCAATGGGAGTCTATATATAGACCACTTGACCTCCTCATTTAGGGGCTTGTTTACGATTTCTAGAGTGTGAAGAAGGTTTACGATTTGTGTTTTGTACCCGACAAGTTTACTTGTGTGCAAAATTGAAGTGTTTTATTGTTTAATCATCGTATTCTTCGTGCTTCTTCTCCTATCTATCTTGAATCAATCATAAACGAGGTTTCCGCACTCGTTTGTGATTAAAATATCGTGATTAGTTGTTGTTTCAGGATCTACAATTGGTATCAGAGCCAAGAATCACTGATTCGAGGCTCTCACGATATTGATTCAAGCTATTTTCTGGGTTATAGTTCGAGTTTTTGAAGATTCAAAGACTGTGTTGGTGTTTACGATCACTGCTGCTGCTGTTCTTCGAGTTCACGATCGTTTTTCTGGGTTTTCTGGGTGTTTACGACTGTTTCTGTTGAAGATCTTCATCATTTGGGTGTTTACGAGTTCAAGACTCGATTTTTACCGTGTTTACGATCGAGCAAAGTGTGTTTACGACTGTACTTGTTGTCGTAATCGGAGTTTACGACTTTGCAGGATCGGAATTGGTGTTTACGACAATTTTTCATCGGAAACGGGTGTTTACGATTGTGTTGGTCGTAATCGAGGATCGTAATCGTGTTTACGATTCTTTTAGGCGGTTTAAGTGTTTACGATTCTAGTTTGATCGGAAACAAGAGTTCACGATCGTTGTTTACGACCCGGAGGTGTTTACGATCGGAAACAGGGTTTACGATCGGAAACAGGGTTTACGATCGGAAACAGGATTTGCGGCAAAAAGTAATTTTTTCACACTTTCACGGAAACAGATGTAACTTTTGACTCGTTTGGAGTTAGAATCTCAAATTTGAACACGACGTTCGTGACACTGAGCCCCAGAATTACCCCGGAATAAAGTCCAGGGGAGCTCATTTGGACCCCCAAATTCCACTCCGAAGGCCTCCATTTTCGCGTTTTAAGTTTCTGACACTATTCTTTGAATAGTACTTTTGCCGTTTTTGCCGATTTTTCTAAATTTTCAGAAGCTGCATATCTAATTAAGAAAATGAGTTCAGTGGTTGAAGAAAATAATTTGGTTGAGAACAAGGATGATTTCGCAGCTGAAGTTGACAATACTGAGATATGCCCCAATCCTACTTGTGCTCGTATAATTCCTGGACTTAGGAAAATTTGTAAAAATTATCAGATAGAATTATTTGAAACAAAATGCGAGAGGAGTTCATTCAAGGGTAGATGGCAAAAGAATGAGGAGAAGGTAAAAGCTCAGAAACGAGACATTGAGAAATATCAGAAGCTAGCAACGGAGAAGACTATCTTATATGATAGGGCTAGGATTGAGATATCTGAGCTTACACAGAAATTAACTGAACTGCAACAAAAATTTGATGAGCTGCAGGTCAAGTATGATTGCAATCAGGAAAGAAATAAGCGAATGCTCGATGCTGGAAAGGAATTGTCACATGCTGTTGTGACTGGTCAAGTTGGGAAAGATAAAACTGGGTGTGGGTCAGAAAAATCTGATAAGTCTCTATGTGCAAACAGCATCATTCCTCCACCAGTTCCCAGAGAGATTATAGGAATACTTCTTAGTGAGGATCAAGTTGAACGAACCAAGTCTGATTATAAAGAAGTTGCTCCTCCTATTGATAGTGTCTTGGTTGGAACTACACCATTGACTCAAGAAGAAATTGATAATGAAGCAAACATGACTTATGGTGAAGGGAGAGTAAAGGATATATCAGACAATGATGCTGAGTGCCAGAAATATGACAGGTGTCATAACTCTAAGTCTGATGAAGCTGGGATAGAGTTGAAACCATACCCTAAAATTGAAACCCCATGCTTCAAAGTAATTGACGAAGTCAAAAGGGAAAAGGTGATCTTGACGACACGGCCTGAGGGGAAGATCTTTATGACATCTGGATCAATGTTTGACCAAGAACCAGATGTAGGATATGAATTACCATCCTTCTCCTCCAAGTTCAAGGGAATAACCGATGGAGTGATAAGTTAACCTAAAGTTGAGAGGCCAAAGATCACCATTAAGCATCCGAGTATGAAACCAAGAGCGTGAGTGAAGAATGAAAAACTCAAGGGAGTAGCTGTGTCTCCTATTTCTTCAGTTGGATCATGCAGTTCCCGTTGTAATTGCAAGAATGGTGCTTCTTCATCAGGAAATCCAGAGAGCACAAAGACGATGAGGACAGGTTCAACACAGGTTTCGAGGATCCAGCAGAAAGTCAAATCTGGAGTTGCAGACAAAGCAAAGAAGCAGGCACAAGGCAAACCAGCTCCATATATGCCACCAAAGACAAATGGGTACACGTCTGACTTCTATCTAAAGAAGCAGACTTGCTTTAATTGTGGCATTGCTGGTCATATTGCTAGAAACTGTCTTTATCGCCACTATGAACCCTACTATCCGCAAAGTCAAAGGGTTTCATCTCAGGAGTCTGTAAAGTCTAAGCCCATGAAGGTGGAAAAACCTAAGGCAATGAAGACTGTTATTCCTAAGGTTAAACCCTCTGATCAACATTGGGGTGCTGCCAAAGCTGAAAGAAAATCTTTAAATCAAAACAACAGCTGTCCAAGTTACCAAAATTTCCAAAAACAGGTGAAGAAACCATTTTCAAAACAAACAAAGTCTGAAAAACCCAAGGTTACCCCTCCCAAGGTAACTAACACTGTTTTCAAAAATGATTCTAAAATGCAGAAGGTTGAAATACCTAAAGTCACAACTTAAAAGGTAACTAAAACAAAAACTGTTTTGAAAAGTGAATCTAAAAAGAAGAAGGTTGAAATACCTAAGGTCACAACTCCAAAGGTGACTAAAACAAATGTTAAATCACCTAGAACTTGGAAACCAAAAATCAAGGCAGTTCCATCCCAACTTCCTGATTTTTCAAAGGGGATGTTCTTACAAGAGGTATCTTTCATTGATTCCTCAGGTGTACCCAGAAAAACAATGGCCTAGGTACCAATGGCTAACTAATCTCTCATTATGTGCAGGAATAGTCAAGGAGGATTATCACTAACATTTTTATTGATTAATTTATTTGTTGATAAGTGATTGTTCCAGGCACATTTTAGGAGACGTATCTTCATGTCATGACAATCAATTATTTATGGAGGATATGTTTCCTTGAGAGGTAAAAGGTAAAATTCAGCGCGAAAGGTACTGTTCTTAACTTGGTTGTGTGAATGAAGCGGCAAAGGGTGTTTTGAGTCAAACCAAATTTCCTAAAATTTTCACTTGGTGATTGATTGTTGAAGTGTTTGACTTCAGATGCAATGAAGTGTGCATGTCATGAAACCCAATTTTCAAAAATTTTCAAATCAATACTTTGAAAGTTAGCTTGGCCAGATATCTTCAAAATTTTGTGTTTTGTTCTTTTAAGTGTGTTTTATTTTTTATTTAAAAAAAATGATGTTCACAAGATTGTGACATTAAAAATCAAAAAGCAAGGGGAAGAAATGTAAAGATGAAGAAAAAGTTGACCCCTCAAAAAATAGTGTGCTTTTCAATTTTTAATTGTTTGTGTCTTGTTTTTGAGAAGTTTAGGGTAAGTAAAATGAATGTCCGGATTGGAGATGGCTGACACGCGTAAGGCGGAAGTGAAAGGCAAGCTCCACGGTGATATGCTCGGTAGGCTCGACCTAAACTTATGACCTCCAATGAAAGTGCAGTGAACTTAAAAGATATATATGTTTAGTTTCCCATCCCAGGTTGCATGGTTTAAAAGAATGAGTCCCGGCAAAAATGGGTTGAGAGTGGTAATTACCTAGTATTCACTCTCTCACACGCCATGTATCTGCTGTCATGACTACACCACATAATAAAAAGAAAAGAAAAAGAAATGAAAAAAAATGAAAAAGAAAAGAAAATGAAAAATAATCACTCAGTTGGTCTTCTTTGCGTGCTTAGCGGCCGACCTGATCACCAACTGATGGTTAATGAAAATAAGTGGTAGTCATAGTCGTGGTGCATGGTTCCTCAAGTTGGGGGTTTATGAATCCTCAATAAACTCTGAGGCTGGGTAGGTTTTGCTGTGTACGCTTGGGTGTGGGGACAATTAAACATGACAGTAATAATGTACTATATTAAGCATGACGCATTCGGTTGGGATTAAACGGGTTTGAGTTTAAAGCGGACAAACATACCGGCAATCACCTGGACTAGTCGAGTAACTGAAGCTGAAAAGGGTTCCTCAGTCAGATTCATACGGTTTGATCCCTTATAAACTTTCTCATGTTTGGTTTGGTAAGTATTTGTTTAGTTTTTATCTTTCGTGTGTGAGTCGTTAAGTTCTTTTTGGTGTGTTTTCGTCTTGGCCAGGTTGATTTGAGAAGTCAAAATATGTTTTTCATGGGTTTTAATGCATGACAATATGCCCCCGACAGATCTTGCCAAATTTTTAGGGGAAGGAGTATGGGATAATAAGTATTATCCGAAGGGAACTCGAGGATGATACTTATTATCTAATGGAAAAGACTTCCTCCGTCAGATCTTGACAAATTTTTAGGGGAAGGAGGGAGGATAATAAGTATTATCCGAAAAGACTTCCATAATACATAGTATACGAAGGGAACTCGAGGATAATATGTATTATCTCAGGGGAAGTCCTTAGCTGAGGGGAAGTAATCAGCTAAGGGGAAGTCTTTAGAGGTCTTGGGTTCAGGGGAAGTTTTATAGAAAACCCGTAATCTATATTAGGGTTTTTGGTTAAAATTATGTTAATTTGAATCAACTAAACAGATGATAATTACCTCCTAACCCAAAGACCGGTCATCAAATGTCTGGTGGAGTATATTTTTTCAAATGTGTGTCAGACAGGTTGATGATAGAAAGATGTTGCTACTGCTGAAGTTAAAGAACCAGCCGGACAAGACTTCCATCTGAATAAGCAACTGTTCAGGGGAAGTTGTTGGTGTCTTTAAAAGTTTTCAAAAGCTTCAAAAGTTTTTTCAAAGAAAATGCTCACAAGTTTAGGGGAAGCTGAAGATTTCAAGTCAAATCTTTGAAAAAGAAAATGATACAGAGAGCAGTCAGAGATCATGAAGTTTGAAGATCAACAATCAAGTTCTCCAAAGTTAGGAGGTTTTCAAAATTTACCCTCTAATTTTTGGAGATTCAAGACAGTTACCGAAGATTCAGCAAGAACCAGTTCTTTCAAAAGAAGAAAGTCATTGAGAATCCTCCATCTCATTAACTTGTTCATTTCAAGAAGTTCGAGCTGATGCTGATCAAGAGGAAGTCCCAAGTGCCCGTTATGAAACCCAATGAAGATTTCTGCGGAAAGAATCTTCACCAGCATCTATGCCAGCCAGTCAAGAAGAAGAATTTCAAAGATTGAAGACATTTAATATCACAAGCCTAGGGGAAGATTGTAGAGGCTAGATTATGAGGCTTGTAATATTAAATAAGTTGGGCTGGGCTTAGAGGGTTTAACTAGATTAGTAGGCTAGTTTATGATTGGGCTTGGGTTTAATATTGGGTTTATGATCCAAAAGGAGCCCAATAGTAAACCCAATGAGAGTCTATATATAGACCACTTGACCTCCTCATTTAGGGGCTTGTTTACGATTTCTAGAGTGTGTGAAGAAGGTTTACGATTTGTGTTTTGTACCCGACAAGTTTACTTGTGTGCAAAATTGAAGTGTTTTATTGTTTAATCATCGTATTCTTCGTGCTTCTTCTCCTCTCTATCTTGAATCAATCATAAACGAGGTTTCCGCACTCGTTTGTGATTAAAATATCGTGATTAGTTGTTGTTTCAGGATCTACAAAAAGAGTTACAGTTTAGAATTTTGAAAATTCTAGTTCTCTGCAACTAGGGGTGTTCATGGTTTGGTTTCAAACCACGAAACCGTCCAAACCGGTCATTGAAAAACCGAGGTAGTGACCAAATACCTTGGTTGCGGAAGCGGATCGAGTCTTTGTGTAACTCGTTTTTGAGAAAACAAATGAACACCCGGATATGAACACGATGGTGTTTGAGATGTGATGATGATAATGAGCAAAGCTAGTATAAACATGATAGATGAAGAACAAGATAGATAGATAAACAAGGTGGAATGATAGATAACTAAAGATAATCGAATGATTACATTTTACCTACCCCACACATTCCCGGGTATCATGAACTTACTAGGTGAGTTCATGAACCCTCGACAAGCTTCAAAGAACCATGACTAACTCTCTCTCAAAGTATCACTCATCATCAAGTCTTTCACATGAGAAAGACTTACTATATATACTACAAAACTCACTAAGGGCATAATAGTAAAACTACCAACTAGTGACAATATTTAAACAATAAATAATATTCACTAGAACCATCTTCTTTAGTTGAGTCTTGTGTCTTGAGTTGTCATGTTCTTCACCGTGTTGTCGGGACGGTAAACGTTAAGTGGCCGTTGAGTATTGATCACATCTATCCAAATCATGTTGGGTCAGAATCTCGATTCCCAACAATCTCCCCCTATTTGGTAGATGGTATACTCAACACTTGTGACATTGGTTCTTGTATTCTTACATCTTGACTTCAAGAAAATCTTCATGTGGTTCCAAGTCTTTTGTTCTTAAATTCTCCTTTGTGAAGCTCCCCCTACAGTAAACATTCTTCAACCCCAAACCATAGGCTGTAATGCATAGGGTGTTCACAAACTTCAACACAATGGCAAGCTACTTGAGGACTAAGTCATAACTCAAGGTACCAATATTGTTGAAAGTAAACAATATAAAGGATCTATGAAAAACTCGAGAATTAATTCCACAATTCAACCATCTTGAAATACTTGGCCGAATACCAAACCAATGCTTTGCACGAAGATAAACCACTTCTTTGTGCTAATAATCTTGCCTTCGATTTTTACCGCAATGGCAATGTTGCAACTGTTACGGCTTGAGGACGCTTCGAAGATTAAAGTTCACGTTGCTTTCTTTTGCTAAACACGTTGCCAAAAGTCTCATCAAATCATCACGTTTTCTCCCCCTAGACTTTTGCAATCCGTAGCAAAATAAATAAGCATGTTGTTGTAGACAAAACACATCCAAGTAGCATATCACAAACAAAAATCAGCCTTGCAATATCAACCGGTAATCTTCATAATCCAACCAATAATAAATCCCGTTCGTCTTCAACATATCAACCCAAACTTGTGCACAACTTTCATAACTGTTATACTTCATAGCACGTTTGCCGTAAAAAGTAATCTTGATATAAAAGCTTAATTTAGGTGTACCTGAAATGTTTAAGACGAATCGTGTTCTCGAGAGAACGAATAATGTTGGAGAAATAATATGAAGTGGTTGATGTGGATCCTGTGGCTTCAATTCGGTTGCTACAGTGTTGACAACAAAAATAATAATAACAGTAACGCACTGTTATATTCATCCAAATCTGTCAAATGATTTACTATTCTGGCCCAAGCATGCAATTTTCGCAGCCCAAATGAAATTGAGAGTAAGCAGCAGCCCAACAGAAGAATAACCAAGCCCAATTGTGGTTTGTTAGATGATCCAGCCCGTTTCTTTTTAAAAAAAAAACCCTAATAGTGAACGGTGGAAGCATACACGTACCAGAGAAGAAAAATGCGCCTCATTCTTCTTTCTTTCATTCTGTCGACGAGAAACAACAACCGGTGCAGCAAGATGCAGTTTCCGGCGAGTTCCGACAGCCTGAAGACGAGCAGAATCAAGATCCGGTGACCGAGCGGTGATCAGAACTGACCTTCGGCGAGAGATCTGAGACTGAAGCTTGTTCCGGTTGAACTGGGTATCTCCGCTTGAAGGTTGAACCGGAAAAGATTTCCGGTCGAAATCTCCGCTTGAACCTAAAGTTCCGGTTGAACTTTGGATTCCGTCTGAACTCACTTGAAGTTCCGGTTCAATTTCATAAAGTTCCGGTTGAACTACACAGTTCCGGTTGAACTTTCCGCTCGAAGTTGAGACGGAACCAGTGATGATTTTTCCGGTTAGATCCCATTTTCCGGTTGAACCTTGAGTTCCGTCTGAACTCACTTGAACCGGAGCTTTCGTTTTTCTGGCTGAGATCTCATTCCGAAGTTGGTTTAGGGTTCAGACATGGGATTGAAGCTGCCTTTTTCCGGTGAACCATAGTGTTTTCGGTTGGAACAGTTGCCGGACAGAGACGTTTTTCCGGTTGACAGTCGGAGGGGAGTCCCGTTGCTGTCAACTTTCTTCTTCACGGGAAACCCAATATCAACCTTTTATCCTTGCAGAACCCTAATGTTGAACATGTGAACATTGAAAGTCTGAACATAGTTGACCCGTCACCATCATCTTCAACGAAAACCTAATATGGATCTGTGAACGACAAGTTTGAACACGCTTAACCCATATCGAAATATTTTTCTCGATCCCTTGACATCGTCTTTGAACCGAACAGAAACGGGTATACGAACTAACTCGAGCTGCAGTCTCGTGTTCGTGTTTCTGAGTTCATCATCTTCTTTAATCGAACCTGTAACTCACTCACTATTTTTGTATATTTTTGTTCTTCTAATTTTCAAGAGAGAGAGAGAGTATGGTTGACCTTGAAGAGAGTGAATGTAGGGATGGGAGGTTGCTTGTTGACAGAAAAGTAAATGGATAATAGAATGAATTTAGTAAAAGGTACACTTGTTTTGTGGGACTCTAGATAAAGTAAACTCAAAAAGCTAAAAAGCAAATTGAATTCTACACACAAACAGACAAAGTGTTATGTAAAAAGAGTAATCACACCTTTCAAGACTTTCTTGAGAACAACAATCAAAAGTAAATTGACCATGAATTTGAATTAAAAGAATATGCATACGTAAAGTATGCAGGAAGTTCATGTTTGAGGCTAGATTTTGACAAACTTGGAATATCATACAAATCTAATTGTGTAGCAAGATTTAAACACAAACACTCAAGGAGATTTACTTCTGACTACTCAAGAATAATACATGAATAAATAGATCTTGACTATTCTATAAAAGAGTAATTCAAGGATCTTTTTCAAAAACTTTGAAAGACATGGAGGGGATTCAAAAGCTTTCTAAAAAGTTTACATCTCCATTTGTTTACAAAAACAAGTATCTGAGCACAAAGTTGAGAAATCAACCGTGAGGTTGCAATTTTCTCGACCATGGCTCTGATACCAATTGAAAAACCGAGGTAGTGACCAAATACCTTGGTTGCGGAAGCGGATCGAGTCTTTGTGTAACTCGTTTTTGAGAAAACAAATGAACACCCGGATATGAACACGATGGTGTTTGAGATGTGATGATGATAATGAGCAAAGCTAGTATAAACATGATAGATGAAGAACAAGATAGATAGATAAACAAGGTGGAATGATAGATAACTAAAGATAATCGAATGATTACATTTTACCTACCCCACACATTCCCGGGTATCATGAACTTACTAGGTGAGTTCATGAACCCTCGACAAGCTTCAAAGAACCATGACTAACTCTCTCTCAAAGTATCACTCATCATCAAGTCTTTCACATGAGAAAGACTTACTATATATACTACAAAACTCACTAAGGGCATAATAGTAAAACTACCAACTAGTGACAATATTTAAACAATAAATAATATCCACTAGAACCATCTTCTTTAGTTGAGTCTTGTGTCTTGAGTTGTCATGTTCTTCACCGTGTTGTCGGGACGGTAAACGTTAAGTGGACGTTGAGTATTGATCACATCTATCCAAATCATGTTGGGTCGGAATCTCGATTCCCAACAATCTCCCCCTATTTGGTAGATGGTATACTCAACACTTGTGACATTAGTTCTTGTATTCTTGCATCTTGACTTCAAGAAAATCTTCATGTGGTTCCAAGTCTTTTGTTCTTAAATTCTCCTTTGTGAAGCTCCCCCTACAGTAAACATTCTTCAACCCCAAACCATAGGCTGTAATGCATAGGGTGTTCACAAACTTCAACACAATGGCAAGCTACTTGAGGACTAAGTCATAACTCAAGGTACCAATATTGTTGAAAGTAAACAATATAAAGGATCTATGAAAAACTCGAGAATTAATTCCACAATTCAACCATCTTGAAATACTTGGCCGAATACCAAACCAATGCTTTGCACGAAGATAAACCACTTCTTTGTGCTAATAATCTTGCCTTCGATTTTTACCGCAATGGCAATGTTGCAACTGTTACGGCTTGAGGACGCTTCGAAGATTAAAGTTCACGTTGCTTTCTTTTGCTAAACACGTTGCCAAAAGTCTCATCAAATCATCACGTTTTCTCCCCCTAGACTTTTGCAATCCGTAGCAAAATAAATAAGCATGTTGTTGTAGACAAAACACATCCAAGTAGCATATCACAAACAAAAATCAGCCTTGCAATATCAACCGGTAATCTTCATAATCCAACCAATAATAAATCCCGTTCGTCTTCAACATATCAACCAAAACTTGTGCACAACTTTCATAACTGTTATACTTCATAGCACGTTTGCCGTAAAAAGTAATCTTGATATAAAAGCTTAATTTAGGTGTACCTGAAATGTTTAAGACGAATCGTGTTCTCGAGAGAACGAATAATGTTGGAGAAATAATATGAAGTGGTTGATGTGGATCCTGTGGCTTCAATTCGGTTGCTACAGTGTTGACAACAAAAATAATAATAACAGTAACTCACTGTTATATTCATCCAAATCTGTCAAATGATTTACTGTTCTGGCCCAAGCATGCAATTTTCGCAGCCCAAATGAAATTGAGAGTAAGCAGCAGCCCAACAGAAGAATAACCAAGCCCAATTGTGGTTTGTGAGATGATCCAGCCCGTTTCTTTTAAAAAAAAAAACCCTAATAGTGAACGGTGGAAGCATACACGTACCAGAGAAGAAAAATGCGCCTCATTCTTCTTTCTTTCATTCTGTCGACGAGAAACAACAACCGGTGCAGCAAGATGCAGTTTCCGGCGAGTTCCGACAGCCTGAAGACGAGCAAAATCAAGATCTGGTGACCGAGCGGTGATCAGAACTGACCTTCGGCGAGAGATCTGAGACTGAAGCTTGTTCCGGTTGAACTGGGTATCTCCGCTTGAAGGTTGAACCGGAAAAGATTTCCGGTCGAAATCTCCGCTTGAACCTAAAGTTCCGGTTGAACTTTGGATTCCGTCTGAACTCACTTGAAGTTCCGGTTTAATTTCATAAAGTTCCGGATGAACTACACAGTTCCGGTTGAACTTTCCGCTCGAAGTTGAGACGGAACCAGTGATGATTTTTCCGGTTAGATCCCATTTTCCGGTTGAACCTTGAGTTCCGTCTAAACTCACTTGAACCGGAGCTTTCGTTTTTCTGGCTGAGATCTCATTCCGAAGTTGGTTTAGGGTTCAGACATGGGATTGAAGCTGCCTTTTTCCGGTGAACCATAGTGTTTTCGGTTGGAACAGTTGCCGGACAGAGACGTTTTTCCGGTTGACAGTCGGAGGGGAGTCCCGTTGCTGTCAACTTTCTTCTTCACGGGAAACCCAATATCAACCTTTTATCCTTGCAGAACCCTAATGTTGAACATATGAACATTGAAAGTCTGAACATAGTTGACCCGTCACCATCATCTTCAACGAAAACGTAATATGGATCTGTGAACGACAAGTTTGAACACGCTTAACCCATATCGAAATATTTTTCTCGATCCCTTGACATCTTCTTTGAACCGAACAGAAACGGGTATACGAACTAACTCGAGCTGCAGTCTCGTGTTCGTGTTTCTGAGTTCATCATCTTCTTTAATCGAACCTGTAACTCACTCACTATTTTTGTATATTTTTGTTCTTCTAATTTTCAAGAGAGAGAGAGAGAGTATGGTTGACCTTGAAGAGAGTGAATGTAGGGATGGGAGGTTGCTTGTTGACAGAAAAGTAAATGGATAATAGAATGAATTTAGTAAAAGGTACACTTGTTCTGTGGGACTCTAGATAAAGTAAACTCAAAAGGCTAAAAAGCAAATTGAATTCTACACACAAACAGACAAAGTGTGATGTGAAAAGAGTAATCACACCTTTCAAGACTTTCTTGAGAACAACAATCAAAAGTAAATTGACCATGAATTTGAATTAAAAGAATATGCATACGTAAAATATGCAGGAAGTTCATGTTTGAGGCTAGATTTTGACAAACTTGGAATATCATACAAATCTAATTGTGTAGCAAGATTTAAACACAAACACTCAAGGAGATTTACTTCTGACTACTCAAGAATAATACATGAATAAATAGATCTTGACTATTCTATAAAAGAGTAATTCAAGGATCTTTTTCAAAAACTTTGAAAGACATGGAGGGGATTCAAAATCTTTCTAAAAAGTTTACATCTCCATTTGTTTACAAAAACAAGTATCTGAGCACAAAGTTGAGAAATCAACCGTGAGGTTGCAATTTTCTCGACCATGGCTCTGATACCAATTGAAAAACCGAGGTAGTGACCAAATACCTTGGTTGCGGAAGCGGATCGAGTCTTTGTGTAACTCGTTTTTTAGAAAACAAATGAACACCCGGTTATGAACACGATGGTGTTTGAGATGTGATGATGATAATGAGCAAAGCTAGTATAAACATGATAGATGAAGAACAAGATAGATAGATAAACAAGGTGGAATGATAGATAACTAAAGATAATCGAATGATTACATTTTACCTACCCCACACATTCCCGGGTATCATGAACTTACTAGGTGAGTTCATGAACCCTCGACAAGCTTCAAAGAACCATGACTAACTCTCTCTCAAAGTATCACTCATCATCAAGTCTTTCACATGAGAAAGACTTACTATATATACTACAAAACTCACTAAGGGCATAATAGTAAAACTACCAACTAGTGACAATATTTAAACAATAAATAATATTCACTAGAACCATCTTCTTTAGTTGAGTCTTGTGTCTTGAGTTGTCATGTTCTTCACCGTGTTGTCGGGACGGTAAACGTTAAGTGGCCGTTGAGTATTGATCACATCTATCCAAATCATGTTGGGTCGGAATCTCGATTCCCAACAGTCATCGGTTCGGTTTCGCAGTCAGTTTTTTATCTTAACGAACGGTCGGTCGGTTTTGAAAATTTTTAACCGTTATGAACGGTTTGGTTTATGGTTTATATGAAAACCGGTCGTAAAAAACCGGACCGGACCATGTACATATAATAAATAACATATAGTGTATATATATATATATATATCATATATATATATAAATTACATTGACTTGTTTTTTGTAATGAGATTTTGGGTTTCAGCTTTTAATAACAAAAAAGTATAGAAATTTTAGACATGTTTTCATCCTGGAAATCTAATATACTATTGTTTATATTATGAACTTTAGTTATGCATCATGTTTTGGAGGTTACATGCTCTATTTAGAGGTGGATTTTGTATTAACAAATTAGAGATGACAAGTATAGTAGACTAGCTCATATTTTCATTCCCGCATTTGATAAAGTTGATTTCGAATTTTCTTTTAATATAAATTTTATATTCTAAACTTATATTGAAAGCTTAAATATCCTAAACCGTGAAACCAAACCGAAACCAAACCGGAAGTAATGGTTCGGTTTTAATTTTTAACGGTTCGGTTTAGGTTTTCGATTATTAAAAACCGTAACTAATGGTTTGGTCTACGGTTTGACCCGAAAACCGTAAAAACCGGATCGCGAACACCCCTATCTGCAACCAAGGGCTCTGATACCAATCTGTCACACCCCGAGTTTCCCACTAACAGAGTTTTACCGTGTGGGGTGTGATCCAGATCAGGACCTGAGTCATTAGTTACATTAAACATAAGTTAAGGGTTCAAAATGTAAATATATTTCCAAACGGAAAATATCAAAACCAGAGTTCAAAGTTTAGCGGAAGCACATAAAAGTCAAGAGGTGCGAACAAGCGCCTGATAAGTAATTACCAGTTCAAGTTGAAAAGATTTGAAAAACAAATTCCCAAAATAAAAGGTTTTAGCCAACGTACGTGCCAAAAAATCAGATTCTCCTAGCGTTTTGCAAAACATGCATAAGAGCAAGTGTCAACTAATGTTGGTGAGTTCACATAAACACATAAGTATAACTAGTATAAATATGCAGTACAAATACAACAGTCTTTATTCGTATGTAAGTATTTATATTACAAGTACAATCCATATCGTCGGTAGCGAGCCTAAGTTCATGTCACTAAAACGTTCGCAACCAAAGCTGACCAATTAGTTGTAGGAATAATTCCTTGTGTGTTTTGCCTTCCCGTGTCTACACGATCACAGTAAGTTAGTGTGACATCTCACTTTAATTTTTTGAATTAAGAATAATAAATTAGGATTAATTGTGACTTTGTGAATTACTTGAATATTATATTTATAGACTCATCACTATGAACCGACCAACGAAACGGATGAAATATTTCGTTTTGTTTAAATATTGAGTTTGATATAAGTTAGAACCTTAAAAAAAGGTTTTACGTTCGGTTAGTGATAAAATAGAGAAAATTACGCGATTATGAAAATGAACCGAGTAAATAAAAAAAAAATAAAAAAACAAAAAAAAAGACGTCACTACATTTGGTCACGGACCAAGTGTGACGAAACTGAAAAATAATTATACGGTTCCGAGCGTAATTTAATTCTATGAATTTTGATATAAAATTCGTAGCAAAATGAGTCTGAAAAATATACCGCGAATTGCGTAACAACCAGACTTTTACCTGTAAATGACCTACACTAGTGAAAGTTTATAAAAAATGGTATGTATGCATGTATATGTCATGTATATATATATATATATATATGTGTATGTGTGTGGAAATGTAATGATGAAATTGCATATAAAAATTGACACCTAGCCCACCTAGGTCATCATTGTTCCCTTTAAAACCCTACACACACACACATACACCACCACACTCCACCTCTCCCTCTCCCTCCCTCTTGATTTCGGCCGAAACCCCACACACAGACACACATCAAATTTTTTTCTTTGCATCTTCATCATCTCAAGAACACAATCAAGTAGGAGATTCAAGAGAAGATTAGAGGCTTTTTGTTCAAACAATCAAGGTATGAACCATTACCTTGTTTTCTTCATCTAAACCCTCTAACATCTCAAAAACCCACTTTCTTAACATTTGATTTTCTAAGAAAAACACTTTCAAAATCAAAGTTTAAACTTGAGATGGTGAAAGAAGTTATAAACAAGCAAGAAACACAAGAAAACATGGGAAAACACACACCCACACTCACGGCCGTGAGTGTGTGTATGTGTTTGTGTGTGTATGTTGTTTAAAATTAGGGTTTGATCATCAAGAAACCCACATGCATGTTAAATCCAAGCTTAAAACATGAGTCTTGTGAAAGATTTAATGGATAATTTAATATAAAACCTTAAGATCTTAAAGATAGTAACTTTGATGACACATGCATGGATAATAATCATGATTTTAAATGATTTTATGTGAAATCATATGTGTTTGTGGTTATGATTTGCTAGTATTTGATGATAGTAATATGTTAATCATATGTATATACGTAATATTAGGGTATGAAACCCTTGGATTTTAAATAAAAAATCCGAAAATTGTAAATAAATATATATATATACTTGAACTTGGAATAAAAAGATTAAATAAAATCAAGATTTGGTGCTACAATTGTAGTAAATCCGCCTCACGGTCGTCAATGACGCCTACACGGTCGGTAACGATTGTCACCAAGATAAAACCCCGTGACTATTTCTCATAGTAATTCCGCCTATAATGGTCGGTCATGAGAAAACACGAGCGGTACACACTACTTATGTAATATTGTAAATTATTAACTAAAATTTAAAAGCATTATATAATATAAATACAAATTATATAAAAATAAATTAAGGTCAGAATATTTATGTCAAAAGTATAAAATCTTGCATTAAAAACTTGGGGTAATTAAACCCCCATGAGTGGGTATGTTGTAAATTGAACTTTTAGTGTATATAATGCATTAAATAGGTAGAAAATGTAAAAATATGGCAAAAATCCGAAAAATTAAGTTTGGTCAGTAGTAAAAGGTTAGTGATCAGTAGATATGAGTTAGAAAATTATTCTAGAATTTTTGGAATTTATTTGATAATTAAAATGGAATTATGTGCTTAAAAATGGCTAAAAATGCTTAAAATAGAAAAATTGGAGAAATAATATAAAATAAATTAAGGACCTATTTTTTACAGTAGACAACTAATATAAGTGAGAATAATTAAAACTTAGGTGAAAATGGCATCCGAACCCTAAAAACGATAAAATTATGCATTAAAATATGTAAATTAGTAAAAATAAGGTATAAAATAGGAAAATAATGGAAATCAGAAACTAAATAAATTAGAATGTATTGATAACACTTATGAAATATATAAAAATATTTTGGAGGTGAAAACTAAAGTATAGGAGAAACTAGGTTAAAAACCGATGCCGAAAAGTCATAAAAATGAGTATTTTAAAGAAAATAAGAAAATAAAATTTTATAAATTTCATAATGACTTTGGTTAAGTCTAATAATACTTAGTGGGCCTTAAAATAAAAATTCTTGGGCAAAACCTAACTTCTTTCACCATATTGACAATATTGACCGAAAAAGGGCAAAATCGTCATTTTGCCCAAATTTCCTATAAATACAGAAATAATTCACATTAGTTAATATAACCTCATAACTAATCTGATCCTAATGGGAATTAGGACCAAGATACTTGAAATCCCTTGATTCGGAGCAATACCGCAACAAGGAACAAATGTGAGTTCACTACTCCCCTTTTTCTAAAATATTTTACAAATGTTTTGGGGCTGAAAATGCATATAATGAAATAATATGGATATTATGAGTTGACAACCAATGTATGGGTATGATTAGACATAAGTAAGGGCACGAATGCTCATGAAAAGATGAGCTTGGCCACATAAATAAAAGAGAATGAAATAGAATTTGGCTGTCTAAATCGTTAACTATGGAATAGACAGGAGAAGTATTGATAGATCTATCGGGAATGACTAACCCAAGCCCACTGATCGGTAGCCTGATCGTGAAACATGGTGGGAAAATACTTTCGAATGGTGGTTTACGTATCGATTTAGAGCTTATGTTGCTAATTATACATCATGTTCCTAGCTAGTTCATGAACCATGCTTTGTCTAATAAACTTATATATATCCTTGAAATTGATGAAATGATTGGTTTCAAAATAAACCCTTGAATGAGATAATGAGATGAATGGGTGGTTTCAAAATAAACCGCTTAATTGAGAAATGAGAAAATGAGATGATTTGGTGGTTTCAAAATAAACCACTCATATTGATAGAATGAGAAAAGAGATGATTTGGTGGTTTCAAAATAAACCACACCCTCTGGAAAAGTGGAAATATGAAAATACGAAAATGGTTTGATATAAAAATCGGTGAACTCACCAACCTTTTGGTTGACAAATCTTTTTAATGCATTTTCAGGTAAGTGATGGCTTGGCTTGTGGTGTGGATCTGGCGTATCGGAGACGAAGTTGTCGTGTGGATCTCTTTTTATTATTATGTAATGTTTTAGTAACTATAATGTAAGGGACCTAAAAATGGATGGCTATGCCATCCATCATCTAATGAAATGTTTTGTGTAACTTTTCTTTAAAGTTACTAGTTACTAAAACTCATGGGTTACCGACTTTTGATCACCGCCACATAAGACTTCCGCTGAATTAAAAATTTTGGGGTGTTACAGTTAGGCTGACATTGTCCTCAGTCTGATCGCTAGTCGGGTGGTGCATCTCGTGCCTGCTGAGTGGGGTTTGTCAGACCCCAGTAGTACTACCCAATATCCTCTCGCTATATGCTATTAACGGTTCGATAAGTAAGGACTTGAAAGATAAAGCATTTTACGTGAACATGTGATATATACTGGATTTCTACTATAATCATACATAAAAGTTGTTGTGTTATCACCCTAACCCGGGTGTAACGTGTTTGCGTGTGTTATCGTCCAAACCCGGACGTAACGTAAAAGGATGTGTAACTCACCTTAGGGTGCGCTGCTACAATTTAGTAAGACTTCAAGCCTTGCGTAACTACCGAGCACCTATCGATTTTACATATGTAAGTGTGTGTCCGCACATGAGTAACATAGCCTAGACGACGATATGGATAACAAGTAGTTCCAATTATGACATGGTGACAGATTTCAATACGCGATATAAATCGTTTGTTCGAAAGCAGTCAAGAATGACATTTAATCATGGACACAAGGTTTTACGAAAATCAATGAGTATGTTATTCCAAATAACAATTGTAAAGATGATTGGGTAGATATATACATATGGATATATAAATACATGTATATATATATATATTTGTAAATAAATCCGAACACATGAAATGTTTACATCACGGAATACGACCAAATAATATTCGTATACGTATATTTTTTTCATAATTACAAGGGTTGATAAAAACGTTCATTTTATATTTCCAAATGCGTTTATTTATATATTTTATCGAATAGGTACTTGTTATAATTTTCATTATCAAATAAACAACATTTTATATAGAGTAAATTACACAGAAGGTCCTTTATGTTTTACCCTGATTTCGAATTAGGTCCTTTAAGTAAAGTTATTACACTCGACATCCTTTATGTTTTCAACTTGTTTCATAGAAGGTCCTTTATCTCTAACGGTGTTAAAAACCATCGTTAAGTTAGGGACATTTTAGTCATTTCACAAAATCTTTTAATAAAACATTAAAAAAAACTAACATTAAAAAAACCTAGAAGGAGAATGCCAGACCATCCCGTCCTTTTTATTTCCCCGCCACAATATCATCACCGTCCATTATCCAAACCCCAAACAATATCACCGATCCTCCACGTTCGCCTGCGGGTTGCGGCTTCAAATCCGGTGATCTCCGACTCCGATTTCCGGTGACAGGAAAACGGCCAATGGCATGTCGTCCCTAAAATCTACTACGTCGAGTCTCCTCGCCGGAAAATCTACAACACCTCTGTCTCCGGTGACGACACGGACGATGATCGTTTTGCGCTCTCGCTACTTCCTCTGCCGCCGGTGGATAAGAAGAAACGGTGTCTTGGTCGAAGAGTGAAGATGAACAAGTTCAACACCTCCTCCGGCGACAACGTTTGGAAGACGGTGACGGCCACGCTCCAAGTGATGATGTCACTGGAATGCGGATCTCCGGCGAGACTATCGGTGTTTAAAAAGTTGATAGCGTGGGACGCGGAGGGGAAGATGAAGGACATCAGCTTCACGATGGTGAAGAGATAAGATGATCGATAGGAGGACTGCAACAGATTTATGATGAAGATAATCTAATATTAAAGAATGTCTTGTGTCTAGAGAATGTCGACGGATTAAAATGATCTTCTGATATGATATTTTAAGGTTTTTTAATATTAGATTCTTTTTTCAATTATAATGTTTATTAAGCGATTTTATGAAATGACTAAATTACCCCTGATTTAACGATGGTTTTTAACATCGTTAGTGATAAAGGACTTTCTATGAAATAAGTTGAAAACATAAAGGATGTCGGGTGTAATAACTTTACTTAAAGGACCTAATTCAAAATCAGGGTAAAACATAAAGGACCTTCTGTGTAATTTAGTCTTTTATATATAATAACCAAATTATATAAAATGACGAGAGAAAACGAAAGCAACGTTGTTTACGAGAGTTTCTACGAGTCCAAAATAACAAGGGAAACGATTGGTGATAGGTTTTAGGTCAAAAAAGTCCATAGATAAAAGAATAAAAATAAAACAAAGGAGCCGGAGGTCCCTAGGTTCGATCCTGTGACCTCTGGTCGGCAATGTAGCGCCACAACCAACTGGGCTGGACCTATTTTTGGTTATAAACTCGATCAGGAACACTTTTGACTAGGAACAGCGACCAGAGATGGGGTCTTAGGATAATCAGGAACAAAAAAAAAGTTTGAGGTAGCCCGGTTTCGAACGGGCGACCTCTCAGAAGCAACGCGAGGGACTGACCAACTGTGCTACATGTGCGCTGATGCTGAGAGTCGGTCAATTAAATACATAACTCGATCCCACCCGCCATCATTCTCTTCCTCAAAACTCCGGTGGCCGGAGTTTTATTCCGATCACCGGAAAATCGCAAAACTGGAAACAAAAAGAAGATAAATGTGCGATTAACATTGACGAACAATTACCTTGAGTCATAGATGAGAGGTTGACGTGATTTGATGCCGAAAACGAACCCGAAACTTTGAACACAAACTCGATGGATGTTGGAGATAAACTATTGTGACTGTGGATGCTTGAACACTAACTGATGACGGCTATGCGGTGGTCACCGGTGGTCTGAGAAGGGTGGCGGTGGCGATTAGGAGGTGGTGGCCGGAATCTATTCCGGTGCTGTGAGATCAGTGGAAATCAGAGACGAGAGAAAAGAAGAAGAGTTCGGGTGTGACTGGGGGTAATCGACTAAGCTTAATTCACATAATGATTGTATATGTGTGACGCCCACTCCCAGTCTTGGCTCCAGGAGGGGTCACTAATCGGATTTACTCATGAACACATGGTACACCAGAGATAACTAAGCAGCGGAAATTAAAAACTTTTCATTTATTTATATGCCAAGTACAACAGTAAGGAAGATAACAACATAATCTAATAACTAGATCTTATCTACTACTATGCCAGTCTACTACCGAGTCTTTCTTGATAGCTTGCCCATCTAATCTGCCCTTGCTAGAGCCCTTCCCTTGCTACTTTAAACATCACCGATACCTGACATACATGCTTTTAAAGGTCAGCTTACGCTGGTGAGTTCTAAGTATTTAAAACTTTTACCTTTCCTTGAAAGGTTTACTTCAAACATTTGGGCCTAACGACCCTTATTTATCAGGTATAAAACATAACAGAGTTATACCAAAACATTTAAACATTCGGTATTAAAAATCATTTAATACTCTAAAACATACCTCAAACATTTGGGCCTAACGGCCCCTTCTTTATAAACATTTAACAGGTAATAAGCATAACATGATTATACCAAAACGTTTAACTCGTCAGTATTAAAAATCATTTAATACTCTAAAACATATCTCAAACATTTGGGCCTAACGGCCCCTTCTTTATAAACATTTAACAGGTATAAAGCATAACATGATTATACCAAAACGTTTAACTCATCAGTATTAAAAATCATTTAATACTCTAAAACATACCTCAAACATTTGGGCCTAACGGCCCCTTCTTTATAAACATTTAACAGGTATAAAGCATAACAGGATTATACCAAAACGTTTAACTCGTCAGTATTAAAAATCATTTAATACACTAAAATACCTTGGGCCTCCGGGACCCATCCTCTATGCAAATAATCATTACGTATAATAAAGTCATACGAAATATTATAAGCAAAACCTCTTTTTACTAAGCATTGTCTATCCTCTGGGACTACTTTAGCCCCTTTTGGTTGGCCGTCGCCTCCCGACCTCTTGAGTAACCGTCGTTACTCCAGTGGCTTCATTTCCACTGCTTGGATTGTACAACCCCCCTCTTACCAGACAATCTGTGCTTAGATTAAAACTTCTTTAAAATAACCCCAAGGGTCATTTCCTTTATCCTCAAAAACTCATTTTCCTCTTTTGAAACTTTTCTTTAAAAGTTAACTTCTTTATTACCCGTTCATTATAACCTTCCCGAAAAGAGTAATAACAGGTAATAATAACTTTTAAAACAGTTATAAGTATTATAACTTTTTCACGTATGTGTATCAACACAAAACAAATAAAGGCATCTCAAATACTTTTCAAGTAAACAGTTGAATATGTATCATTGCATGTATATCAGCCCGAAAACATTAAAACATTTAAAACATTTAAAAGTGGGCTCATAGAACTCACCTTATTCTCTTAGGTAGTATTTTCGGACAGAACCTCCGTTATCTCTTCCGATTAAACCTAGTTGCGTATTGTATGGCGTTAACGCAAGGTTTTATATAATTAACACTTCCTATGTTTATTTTAATAATTCATTATCTTAATAATATTAAATTATTAAGTTCATTCCTTTTATAGGTCAAAATGACCAAAATGCCCTTGGAGGCATATTACCTTCTTTTTATTAATAATTATGAGGACGCGCATTCCTATAAGTAGACACTCACTCCGGGATCGCCCAGTGTTGGGATGCCATTGCCCAGATGGGATGGCGACACCCCCGCTTTTGCCAGAAACCCCAGTGTACAGGTGTCTACCCTTCCGGTCCGCGCGAACCTCTAATATCCGATTAACTCGGTATTTTAAATACTTGATTACATAACCAATTTACTTTCATATATTCTTATATTATATGAAAATATGTTAGCATAGCAAAATTCAAGCCCCCATACCCTTCGGATTATTTTATAATAAATAATCATATTTAGAAACCCTAATTTCATGAATTTCTCGTTTCATTATCAAAACTCATTTTTAATTCAAACCAACTTAGGGTATTATCCATTATGACATTTTACAATATCCTTTAAAAGCTCAAAGCTTAATTCAAAACCGTTTACTCAATTTGGGCAGAACAACGTTACGAAAACCCTAATTTTGACCCGTTAACAAAACCTTTACCAAACCTTTTCAAATTGTGAAATAAACTTAGGGCTTTCTTAAAACACATTGGTTTATGATTACCTACAAAAATTCAGACCCTAATTCCCACCCGATCACCCAATTTTGACAAAACAAGCTCAAGAACCCTAATTTTAGCATAGTTTTACAAATCATACTTAGAAATTGAATTTGCAAAAACTGAGATAGGTTATTGTTAATCATACCAAATGAAGCTTGACTGCTGAATTTCGCCTTCTAACTCCTCACCGTTTGCGCGAATTTGATTGACGAAGTTTCTGGGTTCGTTTAGGGTTTTTAGAGAAAGAATCAGTGAATTTGTGAGGATTTCCGACGAATTGATGCATGTATTTATAGTATTAGGTGCGTACCATCCTCCTTACACGTCCCATGGTGACTCACGGCCAAGAAACGACGCGTAGGAGTCGAATTCGTGAGCTCCAAGTCGAATGTCGTGGCCAAAAACGAACCAAAAACACCAGCTGCCCTCTTTGCTTCGTCGCGTATCGCCTAGGACTGCAGGTCCTTTGGCGCGATACGCCTAGGATCACATTTCCGGCCAGATTTTGAAATTTGTCATTTTTAGTCCTTTTTGTTAGGTTTTGTACATAGTTAGTCCCTGAACTTTTACCCTTTTATAATTTTATGTACCAAAACATCATGGGACATATTTCTCATATTTTTAGGGCTCGGGATACATTCGATAACGTATATATATACACATACATATATACTTATATATATTTACTTATATTCCATTAACTTGCGTTTTAGCCCCTCATACTTTATCATTTCATGTTCCAAAACATGTTAGGATATATTTATACTAACTCCTAAGACTCGGGTTCATACAAATACATATAAACACGTATAATACTCGTATACGTTATGTATTTATTCATTTTTAACTATCATTTCAACGTAAGGATACGTTCTTATTTATTTTTCACATGTTTAACTATTCTAACATGTACTCCCATCTATATATTCATCAAATGAATATTTCACATGCATTTAAGTTATTATATATATGTATATATATATATGTATATACTTACACATATTTTTAATATAATGAAATCGTGTAAAGGTATTTTCCTCCGGTTATCAGTTATGCCTATCATATCAACTTCTAAACACGTATTTCATTATGACATCACGTATATCAATTATCATGGATATAAAACACGTATATATTTCATTTTATCAACCAATACGTGTATCGTTTATATAACACTACCTTTTATTAATTCAATACCCGTTAATGGGTAAACATGCATTTTTCATACGTTTCATCACGTCTAGCTATCTAACATATAGATCACATGCATTTATCATATCAATCATATACATCACGTGTCTCTATAACATAAGCACGTATAACATTTTGCAAATCATTACCCTTTACCCATCTATCACCCCATAACCCATATCAATATATGTTTTAGCTACTTAACACGTATAGCTTACACATATACTTCAAGTTATGAAATTTTGGGGTGTTACAATATGGAGACCGATCAATTGGAGAATACGCATAACCGACGAGACTTGAAGCGGTTTAAAGATTTATCGCCGGTTACCAGAAGCGATTTCGTCGGATGGTCGACAGTTTCATTTAGAGCTTTAAATTAGGTTTGTCGTATTGACAAGAATAGCCCCCCCCCCCCCCCCCCAAGAGTTTATAAAATGTTAACGAACTCACTAACGGAGTTAACGGAGGTAACTTGACGATGATTATTCAAGTGTACGTCGAAACGTATTTAACGGACGAAGTTTTATACAAACATAACTTATATATATTTCACATAAAATCATACTTATAACCCCTTAACTATATGTTTTTAAATTCCTATAAAAATATAGAAACTCTTCGTGTAATTTACGTAACACATCGTCACATAAAATCATAATGTATAATGTGTATATATATATACATATATACCACATAAAGATAATAAATATAATTGTCACATAAAATGACAAAAACGTTTTCATGGAATCATAAAAATGTAATTTATATAAAATTATAAATTATATACATTCAAGTTGGTCAACCGACGTCTAGACTCATGTGTAGTGCTCGTGTAACTATTATGGTTAACTGAGGTAACGAACGTTATCGAAAAAACACAAGTTATTAACGGGGTTAACCTGGGAAATTGCCGGTTGTCACATCATCCCCTTGTTAAGGAATTTTCGTCCCGAAAATTGCCTTAAGTTGCTACGGTTTCTGTGGAAGGAATAGAAAAATTTTAGGGTTGCTACATCATCCCCTTGTTAATGAAATTTTGTCCCAAAATTTAACTCATACCTTGATTAGATGTTGAGGGTTGATCAAATAGATGAGGATATTTCTTTCTCATCTGATCTTCTCGTTCCCACGTGAACTCCGGTCCACGCTTAGATTGCCATCTCACTTTGACGATGGGGATTTTACTTTTTTTTCAGTGTTTTCTCCTCACGTCCCATGATTTCCACGGAGTGTTCGATGAATCGCAGTTGTTCATCGATTTGTAGTTCTTCTAACGGAACTATGAGAGTGTCATTAGCTAAACACTTCCTCAAGTTCGAAACGTGAAACACGTTATGTACTCCATCCAATTTAGGAGGTAGATTCAAATGGTAAGCCACCGGACCAATGCTCTCGGTGATCTCGAATGGTCCTACATAGCGGGGATTCAACTTCCCGTGCTTGCCAAAGCGTATGACGCCTTTCCAAGGCGAGACTTTCAGTAGTACTTTGTCGCCGACTTCAAATTCTAAAGATCTTCGGCGTTTATCTGCATAACTCTTTTGTCTATCTCTTGCCGCTTTCATGCGATTTCTGTTCTGTACGATTCTTTTAATGGTCTCGTGCACTAGTTCAAGTCCAGTGAGTTGACTCTCACCGACCTCGGCTCAACAGACCGACGATCTGCATTTTCGTCTGTAAAGAGCCTCAAATGGAGGGGCTCCAATACTGGTATGGTAGATGTTGTTATAGGAGAATTCTACCAGCGGTAGATGCGTTTCCCAATTTTTCCCAAAGTCGAGCACTCATGCTCTAAGCATATCCTCAAGAGTTTGGATGGTACGTTCCGTCTGTCCATCTGTTTAAGGATGATATGCGGTACTCATATCTAAGCGAGTGCCCATCGCTGCTTGTAAGGATGTCCAAAAGTTTGAAGCAAACCTAGGGTCTCGGTCAGAGATAAGTAGATACAATCAGAATAAAACAAAATGATTAAATCAAAGCATTAATCTACGAAAAAAAAAGATATATATATATAAATTTTTCTAATCTATCGAACCTATGAATCTATTCACTATTTTATTTTTTATTTGTGATTTCGTGGTTAGGCCTTGAATCTTGAAAAAAATACAGAAATATACGAAAAATTCGAATCAATAAATAATCAAAAAATATTGTTTCCCATAGTCAAATTCGAAGCACATATCTCCTTTCGATGAATGTCCCGAAAATTGAAATAATGAATATGAATATTATTCAGATTTTGAGACGAAAGAACTCCTTTTCTATCATTATATAAAAATATCTAATATTTTGAAAAAATTTAACTGACTATGAGTAGTCAGGGATAGAATCATGGAGGGCATTTTCTGAAGAATATTGTGAAAAATGTGTGTTCTTTCATGGAGATTCTCCCTTATTCATATAGTGCCGTATTTCAAAAAAAGAAAAAATTATTTAACCACAATAACTGCCTCAAGTACTATTTTTACCCAAGGCTTTGCTACTTCGGGTCTTTTAAATGAAATACACAAACCAACAATATTAGTACCTGCTCTACAATCGGTGTAGACGATATCATTTTTGGGTCTACAAATGAAGATTTATGTAAAGAGTTTGAAGCTGTTATGAAGAAAAAATTTAAAATGAATGCTATGGGCGAGATGCAGTATTTTCTTTCCATTCAAGTCTAGCAAGATGCTTATGGTATTCTCATTCATCAAGCGAAATATGTTAATGAAATTCAGGAAAAGTTCAAAATGTCAGATTGCAAGCCTATGGCCACGCCCATGATTTCGTGACCACTGTTAGCTCCCGATCCAGATGGTGAACCTGTAAGTGAGCACATGTATCGCTCTACGATTGGCTCATTGACGTACTAGACCGCTAGTCGGCCCGACATCATGTTTGCTGTTCATATATGTTCTCGTTATCAATCTTAACCTAAAATGTCTCACTTTCTTGATGTCAAGTGAATCTTTCGATATCTGAAAGGCAGGCCTCGGGTTGGTCTTTCGTATCCTAAAGATTCAGAATTTAATCTGTTTGCTTTTTCTGACAGTGATTATGGAGGTTGTGAACTTGACAAGAGGTCGTCTGCTAGCTGTCAATATGTGGGAGATAGGATGATCTCCTGGCAATGCAAGAAACAACACCGTCTTAAAATCCACAACTGAAGCTGAATATGTTGCAGCATCTACATGTTGTTCTAAAGTTTTGTGGATTTAACACCATATGGCAGACTACAGCCTGACTTTTGTGGACACACCAATCTATTGTGACAACTCTGCTGCTATTCAAATTGTGAAGAATCCGGTACAGCATTCTAAGACTAAACATATCGACATAAAGGTACACTTTATTCATGACTGTTTTGATAAGAAGCTAATCCATCTTGAGCAGGTAACTTCCGATGAAAATGTTTCTGATCTGTTTACCAAACCGTTAGATCGTGGGATGTTTGAAATGTGTGTCTAGGGGTTGAAAATGATAACCTTCGAGGACTAGACTGGCTGGTTTCATTTTTTTATTTTTTTTCTTAAAAAAAAATATGTGTCGTCTTTTAAATAAAATTTTAAAAGCATGGGAAGAATAAACACCCTCTCGAGAGATCTTTTTGGTACTTTTTAAATTTTGTTAGGAAATGAAATAATGTTGTTTTCAGGTGACTGACACGTGTAACGCCGAAGTGAAACCTGTTTGATATGCTCGGTAGGCTCAGTTCCAAAAACAAAGGTATGAGTCACAACACTTAAGATAAAGTATGTCATTTGACGGGAAACACACACTTAGGTTAAGTTGCATGTAATATTTGACTGTAAAATTGTTCCCGATACACACGCCGGACTCTAAAGTGTTGAATCGAACTTCTCAAAAAGTCGGTGTCCCCTCTGTTTTGTGTGAGCAAAGACCTGGGGATGTCAAAGCCATTAGTCAGTCTCACCTTTGTTTTGCGTAAGCAAAGACATGGTGTAGAATGTACTGATGTGTTAATCAGACTTTCCTCTGTTTTGCGTGACCAAAGACCTGGTTAGTCTGTATTAACGTGCTTGCAGATCGCTGTATATAATTTCACTAAAAAGATGCCAATGTGCACAACAAAAGAGACCTCTAGTGTCCAAAACCCTTCAGCCCTGACTTTGCGACTAGGTTTATGTGTTTGATGAAAGGTTACTACCTGACTGAAAAATGCCTCTAAGTTGAAATCGTACAAGTCTTTGTATAATATCCCTATCTCTTATGATCTATTCTTTCTCTTCTCAACCAAATCTCGAGAAAAGATTCAAACTCTGGATACAGGTATTTGAAAATATGTGGTAGGGAATGATCAAGCTTGATAGACTGCACGCTTTAATTACCTAGTATTTGTGTGTGACTGTCTTATGTTCATAATTTATGTACCTAAAAGATAAATAAGTGATAAACAGCCTGGAAACGAGGGACATGGGTTTAAAGAGGATCAAAATACTAGCAATCATCTGAACATGTTTGAGTAATGGAAGCTAAAAAGGGTTCGTCAGTTCACGAGATGGTTTGATCCCTAAATTCTTTCAAGTTATTCTAGTTAAATTTGAGTGTTTGATTTTTTTTTTAATTTTTAATTTTTCGTTAATTGTTTGGTTTTTTTATTTATGTTTTGTCCGGTTAAATTAATTTTATTTCAATCTCTCAGTCAGTCTCGGTCTAAAAGGTTAAGAGAATAAGTCTTATTCTTAGGGGAATTTAACAAAGTTAACTTTGGGTGTTGTTTGGGTTATTTTTGAATGAAAACAAGAAAAGAGGGGGTTAATTTGAAAATTTGAGGTATGTTGACTTAGTCAAAGGGTTTTAAACCCTAAACTTTGTCTTCATTCTTATTCTCTCTCTCTCTCGTCGCCTACCTCTAACCACCGCCTCTATCATCGTCTCCTACCTCCAGCAACCACTGTGCCACCACCTTAACCGTCATTCACCACCATACACCACCTCTCATTATCGTTTTCGGCCACCATCTGTGTTTTCATCTCAACGTTCTCGTTGTGTGATTGTGTGTGCGTTCAAAGAAACTCTCAAATTTCGAGTCTGCCATTGTTGTCCAAGAAAAGCTTCGTTTATCCATGGCTGAGGAAGGGTAAGAGAAGTTGAAGCATGATTGTTGATCGGAATTGCTTGCTTAAGTGTTTGCAGGTGTTAACAGGGTCAAATTGTCATTGATGAACCCTGGTTTTACGAGGTGCTCAATCGTAGAAGAAGAAGGAGGTTTCGGTCGCCGAGTTTTTGGCTCAGGCCGAGTCTTCGGATGTGTTTTCGGCTTAATCTGAGTTTCAGCGGGTTTCGGCTCAATCTAGGTTTTCAGACGAGTTTTCGGCTCGAATGGTGTTTCCGAACGCGTTTTCGACTCGTATCTGGAGTTTTCGGTTCAGATAGGTTCGAACACTCGTTGTTCGGACCGAAAACTTAATGCGTTGACCAAAAACGCACATTATTGAGCGAAAACTCACATTTTGAATGATTTTATGTGTGTTGAACTTATGAGGATTCAAATTTTGATATTTACTTGTGAATTCATGTTATTTTGTTTATGATTTGAGTGTTTAATATGTTATTTTAGTGATGCATTTCGAATTTGTGCAGTGAATTGGAGTTCATACTGGATCACAACATTGTTGCGTTCATGATACTGCCACCAACGAACTATAAAGACTTGTTTGGTTCACTAATTTCTGGTTTGAATAAAATCTGTCTAAGTACTGCACTAAGAGCTACTCCAGCGGTGTGTAAGAGAATGATCCATGAATTCTAGTCAACAGCTACTGTGAGTCAAGATAAAACTGCGCTCGTAACAAGAATTCAGAATACTGATACTGAGGTCACAGAGGCAGATATTCGTAAAGCATTAGCATTCAGTGATACTCATGATGATCCAATTGAGTATCCAAAGACATGTATTCAATGTGCTAAGACAAATGGGATATGAGGGGATACCACAGAGAACAATGAAGAAGGACATTCCTATATTTTTTGGAAAATGTTGGTTCACTGTTTTCAGAGAAGCATTATTGCTAAGAAAAGCAGCACTGATGAACTTAATCAGCAACATACTGTTGCATTTGTTGTGCTTGCGAAAAAATGGAAGTTCAACTTTTCAAGAATGAGGCTTAAAGATATGCAGGTCGTTGTAGTCAGAAAGAAAAATACATTCACTGCAGTGCCTCGGTTCATACAATTGATTTAGGATGACAAGTATCCGCAAATCTGATGATTTATTGGATCTAAAGCCGATGGGAATGGATGTGTTTTGTCACACCCCTAGTTTCCACTAACGGAGTATAACCGTGCGGGGTGTGATCCAGACCAGGATCCAAGTCTTTAGTTACAACCAAGCCATAATGAGAGCTAAAATAGTCATATAATGAGTTATTACAAAACATAGTTTAAATAACTATTCAGCGGAAACACTTTCAAAGTTTACAAAATTGTAGTTTTGCAAGAGTGAGTACTGATGTGTCTGAGAAACATTTCCCAAAATATTTTACAAAAATGAGTATTTCCTACGCTCGTGCCTCCAAGATCCTCCTAGTGTCCTGAAAAGTATACCACATTCAAGTGTCAGCAAAAGCTGGTGAGTTCACAAAGGCAGTCTACACTTCACCGTGTAGACCAAAAATGTCTATGAATAATGAAAGACCAATTCGTAAGTTACAAGTAGTATCCATATCGTTAGGTTGCTAGCCTATGCTTATGTTCACCTGAATGTTCGTAACCGAAGCTGACTATGCGTCACAGGTTTTAGCCTGTGCGATTTGCCTTCTCCGTGTCTTTCCCGATCACGGTAGTTCTAGGCTAATATTGTTCTCAGTCCGACCGCCAGTCGGGAGGGTGCATCACGTGCACCGCTGAGCGGGGGTGTCAATCCCCAGTAGTAATACTCAACATTAACTCACTATTCTATATTAACGGACCGAGAAAGTAAGGAATTTTGAAATTGAAATGCAATTCAGTGAATCACGTCATATACGTCGGATAACTACTTAAACAGACAAAATACCTTTTCCCTTGCATTGCCATCCTTTACCGGATGCAACTAGTTGTGTGTTATCATCCTCAACAGGATATAACTAAATGAAGTAGTGAAACTCACCTTAGGTTGCACTGGTACACAACATTTCACTTTATATGTTGGTTAGGATTGGACTATTTTAATGAATACGATCTAACCAAATTAGAGGTTGTCGCTAGGAGGAATTGCTTATCAATAAACAAATATTTCATCGAGCATTCACATTGGTCCTAACACTTAAACACAAGTACTAAACTTGCAGAAAACATAGATGCACAATTCCAAGTCAAATTGCATAAATGCAAAACTAAAAAGTCAAACACAAAGCATACATTTGGTGGCATGCCTAATTTTCTCATTTCTCAGAGTTAGCTCCTTAAATTTTACAGGCAATAACTTCTCAACATTTAGGACTTGTTGCAAAAAGAATCAACTTAAAAAGTTAAATATTGAGAAAGTTACGCGTGTCGGAAGTTGGCTAAAAATCAGCTTTGTTGTCTTTAATACCCCATTTGGAGACACGCATAATTTTACTGGCATATACTTCCCAATGTTTAGGAAATGTTGTAAAAAGAATCAGCTCAAAAGGTTAAGAATTGAGGAAGTTATGCGCGTCTAAAGTTAACCAAAAATCAGCTTTGTTGTAGAAAGTCAAAGTAGTGAAATTGAACCAAATAAATTCATAACTTGGTCAAAACATGGGGTTTGGTTACCAAAACTTCCAGATCTTAGTTTTAATATATAAAAAAAGATTCATTTAATAATCTCTTCATTAAGCCACAATAATCATGTCCAACCAAAATGCAAAGTTTACTTTTTGCTGAAAATTACATCCCTGCGCACCTAACTTGCAGCAGCCTTTTGGGTGACCAAACGGAGGTTTTAGAAAACGTGAGAGTATCCCATATAAAGCTAAGACATGGAAATTTACTACGGAAAAAGAATCAACTAATTTTGATAAAAATTGAGAAAGTTATGACCTGCACAAGTCGACCCATTAACTTGGACAAAATCTGTCCTAATGGGTCAAAGTACATAAATTTCATTTTGACGGTTATGGCCAATCTTTTAATCATCAAACTTCATGTAAAGACTCATAACAACTTATATAACATGTTATCATGGATTTCTAGTTGTCATAACAATCATACAATGATCCTAGCGAAAGTCAAGTATGTCACTTGCATAAAAGCATAATTTCCTAAATTTCAAGTCCCATTACACCCGATTCCTTCAAGAACACCTGAAGGTGAAATTTTCCATAAAAAACACAGACCTTAAATAACTTAAAATCTGTCCTAAATCACAATTTAACCTAACCCATCATAAAGCATGATTCAAGAGCATGTATACACACCAATTTACACATAAACACAAGATAAACACATGTATTTAACCAATTTCAAGTTAGAAGATTTAAGGGCTTAGAAGATGGAGAAGAAATGGCGGATTTGATGAAGATGAGATGGAATCAAGGCTTATCCTAGACTTCTTGAAGGTTGAATGAGTTTCCACACTTGATATCATGCTTGATTAATGGAAGATTTCAAGAAAATTGAAGGAGTGTGTGTGTATGTGCTTGGAATCGTGAGGAATAAGATGGGAAGGGGAAAATGTCATGAAATGGGGGGGGGGGGGGTGGAGGAGAGGTTTAGGGCAAATTTTTAAGTTTGTACAATTACACATTTAGTCCCTCTAGTTCCATTTGATGCCCAAATGTCCCAAAACAAGTAAAAAGTGGGGTTTAAACCCAAAACTTAGTAATTAAAATACAACAAATGTTTCCAAGTGTTTATAACTTATTTAACATGAAATATTTAGTCGGGAAAAGTCTCGTTACCGTGTACGCACATAAAACTTAAATTGCTTAGGTAACCCGTTTTCTTACAAATTGCAATTTTTCAAGAAACACATAAAGTCATGAATTAAATTACTAAATTAGTTAGAAATTAAATATATATTATTTTTTAAACGTTCAAATGAGACCTCGTGACACATAATAAATTAATATAATTTATTTATGTTGTGATTATTTATTTTAAATAATGCAACCGATTCACATAGCGAATGGACACAGGCTCGGTCACGTAAACGCATGTGACACTAACATGACGCGAAAAGTATAATTGGGTTGTTAACGAGACTAACGGAAATAGTTAACGGTGTTAACTGGGTATTCGGCAGTTGTCACAGCATCCCCAAGTTGAAAGAATTTGCGTCCCAAAAATTGCCTAGTGCTCGAGGTGCGTTGGCCAATTGAATGGTATGAAGGGGAATGAAAATACGAAAATTTTTGGTTGTCACATCATCCCAAAGTTGAAAGGAAATTGTGTCTCGAAATTTGAGTTAGTGTTAGTAGTTATAAGGTTCAGCACTGACCGTATCGTTATGAGAAAATCCAAGTTCTCTATTCCACGGGGAGTGATGGACGGTACATGTCTAAAAAGCATCGAAAGAACATTTCGTATGAGCGCATAGAGGGTGATTGTCTATAATAAGCGTTTCCACTAGTGAGTCAAATCGTGTCGCGTGGTTAGGTTTAACGAGTTTCATGACGGCACAAGCGTCCGAAATCGAAATATTTAATTCGACGAAGTGACTATACGTCTGAGTTATCCCTCAGCTATAGAATCCGATGCCATGACCGGGATTTCACTTTGCATTTCGCTTATCATTTGCAGTCTTTACTTTCACCGGTAACCTGGGTGAACCAAAGGCAACATAAAGTATTTGTGTCCGATGACACAGTAGAGGCAAGATGTGCTACATAAAGTTTGAATGTTGACGTATCTGAGGGTGGGCATGTATCCTTGAACTTTAGCAATAATAGGGTGATTTACACAGTTTTGCAAAAAGGGTATAGACGGATGACGCTACCAGGCATCCTAGTACCAATGGCATGGTGAGTAAATGTAGTAACCTCATAAAGATTCGCTCGGCTCCACCAAGACGATGACTAGTTTAGATTTAGACGTACGTGATGTCAATAAGTAACGGAAGGTCAAAAATGCAATAATTAGAGGACCAATTGAAATATTTTACTAGTTTCCACGGTGAACTAAGACGGTAAACATCTATAGGAGTCTTGAAAGAAGTTATATGGGCGTGCAGAAAGAACAAGTGGTTTATCATTTATAATGTAAAACTTGAGTTGTATAAAACGTTGTTGTTTATCAGGGTCAAAATCTACATTTGACCCTTAATGGTTCCTCTCGATTGAGAGGGTTGGGAAAAATAAGTTTTTATTTGACTAAACTGTGTATGTCCCTTCTAGTGAAAAAAAAATATAAGGGACATGCAAAATTATAAAGGGAGTAACATTAATTTGTTTTACCGTGGGCATGGTCCCATTAGACAAAGTTCTCAAAATAGGATTTCCGTGTATGATTTGAAAGTAAATCCACGGTTCAGTACTAGTCCCACCTTCCACATGCCGCTAGTGCTTATGTATAGGGTGTACCGCAGCCAACTCACCACACTACCAGGACATCGAGGGTGTACCAGTCACCTTGCCATTTCTAGCTATTAGCCAAAACTCATTAATTAATGTTCATGAAAATAGGGCATCTTAAGTTTTCCCAAATACATTTGAGTTGAATAGAGGTGAGAGCTTAGAATTCACAATGCAACGTATGCAAAATTTGAATTTATGACAAAGAGACTTTTCCATGGTTTCGATTGGTGGGGTTCTCACCCATGATGAGGTTTGTTGAGAGCTTAGCACGCGCAACGCGAACATCAATACGATTTGGGTATCCGGAGTGGATTCAAGGGGTAAAGCAATCCATTAGGTTGGTGTTTAAGCTGGGGTTCGCCATCAAAGGACACATCGTTATGCCTGTTAACCTTCGGTGAAGATTCAAAAATATGGCGTCATTCTAATATTCGAAGGGTCCTTTACAGAAGCATGAATAACATTAGGTATGGGAATAACAAATTGCACGCGAAAAGCGGGGTAGCTAGCATATGGTAGTTGAGACCGCACATTTCAAAGAAAGTCATCCAATACAATTGACGAGAATTGGAGAAAAGAATTTGAGTCAACTAATGTCAGTGCGGATGTGTCAATGGTTGTACCGTCTAGTAGAGTAAGTATTATGTAGGATCATTAGTTTTTATCGGTTCTCGAGAGTAAGTCAAAGTGCATACATGGAATAAGGGTGGGTTTCCGAAACACTGAGCGCTGACGATTCAAGGTAGTACCTGGCTTTAAATGAGTGCAGAGATGCACTGCAGCTATGGTTTCGCGAGGCCTACTGTGGATCAAAAGGTCGCATTGTATATAAGATATAAAAATATCGGGTATTTGGGTCACTCTTTAGTGATCCTCGGGTAGCTCATCGCATATGCGATTGATTCGATTGTGTTTTCGTTTAATCAGAAGTCAAACTACTTCCTTATGCATGTTTTCAAAAGTTTGAGTTGATCATTCGATAAGTCACCATTGGTTATGAAGCAGGGGTTACCAATGAAAATTTTCCTCGGAAAAAGAATGAAGACAATGTGTATCCATGTTGTTGCAGTTTATCTGTCGTCTTGCAGTTGAGGTGCTGGAAACTTTTCCAGGTCTACCGATGCCTATTGTTCATTGTCAATGTTTGTCGTGTAGGAGCGCACGACAGTAAAGTACATGTTAGTGTCATCAGTGAGGTTAAGTAGCCACAATGGCTCAAGGTTGAAGACCATCCAAGTCAAGAAAGATAATAAAATAAAAAGTTCACTGGAAGTTAAGTTCACAGATGAATCGTGTGTTGGAGAGATAAGACAGATCTTATGGGTTCAGAATGTCGTTTCACCTACATTGCTCTGTTAGGAGAAATTGTAATCGTAATGAGGTATAAGGCTGGTGAAATCATGCCGAGAATTTTTGTAACAAATTATGTCCTGTACCGACATACGAGGGGTTGCAAGCCGAGAGAGGAAAACTTCGCAAGATCTTCCTGCCGAAAGGTTGGTTCTAGTGACTGAGGTGCAATTTTCCATTCAGGACTTCCGCGTTTTCATCAGTTTACCGTTTATTGAGTTGTTGTACAGTTGTGAGAGATCAAAGAATGAATCTGACAGCCAATGCCATAGGGGTAGAGTTAGGGTTGCGGATGAATTAAAACCAGTCAGCATTTAAACTCCAGATCGCTCACAGTGACGGAAGATGTCAACGTTGAATTGTACGAGTAATACGATGTTTTACCGGGGTTATCATTTACAGAATCATTTCAAAGGGGGTTCTAATAGGTTGGAAGCCATATCAAGAAGAGACGAGATCGGGTGTGATAGTGTAACAAACATTGATAGACGAACTTAACCATACAGTTGAGCCCCACATATTCGACAATCGATGTCATGAGGTTCTGGAAATGGAAGGTCATATCCCTTGAAACCAGCAGTTTGCCGAGTAGAACTCCCCATGGTTTCCATACACTGCAAATTACATTTACGTGTGCACCCGTAACGGTAATTTACCTTGTATGGTCACGCTGGTTCCTCCTACTCAAGCTTCCCAGTTTGGTGGAGTAGTATGTGGTTTTTCATGGGGTGAGTATCAAGAAAGTGGTCAATAACTTCAAAGTTAACTGACCAGGATTTTCTAAGGTGACAAGTTTTGAGAATAAACAGCTTATTCAATTTAAAATTTACCATTGGTACGATTTAGTAAGCAAGTGGTTCAGCAGGAGTTTGGGTAGGGCATGCTACAATGCCCCCAACTTAGCTTAGAGATATAGAGTAGTTATCGCCCGACGCGATCACGAATCCGTTATACACATATATAAAGAGAGAGAAATTAACATAGTAATCTTAGTCATCACATGATCGATTCCATTTAGGTTATAAAAGTCACATCCACGATGTTATATCACACAACAACTATGTGTTTAAAATGCGAGGTTAAAATGACCAAGGAGAAAAGGTGTCAACAATTAGGGGTAACAAAAGCAGTTACAAGCGTCCATGAAAAATCATCTGGTTCTAAACAGTGACGCCTTAAAGAAGGCTAAATGGCGTTCTTACCAACGCATATCGATAAGGTTACTCTCGGGGTTGTGTTAGTGGGAGACTTACTCAAATAGGGTTTACAACCATTCCTATTTATGCCATAAAAGAGTATGAGCGGTCAAGCTCAAGATATGTTGGATCATTGTCTTAGAGTCTAGACTATCATGAACTAGACCGTAAGGAATAAATTTACCAAGGTCATTAAACAAGGCCGTTATGTGAACAAAGCAACATCGTTAAGAGTGGAACAAGTCCATAAAGATGTCAGGATCCTAAACAATGGATCTTACCCTGTCTATGAAGCTAGTGTGAAACTACAAGTACTTATGATCAATCATTCAAGTTTTGTTGAAGAAATCTAGTAGAAAGAGAAAACCCTCTTTCTGATTGTGTTTTGAGTGAGACTTGTCCCAAAAGAGTTTTCAAACGCCCTATATACACCATACAGGGAGCATATGCATTCAAACACATGGTACAATCAATAAAACGATTCGTTACATCAAAAATCAAGAAATTCCTCCGTGTGTTAGTTGATGTCCGTTAAGAACGACTAAAGCGCGCTAAGACACGTTACAAGTAGGTTAAGTGTTGGAACATCCAAGATATTCCTATGAAAGGTTTCACATCGGCCAAATTTACATGAAGACTAAATTTACATGAAAACATTCATTTACGTGAACAAAATATTCGAGAGAATATTAATTTACTTAATGACATAAATATCCGAACCACCAGATCGCTAAGTGTAATTCAGATTGCAAGGAACAAGTTTCCGGTGGTTGCTGTTAGCGAGATCGCCAAGAATGGAGGGGTGGCGAGATCGCTAAGCCCACTTGAGGCACCAGAAGTTGGCGAGATTGCCAAGGGAGGGAGATGTGGCGAGGTCGCCAAGAACAAGTCCATATGTCCAAACACACTGGCGAGATTGCCAAGTGTTGTCCCAAATCCCCAAGTACATCATGAAGTCGCCAAGTTTTATTCGAGATCGCAAAGAGTACTGGCGAGGTCGCCAAGTACAGAGTTGAAATCGCTAAGTGTATTTTTCAATAACCAAGTGTTAAATCCTGAAATAAAGCTAAGTATGGATCTATTCATCCACAAAACTGTAAATCTAATGTTACCACCATGACTGCATAATCCTACACAGACGTAAAACAAATGAATATAGTGAGGATCGTCTTCGGCACGCGTAGCAATACTTTTGGGAAAAAGTTGTAACCAAAGCTTTCAAAAACAATTACAGTTCAAAAAGCACTTTTTCAAATGTTCTGATTCGCTGTAACCAAGGGCTCTGATACCAATCTGTCACACCCCCAATTTCCACTAACGGAGTATAACCATGTAGGGTGTGATCCAGACCAGGATCCAAGTCTTTAGTTACAACCAAGCCATAATGAGAGATAAAATAGTCATATAATGAGTTACTACAAAACAGAGTTTAAATAAATATTCAATGGAAACACTTTCAAAGTTTACAAAATTGTAGTTTTGCAAGAGTGAGTACTGATGTGTCTGAAATACATTTCCCATAATATTTTACAAAAATGAGTATTGCCTACGCCCGTGCCTCCAAGATCCTCCTAGCGTCTTGAAAAGTATACCACAATCAAGTGTCAGCAAAAGCTGGTGAATTCACAAAGGCAGTCTACACTTCACCGTGTAGACCAAAAATGTATACGAATAATGAATGACCAATTCGTAAGTTACAAGTAGTATCCATATCGTTAGGTAGCTAGCCTATGCTTATGTTCACCTGAATGTTCGCAACCAAAGCTGACTATGCGTCACAGGTTTTAGCCTGTGCGATTTGCCTTCCTCGTGTCTTTCCTGATCACGGTAGTTCTAGGCTAATATTGTTCTCAGTCCGACCGCCAATCGGGAGGGTGCATCAGGTGCACCGCTGAGCGGGGGTGTCAATCCCCAGTAGTACTACTCAACATTACCTCGCTATTCTATATTAACAGCCCGAGAAAGTAAGGATTTTTGAAATTACAATGCAATTCAGTAAATCATGTGATATACGTTGGATAACTACTTAAACAGAAAAAATACCTTTGTCATTGCATTGCCATCCTTTACCGGATGCAACTAGTTCTGTGTTATCATCCTCAACAGGATATAACTAAATGATGTAGTGAAACTCACCTTAGTTTGCACTGGTACACAACATTTCACTTTATATGTTGGTTAAGATTGACCTATTTTAATGAATACGATCTAACCAAATTAGAGGTTGTCGCTAGGAGGAATTGCTTATCAATAAACAAATATTTCATCGAGCATTCACATTGGTCCTAACACTTAAACACAAGTACTAAACTTGCAGAAAACATAGATGCACAATTCCAAGTAAAATTGCATAAATGAAAAACTAAAAAGTCAAACACAAAGCATACATTTGGTAGCATGCCTAATTTTCTCATTTCTTGGAGTTAGCTCCTTAAATTTTACAGGCATTAACTTCTCAACATTTTGGACTTGTTGCAAAAAGAATCAACTTAATAAATTAAATATTGAGAAAGTTACGCGTGTCGGAAGTTGGCTACAAATCAGCTTTGTTGTCTTTAATACCCCATTTGGAGACACGCATAATTTTACTGGCATATACTTCCCAATGTTTAGGAGATGTTGCAAAAAGAATCAGCTCAAAAGGTTAAGAATTGAGGAAGTTATGTGCGTCTAAAGTTGACTAAAAATCAGCATTGTTGCGGAAAGTCAAAGTAGTGAAATTGAACCAAATACATTCATAAATTGGGCAAACATGGAGTTTGGTTACCAAAACTTCCAGATCTTAGTTTTAATATATAAACAACATTTTCATTCAATAATCTCTTCATTAAGCCACAATAATCATGTCCAACCAAAATGCAAAGTTTACTTTTTGCTGAAAATTACAGCCCTGCGCACCTAACTTGCAGCAGCCTTTTGGGTGACCAAACGGAGGTTTTAGAAAATGTGCGAGTAGCCCAAATAAAACTAAGACATGGAACTTTGCTACGGAATAATAATCAACTGATTTTGATAAAAATTGAGAAAGTTATGACCTGCACAAGTCGACCCATTAACTTAGACAGAATCTGTCCTAATGGGTCAAAGTGCATAGATTTCATTTTGACGGTTATGGCCAATCTTTTGATCATCAAACTTCATGTAAAGACTCATAACAACTTATATAACATGTTATCATGGATTTCTAGTTGTCATAACAAACATACAATGATCCTAGCGAAAGTCAAGTATGTCACTTGCATAAAAGCATAAGTTCCTAAATTTCAAGTCCCATTACACCCGATTCCTTCAAGAACACCACAAGGTGAAATTTTCCATAAAAAACACAGCCCTTAAATAACTTAAAATCTGTCCTAAATCACAATTTAACTTAACCCATCATAAAGCATGATTCAAGAGCATATATTACACACCAATTTGCACATAAACACAAGATAAACACATGTATTTAACCAATTTCATGTTAGAAGATTTTAGGGATT
The DNA here is from genome assembly GCA_039602395.1 of Deinandra increscens subsp. villosa. Lineage (NCBI taxonomy): Eukaryota > Viridiplantae > Streptophyta > Magnoliopsida > Asterales > Asteraceae > Deinandra > Deinandra increscens. The sequence goes on along the minus strand of JBCNJP010000010.1, from coordinate 91,292,853 downwards.
ACAAGATGGAGAAGAAATGGCGGATTTGATGAAGATGAGATGGAATAAAGGCTTCTCCTAGACTTCTTGAAGGTTGAATGAGTTTACACACTTGATTTCATGCTTGATTAATGGAAGATTTCAAGAAAATTGAAGGAGTGTGTGTGTAGGTGCTTGGAATCGTGAGGAATAAGATGGGAAGGGGAAAATGTCATGAAATGGGGGGGGGGGGGCGGAGGGGAGGTTTAGGGCAGATTTTTAAGTTTGTACAATTACACATTTAGTCCCTCTAGTTCCATTTGATGCCCAAATGTCCCAAAACAAGTAAAAAGTGGGGTTTAAACCCAAAACTTAGTAATTAAAATACAAGAAATGTTTCCAAGTGTTTATAACTTATTTAACATGAAATATTTAGTCGGGAAAAGTCTCGTTACCGTGTACGCACATAAAACTTAAATTGCTTAGGTAACCCGTTTTCTTACAAATTGCAATTTTTCAAGAAACACATAAAGTCATGAATTAAATTACTAAATTAATTAGAAATTAAATATATATTATTTTTTAAACGTTCAAATGAGACCTCGTGACACATAATAAATTAATATAATTTATTTATGTTGTGATTATTTATTTCAAATAATGCAACCGATTCACATAGCGAATGGACACAGGCTCGGTCACGTAAACGCACGTGACACTAACATGACACGAAAAGTATAACTGGGTTGTTAACGAGACTAACGGAAATAGTTAATGGTGTTAACTGGGAATTCGGCAGTTGTCACATGTTTTATCTAATTAATCCTCCTCCAAAGCCGGTAAAGAAAATTACTCCGATTATGAATAAATTTGATGTATTTGCTGTGAGTACGTTTGATCATCCTACTCCCATTCCATTCAGAGCTCAAGCGATTATTGCCGAGGAACACGATGTGAGTCAACGATCTCCTGCTGTAGAAGAAGTTGATGTGATTGATTATGAATCTGAAGCTGAAAAAACCCTGAAGGAGATCAAGATGTGTCTATGCCACAGGTCTCTGAGATTCCTCCTCTTGGAGATCTTGTATCAATAAATGTATCTCCTAATGCTGGTGCTGATATATTTGTTGAACAACCAAGGCCCCTAAAAAGAAGAAGAAATGCTGATCCTAGGCTACAATCTAAAAGTAGTTCCTCTAGAAAAGTTGCTTCTCACACTGTACAAGCCCCAAGTACAACCCCTGTTATAACTGAACCTGTTAATATTTTGAGCTCTGGAAAAGGAAAAGAGCTAGAGACTGTTGAGTCTATAGCTATTCGTGATTTGCAACTGAGAGTTATAGAATTGGAGAAGCAGAATGCCACCAAATCTGAGTTGATCAGCTCCCTGCTATCTGCTCAAGAAGAAGAAACCAAGAGGCAACGAGAAGAAGCCAAAATGCAATCTGACTTCCAGACTAAAGTTGATACACAGATTGGTTATTTATCAGTGTTATTGGTTGATATGAAGTCAAAGATGGGTAAAAATTTTGTTGGAATTAAAATACCTGATGTTGGTGGATCATCTTCTAGCTCGAAAGAAGATATGAGAAATGTTGTCGTTTCTTCAACTCCCGAACTTGAGTTTGATTTTGGAAAGGATTTTCCAAGCCTTCCAGATGATGCTGGTGAATTTATTGGTCTTGAAGATGTAAACTTTAATGAATTATCTGAGAATGATCAGCTTCTTGAAGAAATGAGGAAGGCTGATGAGGCAAGGGAAAAGAGTGTAACCATGATTGCCCCACGACCAACTGATACAATGAATTGGTTTAGAGAGTTGCAAACTCCACCAACTCAATATGCATTGCAATTGGGTAAAGGTGATTATGACAAGAAAGGAAATAGAAACGCTATATGGGCATGGTATTATGACAATCTCAAGAAAGTGTTTGTTGTTCTTCGAAGAGGATATAGTCATGTGGAGTATTATACTGATATCAATCAATTTAACTCCTGGACTAGGGTGGATTTGAGTGCTCTGGTAGATGCTTCGTTTATCAATTGGTCAGGAATTTCTGATGGTACTTATGTTGGCAATGTGCTGAAAAGGGTTTCACGAAATGGATTCAAAGATTTTAAATTTGCTAAAGACAAAGTTATTACCAAAAAGGATCTAGTGACTGGTGAAGACAAAACAGAAGTGTATTGGCCTCCAACTGTAAAAACTAAGATGGTTCCACTGCTAGATGTTATTGAAGATGGAACCTTGGTGAAGTCAATTCTGGCATTTTGATCCTACTACTGGTGAAGTTGTGGTTGTGTGCGAAGATAGAGACTATAGATTCTATGATACGATGTATCTACTCAGATTTGATGAAAAGGACATCAAGATCCTCGCTGCTGCTCATATTCGCAGAATCACTGATAGCAAAGAAGATGATGATCAGGTAAATGCATTTTCTAGTGGCAGCCAAGACTATTGTGCAGAAGAATTGGTGGGAAACCAAAGAGGAGCATACTTTCAACTTCAGCTTGCCATGAAGCACTAATGTCATAAGCCTAGGGGAAGATTGTAAAGGACTATTCTTAAGGCTTACGCATTAGATAGTATTACTAGTTAATGGGGTTTTCATTTGTAATTCATTGTGGGCTTAAATAGAGGTTTTGCGGTAATTTTTATAGGGATTAGTGGGCCATCTGAGGGCCTGGTCGAAAATAGGGTTGAGGAGGTGATGATTTGCGAACTCTATATAAGCAAATCATCACCTACATATTTAGGTTATTGACTCTGGTTCCCTCAACCTGGTTTTTGGTTGTTCTAACACTATTACTGCACGTTTGATCATATTCAAGTAAGTGTTAATCATTGTTTGTGTTCTTTATTGCTTGTCTTTTTCTTGAATCATTCACGAGTGGGTCGTTATTCTGTAACCACTCATGTATCTGATATTGTGTTCGATCTAATTACGATCCCACAAGTGACAGTTCGTGACCATCCGAAGTGGACACGAAGTCACACTTCGTTCCAGTTCGTATTACTTCGTGACATGTCCAGTTCAGAACAGTCAAGACTAGTATAAATAGCTAGCTCTTTGTTTTGTTTTCAATGGTTAGAACTTCTTGTCAAATCTACTGTGTGATATTGAGTGTGTATTTTCTTTGTGGTTATCAATACAATCTTCATTGTATTTATCTTCTCGTTTCCTCGATTATACTTGATTCACATTGATTTCGTATTGATTGAGTAGACGATCCACCACTCACGCAGTTTCATATATCAAGTACACGGTGTGATAACGGAATAAGCGGCTGGGATGTGACGTTTTTTTAAACAACTTCCATGACGAGATATGTGCTAGCCATTATGCCCATAAATATAGGTTGAGTTTCTCTTTTTCATTTTCATCTTCATCTGAAAAACCCTTCAAGCTCTCCTAATTTTAGGTTAGTTTTCAAACCTTTTGCTTTTCGATTTATCGCATTTTTTTTTACCATGGTCAAGAAGACTACTCGGTCTTCCACTTCCACAGCTGCTTCCACGATTGAGGATTTAACAGATCCGGGGCATCTTTCCTTCTACGATGAGGAAGTATGCTCGTTCGACGACCATGAAATTCAATCCTTGAATGAATCCGGCATCTTTCCAACCAATGCTTTTATTCGAAAGTTTGATCCCCGTCTTATGGCCGATTTTTATTCTCCGATCGACATGGGTTTGCATCATGTCGTTCCTCCTGGGTATGCCATTCCCTTTTCCTGACCTGGTAAACCGTTTCTTCGAGACCACTAAACTGTGCTACTCCCAAACCATGCCCATGGTTTGGAGAATTCTGTTCTCTCTTGACCAACTGAACCACACCAGGAATCTAGACATTAGGATTCCTGAACTTAGTGTTGCATACCAACTGCGTACCCATGGCAGTAGTTGGTTCGTTCTTCAAGCTAGAACCTCCGCTTCTCAATTGATTTCTAGGGCTTCCCATAATGACCATGATTGAAAGAATAAGTTCTTTTTCGTGAAGCGTGATTCGAATCCAGGGGGTAACGATTTGCCGATGAAGTGGGTTGGCAAGGGTAGGATACAGCTCTTTCAACTATTTGAGTCTTGATTTTTCCCTAATATTGAATACCTGTGTCTTTGATTCTATAGCACCAAAGTTTCAGAAGCTGATTCAACTCTACGAGGATTCCCACGAGAAGCTCCAAGCCTTCTACCAAATACCAGCCACTAAAAGGGCTTTTGCGATTGAAGCGACCACTAATGAACAAACCTATTATGTTGATCATACTACCCCTGAAATGTCAAGCACGTATTGTGACAATCCGTCTTTTTAGGTCTTTTCTGATTTAAATAAACTTAAACTGATATAAATGTCAAGAAAGTATTTACTTTAACTGATATAAATGTTGTTTTAACATTTATGTGATTGACCCGTGTTGACCTTAATTAGCAATTAGAATTTGTATAACCATCATTATACGAGCATGCACTTAATTAAGTCTATACGTTTAATATTCTATGATTTTATGTGAATCGTATGTTATGGTTTCATGTGAACGTTTTGTCATTTTATGTCACAACTAAATTTATGATTTTATGTGATATATTTATATATATATATATATATATATATATACAAGTCTTTTGGACCCGTGCGATGCACGGCTGTATTTCTAAAATAAACATATATAAAATACGTCAAGCATCTTTAATTTGTTATAAGTAAATGTCAGCTCCAAGCTTCCTATTCTTCTTGAAACTTAACATAGTGTTTTCAATCATCATTATCCCATCAATCTGCATCCAAGCTTCCAATTCTTCTTGAAAACCAACATCAAGCAACCTGCAACTCAACATCAGACGACCAAAGTAGCATTAATACAGAGATTACATGAATGTAGAATTGGGCAAAAATCTTATTATGGTGCAAACAACAAAATTGATCTTCAAATAGTTTATAGAAAAAGTCAATATTTTCATACAAATGGGTTTCCACCTATACCTAAGATCCACAGCTTCGACCCATACCTAACCTAAGATTACTTTTGACAATTGAATTGTTTCAAATGTTTTAAATGCTTATAGGTTGCTGCTGAGTAATGATATTTGGAAATAAATTTTAAAATAGCATCAAGCTATTACTGTTTGTACAAAAACTTATATATAACATGTACAGAAAATCATAAAATATACATTTATGAAGAAGGCAATAAATGATATGATCATACCTTAGAGGGTCAGCCAAAACCCTTTGACCAATTGTCATAAACTTGTCTCTTGATTGGAGATGAACCATGGGAGTGATGAAACACTGTAAATTAACAAAGAGATTGAGTACAAACATATTCAATAACTTCGATTCACAATTCTACATATTGAGCGGATATACAAAGTTGTGAATCTAAGCTACAGCCTACAGTTTGTAACTTTCAACTTGTATATATAAGTTTATAGAATATAGAATTCCTCCAAAACATTTCGCATTTTAAAAGCTTCCTCAAAGTAATTATCCTGAACATAAAATGAAAGATACTTAGTAATATGCAGTGATGAAAAGATGGCCATGTCAATAATCTGAAATTTGAATAAAAGGACTTAGGACAGTTCATGCAAATAGTAGACTTTTGGGTGACTTTCAACTTGCATGACCCATGTGTTTAAATACAGCCCAAATCAACCCATTATAAGTAAATGGACCAAAATTGACCAGCTTAGCGTTACCTGATTCATGTCAATTGTCTGAAGGGCTTCCCCATGAGTGAAAATAAATGCATGATTTTGATTTTAAGACTTTCCTTCCCCGATCTCTGTAGGTGGACCAGGAAGCTTGATACGATATATTTCCTGAATTACCAATGTGCCATCAGAGTTATTAACTTTATTTCGTTAGAAACTTATCATCTAAATTATAATTTATAGTCACCTCATCTAAATTATCTCCACCCTTGATGATTCAACACAGTAGCATTACCAATATCTGGATCATTCATACAACAACATTCCCAACTAAGTAATAGCCTTTTTCTACATGTAGTACCACATTGTTGGTAAAATGATAATTGATTATATCTTCAATTGATAACAATAATCATTACTAATAAACCGTTGCCTTATCGAGGATAGAACGATTATACACAACAATTGATATAGTTCAAAGTATCAACAAATCAATTTCTCATGGTAAACTTCCAAACTTTTATTTTTAACTCAACAGAGTTCAAAAGCAAACATATCATAAAGAGATAAAATTTCTAAGGTAACTTCCTGCATGATGTGGAAGTGTGAAAGATGAAAAATATTATAATTGGAAACATATTGTAGTCAAAACATCTTAACTCGTTGACTCACTCCTTATAGAATATCATCAAAGTATGTTATACATATCATTAATGGAGGTATAGCTTAACTGACCCAGTGTACAAATTCAGACATCGGTATTCATGGTAAAAGAGGCAAAAATGCTACTCAATCAAAATAATAAATATGTGGTTAAAAGAATTAAAAAAATCATGCCTACTATTAAACCATTCATGTAGTGAGTCCAAATTATTAAAATTTATTTCTAGTATTTATCATAGTACTTAATACTTACCTCAAGATCACCCACCCTAAGAGCAGGATTCAAATGCCTTTGTTGAACTAAAGTATAATTCTTGCCATAGACTTTTCAAGATCCTTTACCTACTACATGAAAATAAGACCAAATCAAATATAAAAATATAGATAAATAAGCATTGATATTCCACACTGTTACAAAGAATAGCTAAAAATGGATCAAAATCCAAATTAGTTACCTCAGATTAGAATAGCAACTCTTGTCTCACCACTTTCACCGGACGTACTATGAAGCATCGTAATTCCACTACAGTTCTTTCAAGATATAATACAGATCTTTCAAAAGGGATAAAGATAATATACCTAATTTTATAAACTTAGCAGATTCATTACTATCTCTACCATGGCTAAAATTCTAATAATGAGAAATTACCGAATGTAATATCAGAAATTTTTAAGCCAAGAGTAATTTAAAGCCACAATTTTTATCAGGAACCAAGAGTATATATTTGAAAAAACCAGAGCTAGAACACACAAATAAAAGTCAAACATCCACCGATCTTGTTTCTTGCGAAATCAGAAAATAAACCTAAATGAGTCGATGATTTTAAACAATGATACAACGATGAGCGTCTAGACCTAATTCGAACCATTTTTTTCCTTATAAGTTTAAATTGGCGGTGGAACCCGATGATCAGTCGGAAATCGTCGCCGAGAGAGAAGAAGTAGACGGATATGATGATTCGTTTGGCGTATAACTGAATCTGTTTGATTGATGAAGATGATGATTGTCGGAAGATTTGATGAATCGCCTGTGGTTTTACGGTGATTGTGGGAGGGGCGAATGAGGGAATTAGGGTTTTATCAGAAGTTTAGAACATAATACTATTGTCGGGTCAAATGAAAGATCCGCGTGTAAAAAAAAAATCCGCGATTTTTTTAGGTTGTGGTGATTTGAGCAGGAAATTGATGCTAAGAAGAGTTGTGGTGATGCCACCTCAGCATCAATCTTTTATTTTATATAGTATAATAATAATAATAATAATAATAATAATATATATCCAAAATTAGAAGATCCCCTTGTAAATGTTTATTGACGGGAAAAATTATTGAGGATGAATGTGGTGATGCCACATGACAAATTGTGGTGCAAAAAACTTTTCTTTTATTATATATATATATATATATATTCACATGTTACTCTATGATTTTATGCGGGTTATTGCCTATGATTTTATGTGGATATAAACAAATAATTATGAACTATTATTTATGATTTTATGTGGACGAATCAAGGTAATATTTTATAAACGTTACATGTTAAATATGTTTTAACACATGCTGAGTTAGTCATCGTTTATGTTTTTTGTTAAACCCGTTAGTCTTGTTAACCATTTCTAAACTTTGGAGGACTTACTTTCCCAATTCCTTAGACTTTCTTTTAACTAAACAAACCTGGAAGGGCCTATGGTGTAATTTCATAAGCATCATAATCTAGTATGACAGTTGAGATGGACTATTGTTATCAATATGGTAAACTCGATTTTAAGGAAATTGAATGCGCATCACATGAAAAACTGACAGAGGTGCGGGTCGTTTCTCCTCCTTTCGTAACCGACCGTGGCTTCAATTGCATCAACAAATGATATTAGAAGTGGTAACAGTCGAGCCTCATCCCCATTGTCCTCAATTATCATATCTCTTCCTCCTCGTTTCCTCTCTAACGATGCCAAGAAAACCCCTCAACGGAGTCAAAAGATTCCGGCCAACCAGCACCACTACACCACTGCTATGTCACCATTCGACACCCCTCGGTGATTGTGAACGCAGCCGCGAACTCAGAACATCACAGTTAATCCCGGAGTTCGAGTTCGTGATTTGTTCGGGTTTTGTTTCGACGTAAAAAACATATCAATCTCTCCTCTCCCGTTCAAGGCAATCATTTCCACATGTTAATCGCACGTTTCTGGAGTATCGTTTCATCTTTTACGTTTTTCTGGTCGCCCGAAAATATCTCTGGCGAAATTAGGGTTCTTAGGGAAGAAGATGGCATCACGATTAGGTTACGTATAAGTATTCTTTTCTGTTTCCATACAAAGATCAGCGCATTGTGCAGTGGTTAGGCTTCCGCATTTTAACCTCGAGGTCACAGGATCGAGTATCGGCCTCCAGTTTTTTTTAATGTTCTATTCCTGTGACCCGATCCTATGCCTTGTTGCCATATATAAACATTTCGGTTGTGTTCTGAACCAAGAGGACAACCTGCCCCAGCGGTTGGTACCTTGGTTTTGAACCCGGAGGTCACGGGTTCGAACCCGGCGACCTCCATAACTTTCAGGTTTTCTCGTTTTCTAGTTTTGTGATTTGGTTATTTGTTTGGGTTAAAAACTTGCATGAAATGATTACTGGTATATAATAATAACCCGTAAACTATTAAAATGGCTTAGGTAATTTTAAAAGTGTCGTTTTATAATTTAAAACATAAAGTAAATGATTTTTAATACGTGATTTAATATAAAGTGTAGTTTTCTTTACTAATTATTCGTATCATCGTAATTCAACATGTTTATACCTATTTAATCTATTGAGACTCGTTCGGCTGTTTTACGGTTTATATAAATATATATATCTCGTTGAAATCTAGTTATTAACGTCATTTGCGCGTTTGGTTTATATATATATATATATATATATATATATATATAATAAAAGAAAAGTTTTTGGCATCACAATTTGCCATGTGGCATCACCACATTCATCCTCAACAACTTTTCTCGGCAATAAACATTCACAAGCGGATCTTCTAATTTTGTATATATATATCCACTATTTATTGTAGCGGATTTTCTAATTTTGGATATATATACCCACTATTTATTTATTGTCTTCTAAATTATTTAATAACTAATTATTTAATTACTTAATTTAATATATAATATAGTTTATTAAGTTACATATATCTATATCTATTTATACTCTATACTATATAATAAATAAAAAGTTTGGTCATAGTTTAATTAATAAAAAAAGAAACTTGACATCATCACAAAATTTTGAATTAACCCGTGTAACACACGGGGATAAAAAACTAGTATATATATATATATATATATATATATATATATATACATATATAGGGAGAGGATCATTTGAGAACCAATTTGGTTTGAGAACTTTTGAGAACCATTCTAAGCCACTAGTTTATATATATGGAAATCCCCCCATGAATTTGAATGCTCCCCCTTTGAAAATTAGTGGCTCAGAATGGTTCTCAAAAGTTCTCAAAAGAAAAAGTTCTTATTTGAACCTAACCCTATATATATATATATATATATATACAGGGAGAGGATCATTTGAGAACTAATTGGGTTTGAGAACTAAAAAGAACTAATCTTAGCCACTAGTTTATATATATGGAAAACCCTCCCATGAATTTGAATGCTCCCCCCTTGAAAATTAGTGGCCCAAATTGGTTCTCAAAAGTTCTCAAAAGAAAAAGTTCTCATTTGAACCTAACCCTATATATATATATATATATATATATATATATATATATATATATATACATATATATATATATGGAGAGGATCATTTGAGAACCAATTTGATTTGAGAACTAAAAAGAACTAATTTGAGCCACAAGTTTATTTACATGTATCCCCCCTCCCATGAATTGTAGTGGTCCCCCCCCCCCCTGAAATTTGTGGTTGAGATTTAGTTCTCAAAAGAAAAAGTTCTCATTTGAACCTAACCCTATATATATATATATATATATATATATATATATATATATATATATATATATATATATATATATATAGGGAGAGGATCATTTGAGAACCAATTTTGTTTGAGAACTAAAAAGAACTAATTTGAGCCACATGTTTATTACATGTATCCCCCCTCCCATGAATTGTAGTGGTCCCCCCTGAAATTTTTGGTTGAGATTTAGTTCTCAAAAGTTCTCAAAATAAAAAGTTCTCATTTGAACCTAACCCTATATATATATATATATATATATATATATATATATATAGTAGGAGGGTACCCGCGTGTTGCGGCGGGTGACAATTAATTTAGAACGCATGTTATTTTTCTTGTGTTCGTGCATTCGGCATCGACGATAATTTAGAACGCAATATTCATTTTTTGTTAGCACGATGCGACGAGGACAATCAATCAACACGATACTTGCTTTTGTTAGTTTATCAATTTGTCATAAAATAATGTATTATAAGATTATCAATAATGTCATAAAATAATGTATTATACGTTTGTTAGTTTTCTCATTCGCATCATCGATGTAGCCTAATTATGTCATGAACCTTTCGAATTATATGTCAACATCCAAATGAGGCACACTTTATTCCATGAAAAATTACATAATAAGTAAAAGGTATGAAGGCATTTTGTAACTGGTAGACAAAATACAAGCAATCAAATATAGCCGTTTGTGAATCTATCAAATTATTGTTTCATTGAGACTCTACCATCGGAATCATTATCAAATTCTTTCAAATAGTAATAAACATACTAATGTTATAAATATAATATATTGTGGTTATCAATTCCTAATATAGTTCGTCTTTCTCTCCAAGTTTCTCCATCCCTATATATAGTCATTTGTATTACATTGTAAGATAAATCATTCAATAATAAAACCTCTCTCTTCTTTTCTCTTTGTTTGCTATTAGGCTTGTTTCACAAGACGTTATCAACACAAGTTGCTTTTGGAGTAGGACCTTCATAACGTTATTTAGGACGTTAATTTTTCATGGATACACAAGTCACATGGAAAGCAAAGACACTTCTAAAGGCGAACATAGGTGTGCCTTCAACAAATTTCAACCGGTTAGTTTCTCTATCTATCCGTGAGGTATTAATCAAACTATTTATTTGATTTTATGAGTGGGATATAACAAAATATATACAATGATTATTTGAATATGATTTTAGTGAGTTTTATTTTATTATGACGAATGGGGGTTCTTTATTTCTTCTTGATTCTTTGGATTCACTTTTCTGAATAGCACCAGATATTGGTATGGATGTGGCCGTTGTTTTCCAATCTAAGAAAATATAGGGATGCAACTACGATGACTATTGTTCCCAATAATAGTGGTTTTACATTTTGTGCGGCGGATTAGGAACCGTCGGCGATGTTCATAAAAAAAGAATTTTACTTAAAATCCTGTTCACTTTCTTTTCTAAATTTTCATTTATGATGATTCAATTTTCTTTTCTCTTAACAACAAATTTTCATTAAATGATGATTCGATTGTTTTTTCTTGACATAAATTACAATAAGTTTATAACAGGCATTCCATTGACCTCGTTGAAATTTGAGAAAATTATTTAAATTTTTCTATTTTTGTAATTCATAAATTTTCTTGCATTCAAAAGATGCAAATGGTTTGTTTGGTAGCTAATGAGCAAAAGTATATATTAGCTTTTAATTGGTATTATGATATCAAATGCTTTATTGAAAATTTATAACTATTGCAATGGTATATGTTGAGGATAATATATATCTTGCTTCATATGAAGGCGTTGGATGTCAATACATTGTAATACTAATAATTTGGAAATGCGAAGACTTTTGAAAATTGAATACCTTACCATTATCCAATTGTCATTCCAACAAAATTGAAAGAGATATATGGCCACTAGAAAATGGTAATACTACTGGAACTCATTATGGGTGGATTCATTAAAGATTGTAAATAACTCGACGATATATAGAATCACCTCACAATTGGTTTTATATGGTGAATATATTTCTAGTAACAGATGTTGAAAAATAGAACATCCTCCATATTTTACACCTCAAATTAATATCATGTGTACTTGTGGCCAAACAAAATAATGAGCTTCTAATAGAAATCACGAGACTCATCTCGTTGGTAGAAGCGCATTCCCAGAAGTGAATGTGGGCACCTGGCAGCATATAAATATTATAATCAAAGTGGAAGTCGTGGTTATGGTCTTCTTATATAATGACTAAAGCAAAAATTGTGGTTATGGTCATGGATAAGATAACAAATAAAGAAATTATCATGGTGTTCATATTGAAAACAAAAGATCCTAATGATGTTATTCTAAACACTATCATTTATGATATAGCAAGTAATGAATAGAATAACTAAGCCAAAGTTATGGTTTAATTATTCTCACATAATAGATATTAAACATGTTTAGATCATGGTAAAAGATCTATTTGTTTATTTATCATGATATGACACCGAAGTCTAATTATCGATTTATAGAAGGTTCTAAGATCCAAGATCAATAAATCTTGCATGACTCATATAATTTAATAGTGATAAGTCAAGCATGACTTAGAGATATAATTTCTTCTTAGTTATGAGAAAAGAAAGTTAATTTTTAGGAAAAATTGGACAAAACAATTCCCATTTTCATACATTTAGTATGCTTATGAAGTAGCAATAATATGTAAAAAGTATGCAAAGATTCGATATCCATATTGTTGAGAAAATTATGAAACATGTTTGGTTTTATTCCATTCTTTGAAGTGAATGTGAATTTATATTCATCCGCTTAATGATTATGATCATGAATGAGATTGTAATAATATTCATGACGATAATGTGATCGACCACCACAGTGGCAAAAGAAGAGAATGATCAAATGAAAATAAAGTGTGAAAATAGAAAATTGTGATATTACATGAATGTACGAAATAATACATCATTCTCTTGTATTATAGTCGCTTATTAAACAAGCACAAGTGCAACTAAAGCATATAATATCATAAAGTGGAATTTTATAGATCATGATTATTTTAATTGGTATGACCGGTTATACCACATCGAGTCAATGATGATGTCAAACTTTTAAAGAATGAAACATTATTCACATGGATATCTAGTATGTATCATTTGCTCTTAAGGGAATTAATTATATACCAACTTAAATAAGGGGTAAATCCCTAAATATTCTGGAAGTGATAAGAGATATATATAACAAGGACTATACCATTTTGTGTTTTAAATCGATGCATCGTCTGAATGGTTATTTAATACGCAACTTAAAGTTGCATGATTAGAGGCTTAGCTAATGAGGTAGCAATCACATTATTCTAGGACATTACATTCATATTGGTAGTATTGACGATTTAATTGCGAAAAGATACTAATGATTGTTGGAACAAGTGTTGGATTCTTATATTTTAAGTTCGCACAAACATTGCTTTTGTTGAAGACGTTCATCAAACGTCTAAGATTGATTGCAATACCAATAATCATAAGGGAAAATGTTCATATTTGTAATTAAGTGCATATGACTTTCCTTAATATTAATTCACTTCAAGCCAACAAGTTATAGCTCTCCATTACAATTGGTTTTGGTTAGGAACAAAATATTCTCAACTAATATTTAGGTTATGTGGTGTATATTGCAATTGATCCACCATGCGACACATATATGGGACCTCAAAGAAGGGTTAAAATACATGTTGGGAACAAATAAATTATAGCCATAAATGAGAGATTTATTGTGGCTCGGTTTGTTGATTATAATTCCCAACATGAGGGGAGATGGAAACAGCTAGAAAGTAAAAAAAAAAATTGGATGATTAATTATTGTCTTATCTTGATCCTCGAATAAAAATGCATAATACGTAGATAGAAAAGACAAATAATTCGTAAAGCTTGTGAATCAATTACCATACGTATTCACTGACCTAAAAAGTGACTCAGTCATATAAACCAGCTGCTAATGCTCCACTTAAGATTGATGTCCTAAAAGGACATGTAAATATTGATAATAAGTCTATGGCACGTTTGAATCGTGATAGATTAGTCGATTCCAAGAATAAAATATCCTCGAAAATAGGAGCTACTAATGAAGATGGTCACGTCGAGGAACTGGTAGATGAGTTTCTTAAAAAGACATTAGACATGATGGTTCCAGAAGAACCTCAGGTACCTGAAAAATTATGAAGAGATCTCGATAATTATATCATGTCTAAGCATATATGGAATCGAAACAAATTCGACGTCGATAATATTTTGGATATAATAAGCGCTAGAAATAATAAATGTGTTAAGGATTAAGAATAACGATCTGCCTGTGATGAAAAGCGAAATAATTGGCCAAAATAGAAAGGCGCAAACCAGGCAAAGTGAAATTCTCTAATATGTTGGATATAAACAGGTCTATTATATACAAAAGCATGATTCAAAACATAAAATTAAGCGACACAAAGAAAATTGGTGCCACAAGGATTTTTGTAAAGACCTAAGTTTGATTATGAATAGACATATTCTCTGGTGGTGAATATAATTAGATTCCAACAATTCATTAGTCTGGTAAAAACAATAGAGAATTGTTATGCGTCTTATGAGCATTATGATATCCTAGGTATATGGCTCACTTGATGATGATACATGAAATCTCTGGAGGGTTTAAAGTGCCATAATAATAACGTATAGTATTCTCTCGAGAACGTTATGATTGTTGCATAAACATTCAGATCTGAATACATTATGCTATAGAACTTTGTATACGTTGAATGCTTAAATATAATCAAAAGTCCATATAAACCCCTAAGAGAGTTGAATACTTGAAGGTATTTGAAACATATCAGATATAATCTGTGTGCACGATTAAAAATCATATGGTGATTATGATATACCATTATTCTTTGATAAGATTGGTTTAGTATAGATTGAAAACATATTAAATGGTTTCAGTTTTTAAATTGATTTTATTAAGTTTATGTATCCATGCTCTTCATGAGTGAATGCATATGTATAATTAGTCAAGATGAAGATTAGTCCATAATGGATTGTGATTTATATAGATTCTTAATAATATATTTTATAAATTAATGTGTTTTGTGTATGGACAAATTTTTTTTTATAAGTTTGATTTCAACTCGTGAAAATCTCGGGATACAAAGATATGGTCCATCTACCAAAAGAACAATCTTGACTATTATAGTTATTATGGTATATATTGATTATATATCTCATGAAGATGTCACACATATGTATAATAAATCAAACTATATAAAAAATGGTAAAGAGTATACCATGAAAACATACTCATCCATCATATATCTAAAGATTGTCTGATTATATGGATACATAAAATGAACGTTTTCAAAGAATGAGAAAATTTGGATGTGAAAGTGCTAAATTGTGTGCATTTGTTGCACTACTATTTCATGTTAAACATATTATTTATTTAAATTTATTTGCATGATTTTGCCTATGTCCAATGGTGATACATTGAAATGTGTTAAAAATAAATTGAAGGTATAAAGGTATTAGTTTATATTTTACTAACCCAACGAAACAAGTTTTGTTAGTCATTCAGATGTAGGTAATGTAATACAACATGGTTATACAATACCATTTTGGATCTTGTGGTAATTATCTATAAGACGGAACATGAGGCAGTGAACATTTTCGTGAAGTGTTGAAACTCTATTGAGAAGAACGATAACCAGAACTAAGGAATGAAGCCAACTACCTTTGGAAATGTCACTTCTTACCCCAATCGGCTATTGGGTTAGTTTTGAAACATAGTTTGCTACAATTTGAGAGTTTTACATGAAGATCATATAAAATTGGTCAGCTTAAAAAAATTGCACATCAAGGGATCAAGGAGCAAATCAGCCAATGCAAAAGTACTGAGTAGTTTTTTCACAAAAGATCAATGTTACTCACATAAATACATGTTAAAATGAGGGGGAGAAAATACGCGCTGCACTCTTTTTCCCTTAGCTAAGGTTTTGTCCCACTGGGTTTTCCTGGAAAGGTTTTTCATGAGGCAGCATCTTAAAGCGTATAAAGTTGATAACCAAGGGGGAGTGTTATGAATATAATATATTGTGGTTATCAATTCCTAATATAGTTCGTCTTCCTCTCCAAGTTTCTCTATCCCTATATATAGTCATTTGTATTACATTGTAAGATACATCATTCAATAATAAAACCTCTCCCTTCTTTTCTCCTTGTATGCTATTAGGCTTGTTTCACAACAACTAATAAAATATAAGTGTTAATGATGTTTTAGTGAAGTAACTAATCTTTATCAAGAGTATAAAGTTGGATGATACATGGTTTTTGCTTTCAAATTCTGTGTTTTCTCCTTTTTAACCTTTCTTCCTTGTTATCTATTTAATATACATATTTTCATGAGATTTTAGGCATGCATAATTGCATACAGTTGATATACACACATTTATACATATTTATATACTAAAATATTCCCAGATTTCGAGACAAAACCTAGCCACTAACATCAAAACAAAGCTATTTTGTTTTCTTTTGAGCTTTTCAGGTTTTCCAAAGCCAAAATACCAGAAGGAGCTAATCTAGCAGAAAAGTAACGAAAAATGCAAGTTTTGGGAATTCTTTACTTTAGCACGGTCCGTTCTTAGCCAAGCACGACCCGTGCCCGACCCGGATCTACAGAATCTCCCCGTTGTGATAACACGCCTCGTGTCTCTGATCACCACAACGCGTGTGAAGCCTCCTAACATGGCATGGCCCGTGCTTTGACACGCACGACCCATGCCCCTAAAGATAGGAAGATACCTGATCAACCATCTGACATGGCACAGCTCGTGCCAAACTAGGCACAGCCTGTGCCAAAGTCCAGAAATCGCCTATAAAAGCCAGCCTCCACCCATTTCACAAACCGCTAAATTTTTCTCTCTTTCTCCCACTTTTAGATTAGTCGAGCCACTTGGCGTTTTCGTGTATTTAAGTATGTCAAAGTCTGTAAGAACTTTAACCAGTCTAAGAAATTGAAAACATTTTGTGTATGAAATATTCTTTTACTACTTGGTAAATCTTTAAGCTATGATTAGCGAAATTCTTACACTTGATTGGAAATAATGAACCTTTAACAAGTTTACAAGTTGTCTTTATAAAGTTGGTTTAAAGTATGTCTAATGACTTTGTAAAAACCCTTTTTATTGAAAGTGTATTATTGATTATCTGAACCAAGCGTGCTCTACGTATCACAAACCATTTTGGGAGTCAGATCCCAAAGGCTGGACATGTGACACCTGGTCAGGGGACGATGCATGATCCTTTAAGGTGACTCGCGCCCCATGTTACATGATACGTTCGAGGTCCTTATGTCTACATTAGAAAACTCGGTTGTCACGCAAGTGCGGGCTGAAAGTATTTGGTTGGGAATGGGGGTTAGAAATATTTTATCACTTCACGGAAGCCGAGATGGTATGTGTTTATGAACTTGGCTCTGGTTACGCCGGTGTGCATGCGCGAGAGCGATGCGTGGATGAAACGGCCCTTAGTCCCTTAAAAATATAATTTTCAAAATAAGATAATCCGACACGCAGAGTTATTCCCCTGCTGGTTCATGATGGTGTGTCGAGTATGGTACGTCGCCCAATTCGAGGGACCCCGTAAGTAAGTGGTGTTATACCACTATTGGCAGCACAGTTCCCCGGGATTCGTACTCCTCATAGAAGGTCACCTGAGAGAGTAGTAAAACTAGATTTGAGGTTGAGAGGCGGTCTAGTTGCCTGCCAATAGACAATCTTAACCGAAAGTTATAAATAAACAACTTGCCTATATAAAAGTTTCAGGCAGCAGGCACTTTAAGCCGGCTCCCGTGGTTTTTTGCTAGGATCCTTGAGGATACTCAGGGATTCCTGGATTTTTCCCTCATTACATCATTGTGTCAATATCCAAACTTGCATTTTCCTTGTTAACTTCATCAAACACACTACCTCACTTACAAAGTTTGATCAGCTAATTGCTTAGGCAGTTTTTGACCAAAACAATTTGGCGCCCACCATGGGGCAAGTGGTGTTTGTATTCGTTAAGAGCCTTGATCTCCTTCCTGCCGTTAGAGTCTGAAAATGTCGACTCAATCAAAGAATACTTCAAAATCTATTCCGCCCACCAAACCGACTGTTAGCACCGGTCTTCCTCCAATGTCAAAGAAAACACCTAACACCGATGATAAAAGAATGGAATATCCCACTCTTACTGGGTCTCAAGGTATGTCTACTGACCCTGCTATTTCTAATAACGATTTGTATGTTTTGATCAGGCAAGTGAAGACTCACATGGATGAGCAAGCCAAAACCAACGAGAAAATGATGAAGGAGATCATGGAATTGAAGAAATCAAAGAAACCAGTGGAGGGAACCAGTCCTTTGATACCGAAATCACTCGGTTTTGACTCTCCGGAAATATCGGAGCAGCCAAAACAGAATGCAAATCCCTCTACTGCTCCAACATCAGGTGTTACGACGGCTACTACTGCAGGATTCTCGGGCTCTCAGCATCAGAAGACTCCCAGGGTGATAGATCTGGAACACTCCGGGTTCTACTCCGAGCAACCCCCGGAATCTTACTACAGAGGATATGGAAGTTAGCAGCCGCTAAGGTACTCCAGCCAGCAACCGACCGAATTTTTAAGTCCACAGATGCCGAGAGTCTCAACACAACAACCTGTACCTCAACTTCAGAGGTTTAGGACGTCAAGCTTTCAAGAGCCTCGAAGCCAATAGTTAGGGGCACCTACTACTGAAGTGCTACGAGGATCTTCAACTCAACCATTCCAGGAATATCCGAGCCGCTTCCGAGCTGCTCAGGATCCCCAAGGATCCCTATTTTCTAACCCTTCCGTCTCTGCAGGCATGTTCCCAGGTTTATCTCAAGAGATGCATAAGGGGGATTTCATCCCCATGCAAGTGGAAACCACGACTGAGCCAACTATCCTTAGAGATACTGAATGTGGACCCCAGATCCATCCTCATAATCCCCGCGCTGGTAACAACTTTGATAATCTTTATGCTAACCCTAACCCAGGAGCTGTGCAGGATGCAGGTATCAACCCAGCTATAGCCAGGGAGCTTCAGAGGCTAAAGGACATGATTTCAAGTGTTCCCAGTGTAATCAGGCCAATTCGTGAAGTGCCAGCAGGCAGTCACAGAGTCTCTAGGTTTGCATGGCCCATTTGCGACGTAGAGATTCCGAAAAGATTCCAAACTCCCAACATGAAATTCTACGATGGGACTACAGACCCTGAGGAACATGTGGCACAATACAGGGAACGGATGGAAATCAACCCCATCCCAGTAAACATCAAAGAAGCCTGCCTTTGCAAGGGTTTCGACTCAACGCTAACAGAGCCAGCCTTGAAATGGCTACTCAGTATCCCTCCTAATACCATTACTTCTTTTCCACACTTAGTTAACCTGTCTAATAACCAGTTTTCTTGCAGCAGAAGCTTTGAGAAGCTCACAGGCGACTTATACAGAATAATTCAGAAATCTGATGAATCCCTCAGGGACTATGTGGCCAGATTTGGTCGAGAAGCTTTGGATATCCCCAACTTGGATATGGCAGCTGCTGTAGAAGCTTTCAAAATGGGACTTAAAGGGGATTCCCGCTTTTATGACGACTTAGTTATGACTCCTTGTAGGAACCTTGATGAAGTCAGAACAAGGGCATTGTGGTTCATCACGTTGGAAGATGGTAAGAAAGTCCCGAAAAGAAGTGATGAGTCCTTAGGCAAAAAGACAGATTCTCCCGGAAAGCAACAACGACCCAAACCCTATAACAAGAATGATACTCCCAGGGTCAATGCAGTTGAGGATGAAGAGGACGAAGAAGATTTCCCCAAGGTATCTGATTATTGTTTTTCAGTTGATATAAGTGGTTTGTTATGTGCCTTACAGGATCTAGGTGATAAAGCCAGGTGGCCAAGGAAATATGAGAAGCAGGGATCCTGGAAAGATAAGTCTAAGTGGTGTGCATACCATGAGGACTTTGGGCACTTAACAGACAACTGCATAGCCCTCCGAAAAGAAATCAGTTACCTGCTCAGCAAAGGGCGTCTCAAAGAATTATTTGGCAGGAAGAAAAGCAAAACACAAGGAGCTGCTGAGCCGCCCAAAAGAGCACAGACACCGCCAGCAAATGCTAAGGTGATCAACTTCATCTCGGGAGGATCTGATATATGTGGAGCTTCCTTCTCCTCGGCTAAAAGACACGCTAGAGAAGCCAAAATGGACCAAGGCAGCCGACCAAAGAAGAACGCAATGTTGACTGAAGACAAAGTCATTTCCTTTGACGAAACTGATAAGCTGGATATCCAGGATCCTCACCACGACAGTATGGTAATTACATTGTGTATTGCTAACCATTATGTTCGCAGGATCCTAATAGACAACGACAGCTCGGTCAACATCATTCAGCTAGATGTGCTGAAGAAGATGAGCATTCCAGAAGAGGAAATTATCCTGAGATTCTCGGTCTTAGTTGGATTCAGCGGAGAAACTAAACATACAGTTGGAGACATCAGGTTTCATGTGTACATCGAAGGGGTCAACTCAATGCAGAAATTCTGCGTAATTGATTCCCTCCCTTGTTGTAACGTTATCTTGGGAAGGCCATGGATCCATGATATGAAAGCAGTTCCGTCCACTTATCATCAGTGTGTGAAACTTCCCACGCCTTGGGGAGTTGTTAGAATTTTGAGTGATCAATAAGAAGCCAAAGATTGCTACACTTCGGCTATGAAGAATACCATTAAGCCTAGGCCGGCATAGCAATTAAAGGGATCAGCACGAAGGATTCGAATGACAAAGGAATCAGAGATCAAATAAGTTCAGCTAAACCTTGAGAATCCTGAAATCAAAGTGCTGGTAGGAACTAATATTCCTGAGGATACCGAAGAGCAGCTCGTGAGCCTCCTGAAATCCAGAATTACAACATTCGCATGGAAACATGAGGACATGACATGTATATCTAAAGATATTATTACTCATAAACTTGGTATAAATGAATCTTTCAGGCCCATACATCAAAAAAGAAGAAAGTTCGCTCCTGAGAGAAACATCATAATCCAAGAAGAAGTTGATAGGCTGCTCAAATCAAAGATGATCAGAGAAGTCCAATATCCTCGCTGGCTGGCTAATGTGGTGGTAGTTCAGAAAAAGAATGGTAAATGGAGAGTATGTGTGGATTATACAGACCTGAATAAGGCTTGTCCCAAGGATCCATTCCCATTACCACACATTGATTCGATGGTAGATGCAACTGTTGGGCATGAGATGTTAACTTTTATGGATGCATCTTCAGGCTTCCAACAGATTCTAATGGAGCCATCAGATCAAGAAGACACTGCCTTCATGACACCCACATGTATTTATTGTTATATTTCTATGCCCTTTGGTTTACAAAATGCAGGTGCCACATACCAGAGACTTGTCAATATGATGTTCAAAGACAAGCTGGGGGATACCATGGAGGTATACATAGATGATATGGTGGTGAAATCCAAAAAAGCTAAGCATCATCCTAGGGATCTTGAAGCTGCTTTCGACATCCTGGACCAATTCAGCATGAAGTTAAATCCTGCCAAATGCCATTTTCGTGTAAGAGCCGGCAAGTTCTTAGGCTATATGGTTACTGAAAGAGGAATAGAAGCCAGCCCTGAGCAAATTCAAGCGATCATGAACTTGAAGTCTCCAACAAATGTTAAAGAGGTTTAAAGACTGAATGGAAGAGTTGCAGCACTTAACAGGTTCATATTAAGATCTTCTAAAAATAGCAAAGAATTCTATGATATATTGAAGAAGAACAAAAAGTTCGAATGGGGAGAGAAACAAGAAGCTACTTTGAGCTCCTTGAAAGAATACTTGTCGTCTGCTCCACTACTAATGCAACCAGTCAAAGGGGAGCCACTCTCCTTATACTTAGCAGTCTCTGGCAGCTCAACAAGTGTTGTACTCGTTAAAGATCATGGAGGGCAACAGCATCCGGTATACTATGTAAGCAAAACATTATTAGATGCCGAAACCAGGTATTCTTATTTAGAAAAATTAATCTTAGCTCTTGTTATGGCTTCCCAAAAGTTAAGGCATTATTTTGAAACTTATGTTATTTACGTAAAAACTAATTATCCTATTAAGTGTGTCTTGAGAAAGCCAGAAATGTTAGGAAGAATGGCGAAATGGGCAGTTAAACTAAGTGCCTACGACATTATATATGAACCAAGAACAGCAATAAAGTCTCAAGCTCTTGCGGACTTTGTGGCTGATTTCAGCAGCTCCAAGAACAGCAATAAAGAAGTCAAGCAGCTCCAGGAAGCTTCAGGAAGCTGGACACTATACACAGACGGAGCTTCTAACTTCAGAGGTACAGGATTGGGTGCACTGCTAAAATCGCCACAGAGGGACATTGTACCTCTATCTATACATTGTGAATTCAAGGATACTAATAATGAAGCCGAGTATGAAGATTTAATTGCAGGATTACAACTTGCTAAAGATATGGGTATCTAACACATTCAAGTTTTTATTGATTCCTTACTATTGACTTACCAATTTAATGGATCCTATGCAGTGAAAGGCCAAAGACTAACCAAATATCTAGATCTTGTCAGAAAATTAGCATTATCTTTTGAAAATTGCAGCATATCACAGGTGCCTAGAGAAGAAAATGCGGAAGCTGATGCTTTGGCAAACTTAGCATCATCTCTAAGGATCCCAGAAGGTGTTAGTATCCCCATAACTCATATCCTAACTCCGACAATTGAAGAACAGGAATTTAATGATATTACAGCAGATCAAGATCAAGAAATTATAGACTCTCAGGATCCTTAGGGATCCTGGACATACCCTATCAGGAGGTTTATCTAAGAAGGAGAAATCCCCAAGAACGAGAATACCAGGCTTTCCCGAACAAAGGTAATCCCATATTCAATAATAAATGGTATCTTATACAAGAAATCTTTTGCAAGTCCATACTTGAGATGCCTCGAGCAGCCTGAAGCACTTGCAGTACTCCGGGATATTCATGAAGGAGATTGTGGCAATCACGCTGGGGGCAGATCACTATTTTCCAAAGTATTGAGAACAGGATACTACTGGCCCACTATAAAGAAAGATGCAATGGCTTATGTTCAAAAATGTGATGCATGTCAACGACATATCAATATCCTCCATCAGCCTGCTGAGCCGCTCCACTCGATATCATCCTCATGGTAATTTATGAAGTGGGGCATGGACATAGTTGGTAAGCTGCCTACATCACCAGGAGGAAAGGTCTTTATGCTCGCATTGACGGATTATTTCTCTAAATGGATTGAAGCTGAAGCATTTGCTCAAGTTAGAGAAAAGGAGGTGGTCTCCTTCATTAAAAGGAATATCCTAACAAGATTTGGAATCCCATCATAAATAGTATGCGACAATGGGTCTCAGCTTACCGGCAGAAGAACAACTGGTTTTTTGCGAGGCATGGGGGATCAAGATGGTGACTTCAACTCCTGTACATCCACAAGCTAATGGTCAAGCAGAATCAATTAATATGATCATCATCAACAACCTTAAGAAGAAGCTAGTAGCTAAAAAAGGAAAATGGGTTGAAGAGCTCCCATTCGTATTATGGACTGATAGAACAACTTCCAAAAGTGCCACTAGGCATACACCATTCTCCTTGGTGTTTGGTTCAGAAGTTGTGATCCCTACTGAAATGGTGATGCCAACTGCTAGAACAAGCTGCCAACATCCTGAGACTAATAATCAGAAGCTCCTTGAAGATCTTGAAACGGTTGACGAGATCAGAGATATTGCTAAGTTCAGAATGGCGGCATACCGACAAAGTATAGCTAAGTCTTACAATAAGAATCTCATAATCAGAAGGTTTGAAGTAGGAGACTTGGTACTAAGAAAAGCTTTTCAGAATACTACCAATCCAGCTGATGGGAAACTTACACCTAAGTGGGAGGGTCCTTACTTGATTGATTCAGAGGCTGGAAAGGGGGCATGTAGATTGGCTACTATGGAAGGTGAGCTGCTCCCAAGAGCCTGGAACGCAATTCATCTAAAAGCATATTTTATGTAAGTGTCCTCTAGATCCTCTAAGCATCTCCAAGAATCCTTGTTTAAGCTTCGAAAACCTCAAGTATGACTTTGATTCTTATATAGATTTCATATTATTATCTTTATGGAATAATTACTGACTTAGGCATCGGAGGGGTCATAGACAAGCTAACACCCACCCCTCACCAAGCTTTGAGTGTTTTGCAGAAGTTCCAAGCATCCTGTCATAAGCTAGAGGTTGATCACCTCTTCTAAGTCTAAAGAATTCTGAATGCAATCAAAGGTTTAGGAGGGTTTCACCTTCTCGTTCACTAATGGGAATCGCCTGGAGCGCAAGACCCTCACTAGGAGCGCACGGTGGTCGCCTATGGTTCAAGGTGGTGCGACCAGTACATCCACGGGTGGCTGATAATTTCATCAGTGTTGGCCATAGAGTGCATCTAAAAAATGGGTGGCAGACATGTCATTCCAAAAAGGTCCTAAGGTTTTTGGCATTTTCATGTCAACAAAGGTTTAGGCACTTTCGTGTCTCTCAAGTTTTAAGGGCTTGACCCCAGTTGACTTAGTCCCAAGTATTTTTTGAGCTTGACCTCAGTTTAACGAAGGTTATTAATGTTTCCACATTAACTAAGGTTTAGGCACTTTCGTGTCTCTCAAGTTTTAAGGGCTTGACCCCAGTTGGCTTAGACCCAATACTTATCAGGCATTTTATACCTCAAAGGACTAAGATGGGCTTGACCCCCGTTTAATTCGTTCGTAAGTACTCAAGATTTATTCTCGGTTTTATCAGGATTTCACCAAGTCTATCTTAAGGATTCTTAAGGATCCTTAAGGATCTTCACTGGAATATTCTAGAACAGGTGACATTGGTAATGCATATATTATATGTTTTTATTATTAACTGAGTATTGGCTAGCATCATGGTTTGATAATGTTGGCAAGTTTTATAAACTTTTAAGTATTTTAACTAAGTTATGCTATTGAGCATCCTACGGGATCCTTATTCAAATATTTTTCAAAATTTACTACAAGATCAAAATATGCACAACACACCATGATGATCAAAATGTGGGCTCCGACCTAGTCAAGATTTCCTTCATCACCCACTTCCTTCTCACCAGCTGCCACCTCCTTGCCCTTGCCCTTGTCCTTCTCGCCACCAGCTTCCCTGTCCGCCACCATGACCTCCGACTCAGTCTCCTTAGCCACCTTCCCAGTAGCTTCATCCTTCTCAACCATCAGCCTTTTAAGGCTCACCTCCCAATCTTTGACTAGTCAGCTCTCTGGAGTGAAACCTTCAGCCTGCGCACTTTTGGCCATCTCAATCATGCACTCAAGCACGCTGATGGCAACTGAGGACTTGGAATTTTGATCGGCCAGGTTCAAGGCTTCGGCAACAACAGCCTCTTGTTCCTTGAGCTGCTTCTCATGGTAGCGATTCTTGCTGGCAGTTATCTTACCCATCTGCTCGATGCGGAGCAAGGCTTCATCAAGTTTAAGCTTAGAGGACTCGAGCTTCTGCTCAGCTGCTTCCAGTTTGCCTTCGAGCTCGATGACTTCATGGCTCAGCTTCTCAATACCCTGCATCAAATCAAAGTGGGTCAGAACCAACAAGGGAAGTATTCTATCTTTAATTTTAACATACTTCTCTGTTATTTATGTGCACTTACAATGTTCACCACAGCTTGCAGAGAGAGCAGCTTGTTGGCTGCTGCAACAGGATGAAGGCCCTCGAAACTGTCCACGTTCATGGTGGTGTCTGAAGCCTTGCACTTCTTGGCAGAAGAAGTCTTGGATCGAGTACTGGGAGGCCGGAATTTGGGAGCTGAAACGTCTTGAGGGGCTTTGCTGCTGGTTTCCTCAGTCTTTTCCTTCTTGGCAATTAGGAGCTTGAGGTCCTGGTAAGAGAAGTTGGAGGCTGAATGGAGCTTTATCAGAGCCAATAAGAGATCAGTTTCCAGAGACAACAAGATGTAGCCTGAAACAAAATAGAAACAAGTTCCTACAAGTACCGGCAGACATGGTCCTGGATGGGCTTGGGGATTGCTAAGAAGTGGTCTGAGCACTTACCACGCCTTCAGGAAGGTAGCTTCTTTCAGAGGCTGGGATGCTGTAAAGATCTTTGAGCTTCTTGGTGGAATCCTGGGAAGGTTTGATCAATGCTTCAAACTTGGGAGCTGCAAACACATGAAATACAAAAATTGGTGAAACAAGTAAAAGAAATTACAGAGTTGAAATAGCTCAGAAAACTCTTCCTACCCCTGACAACCCATTGGGTAGGAAGCTTCTTGCAACCGGATAGACTTTCCCTTTTGACAAAGAAGAATTGGCGTCTCCAATCGTGATCGTTGTGAGAAGCCCTTAGAATCATTTGGGCTTCTCCGGTTCTGGTTTTCAGAACGAACCGACTGTTACCATGGGTGCCAAGCTGATACACCTTGCAGATTTCAGCGACCCCGATGTTCAAATCACGGGTTTGGTTCAAGTGGTAAAGAAAGAAAAGAATTCGCTAAATCATTGGCATGACTTGAGAATAAGCTAAGCGAGTGACTAAAAAGAACTCATTCACCAAAGGGGGGAAAAGGGAATGTTATGCCGATAAGGAAAGGGTAGTAAAGGAAACAAACTCATTCAGAAGAGATATGATCGGCTTTCAGACGAGCATCATAAGGATGGAATTCAGTTCCCTCAGGGAAGCACGAGGATCGCTACAACATCTCGATACAACGATCGTCGAAGTTACAGGTCTCCTCCTTCGTCGTCGGAAGAAGGCCCTGATCGGTGAAACCCTGCGCCACATTGTCGAAGAAAGTGGCGCTGGAGAAAAGGTTCTTCTTGCTCATCGTTAAAGGAAAACTCAACAGTAAGAAGAAGAAACTGACCTGTGGAAGATTGGAGGAGCTCTAGGGTTTCCAAAAAAGAGTTGTGCGAAAATATGAAGAGGAGAGGGGGTTTTAAGGGTGAATATGCTGACGAGAACCTCGCCTAGGAAGTTGGGCCGAACTAATTCCTCTCGGATCATGGTTACTTAGCGATAAGATCAGAATTCAAATTCTTGACAGCTGGCTTGCATGCGCCATCCGTAAAAAATTTGGGGGCAATTGTTGGTACCGGATTTCAGGTATGCCGAGAAGCTCGCAAGCACTTCACTGTAAGGATCCTGAAATTTATTTTTAACTAACAATTATTTCCTCTTTGTTTATTTTTGCAGATTATCTCTGATATAATTCACGTGTCCTAAAGACCCGGTCAACTAACAAGAAACATGGACCAAATGGACCTTAACGGCTAGTGGGAAGGCGTGGGGTTAGTTGCTAGTTTTTAGGAAGATAATTAGTTGCGATGTAATCTTTATATATTAAGCTCTAGGCTCACACACTACACACGATACTTGCTATCAGAACTCTCTGTAACACATAGAACTCGAGCTCACTTCATTTGTACTCGAATACTTTCTGATTATATAAAAGTTTCAAGCAGCAGGCACTTTAAGCCGGCTCCGGAGGTTTTTTGCTAGGATCCTTGTGGATACTCAGGGATTCCTGGATTTTTCCCTCGTTACATCATTGTGTCAACATCCAAACTTGCATTTTCCTTGTTAACTTCATCAAACACGCTACCTCACTTACAAAGTTTGATCAACTAATTGCTTAGACAATTTTTGACCAAAACAACCTCAAGACAAACCAAGCTTTTAACTTCAGGATCCTCAAGATTCAATTGAACTTCTTTAACGTCGAGTTCCCTGGTTTCCTGAACGTCAAGTGCCTATTTTTGTAGTTACTATGCTGGCTTTGATTTTGTTGTGCTCTTCATTGATGATGAGTAGCAGTTCTTAGCTTCCTGCTGGTCACTTTCTATTCTGATAACTCCCCGGGGTGTAGGAAGCTTGATACATTGGTGATAATTTGAAGGTACAAATATTATCTCGTGTATCCAAGGCCTACCCAAAATTATATTGCAACAAGAAAGGAAATCTATAACACAAAATATTTGCATTGAGTTTACCCCCTCTATGTAAACCGGCAACTAAATATCCCCAATTGTGTTTTTGGTTTCTCCGCTGAAGCCAACTAACACCGATGATCTGGGAATGCTATCATTTTCTAAAATGTTCATCTTCTTGAACACATGAAGCTGAATGATGTTGAGTGAGCTTCCATTATCTATTAGGATCCTGCGAACAAAATGATTAGTATTAGAGTTACCACTAGACTATCATGGTGAGGATCTTGAACATTGCGTCGATTGGTTTCATCAAACGAGATCACTTTATCCTCAGTCAATCTTGATGTACAGACAGGTCTGTCACCCTGTTCAGACTTAGCCTCTTTAGCTTGATTTTTTGCTAATGAGAATGAGTTCTCGCAAATGTCTAAGCCTCCTGAGATGAAATTGATGATCTTGGCATCCGTGGGTGGAGATTACGCTCTTTTTGGGGGGTTTTCTGGTTCTTGGATTCTACTTTTTTTCCTACCCAATAGTTCTTTGAGATGCTTCTTACTGAGCAGGTAGCTAATTTCCATTCTGAGCGTTCTGCATTCATCGGTCAAGTGGCCGAAATCTTCCTTGTAAGCGCACCACCTAGATTTGTCCTTCCAGGATCCCTGTTTGTCGTTTTTCTTGGGCCACCTTGCTTTTTCACCTAAATCCTGCATGGCACACATCAAACCATGAATATCAACTAAAAAACAATACTCGGATACCTTAGGGTATTCTTCATCATCATCTTCATCTTATTTAACAACATTGATTCTTTGGTTATCATGTTTGGGATAAGGTCGGGATCTGTTCTACTTTCGAGGAGATTCCGATTTTTTTGGCATTGGTATCGTGCTTGGTGACATCAAATCTTTGGTTAAACCTTTTGTCATCTTCTAGATGAATGAACCTTAATGCCCTATTACGTACTTTGTCCAGATTCCTGCAAGGAGTCATAACAATGTCATCATAAAAACGGGAACCATTACTCAGTCCCATCTTGAATTTCTCAATGGGGCTGCCATATCTAGATGAGGAATCTCTAAGGATTCTCACCCAAATCTGGTAACATAATTCTTGAGCGACTCATCTAGCTTTTGAACCACTCTGTATATGTCACATGTCAATTTCTCAAACACATTCTACTGCAAGAGAATTGATTATTAAACAAATTAACTAAATGAGAAAACGAAGTAATGGTGTTAGGAGGGATACTCAGTAGCCATTTTATAGCTGGTCCTGTTAAAGTGGAGCCAAATCCTTTGCACAAACAGGCTTCCTTGATATTTATAGAAATTGGGTTGATTTCCTAGCGCTCCCTATAATGTGCTACATGCTCTTTGGGATCCGTTATCCCATCGTATAGTTTCCTGCTAGGAGTCTGAAATCATTTTAGAATCTCAACTTCACAGATGGGCCAGGCGAATCTCCAAATCTTATGGCTTTCCAGGGGTACTTCGGGAATTGTCCTAACCACCCTAGGAATAATAGAAATCATGTCTTTCAGCCTTGGGAGCTCCCTATCCAGATTCTGGTTGATCCATGTATCCTAAAGACATTTTCGTTAGAGACAACAGGTATATGGTTGGATACATTACTGATCTAAGGATCCTGAATCCGGGGTCTAGGTCTGTATCATGGATTTGTAGGTACATTAGGCTTAGTTGTTGTAGCATCCTGCATAGGGATGAAATCTCCCTGATGTACGTCTGTACATATCCCTAAGGATCCTGCACAGAGAATCTTGATCGGGCTGGAGTTTCCAAAGAAGACTGGCTTGAGAATCCCTGTGAATGCCGGTACTGGGACTCCTGCAACCGTGATTTTGGAATCAGAAACATGTTTTGAAAGCAAAGATACAACTAATTGTTTTGACTCGGACGTATTAAGTTCTGACACAGATGCCAGAACATCGTCCTTAGGTAAATCAGACATCAAACTACTAGACACATGACATTCATAGACTTTTAAACATTTAGCATCCTCCCCAGATACATCTTCAATACCTACTTCATCTGCACATGAAACAAAGCCATCAGCAGGTTCAACACTATTGTTTAATGAGTCCTGGGAAGTGCTTGGTTCACAAGCGTGTGTCACAATTTTATCCTGATTACCCAACCCATAGATCATGTGTTTCTCATTTTCAAATTCCTGATCAGTCATAGGTGTCACTCCTACCAGAACACTATCTAAGGGAGGTCCTATCTCATGTGTTCCTGTTTCAGATCTATCTACCTGATCCTCCTCAAAGATTATTCCTATTATATCTCTAGTTCTATCTTGCGGAACATCATTCTTGTTTTTGTCTGAGAAGCTAATTCCTTTTCTACCTTTGTCCTTACCCATTCTAACATCAGTTATGCAGGTGTTCAAAGACTTACTAGCCTCTAGCATTCTTTTGCTTCTCATATGATTCACATCAAGTTTTACTTGCAACTCATTGTTCTTATGCTTAAGTTCATCTATCTGCTTACTCAGTTCAGCTATTTCTAACTTAGCATTGTCATACAGTAGAGTTTTCTCAGTAGCAAGTTTTTGATATTTCACAATGTCTAGTTTCTGAGCTTTTACCTTCTCCTTATTCTTTTGCCATCTACCCCTAAAAGAACTCCTCTCGCATTTTATCTCAAACAGTTCTATCTCATAATTTTTACAAATTTGCCTAAGTCTAGGAATTATACGAGCACAAGTGGGATTAGGACATACCTTGATTTTATCAACCTCAGCAGCAAAGGCTTCCTTGTCTTCCACCAGAATCTCTTCAGGTTTCTCATCAGTTACAACAAATGCATGCTCTTCCTCATCATCCCTTTCCATAGCAGCAATCATTGCATGTGACAGGCTAAACTCTTTTATCTGAGGAGTCTAGTCATATCCACCACCTTCCTGCACAACCAAAGCACTTGACTCTGCCTTCCCTTTGCTATCACCTGCTTTCCTTTCTTCTGTTCTTTCTCTCCTCGGTTTGGTGCACTCTCTTGCGAAATGCTCGTACTCGTCACAGTTGTAGCACCTCAGCTTGCTCTTGTCGAACCCCATCCTAATCTTATCTTGATCCTTCCACACATTTCTCCCAGTCTTTGCCATGAACTTCTTTGCTCTGAAAACAGCCATTGCCATCTGCCAAGAAACATCTAACATCTCTACATCTTCAGGATTTATCTGGTTTAGCTCCCCCGACAGCATCTCAGTAGGCACTAAAGTTCCTGCCATAAGAGCATGATAGTTGTTCATAAATCCCATTCCGAGGGCAAAGTTAGGATCATTTGTAGCATCAGGGTTGACACCTCCACTTGCACTTGATTAAGGTTGTGCCACAAAAGTAGTTGACTTTGTGACAGAGCTCGGTCCACTCCCAGTTGACTTTCCATCTTGCTTAGAACCCACTTCTTCTGACAACAGTGCTTGGTTCAATTTTCCCGCCAAACAAAGAGAGCTTATATGGTTCAGTTCTCTCTGCTTGTCATCAATAAGTTTTGACTTCAGTTTGTTGATCATCTCATCAAGAGATAGCTCACTCATCTTGTTGTTGTCTTTAATGATGGAGATGTTGGTATTCCAGGATTTTGGTAAGCTATTCAGCAGTTTCAGATTCTTATCTTCCTGATCTGGTTCAACATTGTAGCTTGACATTTCGGCCATCAGAGACACGAACCTTTGCACCTGTGCTTCAAAGGATTCTCCTTGAATGTGGTTGAAGAGATTGAATTTCTACTTCAGCATTTGCTTACGGCTTGCCTTTATGTCTGGATTTCCTTCATATGCTACTACCAAAGCATTCCAGAGTTGCTTTGCAGTCTTGCAGTGCTTAAATCCTTGTGCAATATCTGGTGTCAGTGCCATAGTCATAATAGCAAACGCCCTCTCAGCTTTGTTACATCTTTCCCAATCATCATCATCATAGTCGTCTTCCTTTTCAGCTTTCCAGGCATTAACTCCTTCTGAGTGTGTAGGCGTGTATGCCCCATGAATTACTGCTCTTCATAGTCTTAGATCAACACTCTTCAAGTGGTTTTCAAACCTATATTTCCACTCCAGAAAATTATCCGCCAATGTGAGTCTTGGTGGACGAGTGATGGATCCAATCTCAAAATCCAACTTCTGATACATACTCGGTTTGAAATCCATAACGTAAGCTTAGGAGAACTTAAATCTAAAGTCCAAATGTCCAAAAAGAGAGATTCCGATCATAAACCCTTGATTACGATTGAACTGAATCGTAAACTCCTAATTACGATAAGAGGTAACACAGGATCGTAAACAATTGTGTCGTAAACACCGTTTCCGATAAGAGGCAGTCGTAAACACCGATTACGATCAAGTACAACCGTAAACTCCAACTCTCCGGATCGTAAACTGATAAAAATCCAATCTTTATGTCATAAACGAGTTTCCGATGCAGATCTTCAAACAAACCAGTCGTAAACACCCAGAAAAACCCAGAAATATGTCGTAAACTCACAAGAACAGCAGCAACACCAATCGTAAACACCACCAGCAGCTTCAAACCTTCAAAAACTTGAACCTTATCCAGAAAATACTCGAATCCAATACCTTGAGAGCCTCGAATCAGTGATTCTTGGCTCTGATACCAATTATAGGTCCAGAAAAACTATCAAGTCACGATATTGATATCACAAACGAGTGCGGAATCCTCGTAAGTGATTGATTCGAGAAGAAAGTAGATGAAAGAGATTTGATAAACAATAAAGATCAAATCTTGAATGAAACACAAACTTTCTTGAGCTTAATGAATCTGATCGTAAACACAAGAGAGAGACCAAAATCGTAAATCCAAAAGCTTCCTACAATCATAAACTAATGGGTTTATATAACACCCTTACAAACTGTCACACCCCCACATTTCCACTAACGGAGTATAACCGCGTTGGGGGTATGATCCAGACCAGGATCCAAGTCTTTAGTTACAACCAAGCCATAGTTAAAGGGGTAAACAGTCATGTATTACATTAAATAAATCAGAGTTTACATTTCACAAAAATCAGCGGAAGCAATAAAAGTTTACAAGGTTGTAGTTTAGTAAAAGTGATTACTAAAGTATCTGAAATACAATTTCAAAAAGGGTTTTACAAAGGACAAGTACTGCCGCTGCCCGTGCCATCCATGATCCTCCAAGCTAACCTGAAAAGCATTCAACAATCAAGTGTCAGCCAAGGCTGGTGAGTTCACTAAGCGGTCTACCCGTCACAAGTAGACCAAAATTTTATGATCAAAGAAAGGTAAAACACAATCAATATCATAAGACTAGTAAGTTTTCCATATCGTAGGTAGCTAGCCTAAGTTATGCACATTTGAATTGTTCGCAACCGAAGCTGACAATGTATAGGTATTACCTACGGATTTTGCCTTCCCGTGTCCTGAAAGACCACGGAGGGTAGGGTAACATTGGTCCCAGTCCGACCGCCAGTCGGGTTGGTGCATCCCGTGCACCGCTGGGCGGGGGTGTCAATCCCCAGTAGTACTACTCAACATCACCTAGCTATTCTATATTAACGGCCCGAATGTAAGGACTTTTTAGTTTATCAATCAATTCAATGATACATATGATATTTGGTCGGAAAAGTTTACTTAGTAAGAAATACCTTACCGCTGCACGTTATCATCCCTGAAAGGACATAACAACATATAGTAATGAACTCACCTTAGGGGGGCACTGGTACACAGCAAAAGATTCAACAAGTCGGTCACACATAACCTGTTTGGGTAAATATGGCCTAAACGGGTTAGGAGGTGTCGCGAGGACGAAAATAGCAATCTTAGCACCTAAACATGTTTCATGTAGTCACACAAGTCATACAATGCATACAAAAGTTTCAGATTGAGAGAAATTCAAAGAATTGCCATTTTGGTCAAAGTTGACTCAGAAAGTCAACTTCAACACTCAAACTAGTGGCATAGTCAAAATCTACATACTTAGGAGTTAGGATCTTAAATTTTGCAGGCTTAAACTACATGTTAAACATGATTTGTTGCAAAAAGAATCAATCAAAAACATCGAATAACGAAGAAGTTATGCACATTGCAAGTTGACCCATTTGGCACATAGTTAACTAGTTCATGAAAATTTGAAATTGGCATAACTCACTAAATTTTTGGGTTTTAAACCTCAAATGCTCCAGATCCTATATTTAATATGTGTACATCAATTTCAAATAGCAAACACCCCAACATAATAAGGTTTACATGTCCGACCCGTTAGAAAAGTCTACTTTTTAAAATTTCAAACAGCTTTGAGTACCTGTTTTGCAGCAGCAGTTTGGGTGACCAAACGAAGGTTTTAGAAGGCGTATAAATAGCCGTTTTAAAGCTAAGACATCCTAGTTTATCACCCAACAAGAATCAATCATGTTCGATCAAAAATGAGCAAGTTATGGCTATCGAAAGTTGACCAAAAATCTGTTTTGTTGTAGAAGGTCAAAGTAGGCAAATTGAATTTGATTAATCCATAATTTGATCAAAGCTTGGAGTTTGTTTACCAAAACCTCCAGATCTTAGTTTTAATATATAAACATCAATTTCAAGTTGCAAACGCACCATTAAAACAAGGTTTACATGCCCAACCAATTTGCAAAGTCCACTTCTCACAGAAAATGACAGCTTTGAGTACCCGACTTGCAGCTGTGTTTTGACTAACCAAACGGGGGTTTTAGAAAGTGTGCGAATAGCCGTTGTAAAGCTAAGACATGAAACTTTACTACGGAAAAAGAATCAACTGATTTCGATAAAAATTGAGTGAGTTATGACCTCTGCAAGTCAGCCTAAAAATCTGGACGAATCTGTCCCTATTTTATAGTTTGCAAAAATTTCGGTTTTCTAATTTTGAGCAACAATTTGGTCATCCAACACCTACTAACATAATTATAAACACTTTAACATGGATTTTCAGTTCTCAACATGTTCATATCAAGTTCATAGCAAAAACCCAACATAACAACTAGCATACAAGCACACATGCCCAATTTTCATGTCCAAACACCCAATATTCATACAAGAACATACATGACAGATTTGAGTTCAAATTTCCAGCTCTAAAATCATTCAAAAATCTGTCCCAAATCATGAGCTAACATAGCTTAACCTAAATCATGGTTCATGAGCATCATAACACTCCATTTAGCATATAAACACTTAAGAACACACATGCAACCTACAATTTCGAGTTAAAGATTTCTAGGGCTTACAAGTTGAGGTATGATTTTCGGATTTGAGAAGGATGAGATGAGAAGGGAGCTTCTTCTAGACTCCTTGAAGCTTGTAGAAGCTTAAAACTCCAAATCCTTGCTTCTTGATGCTTGATTTCACGAAAAATTGCAAGTGTGTGTGTATATGTGTGGAGAGCCGTAAGAATGGAGGGAGGAGGAGGATGTATGCGTGAAATGAGAGGGGGAAGAGATCTAGGGCAGATTTTTGTGTTATAAAAATTTACATCTTTAGTCCCTCAAGTTCCATTTTAAGTAAAAATGTCCAAAACTCTAGAAAAAGGGGGTTTTTAACACCAAAACTTGTAAATAAAATTACTAGAAATGTTTCTAAATGTTTTTAAACTTATTTAACATGAAATGTTTAGTCGGGACAAGTATAAGTATCATTTATACATAAAAATTCGAATTCACGCACGAAGCCCGGTTTCGCAAAAAAAAAAATGCAAATTTTTACAAATGACACATAAGGTCACGAAATAAATTCACGAAACAAGTTATTAAAAATTAATTAGCAAATAAACATTAACACATGTGCAATTATTCGATTCACGGGTCTCGGGTTTGCTACCGGAACTAACGGAGCTAACGGGAAAAGTTAACGGAGTTAACTTGGGAAGTTGCAGTTGTTACAGCCTCCCCATGTTAGAGAATTTTCGTCCCGAAAATTAGCATAAGGTCCAAAGTGTTCGGGCCAATTGAATGGGATGAAGGAGAATGGAAACAATAAAATTTGTCGTAGTGCTAATTGTTTCACGAATCGTTACGAGAGAATCTGAGGGGAGTGATGGACGGTACATGATTTAGAAAGCATCGAATGAACATTTCGCATGAGCGTACAGAGAGTGATTTCCTAAAATGAACGTTTCCGTGAGTGAGTTGAATCGCATCGCATGGTTAGGTTTAACGAGTGTCACGATGACAACATATCCGAAATCGAAGTATTTGATATGACGAAGTGATCATATGTCCGAGTAGTCTTCAGCTATAGTGTCCAATAAGATAACAGAAAGTATTGTGTCAAATGATACGGTAGAGGCAAGAAGTGTTGCAAAAAGGTTCGAATGTTACGTATCTCGGGGGTGGTTACGCATCCTTGAATTTGGCTAAGATCGGGTGGTTCTTACAGTTCGCAGAAAAAGGCATAGGCAGATGACGCTGCAAGGTATCGTAGTATCAATAGCATAGCGGGTAAGCGCGGTAATCTGATAAAGAAATGCTCTACTTCACCAAGTCGGTGGCAATTTAGGCGTACGCGAGGTTAACAAATCGTGGTATGTCAGAAATGCGGTAGCTAGAGGTCCAATTGAAATATTTCACGACGAGTATGAATCTCGGACGAGGAAACGTTAATAGGGCCCTGGAAAAAGTCACGGGGTTGCTCCAAGAACATGTGATTTGTCTTTTATAATATAAAACTTGAGTTGTTAAAACGTTGTTGTTCATCTAGGTCATAACCTATATTTGACAAAATTTATATCAGGATAGTTCTTATTAATTTAGAGAGTCGGAAAAACAATAAGTTTCATTTGATTAAACTGTACACATCCCTTTTAGCGGAAAATACGTATGAGGGTCATGCGAAAATTCAATGGAAGTAACATAAATCTTTCTTTATTGCTAAATGGTTTTTGTCTGATGATTTCAAGGTAAATCTGTGGTTCAGCACTGATCCCACCTTCGACATGCCGACAGTGCTTATGTATAGGGTGTACCGCAGCTAACCCACCACACTACCAGCACGTTGAGGGTGCACCAGTTTCCTTGCCATTCCTGGCTATCTGACAAATCTTGTTAGATAATATACTTGAAAATAAGGTTTTTCTTTATGTTGATTCCTGGTGCTTTGAGTTTGAATGGGAGAGAAGGATTTGAAACCATGCAATCATGTGAAAATCTTGAATTTTACCACAAAAAGGTTTTCGGTAGGTGGGGTCTTCGTCTATGGTGCGGATTATTAAGAGTTTAGCGGACGCAACGCGAATACATTTTGAGTTTCTGAAGGGGATTCAAAAGAGGAGGTAGTCTTTCACGCTTAGGTTTAAAATGAGGTTCGCCAACATGGGAGATATCGTTACGCATATTACCCTCCGGTAAAGATCCAAAATAAGGGTGACGTTCGAAAAGTTCTTTGTAGAAGCATAAATGATATCAAGTAGGGAATTACAGACTTTCCTAGCACACTGTTGCCGAGTGTCGGGTGTCAAAGTTTGTCGTACGGGGGCCCTTGAAGACAATAAGGGGCATGGAAGTGTCATCGATGAGGTTAGCTAGCCGCGATGACTCCTGGCTT
Source organism: Deinandra increscens subsp. villosa (assembly GCA_039602395.1). Lineage (NCBI taxonomy): Eukaryota > Viridiplantae > Streptophyta > Magnoliopsida > Asterales > Asteraceae > Deinandra > Deinandra increscens. The sequence continues at coordinate 91,255,015 of JBCNJP010000010.1, read as the reverse complement.
GAAGATCATCCAAGCCACACCAGGTAAGAGAGAAGAAGATTCGCTGAAAATCAAGTTCACAAATAAAATGAGTGTTGAAATTGAAGTGGATTGTACGGGTTCAGAAGGTTCTCGACCAATGCTGCTCCGTCAAGTGAAATCATATTTGTAGTAGGGTATAGAGTGCGTAAGATCGCGACGAGGCCACAATCAGCAAATTTGACTCGTTCAGACGTATCAGGGGTTGCTAGTCAAGAGAGGAAAACTCCACAAGATTTTCCTGCTGAAATGTTGGTTCCAATGTTCGAAGCATAATCGTCGGGTTTCATCGGGTTTGCATTTATGAAGTTGTTGCGCAACCGTGGGGAGCTTGGAGAATGGTTATGGCATTTAACGTCATGGGGGTAGGGTTAGGGCTACTGACGGGTCAGGCTCAGTTGTGAGTTAGGATCGCTCGCAGCGAGGGGAGATCTCGTCGTCGGATAAGGTGAGTGGTAAAGTGTCTTACTACGGTTGCCCTTGCACCAGCATTTATAGAGGAGCTCAGATAGGGTGGAAGCCATATCTAGGAAGGATAAGAACAGGTATGATAACGTAACGAATATGGTTGAGGACCATAAGCTTGGAAGTTGATATAATAGAATTTTGGAATGAAAGGTTGCCGAGTAGAATTCCCCAGGGCTTCCATACACTGCAAATTACATTTACGTGTGCACCCGTAACGGTAATTTACCTTGTATGGTCACGCTGGTTCCTATTACTTTAGCTACCAGGTTCGATGGGGTAGTACATGGTTTCAAAGGGTAAGCACTAAGAATGTGGTCGTTAAATCAAAAGTAATCCGACAAGGATTTTCCAGGGAGACAGGTTGCGAGGATAAACAGCTCACTCAATTCTGAAATCTACCATTGGTACGATTGGATAAGCAAATGGTTTTGCAGGAGTTTGGATAGGGCACGCTACAATGTCCCAACTTAAGTTAGAGTATTCACACATATACAGGTATATATATACAAAGAGGGAGAATATCACATTCACACGAAGTTATCACACAACAGCCATGCGATTAATATGCAAGGTCTAAACCGACCAAGGAAAAAGGGGTGTCGGTATTCTAGGGTAACAATCACAGTTACAAGCATCCCATGAGGGATCATCTGGTTCTATACTAGGTTGCCCTAAACAAGGCTAAACAGCATTCTTACTAATGTATTTCGATAAGGTTGCCCTCGGTTTGTGAAATTGGGTGGCTTACTCGAATAGGATCTACATCAACTCCTATTGGTGCTATATCAGAGTATGATCGTTCCAGCTGAGGATATGTTGGATCATTGTCTTAGAGTCTAGATTATCATGATTTATGCCTAAAAGTAAACCTACCAAGGGTCAGCATACCCGCTACTAAAAGGTCACTAAATACCAAGTGATATTGCGCATAAGCACAAGTTATATGAATACATTCAACAAGTAGGCAAAGCGTTCTAAGAGCAAATGGGAGTAGGTTGTTTAGAACAAATGGGGGCAGGTTGTTTAGTACAAAAATGAGGCAAGTTGTTTAGTTCAAAATGAAACAAATTATTTCTAAGTCTCGGGAAAGAAAATTTTCTACTAAAAATCAGGTTTCTATGCTGACACAAGATATGGTTTGTAGTTGAGGATCACCTTTGGCACGCGGAGCAGTACTTTCGGGAATTGTTGTAATCAAAGTTTTCAAAACAGTTACAGTTCAGAAATTTTTACTTTTCTAAAAATTTTCTGGTTCGCTGTAACCAATGGCTCTGATACCAATCTGTCACACCCCCACATTTCCACTAACGGAGTATAACCGCGTTGGGGGTATGATCCAGACCAGGATCCAAGTCTTTAGTTACAACCAAGCCATAGTTAAAGGGGTAAACAGTCATGTATTACATTAAATAAATCAGAGTTTACATTTCACAAAAATCAGCGGAAGCAATAAAAGTTTACAAGGTTGTAGTTTAGTAAAAGTGATTACTAAAGTATCTGAAATACAATTTCAAAAAGGGTTTTACAAAGGACAAGTACTGCCGCTGCCCGTGCCATCCATGATCCTCCAAGCTAACCTGAAAAGCATTCAACAATCAAGTGTCAGCCAAGGCTGGTGAGTTCACTAAGCGGTCTACCCGTCACAAGTAGACCAAAATTTTATGATCAAAGAAAGGTAAAACACAATCAATATCATAAGACTAGTAAGTTTTCCATATCGTAGGTAGCTAGCCTAAGTTATGCACATTTGAATTGTTCGCAACCGAAGCTGACAATGTATAGGTATTACCTACGGATTTTGCCTTCCCGTGTCCTGAAAGACCACGGAGGGTAGGGTAACATTGGTCCCAGTCCGACCGCCAGTCGGGTTGGTGCATCCCGTGCACCGCTGGGCGGGGGTGTCAATCCCCAGTAGTACTACTCAACATCACCTAGCTATTCTATATTAACGGCCCGAATGTAAGGACTTTTTAGTTTATCAATCAATTCAATGATACATATGATATTTGGTCGGAAAAGTTTACTTAGTAAGAAATACCTTACCGCTGCACGTTATCATCCCTGAAAGGACATAACAACATATAGTAATGAACTCACCTTAGGGGGGCACTGGTACACAGCAAAAGATTCAACAAGTCGGTCACACATAACCTGTTTGGGTAAATATGGCCTAAACGGGTTAGGAGGTGTCGCGAGGACGAAAATAGCAATCTTAGCACCTAAACATGTTTCATGTAGTCACACAAGTCATACAATGCATACAAAAGTTTCAGATTGAGAGAAATTCAAAGAATTGCCATTTTGGTCAAAGTTGACTCAGAAAGTCAACTTCAACACTCAAACTAGTGGCATAGTCAAAATCTACATACTTAGGAGTTAGGATCTTAAATTTTGCAGGCTTAAACTACATGTTAAACATGACTTGTTGCAAAAAGAATCAATCAAAAACATCGAATAACGAAGAAGTTATGCACATTGCAAGTTGACCCATTTGGCACATAGTTAACTAGTTCATGAAAATTTGAAATTGGCATAACTCACTAAATTTTTGGGTTTTAAACCTCAAATGCTCCAGATCCTATATTTAATATGTGTACATCAATTTCAAATAGCAAACACCCCAACATAATAAGGTTTACATGTCCGACCCGTTAGAAAAGTCTACTTTTTAAAATTTCAAACAGCTTTGAGTACCTGTTTTGCAGCAGCAGTTTGGGTGACCAAACGAAGGTTTTAGAAGGCGTATAAATAGCCGTTTTAAAGCTAAGACATCCTAGTTTATCACCCAACAAGAATCAATCATGTTCGATCAAAAATGAGCAAGTTATGGCTATCGAAAGTTGACCAAAAATCTGTTTTGTTGTAGAAGGTCAAAGTAGGCAAATTGAATTTGATTAATCCATAATTTGATCAAAGCTTGGAGTTTGTTTACCAAAACCTCCAGATCTTAGTTTTAATATATAAACATCAATTTCAAGTTGCAAACGCACCATTAAAACAAGGTTTACATGCCCAACCAATTTGCAAAGTCCACTTCTCACAGAAAATGACAGCTTTGAGTACCCGACTTGCAGCTGTGTTTTGACTAACCAAACGGGGGTTTTAGAAAGTGTGCGAATAGCCGTTGTAAAGCTAAGACATGAAACTTTACTACGGAAAAAGAATCAACTGATTTCGATAAAAATTGAGTGAGTTATGACCTCTGCAAGTCAGCCTAAAAATCTGGACGAATCTGTCCCTATTTTATAGTTTGCAAAAATTTCGGTTTTCTAATTTTGAGCAACAATTTGGTCATCCAACACCTACTAACATAATTATAAACACTTTAACATGGATTTTCAGTTCTCAACATGTTCATATCAAGTTCATAGCAAAAACCCAACATAACAACTAGCATACAAGCACACATGCCCAATTTTCATGTCCAAACACCCAATATTCATACAAGAACATACATGACAGATTTGAGTTCAAATTTCCAGCTCTAAAATCATTCAAAAATCTGTCCCAAATCATGAGCTAACATAGCTTAACCTAAATCATGGTTCATGAGCATCATAACACTCCATTTAGCATATAAACACTTAAGAACACACATGCAACCTACAATTTCGAGTTAAAGATTTCTAGGGCTTACAAGTTGAGGTATGATTTTCGGATTTGAGAAGGATGAGATGAGAAGGGAGCTTCTTCTAGACTCCTTGAAGCTTGTAGAAGCTTAAAACTCCAAATCCTTGCTTCTTGATGCTTGATTTCACGAAAAATTGCAAGTGTGTGTGTATATGTGTGGAGAGCCGTAAGAATGGAGGGAGGAGGAGGATGTATGCGTGAAATGAGAGGGGGAAGAGATCTAGGGCAGATTTTTGTGTTATAAAAATTTACATCTTTAGTCCCTCAAGTTCCATTTTAAGTAAAAATGTCCAAAACTCTAGAAAAAGGGGGTTTTTAACACCAAAACTTGTAAATAAAATTACTAGAAATGTTTCTAAATGTTTTTAAACTTATTTAACATGAAATGTTTAGTCGGGACAAGTATAAGTATCATTTATACATAAAAATTCGAATTCACGCACGAAGCCCGGTTTCGCAAAAAAAAAAAATGCAAATTTTTACAAATGACACATAAGGTCACGAAATAAATTCACGAAACAAGTTATTAAAAATTAATTAGCAAATAAACATTAACACATGTGCAATTATTCGATTCACGGGTCTCGGGTTTGCTACCGGAACTAACGGAGCTAACGGGAAAAGTTAACGGAGTTAACTTGGGAAGTTGCAGTTGTTACACAAACCCTAGCCTAAATCATAAACACAATAAAACCGGCCCACATGGCCCAAATCGTAATCACCTAGCCCAAAACACAAGCCCAATGATCTAATGTTCATGCCTCTAAAATATAGCCCAACACTTTCCCTACACTCCATTCCGCCTAGGACTGTCTTACCTTTTTCCCTCACTGGTCAGTGACTTCTTCGATGCCACCCACTGCTACGCCTAAATCATGCCAATGGTGTGTTGGGTATTGCAATGCACTTTCACTTAAATGAACTCCATGAGCAAATCATAAGCATCGCGAAGATCGCCCATTTTTTTGATCTTAGAAGTTACGGCTCTAGTCGATTCTTGTTCAAAATCAAGCCCAACTAGCCTCATCTGCATCTGAAAACCACCCAACATGACGATGAATGGAAAGGAATGTTTTTCTCTATAGATCGATCTTCCATCTCGGATGGAGTTGACATCCCGGTTGCATGGGTTTCAAGCAAACGGTAGACAAAACAACAAATATAAGCTGAGTTTATTGATCACCAAATGAGGGTACACAAACAGTAGACTCACCGAATGAAACTCAACTGTCAAGTCTCAAATGTGGAGAATGAGCTTTCTATTTATAGCAGAGCTCCGACCTAATGACTTCATTCGGTGGTCATTCGCCACTCATTCGGTGGATCTCATTCTTCCATACAAATTACATGTACTCAACACTTTCACTATAGCAACTAATCAGACTATAACTAGATACATCATATGACACACCAACTATGCACTAACAACGATCCTACATCGTTATCTTCCAATATAAGATATTTTATTTACTTACAGTGTTATTTTCTTATGCAGCCTTCAAATTTTCTGAAACAGCTCTTGCTCTCAACGAGACTCCAGAGAACATAGATAAATTCCTAGAATTGCCAGCTAAAGATAGAACTTTCAGGGCTGACCATTCCAGAACTGAGTCCCACATTCATGCTGAAACTTTAAACTCACATTCTAATATGTCAACGGGTTTTTTTATTTTTTTGCATTCAACAAAAATTTTCAGGTTATTAGTTTGCTCTTACCAAGATGTACTCAGGTCCAAGATCAAAGTTTGCCCTGGAAGACATCAAGACACTCATGGATGATCAGATGGAGGCGGCCCTTGTTTTTCCCCCTCCCAAACCAAGGATGCCTGTGACTTCCTAGCATCCCTCGAGTTCTAGGAAGAGGAAATTGCATGGAACTTGTACCACCCTTGAAGCTTTTGAGAGACCCGCAGTGAGTGAGCTCGTTATTCAAGCCAAGAAAGCTCATCAACAGGTATACCTCATACTTTCTCACTCTACACTGTTGTAATGTTTTACTTTTATAGGATCTAGAGCGGATTCTCGAGGCCCTTGCTACAGCTGAGCAGAAAGCCCAAGATGTAGAGAAGAATCTCGAGAGGGTGACTAGTGCCAAGGATGCTGAAGTTGCAAAGCTAGAAAGGGAGCTGGCCAATGCGATAAAGTTGGTGGACGGTTGGAGCAATAAGACTGAAAATGCCGAAGAGAGAAGGATCTCCATGGAGGATGCACATCAGTTCGAGCTCGAAGAAACCATTGCTTCGGTCAAAACTAGCGATACCATCTTCGTGCTACAGGCTAGGGTACTAATGGCAAACGGAGCCAAAGAACTTGGGTTCATCGTGCCATCCTAGGACACTACCAAATGGAGAAAAAGCCTTGACTGGCTTTCTGGTGGTGGAACACGCACAACTTTCCCTCAAAAGGGCAAGGAATTGGTGATCTGCAATCGTCCAGACCAGGATTCCGGCAAAGAGAGCGGCAAAGGGAAGATCGTGGATGAGGTCACAAAGAAGGTGGTGGTAGTGGATAAGGCTGAATCAAGTGAAGTGCCATGAGTATTTCTCCACTTTGAGTGCTCATCCTAAATAATACACTTTCTATTTTACTTGACAATTTTCTTGGATTCTCAACTCGTCATGACTTCATGGGATGGTCAGGGGTATTTTCCCTGGTCCCAGTGCTTATTTATGACTTTTCTTTTGTTTGAATACTTTATTACATTGCCTGCATTTCATATTAGAATAGACACGAATTACAAGTATTAAACCAAGATTAGGTACTTATCTTTTTTTTTTGCAAGGTGTTCCTAGATGTTGATCCCTTCTCTTGCATCCTCCATATGAGTGAACTCGTTTGCCCCCTGTCAAGATCAAGAAAACAGGTTTTAGCTCAGGTTTATTATACCAGTACCAGTACGCATTTTAACTTAGTGTTTTGACCAAAAATTACAACCTATAATTTAGTGATCAAATTCATTTGTGAGGCTTGGTGTCTAGGATGAAAAAAATAAGTAAGTTGGGAAAACAGTTTGTAGCTAAATAAGATTTGATGTAAAAGTAAGTTAGAATCAATCACAACTACATAATTCTCAGGATGCAAGCAATAACACCAGGATTTATACGAGGAAAAAGCCCTTAATCCTTAGATGTCTCTAAGGATCTCCGACATAAAAATCTCGAGTGACGATCACACGTCACTGATTTTATATCACTGAAATTGTTAAGTACAGATGGTAGTGGCAAATGGCTAAGTGTTTTCGTGTGACAGTACAAGTGTGAGTGAGAAGAAAGTGTCCGCAAAAATAACCTAAGCCACTAATTTATACATGAGAAACCCTAACTAACTATCCGGATTCCTGGGATCTTCTCCTCAACGGTAATTGGTCGTTGAAGTCCAATTCTTTAGTCGTCTTTTACTTTTCTACGTGTCCCCACATTATGACTCAGTCTTTCTAGTTGTTTCCCATGCTTTACCTGACTTAACATCAAATAAAATGAAGGCAAACGATTAGTAATAACGCCCATGCATGTTGGCAGTTCCAACATGCTAGGTTAAGTAAATAACTAAGACTTCCTTGGATGCACAGCATCCTAGTATGCAAATAGCATATGAAACGTCAAACAATACCCTGGATGCAGAGCGCGGATTTGAGCCCTAACAATTTCCCTCAAATTTTACGATTGTAGATAAGGATTTGATCTGCTTTAAATTACACATCATTTTATTAGTCAAACACCCACGAATGTTGGTAGTTTATGCATTATTTTGGTCTATTTTACCTTTGTTTGCTGTGAAATGTCATAAACAGGTAATTAGAGGGGGGCAAAGTGATATTTGAGGATTTTACGAGGTGTTGGGCCTGAAATGAACATGAATCGAAGATCTAACTTTTTATCCACGTCACGACCCATGATGGCTATCACGGCCCGTTTCAAGGATAACCGGAGAAACCCTAATTCGTTAATTCATGGCAACGCTTACGACCCGTGACCGTGTTACGAGTCATTACGACCGATTTCCGAAACCCTAATCTTTCACTATAAATACCTAACTATTTGGTCATTTCAAGAGGTTACACGATAAAGACCAGTAGAGTTCGGTTCCAAAAGCTAGAAGTCGAAGATTTCAAGGCCAATAAGTGTTCGATTGTTCATGATATCGAGTTATTCGAAGATTCGGCTATTGATCAACTTTGGTTTGCGCTTACAATCATGTTTTCTTACATTTTAATTGTTGTTTTCCTTAGTTTAGCTATGAGAGGCTAACTCTCTTGATGTCATCTAAGATAATGTGATCTATTTATTGTTTTACCAATGATTTGACGTTGACAATGTTTTACATAATGATTTTAGTATAATGATTATGATTCCTTTTGCATGTTAAAGATGTGTTGTTGAATGATGTGTTTGATCCTTTAGGATAGACGTATTCTGCTCATTGAATTTATTCTATTTCTTAGTTGGTAATCTAGCAATATCAATATGTGTTTAGGAACTCTAGCGAGCCTAGATAGGAAATGATGATTATGCATGTTCAATAATCTGTCTTGATTGAAGTATGTATATGTATTTGGTCGTGAATCTTAGCTTCCATGTCTTGGGTAAAAGAAATAGTGAAATGACTAAATGTATTGCATATGTTATGGCATGTAATTGGGTTATAAGTTATTAGTCTATCATGGTTAATCAGAATAGGATTGGTCTATGATCCTAGGTCTAAGATCACGTGTTTAGTGTCCTATAGCTAGGTCATTAATTCGTGGATACTTCATTATGGCTGCGGTTTTAATTGTTGATTTATGAGTTTAGCGAATAAATCTATTAGACAGTTACTTAATAAATGTCAATGTCATTTCTAGGTAATGCATGAATAGTGATCAGTCTTAGATGATATATGTTCTTTATTCTGATTTTATATCTATTTCGTTATTCCTACCTTCAATTTGTTTTCTTATTTGCTTTCTAACAGTTATTAGGAATTGTGACGGAATCCTAATGATGATAATTAGGTTTAGTTTGATTACACCATTGTTTCCTTAGGTCGACCCTGAGTTTTTCTTTATACTACCATACGATAGGTCCGCTTTCCTATATATGCATGCATAGTTACAGGATGATTTAGGTCTATAAATTTAAAGTTCATATTTGCATATTTATTTATATATACTTGCGTGCATCAGGATTACAGTTGTAAAATTTCAAAAAGTAGCTGAGTCGTCCCTACAAATGTTATATGGTCCGCTATATCGATCCCATTACTCCACGATCAACAACCCACGTCCCATCACTCTGCGTTTTCGTCTCCTTTTAACCCCCTTCATTCAGGTCAGTTTCTTTTCACCATTTACAAACAAACTTGAACGCTCTACCTTCTCCTTCATACCAGGTACTCATTCTTCTCCGTCGTTCTTTTCATTTCTGTAATCATGGTCAAACGCTTCATCCGTCCTCAGTCTGCTGTCACCCCGGCCGGAGTCAGAGATTTCAAAGACCAAAAATTCATCCCAAACCCAAACAAGAAACCTGTTTGTTCTCTAATTCTGATGTTGTCGTTGTCAAGGCTTCTGGCCTCTTCCCTGGTTCCGCTGTATTTCACCCATTTGACGCCCGGTAGAGGTCCGATTTCTCTTCCCCCACTTGGGTCTACTTCCCCTTTACTCCATTCTCTCTGGGTCTTTCTTTCCCATTCACGGGTCTAGTGAAGGAGTTCCTTGAGGCTACAAGCCTATCCTTTGCACAAACTTTGCCGATGGTTTGGCGCAATTTTTCTATGGTCTGTAAAACCTGATATCCTTGTTCTCTTATTTCAACGTTTCCGGAAGGTAGGCCCATTCTTTTTTTATTTTTTTTTACTTATAGAATGCCATCATGGTTTATAAACTCTACTTATACTTAAACGATGATATTAATTAAAAACATCGGCATGACCTATTCTTAAGTTCATGATCCTTACGAACGGTTACCTATTTTTATCAACTTGACAAAACTTTTCAACAACCAAGAAATTGATGGAATTTAACTCCAAAACATAACAAGAGGGTTAACAAGACCTTTTTTAATTATAGATTAATTACCCCCGTCATTAAGTTAAACGAGCAACTTTCAAAATAATCTGCTATGAGTGTTCGGTTCTTGCGGTTCCATATTAATCGCGTCCCGGAATGCTTCCCCAAATCACCTATCACAAACACCAGTAACACGTTAGTGTATGTAATAGTTAATAAGGTATCTACATATGATCTTTAACAATTACAAACAACAAATAAACCTTATCAGACAGAGATTCCTCATGAGTCGTGAGGGTACAAACTCATTTCATCATGTGTCGCCAATGTGTTGGCGTATAGTGACTGTGCCCAGGTGATAGGAACTTTCTGGATTTTGTTCTAGACCTGAACTTTGCCAAAATCTTGGTTTTCCCAACTTATCTTTGGTCTCCCCCTGAGTTTTTACCTACAGTCAACTTCAACAACAACTTTCTTGTTTAGGGTTACTGTAATCCCACATCACAAGGCATCTATATCATTTTCAACCCAACCATGTTTATCAATTAACAACTTGATTATTTAGAGTCACTATGATCCTAAATCACGACAAGGTTCATCGATTTATCAACTTGATTATTTTAGGTCACTGTGATCCTAAATCACAGTCAATTTATCATTTCCAACACAATATTGTTCAACAATTATCAACTTCATTATTTATGATCACTAAGATCCCAAATCACAACAATCAATCTCTTCAACACAACAATGTTCAACCATTACCAACTTGATTATTTAGGGTCACTAAGATCCTAAATCACAACAATTATCGTTTAATGTTCAAAAATTATTAACTTGATAATTTAGGGTCCTATGTGTTTTGGTCAAAAATCAACAAGATGATTTCGTATTCCAAACTTAGAATGTGAGGTAGTGTGCTTGTCAATATGCTTGAAATGTAGAAGCGAACACAAGGATGTGACGAGGGAAAAATTCAGGATCCTTCGAGTAGCCTCTAGGAATCCTAGCAAAAAAACCTCGGGAGCCAGCCTGAAGAGCCTGCTTCCTCACTATTTTATTGATAAGAAACTGAAAATTACAAGTGTTTTGGAGGTTTGATCGATCGACGCTAAGTGTTACAATGGTTGTATATTATTTCTAATTATATATTTCTAATTCTTAGGCTAGTTAATGATTTTTTTTGTCAAATTATTCTTACATCCGTCAATTATAGTTCTTAGGCTATTATTTTTATTTGACAAATGAACCGGTTGAGCGCTCCATTTGTCAAACGTTTTGATTTTCAGACATTACTTACTTTTTCATTCTTCGTATATTATTTTTTAACTGAAAAGGAAATATTAATCTTCGTATATCGTCTATTCTAAACTACTAGATTACATATTTACTAACATTAGAAAATATATAGATCATATCACCTTCGTGTTTTAATATTCATTGATAAATATAGATCATGGTCACCTTAGAAAATGTATAATGCTTTAGAAATCATGATTTAGTTATAATAACCAACTTTTATATTTGTTCATAATTGAGATATTTTGTTATAAAATCAATAATGATCTACCATTTTTTTATGCTTTGATGGTACTTTTATACGGAAAAAGAAAACCGGTACTAAAGCGGTAATTTACCGAAATACCGGTACCGGTATCGGTACCGAACCGGTACCGACCGAACCTAAACGGTACCGGTACCGGTACTTGATTTTTCTTAATTTTGAAACCGGTACTAACCGGTACCGGTACGGTACGGTACCGGTATGGTACCGATCTCATCCCTACTCGATTATATAACGAATACAAAAGTAACTAACATTCCAGGATTCCCGGGATCCTATCCTCCAACTAACTTGAGCGTTATAGCTTTCTTCGTTCACTTGGTCCACAATCTTCACTAGCTGGAGCATGTATCTCGGAGGTAGTTTATGACTCAACAGTACCTAGGATAAATAAACACGTGGCAATTATAAGGGTTAGTCGAATAAAATTAATCAGGATACCTAAACAAGTGGGATTCCCAGACTGTAGTAGAATTCTTGAACTCTCTGAGTTTCCTGTGAGCATCCTGAAAATACACCCTCAAAAATTGCCCCTTGAATTTCGACAGATGTGGATAAGCTCAACAGCTCTCAAAATTCAAAAGATGCCGAATTAACAGTGTTATTACGGTAAAAACGCTTGAGATGAGATGTTTTTATGAAGTCTGATGGATGTGATGGCCATCATTTCTTTTTCTTTAAATACAAGATTCTGAATTCATATTTTCATCATCTTCTTCCACAAACTCTCTTGAGCTTCTCCAATATTCCAAGTCAGTTTCTTTTCTCTTCCTCTGATTTCCTTTATCTTTTCGGCCATGACCAAGAAAAGCACTCGCTCTTCTTCTTCTCTAAACTCCTCGACGATCGAGGATTTCTACGATCCGGGCTACATTGTCCCCGGCGAGGAGGAGTCCTGCACGTTTGATGATGGCGATATCATGATCTCAAGGTTTCCGATATCTTTCCTCCTGGAACAATTTTCCGAACTTTTGATTCTAGGGTTAAGTACGATTTTACCTCCACCACCTGGGTCTGTTTCATGTACTACCCCTTCTTGCTCGGTATGACATTCCCCTTTCCGGAGTTGGTTACCCAGTTTTTCAAGACCACTCGGCTCTCTTATGCCCAAACCATGCCTATGGTTTGGAGAATCTTGTATTCCCTTGATCAACTGAATCAAACCCGGAATTCGGAAATTGGGATTCCGGAAATCTTTGAAGCTTATCAACTCTGAACCCATGGTTGCAGCCGATTTGTCTTAAAGGCTCGCACCTCCACTTCTCAGTTAATTCCTCGAGCCTCCCATAATGACCATGACTAGAAGAAACGTTTCTTCTTCATTAAGCAAAACTCGATTCCTGGGGGTACGGAGTTGCCATTGAAGTGGGTCGATAAGGGTAGGATATTGATTTCTCTTTTGCAATTGAATCCTTAAACTGTGTTTAATTTCTTTGATGTTTTTTGCAGCTCCCAAATTTGAGAATCTCGTCAAAAGGCTCCTGGATCCCAAGAAGCTTAAAGCACTCTACCAGATTCCTGCCACTGAAAGAGCCCTGGTTCTCGAAGCAGCTGCCGGCGAACATAGCTACTCAGCCAACCACATTCCCTAGATGTCTGGTAAGTTTTCACAGGATCCTGAACTGCATGCTTATTTGAGCATCCCAAATGCTGACAATCTATTTTTCTTTGCAGCCCTCAAGTCCAGCTCTTCGTTCTCCCTGAAGGACCTCGATAACCTCCTCAAAGTCAAGAAGGAGCAACTGGAGCAACCTGCTACCTCCAAGCCACCTGTCAGCCTGCCGAAGGCCTTGGCTTCCAAGAAGCGAAAGACTGTTGAAGCCCCCGTGTACCTGGAAACTTTTGAAGATCTCGCTCCTTATGAGGTCAGCAACAAGGTTCTCTCGATGCAGACCATGGTCAACCTGGTAAGAAACTCAATAAATACATATGTTAGTTTTATACATGTTACAGCTGCTAATCAGTGTTTTGGTCAAAAATTGCACAAGGCAATCTCGTATTCCAAACTTAGAATGTGGGGTGAGGTGCTAAGAAATCTGGTTCAAAAGCAAAGTAAAAGTAGTGCGAGTGACACGATGATATACGAGGGAAACCCGAAATCCTGAGAGTTGCCTCTGAGAATCCCAGTAAAAACCTCGGGAGCCGGCTCAAAGCGCCTGCTACCTAAAGCTTTTATAAATCAAGAATCCGATTACAATGATAAAGACGATGATCGATTGCTAAGTGTTACCGTATTCAGAGTGCTGTGTGTTGTGTGTTTTCCTAATTCGATCATGTCTTATTTATAGTTACAAACAGAATAAACTAACTATCCGAAAAATCAGGGATCCTCTTGACCATGTTCACGAGCCGTTTGAGGAAATCCACCACCTCGTCCACGTTCGTTCGTGCCATGTCAGCCCTAATTGACTGGTTCTTTAGGGAGGTTAGACCTTGTTTACCTGCGATTGAAATTAATCACGTGGCTATTAGCGAGTAAAGATATTCAAATAAATAACGAGTAACATAACCTGTCGAGAATCCTTGGGATTCCCGGATTCCTGTATGATCGAGCTTTTCAGCAGGGCGCCTGGAACCTGACCCATAACAATTGCCCCTGAATTTCGCGGGTGTTTGATAATGGATAACAGCTGGGAAATTCAAATCGTTTTAAGCTAATCTGCATGCCTACGTGGACGGCCGAGATTTAAGATGCCTTTTTTGATTTGACGGCTTACACTCTTCCCTATGCGAGATTTCCGCAGCTCGTTATAGCCTTAAATACTTCATTTGTTTTCCATTTTTCTCATCGTCTTTCCGAAAACCCTAGAGAAAAGCTCTCTCCCGGCATTCAGGTCAGTACTCTTTTTCCCGGACATTCCAATTTTCTCTCGTTTAATTTTCGCCATGGTTAAGAAAACACGTTCCTCTTCCGTTGCTACCGTCGCTACCACTGTCGGAGACTTCGTCGATCAGGGTTTCATCCCTGTGAAGTCGGAGGAGTCCTGCCGTTTCACCGATATCGACATGAAAGAGCTAAAGGAATCCGGCTTGTTTCCGTCTGATGCCGTCTTCTTTCCATTCAACCCAAGGCTGAAAGCCGATTGGGTTTCTGCAACCTGGGTTTGTTTTCTTCTTTATCCCTTCCAACTTGGGATGTCTTTTCCCTTCCCTGCACTAGTGAACGATTTCTTTAAGGTCACCGGGCTGTCATATGCCCAAACCATGCCCATGGTTTGGAAGATCCTTTGCTCCATTGACAGCCTGAATCGTTCTAGAAACCTGTCGATAGGGATTCCCGAAATTTGCGCTGCCTACAACCTTAGAACCCATGGAAACAGCCGGTTCGTTCTTCAAGCCAGAACCTCAGACTCCCACTTGATTCCTAGGGCCACCCACAATGATCATGATTGGAGGCAGAAATTCTTCTTCGTCCGTAGGGATTCCATCGTTGGGGGTACCAAGTTGCCGGTACAATGGGTGAAGAAGGGTAGGAAGCTTATATTCCTTTGTTCCTGTCAATATTTTTGAGCTGTGTTAACTTACCTTTGATTTCCTTTATTTGCAGCCCCTGTGTTTGAGAAGCTTATTAAACCCACTCCTCTCTCAGATAAGAAGCTTGTGGATTTTTATCAGATCCATGTGGCTGAGAGAATCTTCGCAATTGAGACCTCTTTCAGTGAGCCAAGTAATTCTGAAAAAATGTCAAGTAAGTATTGATAGATTTCATATCATGAATTTATAATAAATTGAGAATTTTAAACTTATCTGTTTTGTATTTTCAACTTCTCAGCTCCCAAAACTAAGATGAGTTTTGATCTCGAAGACCTTTCCGACTATCTGGATGATGAAGAAACTGCTGAGGCTCCCAAGGTGATCCAACCCAAGGTTGAACCCATCTCCAAAGCAACCTCTTCCAAGCCCCCGCAGCCCAAAGGTAAAGCCACCACCACCAAGAAAAGGAAGGGCTCAGATCCCGCCTCCATCAGCCTTCCTGATTGCTTTGAAGGCTTGAACACCACCGAAACCATCAACATGCTCACCGGTCTTCAGAAGCATGTAAGTTTCAATTTCCAGATTTCCTGACTAACTTTTCGATATCCCAGCAGGATTCTAACCAGGATCCCTAATCTTGCAGGGTTTTAAGCGCCTCGCCATAATTCATGCTGATGCTGAAGCCAAAGTGCTAGAGTTGAAGGAGGAAGTCAAGAATGCTCACGAAACCATCAAGATCCAGGGGGACATTGCTGAGTCAAAAAACAAATATTTTGAGAGGAAGCTGGAGATGGTGCAAGAGGGATTTGATGCTGCTCTGGAGCAAGAGGTTGAGAAGGGAAGAAGGTCGGCCGCCATTGCTGTTTTCCAAAGTAAAATCAAGATGGCTGAGCAGGCGTCCGAAGCAGACTTCTCTGTTGGGATCTGGAAAGTTGAAGCTTGGAAGGCAAAGTTGGAGAAGCTGAAGAAAGAAGCTGAAGCTGCTGAGGCTGCCAAACAAGAGAAGACCCATCCTTCTGAACAGGAAGGAGAGAGTCCAAGCGCTCAACTTGAGAAGACAGCAGCTGGAGGAAGCAGCCTCGATGAGCTTCTGAAGCAGGAGGGAGGAGAGAAGAAGTTGACAGTGGAGATGACCGGTCATCCTGGCGTGAACAAGGGGAAAGAGGTGGAGGGATTCTCCAAGACCTCCAACGATGAAGAACCTTGAGGTGCCGCTGGTTATTTCCACTTTTTTGATGATGTTTTGATGTTTCAAACAATGTTTCTTTATGTTTCCTGCACACTAAACAACAACTAACAATGATGGGATTCCGGGTGGAGGGATCTTGAACTTTTCAAGACGAAACCCGGGATCTCAGAACCCAGACAATCAAGCCTCCCAGGTGGAGGGATCCTGAGGTTTTTAGGACGAAACCTGGGATGCTTTTCCTATTTTGTTAATAATTATGAATGGTATGGTAGGTTTAACCAATACTTGTCATTTCATTTAAGTTTATAAAAATAGTTCTTGCGTTGACTTAAACAAGGTATATGTTTGGGCTCCACAAATAGAACATAAAAATATAAAAAGAATCTTTCTTGAATCCACCACCTTAATGGATCCAAAACAAACCTTTCTCTTATAAAAGAATGTCACATGTTAAGATTTTGTAGGACCCAAAGCGTAAAGTATATTGAAAAATATAGTCTCTCCATTTTCTTATCTTCCTGATCAGGATTCCCAATTCTTCAAGGTTCTCAAACCTGTTAAATAGGAATTCAAATAATAAGTTAAGATTACTTATGTTCTAAACCTTCTCCCGACTGGGATCTAGTAGGTTTTAGATTCCAAGTTATATACTGGGGACGAGCCCAAAGAAACTGGGGTTACTCCCGAATAAACTGGGGACTAGCCCAAAGAAACTGGGGTTACTCCCGAATAAACTGGGGACTAGCCCAAAGAAACTGGGGTTACTCCCGAATAAACTGGGGACTAGCCCAAAGAAACTGGGGTTAAACCCGCTTAGTGACATGAAAATGTCAAACCAATAGTTAGGAAACTGGGGTTAAACCCACTTAGTGACATGAAAATGCCAAACCAATTGTTAACACGTAAGTGTTAAAAACCTTAGGAATCCAATCGGAGGCCTCCAGTGACAAGATTATCAGCCACCCCTAAGAATGGACTGGTCCAGCCACCTTGAGCACCCTGAGTGATTACTTGCGCTCCAGGCGAGGGTCGTGCGTCACAGGCGTTTACCCGAACTTGAGAAAGGTGAATACCTTTAAACCTTAGAAGATGTGCTGGACATCTTAGACGGAGAAGAGGTGGCCAACCTCTGACTGGGGATTAACCCAAGAAACTGTTGTAGGATTCCCAACCTTCTGCAAAACACTCAAATGCTTGGTGAAGGGTGGGTGTCAGCCTCGCTGACACCACTCCGATGCTTAAGTTAGTAATGGTTAGAAAGAAATTGATAAAATGAATTGAAATCGGATTAGTATACTTACCTGGATTGCCGACAGAGTGAGAATCCTGCTAGGATCCCTACATAAAATAGGCTTTCAGATGGATGGCATTCCAAGCTCTCGGTAATAAGTCTCCATCCAAGTTCATCAGTCTATATGCCCCTTTTCCTTCTTCGGATTCCACTAGATAGGGTCCTTCCCATTTAGGTGCCAACTTCCCATCAGCCGGATTAGTCGTGTTCTGAAATGCTTTCCTCAATACCAAGTCTCCAACCTGAAATCGCCTGAGCCTGATATTCTTATTATATGACTTTGCTATCCTTTGCTGGTATGACGCCATTCTGATTTTGGCAAGATCCCTGAGTTCTTCTAGCGTTTCAAGATCTTGAAGTAGATTCTCAGAGTTATTCTGGGAATCCTGAAGCGTAACTCTTGCTGTAGGAATCACCATTTCGGTAGGGATGACGGCTTCTGCCCCGAACACTAAAGAAAAAGGTGTTTGGCCAGTTGCATTCTTAGAAGTCGTCCTATCTGCCCAAAGAACAAACGGAAGTTCTTCAGCCCATCTTCCTTTCTTGGCACCCAATTTCTTTTTCAAATTATTGATGATGATTTTGTTGCTGGATTCCGCTTGACCGTTGGCTTGAGGATGTACTGGTGTGGAAGTGATCATCTTAATCCCCCAACTCTCACAGAAACTCGTAGTCCTCTTGCCAATAAACTGGGAGCCATTATGACATATAATTTCTGCTGGGATCCCAAATCTTGTTAGGATATTCCTTTTGATAAACGAGATAACCTCCTTTTCCCTGACTTGAACGTAGGCTTCTGCTTCTATCCATTTGGAAAAGTAGTCGGTCATCGCAAGCATAAAGACTTTTCCTCCGGGTGCCTTGGGCAGCTTCCCAACTATATCCATCCCCCATTTCATAAATGGCCAAGGTGAGACGATGGGATGCAATGGTTCAGCTGGTTGATGGAGGATATTGCTATGTCTTTGGCATGCATCGCACTTTTGTGAGAAGTCCATAGCATCCTTCTTCATTGTTAGCCAGAAGTAACCGGTTCTGAGGATCTTGGAAAACAATGCTCTTCCACCGGTGTGATTTCCACAATCTCCCGCATGGATATCTTGAAGCACTTGTAGCGCTTCTGGTTTCTCAAGACACCTTAAATAGGGACCTGCAAGGGACTTTCTATATAGGGTGTTATTCAAAATAATGTAGGGAGTTACCTTCGTGCGAAAAGCTCTGGGATTCTCGTCTTTAGGAATTTCCCCACTTTGAATATACTTTATAATAGGGGAAGTCCAGGATTCCAAAGTCTTTTCAGGATCCTGGACGTCCATAGGATCCTCGCAGTCCACTTTGTTGGATTCCTGATCTGAAATAGCGGGAGTTAGAATATGAGTGATCGGGATCTTGACATCCTCTGGAATCCTGAGAGATGAAGCCAAGTTAGCCAAGGCATCGGCTTCCGAGTTCTCTTCCCTTAGAACCTGAACTATATTAAAAATTTCAAATTTTAAAGACAAATTTTTTACAACATCAAGATATTTCGAAAGTTTCTCTCCTTTGGCTGCATAAGAACCATTAAAATGGTTAGCAAGTAATAAGGAATCAACATAGACTTGAATACACCTGATTCCCATGCCCCTAGCAATCTGTAAACCTGCAATAAGCGCCTCATACTCGGCTTCATTGTTAGTAGCCTGAAATTCACAAGAAATAGATGAGGGTAAGACGTCCCCTTGAGGTGATTTTAGTAGGATTCCGAGGCCCGTGCCCCTGACATTGGAAGCTCCATCAGTGTATAAAATCCAAGGCTCTTCAAGTTCATCAAGCCTCTCAAGTTTCCTGGCTTCCTCGTCAGCTTCCGGGAGGACGTCACTGCTGAAGTCTGCAACAAAATCAGCTAGGGCCTGCGACTTGATAGCCGTTCTAGGCTCGTACTGTATGTCATAGGCACTAAGCTTGACTGCCCACTTTGCTAACCTGCCAGACATCTCAGGCTTCCGGAGCACTGCCTTAATAGGATAGTTAGTCCTTACAATAATAGTATGAGTTTCAAAATAATGTCTTAACTTAGTAGAAGCCATGATTAAAGCTAAAATAAGTTTCTCAAGATAGGAATACCTGGATTCTGCATCAAGAAGCGTTTTACTTACATAGTACACAGGATGTTGCTGACCTTCATGATCCTTGACAAGGACTGCACTGACTGAGCTTCCCGAGACTGCTAAGTACAGGGTTAGAGGCTCCCCGTCTATTGGCTTCATCAATAGAGGAGCCGATGAGAGATATTCCTTTAGTGACTTGAGAGCTTCCTCATGCTTTTCATTCCACTCGAATCTTTTATTCTTTCTCAGAATCTCATAAAAATCTTTGCTTTTTTCTGAGGATGTTGATATAAATCTGTTCAAAGCTGCTATTCTTCCGGTCAACTTCCTTCACGTCTAATTCTTTTTCTTCCTGAAGTTGAAGTGCTAGTTTCTTTGATTGCTACGCTGAATTAAGCTTGGTTGCTTTTCTCATTGAAGTGAGGTAACAGTTCTTGGCTTCCTGTTGATCGCTCTCTATCCGAACAACTCCCCAGGACGTCGGGAATTTGATGCACTGGTGGTAGGTTGATGGTACGGAATCCAAGGCCTACCTAAAATAACATTGCAACAAGAAAGTGAATCAATAACACAAAATTTTTGAACACAGTTTACCCCCTCGATGTAAACAGGAAGCCGAATATCCCCAATCGTATTCTTGGTTTCTCCACTGAATCCAACAAGGACTGAAGATCTTGGAATTATGTCGCCTTCTGGTACGTTCATCTTTTTCAATGCTTCCAAATGAATGATATTTACTGAGCTTCCGTTATCCACCAGAATCCTGCGTACAACACAGTTAGCAATATGCAGAGTAATAACCAAACTATCATGATGGGGATCCTGGATGTCGCTTCTGTCGGATTCATCAAATGAGATAAGTTTTTCCCCAGTTAGCCGTGAAGTCTTTGTAGGCCCCTCATTCTTTTCAGTCTTCGACTGCTTAACATGCTTCCTTGCAGACGAGTAGGAGGTTCCACATATGTCCGAGCCTCCTGATATGAAATGAATAATTGGAGCATCCGGAGGTGGAGAAGCTGCTCGCTGTTGAGACTTCTCGGGTTCTTGAGTTCGGATTTTCTTCCTGCCGAGAAGTTCTTTGAGATGCCCCTTGCTCAACAAATATCCAATCTCTTTCCTGAGTGCAATGCATTCATCAGTGAGATGCCCGAAATCCTCATGGAAGGCACACCACTTAGATTTATCCTTCCAGGATCCCTGTTTGTCACCTTTCTTGGGCCATCTAGCCTTTTCTCTTAAGTCCTGCATAGCACACATTAGACCAGCAATATCACAAGAGAAACAATATTCAGAAATTTTAGGATATTCTTCATTGTCTTCTTCTTCATCTACGGCATTGATCCTTTGATTATCTCCTCGAGAGTATGGTTTGGAGTTATAATATTTCCCGGAAGATTCAGACTTCCTGGAATTCCGATCATTCTTCGCAGCTTCTTCCCTTTGATGAATTATCTTGTCATCCTCTAGGCGAATGAACCTCAGAGCCCGATTTCTTACTTCATCGAGGTTCCTGCATGGAGTCATAACCAAATCGTCATAAAATCGGGAATCCTTAGAGAGTCCCATTTTGAATGCTTCCACGGCAGCCGCCATGTCCAAATTTGGAATCTCAAGGGATTCTCGGCCAAATCTGGATATATAATCCCTGAGGGGCTCCGATGGTTTCTAGACCACTCGGTAAAGATCACCTGTGAGCTTCTCAAAAGTTCTGCTGCAAGAAAACTGATTATTAAATAAATTAACTAAATGAGAAAACGAGGTTATGGTATTGGGAGGAATACTCAGTAGCCATTTCATGGCTGGTCCTGTCAAAGTTGAACCAAAGCCTTTGCAAAGGCAGGCTTCCTTGATATCAGCGGGGATTGGGTTGATTTCCATCCTCTCCCTGTAGTGAGCCACATGCTCTTCGGGATCCGTCGTCCCATCGTATAATTTCATGCTAGGGGTCTGGAAACGCTTCGGAATCTCCACGTCACATATAGGCCTCGTAAATCTTGATATCCTGTGACTCTCTAGAGGGACTTCAGGAATAGGCTTGATGATTCCCGGGACGCTAGCCATCATCTCCTTGAGTTTCTGAAGTTCCCTGAGAAATTGAGGTGGAATTCCTGTATCCTGCATAACAGTTGTGTTAGGCACATTATAACTAGGGTTAGGAATTCTCCCTGCATATGTGTCCCTGGTTCTGGGACTTTGTTCTTGTCGTGAGTTTCTGAATACTGGAAACTCGGTTGTTTCAGGATCCTGCATAGGAATGAAATCTCCTTGGTGAACTTCTGAAGGTCTTGCGGGATCGGCGTCTGAAATGATGAACGGATCAGTATAGCGGTATCCTTTGGGTTCCTTAGCCTTAAGGCGGGGCTGAGAAGCAGAATACTCCTGATACCCCATTGGTTGGGATTCCCAGAAATCGTAATCACGCGACTTCGAGGAATCCTGATAATAGCCTTCCGGGATCTCGGATGTCTGCTTCTGATGACTGACGATTGGAGGACACGTTGTGAAAGTTGCCGAGGAGCCTTTATTAGCAGCAGCTGGTGTCCTTGACTTTAGACGATCTTTGGCCAGGGATCCCGACATACCAAAGTCAAGATTCCTGGGATATAAAGGGCTTTCTTCATCGACTGAGCTTCTAGATTTCTTAAGCTCTTCAAGCTCCTTCATCACCTGCTTAGTGGTTCTTTCCTGCTACTCCGCTTGAGATTTCATCTGTTGAATCAAAGCAAAAATATCATGGTTAGTAATAACAGGATCAATACGCTCACCCTGAGATCCCGAGAAAACCGGAATTTGTGGTCCTTTCTGTTTCGCCGCATCTCTCCTTGGGATGGGAGGAAGTGATGTGGTGACTGTTGGTTTGAACACTCCAGTGTTCCTCGGTTGATTTTCAGAGGAGGACGTCGCGTTGATCTTGCTTATGCCCGAAGATCCTACGGATACCGATGAAGTCTTCATCTGGGAAGACATTGTAGCGATTGGAAATGTAGAATATGATAGAGTAAATGAAGTTTTTCACCGTTTTGCCCCACGGTGGGCGCCAAACTGTTTTGGTCAAAAATTGCACAAGGCAATCTCGTATTCCAAACTTAGAATGTGGGGTGAGGTGCTAAGAAATCTGGTTCAAAAGCAAAGTAAAAGTAGTGCGAGTGACACGATGATATACGAGGGAAACCCGGAATCCTGAGAGTTGCCTCTGAGAATCCCAGTAAAAACCTCGGGAGCCGGCTCAAAGCGCCTGCTACCTAAAGCTTTTATAAATCAAGAATCCGATTACAATGATGATGACGATGATCGATTGCTAAGTGTTACAGTATTCAGAGTGCTGTGTGTTGTGTGTTTTCCTAATTCGATCATGTCTTATTTATAGTTACAAATAGAATAAACTAACTATCCGAAAAATCAGGGATCCTCTTGACCATGTTCACGAGCCGTTTGAGGAAATCCACCACCTCGTCCACGTTCGTTCGTGCCATGTCAGCCCTAATTGACCGGTTCTTTAGGGAGGTTAGACCTTGTTTACCTGCGATTGAAATTAATCACGTGGCTATTAGCGAGTAAATATATTCAAATAAATAACGAGTAACATAACCTGTCGAGAATCCTTGGGATTCCCGGATTCCTGTATGATCGAGCTTTTCAGCAGGGCGCCTGGAACCTGACCCATAACAATCAGGATCCCTGTTTTCTTGTGCAGGGTATCGAGAAGCTGAGCACCCAAGCCATGGACATGGAGAAGCAGCTGCTGGCCGAAGCCAAGGATAAAATTCAAGCCCAAGTAACATTGCCAAAGGTAAGACTCTGTTCTATGAGCATAAGCTCACTGACCAGCACCTAGCCCTGGAAGCCAAGATGGCCGCTGATGCTGAAATAGGCCAACTTTCGACTGCCCGGAGCGTCTTGGAGTACAAAATCCAATTGGCGGGTGAGGCTGATGCGGCTAGTTTCAAGGTGCCTGGCTGGGATGTTGTGGGCTGGAAGGCGGTTCTAGAATCGTTGTGAAGAGGTGATGGAGATGTGGCTGGAACAGGGAAGGATGGGGCCGAAGGATGCTCCTCGAAGACGATTCCGGAATCCCCGGTGGCGATGACTAGGGCTTATGTGCTAGAGCTTGGCGAGGGTAAGAAGCCTGAGGGGGTAGAGAAGCTGGTGAAGGAAGGGAAGGCAATGGGCGATGAAGATAATGCAACGGTCTGAGCTTATTTTTTAGGTTTTTGTGTTAGGTTGGTGGTTTTTGTGAAACAATTTGTGGTTCCTGTAAGAAACAAGTAACAAACAACAAACAATGATAGGGATCCTGGTGGAGGGATCTTGTGTTTTACAAGACGAAACCAGGAATCCTAAAACAAAACTTTTGACCTCTGACCTTCCCAAGCGAAGGAATCCTGAGGTTTTCAGGACGAACCTTGGGGTGGTCAAAACTCGTTTGCGTATGTTTAATAATATGACTATCTTTGGCTTCACACTTTGTCTTTTAATTTAAGACTTCGCGTATAAGAATCATTATGAAATTTTGTTAAGAATCTCGAAAAGTATTTGCATTTAAGAAAATAATTTAAGATTTAATAATCGAATAGGTTAGAGTCCAAAATCAAGTAATAAAACACATAACTCACCTGACCTTCAAGTGTTACCTTAAACCATTTCTCAATCCAAGCTGTTGTTTCTTCCTTTATCTCTAGGAATCCTGAAGGACAACTCTGCCAGTTTATCTTGACGTTTTACCTTGGGATTCTTAAAAGAGTTTAATAAGGTTCCTGGCCAGGGGCCAAAGGAAGTTTTTCTGAAAATAGGATAATAGATTTAGAAATATGGTCAGGATAAACCCGGGATTCTTGGGACTAAGCTAAATCTGGGGAGAAGCCCGTATTTTCTTTGGACTAAGCCAAATCTGGGGACAAGCCCGTATTTTCTTGGGACTAAGCCAATACTGGGGTCAAGCTCTTATATACTTGGGACTAAGCCAACTAGGGATATACCCGTACGCAAGTGACATGAAAATGACATAGCCTTAGTTAACACATTTATGTTAAAAACCTTGAGAATCCGCCCAGCAGCCTACAATGACAAGATTGTCAGCCACCCATGAGATGGATTGGTCCGGCCATCTTGAGCATACTAGTGGACAACGTGCGCTCCTGTCGAGGGTCGTGCGCTACTGGCGATTACCCAAACTTAGAAGAGGTGATATTGTAAAACCACGGAGAGGATCTTACTAATGCATGATTCGGTTAATCGATGAACACGGATGTAAATAAAGCTTTGCTTTATTGATTCACTTAGAGAATACAATGTAGAGAGAGAAACACCTTGAAAACACACAATTAAGAGATATGAAATGACAGAACTAACTAACTCTCTCTAACACGAACTATCTATAGTCTTACCATACAGGCTGGCGTACCAACCAACGTACCAGTTGGTACGCTCGTACCAACTGGTACGGCGGACCATATGGTACGGCCCTAATGGTATGATGGCTATTTGACTCACAAACTTGCTCTAGTCTAGATACAATACACGAGACTCATCGTAGCATAGGAATATGCTCTAACAAACTCCCCCTTAACGTGTAGTGAATCTATGTATCTATCTATCCAACTAAACTTCAGACTTCAATCTTCAGCATTATTACGTCCGATCTTCAACTTGAAATTTTGTCAGAAATAGAGCTTGCATGGCTGGATCAATCTTAAACAATCTTTGAACTTCAGTATCCACTGATGAAAGATATTACATACTCCCCCTTTCACCATGCTTGAGTCTTGTCACACAGATAACCTGCAATTTCAGAAGACAGAAGCGCGGCTTTCTTTTTCTTTTGAAATTTAATTTAATCTTGGCGCAAAACTTCTCTTCGAGAATCCAAGATATAGTTTTGAAATCAGAAATTTTGTATCTTGTATCTTGTATCGATCGGTCGAAAACAAATAAGAACAAAATCTTTTTTGCTTTGTGAAACTTTAAATCAAAACACACCAAAAATCTTTTTGATTTTTCTATGTTTATGCTAAAACACACCTAAAATCTTTTTGGATTTTTCAGATACGAAACATAAATGCAATACAAAATTGAAATACTGAATCACACACTATTTTTGTCTTTTGCGAGAAAGATCACAACTTGAGATCATATTGCTCATGACATGCTGAACTACACTTCAATTTCAATTAATTCAGCACACAGGTCATGTCAATTACTAGTATAATTTGTTCATCTTAAACTCAGGCACAATCATACTCATAACATCTGGATATATTATTGTATTGATTAGATTGCTTTGACCAGTGTACCCCACACTATCAAACATTCTCATATATGTATTTGCTTATCACACTTTGTGATTTCATTTGTGATTTGATCACATAATGATTGTATTCATGATTTAGTCAACTGTGTTCCATGCAAAAAGAAATAAGAACGTTAAATCGTCTATCTTAAGGTTGATCTTTCGATACGGAGATAAGGCCTCGGATTTAACAAAATAAGAAAATAAAACAAGTTGAAATTGTATAACCCAATAACAATCAGGTCGGTACTTCTGTACACGCAGAGAAAGTCCGATGAGTTATACGAAACACCAAAGAAAATAAAGCAGAATGTCAAACGAACAACAATCAGGTCGATCTTTCGATACGCAGAGGAAGTCTGATCGTTTGACAAAATAAAGAAAATTAAACAAGTTTAAGTCTTTGCAAAATGAACACATGTATACACAGTGACTTCTTATTTTTCTTTTTCCACATATCTTTCTCTTGATATCTTGAGATACGCATCAAGATGTTGTCCACTTGGTCAAGTATTTGTATTTAATGTGTTTATCACATCTGAATACTTTCTGATTTAATACCGAGCCTACCAAGCACATCGAACAATGATCTTATGGATTTTTCATCTATTTTATCTATGAGTCAGACATGTAAGCCAATGTACCATCATTTCCCAATCATGTTGGATACAATTTCTCATTTTTCAATGTTTTTGTATTTTCTTCTTTTTCAATGTTTTTGTATTTTTTCATTTTCTCCCCCTTAAAATGAAAACTCTATTTTTGGATTTTCATTTTAACAAAAACACAAAGACACTATTTTTGGTTTTTCAAATTTCTCCCCCTATACTACATACAAAATGTAAAAAAAAAGAAAATTGACAAATCGATTCTGATACCTTTTCAGTTTAACTTTCAGAAAAACTTTCAATTTTTGTAAGATGAACATTCAACTTAAATTAAGCAGTAGACTCCACTATCAGCAACTGCTTGAAGCTTGAACTTCATAATCACCGACAGGTCTTCTGGAAGTAACCTGCACACTGGTTTTAAATGATTAGTATTCAAAGGACCCGAAGCACACAGCTTTTGGTCGACCAGTGTCTTCCATAAAATCATTTGCAGCCTTGCTAACCACTTTAGGTCGCCACTGCATTTTTACTTTGTCAGTTTTAACTGAGTCATCATCTTGTGATGACCCATCAACACTTGAATCAAATTCGAAAAATTGTTTCGATTTATATTTAGTTTTGGAAGGTGGTGACTCAGTAAAAATTATGCCTGATTCATCGATAAAAGTGGCATATTTTTCAGAAAATTATCTTTTTGCCATTTCAGGACAATATTTTGCCATGTGTCCCTTTCTGCGGCACTGATAGCACAAGCGATAAGATCGTTAAGATTGTGGTTTGTCCTGAAATGAAGGACATCTGTCATAAGACTCATAATCATTTGAATAATCATCAAAAACCTGAAACCTGTTTGCATACACCCATTTGGAAGTAGGACTTCGAGGGGTAGAATTAGATCCAGATGAATATTCTTTTGGTGAACTTTCAGATGAATCATTCTTCCTTTGTTTGCCTCCAAATCCCTTTTCCATGGTGGAAACGAATACTTGAGCCAAATGATATATTTGTTCAATACTTGTGTCTTTCTTTTCTTTCGGAACCTTCTTTGACACATTTTTCTGTTTTGACTTCTCAAACTCCTTACCTTCACTACCCAAACCAGAACGTTTGTAACCAGGTAATTTGGACAACTCTATCTGAGACTTTGAAGATCCATCTTGAGCAACTTGAGTAAACTTAGCTTTAATACCCTTCAAGTTATTAACTTCCACCAACTTAACAGCCAATTTTTCCTCAGACCCCAGCTTCTCATCTTTATCCACCAGCTTATCAGTAGCAATGTCTTGAGCATTGACATCAACCCCACCTGAAACAAATTTAACAAATGTTGATACACCAGATGTTAAATATTGCACTTTCTTGTTGGAACTTCTTCTTCTCCGATTTCTCAGACACAAATTCAGTATAATCTCCAGTTATGTCAGAAACATGAATATCAGCTAGAGCATCAGTTTGAATATCTGGATGTGGAACTTGATTATGCTCTGCGCTTCCAAATACCTTCTTGAAATTCTCATCTTTGCATAAGTAACTCGTGAAAGAATGTGAATTCTTCAAATTATTCAACTGCCTTTTAAGATCCAACACTTCAACATTCAAATCAGATATTTTCTTTTAAGCTTCACCCAGTGCTTTTTCTGATGCAATTAATTGTTCCAAAGCTCTATTATACAAAAAAAACTTCTCTTGTCGCATATGATCATGAGCATCGTATAGTTCTTGAGTAATTGTCTTCACTCGGTCCTCATGAATTTCAATATTTTGTTTCATCAATTGATTTTCTTCTTTCAAACTGATAACTTTGTCTTGTAATTCAGAATGAACCAATCGATGTTGGTTTTCTGCAGCGGTAACTTCATTAAACTCTTTCTTGAGTTCATCATAAGATTGCTTCAGAGATTCGACTTTGGAAGTGGATTTCTGAAATAAAGCATCAAAATCACCAATGACATCTTTTGCTTCACTCTCCCACTTCTTAACACTTTTCACCAACTCTTCAAATACTTAGGGGGAGATTGTTAGAACACAATGTAAATGTAAAAGAAAACAATCAAGTATTAGAAGAAAAGATAAGATATATCCTCAAAAGAGAAAGGATATGAAAATCTGTATGAAATACAGATTTATGTATTGAGACAGAACTACTCCGGAATTTCCGAAGTAGTTCTGTACAGACCAAATTCTACCGAAATCCTCATTTCTATAGAAGGCTTCTAATGGGAAGCATTAATAGTATTCAAAGAAGAGTCCTGAAGGAGTTCTGGACTATAAGAAGATAAAGATTACGAGAAGAACAATTCCACCTTTGTGTGAAGAACAAGTAAAGTGAATACCAACTTGGCATTAAACACGAAAGTAGTTGAAGACAGTTGAAAAGAGATAAATTAAAATATCTTCAATTTATCTCTATATACTCTGACATACTCCACCAAAGAAAGAAAGACAACAATAAATAGCAAGCAAACTTCACCAAAGAAAGAAAGACAACAAGCATACATTTCAATATCTTCTCAAAGCAATTACAACTTACTCCCATAGAAAAGTTATTTCTGTTGATACATTGTTATACTATAAACTCGTGTAAACCATTATGTACATTTGAGATATACAGAAAAACCCTTTTTATGAATTGTTGTCTTCCAATTTGATTTACTTTCCGTAACTTGTTTATCTTGTTTAAATCAAATTGTGCAAACATTGTTAAAGAGCCCCTCACGGGACCCAACACCACTGCATCTTCCAATAGCAATGAGGTATGTTCCAACCCCAAACACATTTCATTAATTAAAGAATGTAAAAAATGGGAATGTAAGGTCACTAATGACAGCTTAAACCATAAGTTAACTGCTAGAGATGCTAGGGAATTTGAAGATAAGGCTAGAATATACAGAGAGAAATTAAAGGCATTTAATTCAAATGTTAAGAGCCTTCAGAATCAGCTGAGTGATAAGACAGTCTATCTTAGGGTAGCTAGAACTAAGCTAGATGAGCTAACTAAAGAAGTGGAAGAACTAAAAGCAAAACTGGGTACAACTCAATCCAAATTAGAGCGTCATGAAATAATCAATCAAAGATGATGCAAGCTAGATCTTTATTTTTTAACACTGATGTTAGGATGAGGCATGTAAAAGATAATTCAGGTCTAGGATTTGGTTCTGAACAAAAGGATGAAAAATCCTCACACACTGTTCCTATGCCATTAATGCATGAAATTATACCTGAACCTAAGACATCAGAGACCACAATTGAAGTTAAAGCTGAAATCGATAGGAAGCTTACCTCGTTTCCCATTAAAATTTATGCTCATGTTTCTAACAATACTGAAAAATCTACCTTTTGTGCAGATAAAGTAAATAAAGAAGCCGATTCAAAGGGAGAAAGTGTTCTTTTTTAGAGTAAAAAATTTACAGATTTTAAAACTGATAATTTTGTGTCAAATAAGTCCGAGTCTGAGTTAAACTTTGTTAAGTCAATGGTTTTTATGGATCTGTTTCTTGTGGCGTGTTTACATTTGGAAAATCAGATGTCAAAACTGTGAAAACTTTGAAAATTTTGAAAAAGGTAAGGGATCACGGGTTGCTGGTCCTAAACCCACCAAAGCTTGTGTGTCTGATAAATCTAATTGTAAGCTAAATGTGAAAAAAGAAAGGGACAACAAACCTCACAACTTTGTCCCTTATCCAGAAGTCAATTCAGCCTATGACCAATACTAGCCGATACAACGGGAGTATGTTTTTTCCACTCTACCCAAAGGCAAAACATATTGGATTCACAAAAATCATTCAAAACCCTCATGGCAATCCACTAGGCACAACTGTACCCAGACTCCCGCGTATCCAAAGAAACAGTCTTGCCATGTGTGTGGAAAGCCTGGACACCTGGCAAGAAACTGTCTGCATAGACCGTATGAGCCCTACTACCCTATGTACACTATGCAGAATCAAATCCCAAAAGCCCAATCTGGTGATGGTTCAAAACAAAAGCCTACACCTTCGAACCCAAAGGTGCAGAAATATGTACCTTCACAGTCAAAGGTGAAGAAATCAAATCACAAAGTTAAGAAGCCTCAAAAACAAAAACAAAGTGTTTTTAAAACTGATAATGTGTTCAAACCTGAATATAAACCTATCAGTTTTCCTAAAACAAAAGTGAGGTTTGAAGAGGATAGGTGGAATGTTTCAAAGGTGATAAATAATAATTACCAAGCAAAAGGAGTGTATAAAAAACATTCCAAACAATTTAAAGATGGTCAAGGTAAAAATGTCAACAAAAATCCATCTAAAAGTACTCAGGTAAAAGGAAAATGGAACCACCAAACATGGAAGCTCAAGAACAAAGATGTTCCCAAAGATAACCAGGTAAAACCCAAAACCAAGGCAACCACACCCCCAATTTCTGGTTTTACAGAGGGAATGTGCTTAAAAGAAGTAACATTTATTGATTCATCAGGTCTACCCAGAACCACAATGGCCTGGGTTTCAATGGCTAACTAATCTCTCACAGTGTGCAGGAACAGTCAAGGAGGACTTCCATTACCTTTTTTGTTTTTTAAAGTGATTGTTCCACGCACAGGATAGAAGGCATCTCTCAACTACATGACATGCAAATTCTCTATAGTAGGGATGTTCTTCTGGTGAGAGGTAAATCTAACAAAATCAGCAAGGTACTGTCTGAATTGGTTGTTTCTTGGCTAAGTTGATGTGAAGTATGGTAGTGCATGAAACAAAATCCATTTCTAAAAACTTTCAAAGGGAAAAACTTTGAAAGTTAACTTTGGCCAACTTTGTTTGGTTAATAGACGTTTAATTATGTGTCAGTGTGTTCCTTTCTGTGTCAAAAAAATTGTTGCTACTAGAAAATCAAAAAGCAAGGCGAAGAATAGAAAAGATAGAAAAGTTAACCCCTTAAAAAAATATCAAAAATTGTGCTTTTTAATTTTTTAAAATTGTTTGTGTGTTTGAGAATGTGGGAAGTGAAATAAGTTTTAGTTTTGGAGATGGCTGACACGTGTAAGGCAGATGTGAAAGACATGATCCATGGTGATATGCTCGTAGGCTCAGCTCTTTAATCTGAAAAGGTATGCGTTACACACTTAAAGATAACATATGGCAGTTTGTTAGGTAACAACACTTAGGTTAATTGCATTACTATTTGACTGCATGTTCAAGTTCCCGATACACACGCTTGCCACCTAAAGTATGACATTGAGCTCAAAAAGTCGGTGTCCCCTCTGCTTTGCTAAGAAAAGACCTGGGGATGCTTCGCATATTTGTAAGATTTTCCTCTGCTTTGCCATAGCAATGACCTGGAGTTGTTCATACATAAGTGCTTCTAGATCACCAATGAAATATATATATATATATATATATATATATATATATATATATATATATATATAAATAAATACACCCCAAAAGATGCCAAAGAGCACAAGAAAAGAAACCTTCAAGTGTCCAAAACCCTCAGCCTAGTCACTAATGTGTACTACGTGTTGGGATGCAAATTTTACCCGTGAAAGTGGGTACCCGTGGGTACCCGACCCGAATGGGACGGGTATTACCCGTCTTAACAGGTAATGGGGCGGGCACGGGTATTAGTTTTAAAACCCAAAGCGGGGACGGGTCGGGTACGGGTCGGGTACGGGTATGGCACTACCCGCCCCATTTAAAATTCGAATATATATAATTTTATTAATTTATATTTGTCATTTATTATAAAGCCTTTATATATATGGGCTTGTTCACAAATTCACAACTTAGATACTTCACTGTTACATTTTTTTGTATTTACTATTTTGAGATAATACATTAATACGTTAATAACACTAAAGAGACACCAAATTCACTTCCCAATCCTAATTACTATAAAACATTCAAACATCATAGTGCAGCCTTTCAAAGCTTCCACAAGATTTCGAAGATTAGAAGATGAATTTTAGTCTTTTATTCAGGTTTGATTTGGTTTAAAAGGATTGGGTACATGCTTTTGTTCAATCATATATTCATACAATATTATAGTATTACAAGAATGAAAAAGGTTATCGAAGATTCCAATAAAATTATAGTATTTCATTTTTTTCAATCATATATTCATACGTATATATTTGAAGAAAAAAAAATGGATTTTTTTCTTAAATGGGTACCCATCTTTACTCGTACCCGTCGGGTATTAGGCGGGGCGGGGGCGGGGATGGTATAGGGATTTAGTTCGGGTATGGGTACGGATAATGAAGTCCCCGCTGTTACCCGCACCCGTTTTCATCACTAACTATGTGTCATAGTCAGGTTACAACCTGCTTGAAACACCTCTGGGAAATTAGTTGACGTTGTATATTATCCCAAAAATCTATGTGAGATATTCTTTCTCTTCTCAATCCAGTCTCAAACTCAGTTCCAGACTTTTGGTTCAAGTTGTGAAAATATGTGGTAGGGAATTTATGTGCTTGATAGTGAGCAATAACATGTACTTGGGATTTGTTAAAACCCACTTGTTCATAATTAATGCACCTTAAAAGATAATATAGTGACAAACAGCCTGACTAAGAAAAGGGTTTAAGTTTAAAGTGGATCAGTATATTGGCGATCACCTGGACGTGTTCGAGTAACAGAAGCTAAAAAGGGTTCCTCGGTCAGATTCATACGGTTTGATCCCATAGAAACCTTCTCATGTTTGAATTGATTGATATTTGTTTAATTTTAATTTTTTATGGTGTGAGTGTTTAAGTTTCTTTGTTGAGTGTATGAATTGGCCAGGTTGATTTGAGAAGTTTAAATAAGTTTTTATGGGTTTTATTCAAGAAAGTATGACCCCCCCCCCCCCCAAGAATCTTAAGGGAGATAATGAGATAATGTGAAGAGTCCTCGGTTCAGGGAAAGTATTTATAGGAAACCCGTAACCTATGTTAGGGTTTTTGGTTAAATAATGCTAACCCGATAACCAGTCATCATTGTCTGGTTAGTTTGTGTTCCATGTTATGTTTGACAGGTTAAGTTAGAAAAAGACAACTCATGGACAAGAAAGTCAAGGACTCAGTTGACCAAAGCACTGATGCTGCTACTGATCAAGTTGAAGAACTAGCCAGAAAAGGACTTACCCTATGTTTGATGCACCTGCACCGCCTTCTCATACAAGCGTTCACATGTGATTTTTGAATTCTTCACCTTGGCATATTCCCCCCCCCCCCCTTTTTTTGGAGACAAAGTTCTTATTTTCTTGAATTCTTCGTTTTGTAATTCGAAATTTTATAACTATCTTCGAATATTTGTAATTTTGAATCTCCAAGTCACATTACTCCTATTGCTTTAGCTTGATTATTGAAATAACTTTGATGCAACAACCAAGGGTGAAAAGCTATAAGATCCATAATTATAAGCTCATGCAAACATAATTATAGAGCCTTCAAGCCACATCTGCTTGTGTAATCACTTGCTCTTTTCATTTCGAAGTTGTATCTCCACTACTTCCATGCAAGTCTTCGTTTACCACTATCCATTAATAATTCACTTTGATCGCCATCAACTAATCTATTTTACACACTTCCGGGACTAATTGTATCTGATTTTGACCATCTTCATGATAAATTTTATAAGTGTTTCAACCTTTATGATTTATCCGTAGTTATTATGCGTGACCTCATATTGGCTTTACACATCCCCCAAAAAAATTTCCTGACGCACATGCAATATTTATGTACTTCCTTTTGATTTATGGCTTTCTTTTACCTTCTATTTTCCGAAGTGAATTCTTGTACACTATAAACTTCACTGCATGCTTCTACTTCCTTTTGGATTGTATTAATATAAATTGGCATTGGATTCTTCATAACTCTTGGATTTGCGTTCATATGACACCCAAGGATTTCTTGGGGTTTTATTTATTGCAATTGCATCATCTTCAATCTTTATGATACTTGTTAAAAAGATAAACATTGTTTAGTTAATCATCTTTAAAACTTGTGTCGGAGCCTTCATAATCTTGCAATCCATCTTTATACTCGCATCTTCTTCAAATCCATTCATAGCCCTTGAGTAACTGATCCAAATGTTTTAAGTGGATCTGCTTATCTTTCTTCTCCACTGGTAAAACTGAGCTTGTAGCTTCTAATGGAAAACTTGCGGGATTTCCGCTTTCAGTACCCCTGCATTTCCTTTCAACTAACTTCTCTTCTCTTCTTTATTCACCATCATTCTTCATTATTATTATTATTTTTTCTCTTTTTTTATAAAGCGTATGAAAGAAATATTAAATTCCATATTCCATTTAATTTGGGTAAGGAACAACCGCTCCATCTTATTCAGCAAACTGGTAGTTTGCATCGCAAGTGCAAAACTAACGATGATGCGATGACAGCTATAGTCAGAACACATCCGACCCCACATGAATTTTTCATTTAACCTTGTAAAGATAATTCCTTTCATCGGTTGACTCCTTAGTGACTGAAATTGACTTCTTTTTCTAATAACATTTCTAAGGACTCTGGTAATGCAAGTGATCGTTTTCATATACTGACAATCCTTTTTCGATCCATTTGCTCTGAAAACATAGCATCTGTTGGCCATATTTATTTTGATGAATCTTGACTCTCGACTTTAGTCGGGCTTTCCCTTCTACTCCTTGACTTGCTATTGCTTGATTCACTTCTGCCAGGTCTCTTCTTCTTTTTCTTGCTATCACTGAATTTGCATTTCGTGCTTGTGTTGAGGCAAGATCTTTCTTTACAGACATTATTGGCATTTTCAATTTCTTTGGAAACCTAGCATTAGCGATCCAATCTGTAAATTTTGAGTGTTCGTGCATTGATGCTGGGAAGTACGGTACAAATGCTTCCGGAGCACCTGCAATCATTAAAATTTCCTTATCATAAAGAATCTCCATGCCTTCCCCCTTTTTTTCCTTTAATCATAAATAATTTTTATGCCTCTTTCGACGTCTTTATTTTTAAGCAACCTCATTGAGATTTTTCTTATCACTTCTAGCGTTCACATCCGCGTATTGGAAGTGAATTTTTATGCCTCTTTTAAGGTTTTTATTCAAAAAAACCTCATTGAGATTTTGCTTATCACTTCCAGCGTTCACATCCGCTTATTGGAAGTGAATTTTTATGCCTCTTTCGAGGTCCTTATTCATAAGTAATCGTATTGAAATTTTGCTTATCATATCCAACGTTCTCTTCCACCTGTTGGAAGTGAAATTTTATGCCTCTTTCGAGGGCTTTATTCATAAGCAATCTCATTGAGATTTTGCTTATCACTTTCAGCGTTCACATCTGCCTGTTGGAAGTGAATTTTTATGCCTCTTTCGAGAGCTTTATTCATAATCAATCTCATTGAGATTTTGCTTCACCTTCCAGCGTTCACACCCACTTTTTTGGAAGTGAATTTTTCTTAACCTTCAATCCTTCATCATGTTTCGTAGCATTCCTCTCAGCATAAGATGTATTTTTTCTCTCCTTCTTCTGCTTTTAGTGATTCCTTAGTGAATGAAATTGACTTCCTTTTCTAATAATATTTCTAAGGACTCTGGTAATGCAAGTGATCGTTTTCATATACTGACAATCCTTTTTTGATCCATTTGCTCTGAAAACATAGCATCTATTGGCCATATTTAATTTGATGAAACTTGACTCTCGACTTTAGTCGGGCTTTCCCTTCTACTCCTTGACTTGCTATTGCTTGATTCACTTCTGCCAGGTCTCTTCTTCTTTTTCTTGCTATCACTGAATTTGCATTCGTGCTTGCGTTGAGGCAAGATCTTTCTTTACAGACGTTGGCATTTTCAATTTCTTTGAAAACCTTGCATTAGCGATCCAATCTGTAAGTTTTGAGTGTTATTGCATTGATACTGGGAAGTACGGTACAGATGCTTCCGGAGCACCTGCAATCATTAAAATTTCCTTATCATAAAGAATGTCCATGCCTTCCCCCTTTTTTCCTTTAATCATAAAGAATTTTTATGCCTCTTTCGAGGTCTTTATTTTTAAGCAACCTCATTGAGATTTTGCTTATCACTTCCAGCGTTCACATCCGCTTATTGGAAGTGAATTTTTATGCCTTTTTCGAGGTCCTTATTCATAAGCAATCGCATTGAGATTTTGCTTATCACTTCCAGCATTCTCTTCCGCCTGTTGGAAGTGTATTTTTATGCCTCTTTCGAGGGCTTTATTCATAAGCAATCTCATTGAGATTTTGCTTATCACTTCCAGCGTTCACATCCGCTTATTGGAAGTGAATTTTTATGCCTCTTTCCAGAGCTTTATTCATAATCAATCTCATTGAGATTTTGCTTTACCTTGCAGCGTTCACACCCACTTTTTTTAAGTGAATTTTCTTAACCTTTAATCTTTCATCATGCTTTTGTAGCATTCCTCTCAGCATAAGATGTCTTTTTCTTTCCTTCTTCTGCTTTCAGTGATTTAGTAGTTCCACTACTGCTGTAATAGCAAGAGGTTTTCTTGCTTTACTCTGAATTTATGCAAAATCTTGCCATTTATTCCAAATACTTTGCTGGGTAATTGGGTATCTTCGCTTTTTGTTGAGTTTTCTTCATATGTTATGCTGCGAACCAACTCATAACTAGTCCTTTTTGTTAAGGTTAAACTAGTTATCCTTCCTTTTTTGGATGAAAAATTTGTATTTGCATAGACCTTTCGCAAATGCACTTTCACATAAAATTTTCCAATTGTTTGACTTTAATCATACTTAATACCTCCTTTATTCTTCATCTTCATTCTCCTTCTCTCTGTTTTTTACAAGAAGAATGCTCGTCAAATGTGTATGGATTTTACTTTACTTTCGCCACTTTAAAATGCCAATCCATCCTTGTGTTTTCAACTTTGCTCCTTAGTAGTCCCATATGAACTTGTATTTCTAATATGTCTGATTTATTTACATGCTGGATTTCTTAAGTTTTCGTCGTATATCGTACACTTGTGAATGACGCCACGTCCATTTGTAATCATATGTGAATATCATAAAATGCCCATCTGGGTATAACCACATCACATGGTTTTGGTGTCTCAACTTCACAAACTCTACCCAATTTAATCACGTGAATGTGAAAGCATCATAGTATAAAAAAATAATAAATTTAATAACAGATCATGGAAAGAAAACTTATACCAAATCAGAAGTTTTAGGAAAAATAGCATAGCTCCAACGAACCAGAACCTTGCAGAAACTTAATCTAGCGAATTCGCCAGCAACGAAAGCCATCCCCAAATACCATCGCAAATTCAACTGTTTGCGTTCCTCATAGAGTATCTGTTTGATTTTTTCAATTGCATACTTTGATGTAATATAGTTGTGATAGATCTTCAGTTGAACCTGATTCCATTATCTTTAAAACAAAGTAAACTCCCAATATGAAGTTTAAACAGATTAAACACAAGATAAACGAACTTTAATCATCTTCTTCGTCAATCTACTGATATGAACACCAAAAACACATACTAGTGTGTGTATTATAGAATCATAAAAAATGTTTGAATAACCGCCCACGAGATATCCCAACCATATTAAAACACAATTTCACTCGAGAACATACCTTCGTTTTACATCGAATCAACCGATCGGGCATCGAATCGCCAGAACATCCCGAGCTATGTTGAAATTGTTGACTCGGAAAAAGTCAAAATTGACTTAGATTTCATCCGGTTTTGAAGTGAAACCCATCCCAAACAAAATCGAGATACGATTACGATCGAGGTTACGTGTTCATTTCACACGATCAAGCACCAAATCTCAAAAATATATGGAATGTTTGCGTGAAACGAAAAAACAATCCATAAACCAAAAATTGCTCTTTTGATCTCCAAATACTCCATTAATTTTCAAAGATATAGCGTTAAATTAGATTTTTTAAAATCGTAATAGCCATAAAAAAAGGTTCTCAGATCCAAAGTTTTCCTTTTTCTCTTTTTTATTATTCTTTTTTTTATGAAATCTGTTACCTCTCAAACACACTTACACATTAAGTGTGTGTTACGAAAAAATCACTCCGTTGTCAAAAAATTGCAAGAACATTGTCTGTAATTCAAGAATTAATGCATTCATATGTTTCTTATTTTCAAAAAATCACATACGAACTCAGATAATACCATGAGACACGAATTAAATGCAAGCTTTGAAATCGAACATAATGGAGATTTAGGCGGATTCGAAACTTACAGTCGTGTTCTTCATCCGAGTTCCTCTAATGGTAGATGTTGCGTCCCAAAATCCCGGGGTAGGATTGTTAAAGGTTAGCTACACGTGGAAGGGTCTTGTGAAGGTTCCTACAAAACAGAAAAACCGTTAGCCTTGACACGAAGGGCCCCGAAGGGGGTCTTCGTGACAACACTCCGGCGTGAGAGTAAGTATTTGTTTAAGAAGAGGAATCAAATTAGTAAGGAAAGTGTTCGAGAGAATTTGGGATCCTTTACCCGGTTGTCCAAGTATTGTTTATATAGTGGTCTCCGAGGGCGAAGCGGTCATTTCCTCCTCTTATGTCTCCTTTCCTTGCATTAAATGCCTGATTGGGTCGCAGGGGCTTCGAGCGCCGAGAAACAGGCTGGACTGGCGGAGATGCCATTCACATCACCTGTCCCATCATACTACCTCGTACTTGCCTGTCCTTCTTGTCGGCTAGATCCCCTACACTCGTTCGCTTATTCCCATTGCCGAGTTTGCCTTTATCCCTTCCGCCATGGCGATAACCGAGGTGGCATCCTTGGCCTGTCATCAAGGGCAAGGGCTTCTACGTAGCCCGTCGTCTCGGGAGGTGCTTCTTCGTAGCCCTTCTATTTTTGAGGCCCTTATGAATGGCCTTTTGGGGGTATAGCCCAATAAGTCCCCCTAAGTCCAATTCTTTTGAGATCCTAAGTGAAAAAAGGGTTGGGCTGAATTTGCTTTGCCCTGATCCGGCCCAGCTTTTACTAAAAATGCTTCAATAAGTAGTCGTCCCATCACTGCTTGCGGGTTTTACAGTTTTACCCCTGGCCAGTTACAGCTGGACCCACGTTTTGTGGCTAGGAATTCACCGCGCGTCGTGTCTGTCACGTGGCGGTTTCTGCCGTTACTTTCGGCCTGCGCTGTTTCCCTTAAATTCAGGATTACACTTGATTGTTATTTCTTCTCCTTTATCTAAACTGCTGCCGATTGAGTTTTTCTCCATTATCGTTCTCTCAATTTGCAGGTTAGCTTCTTTTTCTTTTTTCTCTGCTTTTTACATGGCTCGAGTGGATCTTTTATCCGTCCCTTCCGTAATGACGGCCGATGAACTCAGCACCTTCATTGTTGATTTCGGCATTCCTGATCACCTAAACCCAAGGCTGCCTTTGCCGGAGGAGCGGGCCACCGCTGTTGCCGATCGGGTAACCATTTACGCTGCCACTTTTAGGCAGTGTAATGTTCGATATCCGTTATCCCCTTTTCTTGTGTCCGTCCTCCGACACTATCAATGTCATTTTTCACAGGTCCACCCTCTTGCTTTTCTCAAAATCATTGCAAGGCCGTCGCCGGAGATCCGTCGGAGCCCCTTTTCCGGCGGTTCTATAAATTTCGGCGTGACGGCAGCTGGCTAACTTTTGAGAAGCGTCGTGCCCCCAAGTATCCGTCTTGCACTGATTCTATTCTTAACTGTCTTCACAACTGGAAAGACAGTTACTTTTTTGTTTCCTCTGATTTTCTTCCTGAAGTGCTTCCCCTTCTTCCTGATGACGTGTCCATCAATGATCAGCCTCCTAAAACCGGCTACGATGCCGAGCTGCTCAAACGCCTTTCTGACCATCCTACTTCTTGCAAAACTTTTGCTGAGGGTCTACTTGTAATTATCGGTTTGAGCAGGAAGGGGCTTCCTGATGGCCACCGCCTTGTCGTCCTGAAGAAGCGCAAAGGTAGCTTTTTTTTTTTACTTTTATTTGACAATGTGTTTGTATTATTAATTTGCCTCTTATTGCAATCCTTGGTTTTTGCAGAAATGAATCTTCTCAAGATTTTGGGTAGCGCTGGGAAGGGTTTGGAGTACACGGCTGTACCAACCGGGGATGGGGCTCCCATGGTTGGTTTCTCGGAGCCCGTAGCAGCTTCCCAAGCTTCTGACACCATCAGCACTTCATCTCCTTCTTCTTCATCCAAGATTGCTGAGGATACCACTTCAAAGGAGACCAAGAAGCGTGCCATGCCGCCCCTTAATCCCTTGTTTCTGAAGCGTCCTGCTTTGAGGTTAAACCTTAGGAGTGGTTCCAAGCCTTCCACTTCTGCACCACCAATAACTGAGTCTTCCGCTGAGGAGACGGTTAACTTGGATGCTGGTGTTTCAACGTCTATGGATGTTTCTGCTGCCCCTTCCAGTGTACTAGTCCCCCCAAGTGAAGCTACTGTTACTGTTGAAGTCCCTGTGCTTACTACTGTTTCTGCTGAAGGCCCTTCCTTTAAGGTGCCGTTTTCTGAAGCTCCTGGTGCTTCTTTCTCTGGTACACCCCACTTTCCTCTTGAGATTACTGAATCAACCCCTCCCTTGTTTGCCAATTTGATTCGCCTATTTGGCCCTTCAGTTATTGGTTCTGCCCAAGGCACTGACCTTAACTTTTTTGATGCCCTCTTGCCAGCTGCCAAGGTGATTTTTGCTGATGACCCTCCCTAATCTCCTGTGCTAAACTATGATTCTAACGGGCTTGCTCCAGTTACCGATGAGTCCAGGACCCAGCCTTATTGGCCTGAGTGGAATGTTACTGAGGGGTCCATTATTGATGGGGTGAAGCCTTGCAAGGAGTTTATGAGGAGGTCACTTCCTCCGGCCGAACGTGCTGCTGCCAGTAAGATTGAGACCCCAGCTTTGGGGGATCTCCTGGCCATTCAAACCGTTCAGTGCTTCAAGATTGCTACTGAGGTGGAGAAGCGACTTAACTGGCTTGACTGTCAAGCCAAGAGGTGGAGGTCCAAGTATGGTAAGATCGCCGCTGAGCTTGAGCAGGTTCTGATGGATAAACACAATCTCCTTCAAGATTTGGAAGAGTTGGAAAATGATAAGGCTGGTGTTGATGAGTTGAAGAAAGAGGTTGCTGATGTCAGGAAAGAGATGAGCTTGGCTCATGACAAGTTGAAGGAGATGGGTGATTTGGAGAACCGGTTGAAGGCCGAGAAAGAAACTGCTGCTCAGAAGGAGCAAGAGTGTATTCATCTGGAGGTATACTTCGCTCTATTTTTCCCGTTCCTTACTTTCATACTTGTCTATCTTTTTGCTTTGCATTCTTTATCGATGTTGTCTTTTTTTTCTTTTTGCAGGCTCATGTTAAGGTCCTTCAGGAAGAGGTTCGATTGGCCCGGGCTGGCAAAGCAGCTGCCAATGCTCATGTGGAAAAGGTTAACAAAGAGATGGCGGCCCTTCGAGCCGCTGATGAAAATCGAGTGGCCATGGAAGGTCGTGTGACGGAGCTGGAGGGTGACAAGCGCTGGCTCCTTACTGAGGGGCTTGCTAAGGCTGTTAGACGCGTCCACGCCTCTTCCCAGTTTGGCCACCTGTTTCAGAAGGTTGTTGATGCATGCACTGCTGCCGGGTATCAGCTTGGCCTTGCCGCTGGTTATGTGTTTCCTGCTGAAGGGACTGCCCTCGAGGATACTCCATATTACGACCCTTCAGCCGACCAGAAGGTGCAGGAAGCAGGAGCTGGGCTTGTTGGTGCTTCATTCAGTGCGCTGGAGATCGTAGCTGCCAACCCCCAGTGGACCATGGAAGCTGTTCGCAATTTCCTGGACCTTGAAGACCCTGCAACCCCAGGCCCTTAAGCGTGCTTGCTTTTGAAAACAATTAACTTTTTATGTCTGTAATCTTTGTTTGAAAACATGTTCCACTTTGCCCCTCTGTTGGGGTGTACAATGGTTTGCTACGTTTGCAATGGCCTTGCGGCCTTTGCCTTTTGTGCCCTGTTAAGGGCTTATTATGCTATGGTAGCTACTTAGCACTTTTTACCTATTTGCTATTTACTGTCTTCAGGAGCGTCCTCCCTACAGCTTTTGCAATACTTAGGTATTTTTTTTTAGTGTTTTTCGACATCCATCCCTTATGGGCTGGTATGTTTTCCTTATGACATGAGAATTTTTGTGCCATTTTTTATGCCTTCCTTTTTCAGAAGGTGCCCAAGCGACCCTTGTGAGGTCTTCCAGGGGCTTCTACCTTTTCTATTAAGGGCGCCCATTTAAGACTCTTTGGTAATAATGGACTTGGCTCTTGTGAAGCCTGCTTCTCATTTTACTTAGTACTTTTTCAAATGGTAATATGTTTGCATTTTGCTTATTTTAAGCTCCACAAACTATGCTAGGACATGTAATACTCAAATTTTTCATGAAAATTTGGCTTGTTTCGTCAAGCCATATATATTAGATACTTGTAACGTTTTACAAAATCTGCCACATATACTGGCCTGGCACAATTTTTCTAAGACAAGCTACTTTACAAGTAATACTTTCTAAGCTGTTGGATATTCCAAGTTCTTGGGATTTCTGGCCCGTCAATCATGGCTAGCCTGTGTGACCCTTTGCCATTGGCCCATATGACCCTATAAGGGCCTTCCCATCTTGGGCCGAGCTTGCCCATCTCTTCTTGCCTGCTGGCCTCGTTGGCCCTGAGCACCAGGTCACCAACATTCAGAGTCACACCCCTGACCTTTTGGTTATACAGGCTTTGCATTTCTTTTTTGTGAGCGGCTTCTCTGATAGCCGCTATCTCCCTTCTTTCTTCAATCAGATTAAGGTTCAGCCGAAGGTCTTCCTCATTGCTTTCATCATCTAGAGCCATTCTGTCTGTCGGACAAACCACTTCAGCGGGTATGACTGCTTCAGTCCCATAGGTTAGGCTGAAGGGGCTTTCACCTGTGCTAGTTTTTGGGTTAGTCCTGTGAGCCCATAGCACGTGAGGTAGTTCATCTAGCCACTTCTTCTTTTTTCGACCCAACCTGGTTTTTATGCCCTCGACTAAGCTCCTGTTTACCCGCTCCACCTGCCCATTACTTTGGGGGTGAGCCACTGAAGTGAATACCTGGCATATTTTTAGTTCGAGGCACCATTTTCTGAACTTTTTGTCTGTGAACTGAGTTCCATTGTCGCTTATAAGGATTTGAGGAATTCCGAACCTACAGACGATGTTTTCCCACACGAATCTCAGGATCTGCCTGCTTGTGATGGTGGTGAGAGGTTTGGCCTCCACCCATTTTGTGAAGTAATCGACAGCGACCACGACAAACCTTACTCTTCCTTGGGCCATGGGGAATGGACCTACGATATCGATTCCCCACTTTTGGAAGGGCCAGGAAGAACTTACTGGAACTAAGTCGTGCCTTGGATGCCTTGGGATCGGAGCATGTATTTGACAATTGTCGCACTTTTTGATTTCTTCGATGGCACTTTTGTACATCCCAGGCCAATAGAAGCCGGCTCGCTGAGCCTTAGCCACTACTGTTTTTGGCCCAGCGTGTAAGCCACAGATTCCTTCGTGGATCTCCTTCATGATTTGAGAAGCTTCTGCTTCGTTCATGCACTTCAAGGAAGGGCCCAAGTAAGATTTTCTGTACAGCCTGTCATTCATGATGGTGTACTGAAGAGCTTTGGCTCTTATCTTTCTTGCTTCCTCAGACCCGTCTGGCAGTTTTCCATCAGACAGAAATTCAAAGATGGGCGTCATCCATGACGTCCCAGCCCCTTCTTCGATCGCCATTATCATGTTTTCTCCTACTGAAGGGGCTGAGAGCCTTTCCACTTTTATGTCTTTCCCCATATGACTGAATGCTACTGCCGCTATTTTGCTGAGAGCGTCTGCTTTCTTGTTTTTGCTTCTTGGG
Organism: Deinandra increscens subsp. villosa; assembly: GCA_039602395.1. NCBI lineage: Eukaryota > Viridiplantae > Streptophyta > Magnoliopsida > Asterales > Asteraceae > Deinandra > Deinandra increscens. The sequence goes on along the minus strand of JBCNJP010000010.1, from coordinate 91,210,602 downwards.
ACATGAATGACCTTGCAGTAGCTGAATTCCTTCACCAGACTGTTTATCTTGTCAAGATATTGCTTCATTGTATCTCCCTTAGCCTCGTATGTTTGATTGACTTGGCTTGCCACTAGCATTGAATCAACATGGGCTTCAAGGTTTTTCACTTTTAATTGCTTAGCCATCTTGAGGCCTGCCAGAAGGGCTTCGTACTCAGCCTCATTGTTTGTTGTGGTGAAGTCGAACTTGAGGGCACAAGTTATTTCCTTCCCTTTTGGACTTGTCAATATCAGGCCTGCCCCACAACCTTCTTCGTTGGAAGCCCCGTCAGTGAAGAGCTTCCAAGTGGATGGAGGGGCTGAGCCTCTTTTAACCGTTGGTGGGAGACTGTCTTTTATTTCCTCTTCAGGAGGGATTTCTACCAAGAAATCTGCTAGGACCTGCCCCTTTCTGGAGGACCTTCCCTTGTATTCAATTTCATAATTTCCTAACTCGATTGCCCATTTTGCAAGTCTTCCTGATACTTCAGGCTTTTTCAACACAGTATGAATGGGTTTATCGGTGAGTACCTGTATAGGATGGGCCTGAAAATACCTTCGGAGCCTTCTTGAAGTGTGCACCAGGGATAGAGCCAATTTCTCCATTGCCGGATATCTTTCTTCGGCTCCCTTCAAGGTTCTTGACAGGAAATAGATTGGGACTTGTCCTTCTTTTCTTTCAACCAATAACACCGAGCTGACTGCTTGTTCTGAAATGGCTAAGTATGCTGTGAGGGTTTCTTTTTCTTGTGGAATGGCTAGATCTGGGAGGTTGCACAAAAAGGTTTTAAGGTGCTGGAAGGCTTCTTCGGCCTCATTAGTCCACACAAACTGGTGTTTCTTGATACACTTTCTCAAAGTTTTGACCAAGGGCCTTGACTTGTCTGCTAGCCTTGATATAAACCTTCCCAGGGCCACAAGCTGACCGTTCAAACTTTGCACCTCCTTCAGAGTCCTTGGGGACCTCATGTTTTCAATGGCGGCCACTTTTTCGGGACGGGCTTGTATCCCGTCCTTCTTTACAATTACTCCCAGAAACTTGCCTTCTTCAACCCCGAAGGAGCATTTACTTGGATTTAGCTTCATATTCACTTCCCTGAGGGTGTTGAAAGTTTCTTTGATATCTTCTATCATATCACCTTCTCTTTGACTTTTTATTACTAGGTCGTCAACGTAGACCTCTAGGTTCCTTCCGATTTGCTCTTGGAAGAGCCAATCCATGAGCCTTTGATACGTAGCCCCTGCATTTTTCAGCCCGAAGGGCATTTTTGTATAACAATACGCACCATCTGGAGCGTGGAAAGCAGTCTTATCTTCATCTTCCCTGGCCATTCGGATCTGATGGTAGCCCTTGTAAGCATCCAAGAAGCATTTTATTGGGGAGGAGGCCAGGGCATCAATCTTTGCATCTACTTCAGTAAGGGGATAGCAATCTTTTGGACAAGTCTCATTGAGCCCTGAGAAGTCTATGCACATTCTCAGAGAGCCATCGGGTTTTTTCACCATGACAGGATTTGCTATCCACTCCGGGTACCTGATTCTTCTTATGATATTAGCTGCAAGTAGCTGCTTAACTTCTTCAGCAGCTACCTTGGCGTGCTCTTCACATAGGCTTCGCTTTTCTCTGCCTGACGGGCTTCGTTCCAGGTGGTACGCTTAAGTGATGCTCAATATATCTTGATGGGATTCCTTCCATGTCCCCACATTGCCACGCGAATATGTCACTGTTTGCGATCAGCAGCTCCTTAAGAGCAGTTTTCCATTTTTTCGGAAAGCTGCGAGCCCACCTTTATGGTTTGTTCGGGGTACCTGTCACACACCATCCATTCTTCTATCCCGTTTTTTGGCACCAGTTCTGGCAGGATATCAACACTTGCCACTATTTCTGATGCTGAGCCGACGGTTGCTACTCCTCCTGGGGTTGGGAACTTCATGAGACCATGTGCTGTTGATGTGAGAGCCCTGAGGGCCCTGATGGCGGGCCTTCCTATGATGGCGTTATATTTTGACGGGGCTCTTACTATAGACCATGTCAGGTCGATTGTTCTCTTTGTGAAGCCTTCCCCAATGGTGAAGGGCAATGTTATCTTCCCTAGGGGCCTGACCATTTCTCCTGAGAATCCTATTAAGGGTGTGTAATCTTCCTGGACCCCCGCCCTGATTTCTGGTCTCATTCTCACAAAACAATGCTCATACATAATCTCCGTCCCACTTCCTCCATCAACATGGATCCGGGCCACTCGATGCCCTGCTATGTCAGCAGCGATATTAAGAGGAGCTTCTTGGGCCTCGTCGGGCCCTAAAGCCGCGAAAGTGATGGACCTTTCAAGCCATTTCTCGTTGTCATACAATCTGTGCCTGACTACTCGCTAAGGAGCTTCTTCCTCGCCGATTTTTCTTCTGACCATGTCTATATACTGGGGCTCTTCCCTCGGAGGCCCTTCCTTGCCTCTAGGTTTTTCTGGGTTTTTGATTTCTTTCACCAAATGTGATAGTTTGCCTGTTTTAATGGCAGCTTCTATTTCCTTTCTTAGTTGTATGCAGTCATCAGTCGTGTGCCCGTTTCCTCGATGGTAATCACAATACTCCCCAGGACGGGCCTTACTTCCGTGTCTGTTAGGACGGGGCTTACCAAAAGGCAGCCTGTCCTTCTCGGTGGCAAATATCTCACTGTGGGATTTAAGTAATGGAGTAAATTTTTCGAAATGGGGTGGCGTACCTAACGATGATTCATATGAGCGACTTCCTTTTGATGGGTATGGCGAGTAGGAGGGCTTCTTTTCTGACGAGTTCCTTCCTGAATGGGAATCGCCCGGACGGGCTTAATTTCTGTCCCTTCCTTTGCTGTAACTGCTCGAGTTATCTTTCCTAGCCCCCCACTCCTTGGCCTTTTGTCCCGTATCTTTTCCCCTTATGTAGGCTCGAACCCTGTCCATTAGGTCGTCAAAGGAGCTTGGCAACTCTTCTCCCAATTTTTCGCACAACTGAGAGTTTCTAACCCCATGAATGAAGCCGCTTATCTTCATGACCTCTGGGACATCTCTGATGTACATGCTTTCCTCGATGTATCTACTTATGAATCCTTCTAGGGTTTCTTCATCCTTTCTTCTTATGTGGAGGATCTCGTTTGGATTCCTAGTGGTTTTCTTCTGCTGACTGAAGTACCTGAGGAACTTCCCTCTGAGCTCCTCGTAACTGTCAATGCTTTTTGGGGGAAGGGTGTCAAACCACAACCTTGCGTTTCCGGCCAGGGTGGAAACAAACATATGACACCATGTTGGGATACTCCAAGCCCCTGCCGCCCCTGCCGCCCCTGCAGCCCTTATGGCATGGAGATGGTCTTCGGGATCTTGAGTCCCGTCATAGGTAGATACTGAGGGAGGCAATCTTAACTTTGGCTGCAGAGGGGCTTCAGAAATCCTATCTGTGAACTTGGAAATGTCCCCCACATCTGAAGGCTTGTAGGGGAGTGACATAGGATCCTTCCCCTTGCTTTGCTTCTTGTTAACTTTGCTGGGCCCCGTCTTTGGGCTACTTGATTGTGGTTGTTTATCTAGCGCAGATAACAACTTTTTGAGGAGATCTCCCACCTCCTCCTTTTCTGGTTTTTCAACCTCCTTTGTCTTGAGAACTTCTACCTCATCATCAGAGTCTGTATCGGTGTACTGACCCTCCATATAATCTTCCTTACCAAACAACACCTTTGGGATTGATGGGTTTTTCTCCGACTTCTCCAACTCCAAGAGTTGGGCCATTAGAGCCTTTCTGTTGCTTTTTACAAATTCTGGGGTGATGGTGTTTCCTTCTTGACTCGTGGAGTTTTCCCCTCCTTTCTTCTTCACATTGACCACCGAGGAAAAGAGTTCTCCGGCCATACTTGTGGCGGCCTTCGTCTTTACGCAAGGTGTTTCAAACCCAGGTGGAACACGAACTTCTCCTCTTTCTTCCATTGTTTTTAGTTAAGTCTAGACCAATGTATTTTCCGGTCCCACGGATGGCGCCAATGTTGCGTCCCAGAATCCCGGGGTAGGATTGTTGGAGGTTAGCTACACGTGGAAGGGTCTTGTGAAGGTTCCTACAAAACAGAAGAACCGTTAGCCTTGACACGAAGGGCCCCGAAGGGGGTCTTCGTGACAACACTCCGGCGTGAGAGTAAGTATTTGTTTAAGGAGAGGAATCAAATGAGTAAGGAAAGTGTTCGAGAGAATTTGGGATCCTTTACCCGGTTGTCCAAGTATTGTTTATATAGTGGTCTCCGAGGGCGAAGTGGTCATTTCCTCCTCTCACGTCTCCTTTCCTTGCATTAAATGCCTGATGGGGTCACAGGGGCTTCGAGCGCCGAGAAACAGGCTGGACTGGCGGAGATGCCATTCACATCACCTGTCCCATCGTACTACCTTGTACTTTCCTGTCCTTCTTGTCGGCTAGATCCCCTACACTCGTTCGCTTATTCCCATTGCCGAGTTTGCCTTTATCCCTTCTGCCATGGAGATAACCGAGGTGGCATCCTTGGCCCGTCATCGAGGGCAAGGGCTTCCACGTAGCCCGTCGCCTCGGGAGGTGCGTCTTCGTAGCCCTTCTATTTTTGAGGCCCTTATGAAGGCCTTTTGGGGGTATAGCCCAATAGTAGATTTCAAATTTCTCCATCTCTAGATTTGAAATTCATATCAACAGGTTCGGATTTGAAGTACGAACGTAATGGTGTAGTCAGATTTGAGTTTCATTACAGCTTTTGGCCGAATTTGATTCATATTTCATTGAGTTTTGGTTTGCCGCCACCGTGCTCAATCTTCAATCTTCATCTTTCGTCAAAAGTATATAACAATGGATCTAGTTCCGACCGATTTTCAATTTCGAACATGGGGATACTTTCAGATTTTATTTTCATGAAAAACTGAAAAGGTTACGATAATTTGAAGTTCCTTTCCCATTGTACATTCATACATGCGTACAGCTATACATCTCTTTCTTTCTCCTTTTCTTCTTTTTTCACAAAAATAAAACAAAAATGAAGATGAGCATCATGAATAACTAAACACATATCGGAACTGAGTTTGTTTTTAAATTGATATTTCAAAGTTTTACGAAGCTCGATCAAATTTCTAGCAGAAGTTCTCCATCTAAAAACTATATTCAGAGAATAAGATGAAGAAATTTTGATTAAACATAAGGATTCATACCTGAAAGAAGCTCCATTATTATAGATCTGAAACTTACCTTCCAGAAATCACCATAAGAGCTTGAATCAAGTTAAATTTCAACAAATATGTTCTTCATAGACACCATAGCTCCATCCATTCCCAAAATCGTCTTAAATCTTTAAAGGAAAAGCAAATTTCGTATCAACTACCGGATGGCGCCAATTGATGAAGAACAAAATCCCACCGTAGAGGTAAGATCCTATTGGATATTGGATGTCCAGACCCGTCAACACCAAGAGCCCGACCCGGGTCGACCCGTAAAGAGTTACCCTGAGGGTAACGAGATAAAAATCCGCTTACCTGGTTAACCGGTAATTCAACAGAAATATGTAATTATTTAATGTTTATTCATGATTAATAAACATTTAATTAATCACGAATTATTATCCTTGCGATAATATAAACGGAGAATTAAACGTATCGATTTATCGATTAAACGTTTACAGTGAAGTTGATAAAAACAAATAAAAGATTATTTGTGTTTATGTTTTCTCGTATTAAATAAAAGTGTTTTATTAATTAATCGTAAAGATACGGTGGTTTATTAGTGAAATAGATTTACGAGGAGGCTAATCGGAAATTAATTTCTTATAAATAGGCAACTAAGGATTGGGGTTGGGGTTCCTCTCCCTTATGCCTCATTTGAGCCGTCCCCCTCCCCCACGTCGCTCTCTCTCACTCGACGCCATCATCATCATCATCTTCTCCATCGCTCTTCCTACTTGAAACTCTAGAAGACGGCGATTGACGAGCAACCACCGGGCGATCATTTCGCGTGTTGATCTAGAGACATCATCACCATCGCCTCCATCATCAACCACCATCCACGCCGTCGCCGTCGCCACCCCTCCTCATTAGGATCGTCGCCATCCAAACCCTAGGTCGCCATCGTGACCTAGCGTATCTCCGTTTCGCGCGACACCATAACCACTCGGCTTAATCGTCGTTCTTACGATATAGCGAGTGCGAGCTATGTCACCGTCTTCGTTATAATCGCCCCGGCTAAAACCCTATCCGTCGTCACCGTCTTTATTCATTGGTGCTAGCTAGTCACCACCATAACCTGAATTGTTGCAGTTTACAACGAATCGGTTCAAGACGCTTTTTGCGATTCGCAAAACTATTAGATCCGAACGTCGGATCAGTTTTTCTGTGAAAACCCTAGTGTCATCACATTGTTCCTCGGTGTCTCTATCGTTTGTTAGAACACCACGAAGGTATATCTAAACTCCATTTTAGTTTAGATGTTTTGTTTAGATTAATGTAATCGTTAGTGTTTTCGCGTTAACCGGTTTAACGCGAAATGGTGTTTGCGTGATTATTTTTGGTGATCGTGATTCTGTTGACACGATTTCGACACCAACGATTTACGCATCTAAAAATTAGTAAATTTATTTATTCCGCTGCGTTAAAGGATTACCGGTTTAATCCCTCTTAACTCTTAATTTACTAAACCCAGTCGGTAATGTTTTAATCAACCTAAAAGTTTTTTTTAATGTCACCGGGAACCTGTATACCACTGTCCGAAACCCAACAGTGGTATCAGAGCCTTGATCACCACACGCAAACCCTAACCGGTCGGTTTTAAACCGGTGGATTTCGCGAACTGGGGTTTAAACTCGAAAGTCGTGAAAGTTAAACGAATTGCCTTTCTACATGTTTGGTCGATTTAATTCCACCAATTGTTTTCAATTCGTTATTTGATTTTTTAACGCTAGACTCGTATTACGGTTATAATTGGTTGTTGTGTTTTGGTTTGGCCCATTTTCGGCCCACTTGCATTTTGGTTTTAGATTGGCCCACTTGGTTTTTGGGTTCAAAAGTTGTATCTAAATAGATTAGGTTTTTATTCTATTTTTGTGAATGCTCACCTTCGCCCTAGATGAACGTGAAGAGCATTAATGCGACTACCCCATCGTGGCAAGTGTTCTTATCTAAGGACACTTCCTAGTATGGCAAGTATCCATGACCAGAAGACCGACGAGTTCCAATCTATGAGGAAGAGCTTATGAAGCCAGTGGGAGCGTTAGAGTCGACCGGATGACCATTCCATACTCATCCCTGTGGTTGATTTTACCTTTTGTCCCAGACCTTCTTTGACATTGTCATTAGGCTCTGACAATGTCGAAACCTCTTAAACCGAATATATGTCTGTTTGCATGTGCGTTTTGGTTGCTTGTCTTAAATCGTTTAACGCGCCAACTAAAACTCCAAACTAAGTTTTAATCGGTAAAAAAATTTTTACAATCAATTGATTTGAGTCATAATATATACTAAGACTCGAAATTTAAATAACCAATTTTATTCGACTGTGATCTTGAATTCTTCGATCTCAAATTTCGAACTTTTTAATAATTGGTTATTGCCTCGCGACGCGTAGTCTTTAAAAAGGAGGTTATTAAATTGATTGTCCTGAGTGAGATAGGGTTCCTGTGTAATCTTAGTCAAATGTTTAATTAATTAAAACACTGACTAATTAATCCTATCTGGTAAGCCACAAAAAAGATAGATTATGCCATCCCAGTCAAGTCTAACTTGGAACATATTTACCGATGCATCAGTGTTGGAGTATTTCAACACCGCACTTGGTGTTCAGGGTATCTTCCAAGGTGTGTGCATTAATGTATTTCAACACCATGCATGCACACTGACCACTGAGGACATCTATCATTTTCTTTACTAGTACTTTGTGTATTGGAGTATTTCAACACCATATATCTGGTTATTCATAGACAAAATTGGCATGGATGACGCTAAACGTATTTCACGAATTAATTTGCGAAAGCCTCATTAACGGGAGTTGTGGCTGGTTTTCACAAGAGGCAATCTTTGTCGATCCGACTACTTAGTGACCGGTGATTGCACTTAACGCTGCCTTTGTGGGTCGACTACTAATTGGGTTCCCATATTCCTATTCAAGATTTGCTTGCCGTTTTTTAATACGAATATTACATCGAAATACTAAACGAATTGCCTGTTGTTTCAGATGGCTAATCCTCCTGCAAATAATGAGGTTTTCTAGCTCAAGTCTCTCCTTGAGAAGGAGAAACTTGATGACACCAACTTCCTCTATTGGCATGGTAATCTGAAAATTGTCCTACAGATGGCCAACAAACAACCTGTGTTGGAGGCCAAGGTGCCCGAAGCACCCGCAAATAATATTGCGGCTGCTCGCGCTGCACATGAGGCACTGAGAAAGGATGCCAGCTTAGTTACGTTCCTCATGTTGGCGACCATGTCTACTGAAATTCAGAAGAGCATGGTTGACAGGACGGCGTTTCAGATGATCGGAGAACTTAAGGGCATGTTTGAAACCCAGGCCCGGCAGGAACGCTACGAAACCGTTGTCAGGATAATCACATATCAAATGGCTAAAGGTAGCCCTGTCAGCGCCCATGTCCTTAAGATGAAGGGCTACACTGACCTACTTGCGAAGCTTGATTACGTCATTCCTCAGGAAATGGCGACGGATTTGATCCTCCACTCTCTTTCCAGCGCGTTCACTCATTTCCGGATCAATTTTAATATGAACAGCCTTGTTAAGACAGTGACCGATCTTCACGGGATGTTATAGACTACTGAGATTAATTTTCTCAATAGTAACAACAATAAAAGCAAGTCAAATTATGTGCTCGCCATCCGATCCAGAGGTGTCATGAAACCTGAGGTTAAGAGGAAGCCTGGGCAAAGGAAGAAGGGCAAGGGCGCTACTGCTAGAGGTTCTAGTAGCACCGCAAAGGTCAAGTCAAGGGCTTCGAAGGCACCGCCGCAAGATGAGCGCCAGTTCTTTAAATGCCACAAGATGGGGCACTGCAAGAGAAACTGCCTAGAATATCTTGCCAAGGTGAAAGGGAAGAAGGCCAATGTAGGCACTTCCGGAGGTATATATCTATTGCCTCATGTTATAAACCACATCACTTGATCTTTCAAAATATATGTTTGACATACTTTACATTTTGTAGGAACGTGAAGTCGTAGAAAGCAAGACAACCAAGAATACATGACATCTTTGCATGATTGCAAACTTTGAATAAAGATCATGTCGTTTTTTTTTTCTTGGTGGTATCTTTAAAACAACTTGTTTGTTTTCCCTGGCGTGGTCTAGGATGATACAATATTGCTTTTTTGTTTGAATCTCGAACATACACTAAAGTTTTCGGTTTAAACTTTATTGATATGCATGGTTTTTTCTACACTTGAAAATGTTTCACTTGATTTGTAGATTAGATTCAAACATATATATATATATATATATATATATATATATATATATATATATATATATATATATATAACATGACGCTAAGCCTGGTGCTATTGATTTAATGATCATGAGAGTAGCCTAAATGCAAAAGAAGAACAATTGTTATGTCTTAATCCATTAAGGCTATGACGTCTCTTATTGTCATTGTACTTGTTACAACAGGAATAATCAACCTACCTTAATTCATAGAACCTTATGGTTTTTGAATTGTGTAGCTTGAAAATCATTATATCAAGTTGAACTTTTCTAAAATCACTTGCTTGATTTCGTCAATTCAAACAATAGGTCCTTTGCTGAGTTCAAATGCTTGTTGGAAAAATTCAAGTCACCAATGTTTCTTATGTAACACAATCACCTGTTTGATTATGTTATATAAATGCACAAAGTCTGGTTCATATGACCATGATGGTCATGAAAAGATATATACGAAGAACACCTTGAAAGTCAAAGACTATAACTAGCTTGTACTCGTATGTGTTAAAATCCTGCTAAGCACCTATTGCTTACATTATGAGGATTAAGTTTCATGTTGGAAACTGATAAACACATGACTCATGACATGCCAATTTCCGCCGATCGTACCTTACACCCACGAATCATTTCCTCTCCGATCACTTGCGACTCAAATTGGTTCCAAGAAGAGTCTTGCGGGAGACCAAGTTTGAGTTTTGCACGTCCATTTTTCCTGATGCCTAGACATCTGAATTCCTTATTAAAAAAACTTGGTTTCTATAGGAATTACCGCACTGTGCACTATGACTCTTGTAAATTATGCAAGACTCATTAGAGAAACATCTTTCACAACAAACGTTATTACTATAATGAAAACATGTTAGCATTTTAAATGACTGATAATTCCAAATGGAACTCAATGTGGATTTTACTTGTAAAAAATCTTCCTCTAAAACCACTATACGATCTTACTACTACATGATTCGGTAAATGGATAAGCAACGAGAAGTAAATAAACCTTCGCTTTATTTATTCACAAAGAGGATTACACAAAGTCTAGAGAGAGAGAGTTACACACTCAGTTACACACACTTAGTAGATGTAGAATGACAGAACTTCTATCTAGCTCTCTCTCTAACAAACTATTTATAGTAATCACATACTAACTGGCGACCAGCGTACCATTTGGTACGCCCGTACCAAATAGGCTGCGGACCATTTGGTACGCCGACACTAGTATGTTACAACTAAGACTCACAAAGATGCTCTAGATATGATACAATACACGAGACACATGTTAGCATAGGGATATGCTCTAACAAACTCCCCCTTAACGTGTAGTGTATCTAGCTATCTATATGATCTAACAAAATTTCAGTCTTCAATCTTCAGCATTTCTGCGCTCGATCTTCAACTTGAAATCTTGTCAGAAATAGAGCTTTGCAATTTCAGAAGACAGAAACGCGGCTTTTCTTTTCTTTTTGAAAATTAATTTAATCTTGGCGCAAAACTTCTCTTCGAGAATCCAAGATGTAATTTTGAATTTTTGAATTTTGTATCGTGTATCGATTGGTCGAAAACAAATAAGAAACAAAATCTTTTTGGCTTTTTGAAACTTTATGTCAAAACACACCAAAAAACTTTTTGTAATTTTTCTAAGTTTATACTAAAACACACCTAAAATCTTTTTGGATTTTTCAGATATGAAACATAAATGCAATACATAAATGAAATACTGAATTACACACTATTTTTGTCTTTTGTGAGAAAGATCACAACTTGGGATCATATTGGTCATGACATGCTGAACTACACTTCAGTTTCAATTATTTCAGCACACAAGTCATGTCGATTACTGGTATAATTTGTCCATCATAAACTCAGGCACAATCATACTCATAACATCTGGATATGTTATTGAATTGATTAGGTTGCTTTGACCAGTGTACCCCACACTATCAGACATACTCAGATATGCATTTGCTTTTACATCACACTTTATGATTTCATTTGTGATTTAATCACATAATGATTGTATTCATGATTTAGTCAACTGTGTTCCATGCAAAAAGAAATAAGAACGTTAAATCGTCTACCTTAAGGTCGATCTTTCGATACGCATATAAGGCCTCGGATTTAACAAAATAAGAAAATAAAACAAGTTGAAATTGTATAACCTAACAACAATCAGGTCGGTACTCCCGTACACGCAGAGAAAGTCCGATGAGTTATACGAAACACCAAAGAAAATAAAGCAGAACGTCAAACGAACAACAATCAGGTCGATCTTTCGATACGTAAAGAAAGTCTGATCGTTTGACAAAATAAAGAAAATCAAACAAGTTTAAATCTTTGCAAAATGAACACATGTATACACAGTGACTTCTCATTTTCATTTTCACATATATATCCTTGATATAACATGAGATATACATCAAGATGTTGTCCACTTGGTCAAGCAATAGTATTTTAATGTTTATCACATCTGAATACTTTCTGATTTAATGTCGAGCCTACCAAGCACATCGAACAATGATCTTATGGCTTTTTCATCTAATTTATCCATGAGCCAGACACGTAAGCCAATGTACCATCATTTCCCTAATATGTCGGATCAGTTTCTCATAATTTAATTTTTTTGTGTTTTTCCATTTTTCAATGTTTTTGTATTTTTCCATTGTCTCCCCTTTAAAATGAAAACTCTATTTTTGGATTTTCATTTTAACACAAACAAAAACACAAAGACGTTATTTTTGGTTTATCAATTTTCTCCCCCTAAACTACATACGGAATGTAAAAAGAAAGAAAATTGACCAATCGATACTGATACCTTTTCAGTTTAAGCTTTCAGAAAAAAAATTTAGGTTAGAATATGGATCATTCAATTTAAGTTAAGCAGGAGACTCCACTATCAGTAACTGCTTGAAGCTTGAACTTCACAATCACCCATAGGACTTCTAGAAGAACCTGCACACTGGTTTAAAAATTAGTATTCAAATGACCCGAAGCACATAGCTTCTGGTCGACCAGTGTCTTCCTCAAAATCAGTTGCAGCATTGGTAACCAACTTAGGTCGCCACTGCATTTTTGCTTGTTCATTTTTAACTGAGTCATCATCACGTGATGAACCACCAACACTTGAATCAAATTTGAAAAATTGTTTCGTTTGAGATTGGGATTGTAATGGTGTTGACTCAGTAAAAATTCTGCCTGATTCATCGATAAATGTGGCAGATTTGTTTGAAAATGAACGTTTTGCAATTTCAGGACAATCCTGTGCCATGTGTCCCTTTCGGCGACATTGATAGCACAAACGAAATGATCGGTTAGATTGTGGTTTGCCATGAAATTGATGACATCTTTCATCAGATTCATAACTATCAAGACAAGCATCAAAAACTTGAAACCTGTTAGCATGTACCCATTTGGAAGAAGGACTTCGAGGAGTGGAATTTGATCCAAATGAAGAAGATTCTTTCGGTGAACTTCTAGATGAATCTTTCTTCTTTTGTGTTCCTCCGAATCCTTTCTCGATAGTAGAAATGAATACATGTGCCAAATGATAGATTTGTTCAAGACTTGTATCTTTCTTCGCCTTTTGAGTCTTCTTTGGCATGTTCTTCTTTTCTTTCTGCTCAACTCTCTGATTGTTATTACCCAAACCAGATCGTTTATAACCGGGTAACTTTGACAAATCCACTTGAGACTTAGAAGAACCAGCTTGAGCAACTTCGATAAATTTAGCTTTAATACCCTTCAAATTGTTAGCTTGAGCAAGCTCAGCAACCAACTTTTCTTCAGACCCTATCATCTCATCTGTCTCCACTTGCTTGGTTGAAAACTTTGGTTCCTTCTTCTCAGATTTCTCAGATACAAATTCAGTGTAATCTCCAGTTATGTCAGAAGAATGAGTATCAGCCAGAGCATCAGATGAGATAACTGGATGTGGAATTTGATTATACTCTTCGCTTCCAAAAACTTTCTTGAAATTTTCATCTTTGCACAGTAGCTTGTGAAAGAATGTGAATTCTTCAAATTGTTCAATTGTCGCTTCAGATCCAAAACTTCAACATTTAAATCAGAAATTTTCTTTTGAGCTTCACCCAATGCTTTTTCTGATTCAATCAATTGCTCCGAAGCTCTATTGGACAAAAATTTCTCTTGTCTCATCTGATCATGTGCATCATAGACTTCTTGAGTAATTTTCTTCACCCTTTCCTCATGAATCTCAATATTTCTTTTCAACAACTTGTTGTCATGTGTCAAATTTGTGACTTTATCAAGTAATGTTGAATGTTCCATTTGACGATCATGTTCCTTAGCAGTAACGTCATCAAACTCTTTCTTGAGAGCATCATAAGATTGCGTCAGCGATTCTACTCTTGCAGTTGATTTCTTAAACAAATTATCAAAATCACCAATCGCATCGTTTGCTTCATTCTCCCATTTCTCAACACTTTTGACCAACTCTTCATTATCAGTTCGCAACTTCAAAATTTGCTCTTTATCTGAACTAACCATTTCATCCAATTTTGTTTGAAGCTCAACAAACTCTTCCATCAAAGTATTCTTTTCTTTAACCAAAATCTCATTTATTATGAGAATCTCATCAGAATCTTCAAACTTCTTCTTGAAATTTTTTAATTCTTCTTCCTTCTTCTCATTCTCAATAAACAAAACTTCTTTTTCAGAATTCAATTCTCGAATCTTTCTTTCTTTTTGAGCACAAAATTCACATGTTGACTCATATCCACTAACTTTAGATTCACTTGTTTCAGATTTACTAGTCTTAGATGCATACCCACTCGATTCAACCTCAATATTTGCCATTAATGCATAATTGTCTGAAGAGCGGACTATAAACGCAGATTCATCTGGAAAGTCTTTAGCCCAATCATAATCTTCATCAGTTTGAGATATCATAGCTTTAATTTCTTTATCTTGAACATTCTTATCAGAAGTACCCTTATCAGATGACTTTTTAGGACAATCCCGAGCAAAATGTCCATGTTTGGCACATTTAAAACATTGAATTGTTCGTCTATTCAAACCAAGCGTTTCTCCTTGAAGAAGAGATGTCTTACCATGTTTCTTCATAAATCTCCTTCCTCTCTCCACTACCGTAGCAAATTGCCATTCCAGATCAAGTTTATTCAATTGATCATCATCCAGATGATTTAAATCCTCGCCAAACAATCTAGATTGACCAATTTGACTAAATATAGATCCAGACGAAGAAGATATGAAAGCAGATAACAAAGCAGCTAGATCTTCGGTTGCTTGATTATAAGTAGACTTGCTTGATGATTTATCAGGAATAGTAAAACTGCAGCCTAAAGAATAACTAGTATTTTCTGACTTTCCAGCAAGAAATGCTGTTATTGGTGGATTACTGCTTGAAACTGAATGTGACTTTGCTTTGGCATGCATGGTAGCAGAATTTTCTCCAAAGTATACTTCAGGATTTTGAACAGATGGAGTTGTGGACTTTTTCACAAGCAGTTCCATTTCACGAGCTTGTGATTTGCTTATCAATTGATTAAATGTCCAACTTGAATAGTTTGGATCATTAGTCAACATCATAACAAAATTCTCCCATTTTTCAGGTAGAGCTTCTAAAAACTTCTCCTTCAACTCATCACTTTCTTTCTTGACACCTACAACTTCAAATTCATTGATCAAATGCGAAAACCTTGCAATCAAATCTTTGATGTTTTCATTATCACAATGTCCAAAATTATCAAATTCTTTCTTTAAAACCTTCTTCCGAGTCTTCTTGTATTGCTCATTACCCTCACATCTTTCAGCTATAGCATCCCACAATTCTTTACAAGTTGTGTAATTCTTAAACTGATGCATCAAGTCTTTAGGTAAAGCCATTGTAAGAAAGCTATACGTTTTCTTCTCTCGTGCAAAGAATTTCTTTTCATCAGCAACAAAATCACTTATCATCTTTGGCTTTCTTGGGCTTATCATTGGATACTCATATTCTTTTTCAATCGGGATCCAAGAATCAACATCTTGAGAAAATATGTATGACTCAAATCGTTTCTTCCAATTGTGGTAATATTCTAATTGTAACAGCTTAGGAACCTTCTGAGTTGTTCCTATCTCATTATCATAGTTCAACATTGCTTGTATCGATGTTTAAGCAGCTGAAAATGCGTGAAAATCACTCATTTTGAAGTTAAAAATCAACCTTCAAAACTTTGAACTCAAAAACGAAGGTCTTCCAAGCAGATTTTGGGGGTCAAACCGGAGGGTACTGGCCGGTAGGTTAGTAAAAGTCTAGATCTCAGAAAGACGAACGTTTTGGCTGGTATTAGCTCCCGTAACTCTTAATGGTTTGCAAGTTACGTCAGTTTTAGTGAAGACATGTTTTCTGCCAGCGGATCAACCTGTTCTCAGCGGACCAGTTCCGGACCAAATAAACTCAGCGGATCAATAGCAGACCAGATTATCTCTGTGGACCAGATTTGTACATGCGGACCAGACACGGACCAGGTATATTCTGCGGACCAAATTTGGTACGACGGACCAGAAAATAACCGCCACGGACCAACTTTGAAGATTGCCTTCCGGACCAAACTTGAGGCGGACCAACGATGTTTGAAGCTGATTCCGACTGAATTTCACGAAATTTTGACCTTTGGAGCTGGAAATTGATTCAGTAAGGTGCGAAATTACTCCAGGAACACTTAGAAATAATTTTTCACATCGGAAACACTTGAAATTGAGAAAATTTGATGAAAAACGAAGAAAACCCACACTTTCTCACTCTAAATTCGAAAATTTACCAAAATCACAGCAGTAGAGCAACCAATTGCTCTGATACCACTTGTAAAACCACTGTACGATCTTACTACTGCATGATTCGGTAATTGGTTAAGCAACGAGAAGTAAATAAAGCTTCGCTTTATTTATTCACAAAGAGGCTTACACAAAGTCTAGAGAGAGAGAGTTACACACTCAGTTACACACACTTAGTAGATGTAGAATGACAGAACTTCTATCTAGCTCTCTCTCTAACGAACTATTTATAGTAATCACATACTAACTGGCGGACCACCAGCGTACCATTTGGTACGCCCGTACCAAGTAGGCTGCGGACCATTTGGTACGCCGACACTAGTATGTTACCACTAAGACTCACAAAGATGCTCTAGATAAGATACAATACACGAGACACATGTTAGCATAGGGATATGATCTAACACTTCCATTATTGGTTGGTCATTGGATTGAAGTCACAATCTTAAATCAGACTCGATACTCTGATAGAATAATTCATCAGGGCGTCTAGCACGCAACACCTTTCAAACGCATAGATGATTGTATCTAGCATACCATCATACTCTGGCAGTTTGATTTCATCTTGCTATCTCATGTATGTGACATGACATCTGGATATTAATGAATTTAGATTCATACTGTGTTTATGAAACTATATGACTTCGTTCTAGAAAATGAAGAACTTTTTGCTAAGAATTCTCTTGCAAGACAATATCCTAACGGTTTCAAAGAAAGATGATTATGAGAATGCATCGTCTAAATAAAGCAAGTGGGAGCATCACCACCAATCCTTCTCGAGATAACGATTGAGTGTTGATCCGATGTTCATTCAAGTTTACTAATTTAAACTTAAATTGAAGCCTCAAACTTGTCTCCAAGTTTTAATAACATCCCACAATTGAAAAACATCTCAAGAATGGCATCCTCATACATATATTCAATTTCTTGAAACACGTCGTGTCATACTAGATATGAAACGAGAACAATACAACATAGGAATGTTGCATAAGTGTCACTGTAAAGAGTTACACAAATGACACAAGCTGGAAAAATCGGATCATTTGAACTTTCTCTTGAAGATGGAAAATGTTCATGATGAGTACTCGAGCATACTCACCGAACAACTAGCCACCTTAAGTGAAGTTTTGAACCACGAATGTAAGGGTACATTCAGAGAAGGTTAATTTGATTCTGTAAATAATCAATTAACATGCCATTGTGATAAACACAGTAGTCCATGTGCATACCAAGGGCACAAGTTTTATCACGCGTTCAAATTTACTTAAGTACTTTTGTTGTTCATGATAAACACCAAAACATATGAAACAACTAAACAGGCAAAACCAAAACACAGGCTAAGAACGTAGCACGAGAATTCACAGTTCCATTGATCAAGTTTGATCAATAAGCTAATACTATAACGTATTACCTGAATTCTACGCTACATTGATGTTCTACTTTAGTGTTGGGATGTCGAACTATAACGTTTGCACCAAATCATTCAATATGATCTAAAGGGTTAGATGCAGATTTCGAATTCTGCAAAACGTGTTCGAATTTTATACGTTTTAAAACATCCATGAATATTTTTGTGAAATATTCTAAAAACCGTCTGTAGTCGATCTAATTTGTGGGAACAAAACTAATCTATGACTATTCTGACTTTGGACTCAAAGGGTTGACTCTCCAGACTCACAGACCTCATTAGGGAATGACGTTGTAACGTAACTCGTATCAAATTTTCTTCATGGATTTAATCCTAAGACGAATTTGATTAAATGGTATACTCAATAGTGTCCTTTAACCTGAGATAGATATGCTACCTCCCGTTTGCCGAAGACTATTCTTTGAGCGTAGTCTAACGCTGTCACGTAAATGCCAGTAATAAGGGCTACTTTTGGGAATGAATCTGAAGCTTAGTGGGAGCTGTATGTAGTCAAGACGGGATTCTGTACTCTTGCACTAATAATGCAACAGCTAGACATCGTGGGCCCTCTCGTGAGTTCCAAGTGTTAAGTGTAAGGCCTTACCCAAACTTACTGTGTGTTTGATTGGATCACTTCGAACTATGGACACGAGAAATAAAATGATTGAACATTAAAAGAGAATGAATTAAATCCATGTCTCTTGTTCAATTGATGTCTTATACGGAAGGGAACTAATGACTTTGAATTACCATAAGTCAAAACTACAACGCGAGTTTGTAGATATACCTTGGTTGCTGACTTGAAGTGTCGTAACTAGTGGTGACAGCCATGTGTAGCTAGAGCACCACTGATTGTTTCTTCTAATGTTATCGGACATTGTCCAAGTGGGAGATTGTTGGATATTGGATATCCAGACCCGACAACACCAAGAGCCCGACCCGGTTCGACTTGTAAAGAGTGACACTGAGGGCAACGAGATAAAAATCCGCTTACCTGGTTAACCGGTAATTCAACAGAAATATGTAATTAATTAATGTTTATTCAAGACTAATAAACATTTAATTAATCACGAATTAATATCCTTGCGATAATATAAACGGAGAATTATACATATCGATTTATCGATTAAACGTTTACGGTGAAGTTGATAAAAACAAATAAAAGATTATTTGTGTTAATGCTTTCTCGTATTTACGATCTCGTATTAATAAAAGTGTTTTATTAATAAATCGTAAAGATGTGGTGCTTATTAGTGAAAGAGATTTACTAGGGGGCTAATCGGAAATTAGTTGCTTATAAATAGGCAACTAGGGATTAGGGTTTGGGGTTCGTCACCCTTGCGCCTCATTTGAGCCATCCCCCTACCCCACGTCGCTCTCTCCTCTCTCTCGACACCATCATCATCATCATCATCTTTTTCGTCGCTCTTCCTACTTGGAACTCTAGAAGACGGCGATTGACGAGCAACCACCGGGTGATCCTTTCGCGTGTTGATCTAGAGACATCATCACCATTGCCTCCATCATCAACCACCATCCACGCCCCCGCCCCCTTTGGCCGCCGCCGTCGCCGCCCCTCCTCACTAGGGCCGTCGCCATCCAAACCCTCTCTAGCGTTTGTTAGAACACCGCGAAGGTATATCTAAACTCCATTTTAGTTTAGATGTTTTGTTTCGGTTAATGTAATCGTTAACGTTTTTCGCGTTAACCGGTTTAACGCGAAATGGTGTTTGCGTGATTATTTTTGGTGATCGTGATCCTGTTGACACGATTACTGGTTTAATCCCTCTTAACTCTTAATTTACAAAACCCGGTCGGTAATGTTTTAATCAACCTAAAAGTTTTTTTTAATGTCACTGGGCACCTGTATACCACTTTCCGAAACCCAACAGATTCGATCCTTCGATGATAATAAGGAGATTAAGAGAATTGGAGAGGAAATAGTGAGATCCTGTCACATTTCATTGATTGAATTAAGGTTACAAGTGAAAGAGATTAATACAAGAGATCTAGGTAAAACACCTAGTTAAGGGTGTAAAATCTGGGATCCACTATTATGAAGTCGTGAAGGCCTATTTATAGAGTTCTTTGGACCGCATCTGTTCATTAATACACTTGCGCCTCACTGCCCCGGAACTGCATCTGTAGCGCTTCCATGTGATTTTCGTCCATTAACACTTGCTAACGAGCCCTTTCAATCTTCGCTAGTAGGTCCGACTGATGCACTTCCTACTCTGAACACTTCCGGATTTGACCTATCCTCATCAGTAACTACTTGTCAAATCTACTTTGTGTTTGAGTCTGTAATCTCTATGTGGTCTTATCAATACAATCACCATTGTATTTACTTCTTGTGTCTTCATTTCTTACTCGAATTACATCCATTACGTCATGATTGAGTAGATGATCCATCGCTCACGCACTTTTAAGACCCCCTTTGGGGCCCTTCGTGTCAAGGCTAACGGTGTTCTTGGTTTTACAAGATACTTCTCCATCATCAAACGTTAAGTTGCTAACCTGAAGAAGTACCACCCCTGGGATTTTGGGACGCAGCATTGGCGCCATCCGTGGGACCGGCACATATTTGGTCTGAAATCTAAGCAAGACACTTTGGTAGACATGGCAGAAGATGAGAACGTTGTAATCCCTCCGTTAGGCTTCAAAACGCTCGGTCGTAATGAAATCAATGTAAAACGAGAATAAACACGAGAATGAACACAAGATGTAAATACAAAGAATTTGTATTAGACCACTGAGAAACACCACAGAGTACACATACAAGATTTAATCAAGAAGTTCTAATTCTATACAAGACTTAGCTATTTATAGTTGAACTAGACAACCCAAAACCTGATTTTTCAAAATTTTATATCAAAACACACCTAAAATCTTTTTGGTATTTTCTAATATGAAATGTAAATGCAATACAGAAACAGACACTATTTTTTTCTTTTGTGAGAAAGATCACGACTTGGGATCATATTGGACATAACATGCTAAACTACACTTCAATTTCGATTATTGTAGCACATAAGCCATGTTATTTGCAGATATAATTTGTCCAAAATTAAACTCATACATTATCATACTCATAATATCTGGATATGTTAAGGTATTGATTAGATTTGCATTGACCAGTGTATCCCACACTATCAGACATACTCAGATATGTTTTGCTTATCACATTTTGTGATTTCATTTGTTATTTATCACATAATGATTGTATACATGATATAGTCAACTGTGTTCCATGCAAAAAGAAATAAGAACGTTAAATCGTCTACCTTAAGTTCGATCTTTTGATTCGTAGATAAGGCCTCGGATTTAACAAAATAAGAAAATAAAACAAGTTGAAATTGTATAACTCAACAACAATCAGGTCGGTCTTGTGGACACGAAAAGAAAGTCCGATGAGTTATACGAAACACCAAGAAAATAAAGTAGAACCTTAAATGAACAACTATCAGGTCGGTCTTGTTGACACGCAGAGATAGTCCGATCATTTAA
The DNA here is from genome assembly GCA_039602395.1 of Deinandra increscens subsp. villosa. Classification (NCBI taxonomy): domain Eukaryota; kingdom Viridiplantae; phylum Streptophyta; class Magnoliopsida; order Asterales; family Asteraceae; genus Deinandra; species Deinandra increscens. The sequence continues at coordinate 91,189,440 of JBCNJP010000010.1, read as the reverse complement.
GAACATAAAGAAAATAAAAAAAAATTAAATCTTTGCAAAATGAACACACGTATACACAGTGACTTCTCATTTTATTTTTCACATATATTTCTCTTGATTATATCTTGAGATACGCATCAAGATTTTCTCCACTAGGTCAAGTAACATATTTAATGTATATCACATTCATATACTTTCTGATTTGCCGAGCCTACCTTACACATCAATCAATGGTCTTATGGCTTTTTCATCTAGTTTATCCATGTGCCAGACATCGTTAGCCAATGTACCATCACTTCCCATTCATGTCGGATACAATTCTCATTTTTCAATGCTAATGGATTTTTGCATTTTTTTATGTTTTTGACTTTTCAAATTTCTCCCCCTAAAAATGACAAACTCTTTTTAGAATTTCAATTTTACCATTTGAAAAACAACACACTATTTTTGCAAAAACAAACTCCTCCTCAAAATGAAACGAAATGAAAACAAAACAGAAATTGATCAACCAACACGAATACTTGAAGTTTAGCATTTTGAAAACAAAATTGATTTTGAAATTTAATTTAAGTTATCACGGATATTTCACCACCAGCAACATGTCAATTACGGATAGGTCTTCCTGAAATACCTGCTGACACCAAATAAAACATTAGTCTCTTTGGGATCGACCCGAGTCTATAGCGTCGGGTCGCCCGGTTTCTTCCACATAATCGTTGTTGGCCTTGGAAACAACCTTTGGATTCCATATCTTTAGAGATTTGGATTTTTTATCAGAACCAGAATCGGTATCAACCGGCGTACTCGATTTAGACCAAGACAGCTTACGAGTTGTTTTGACCTTTGAAGACCATGGTTCATCAAAAATTTGACCTTTGTTATCCACAAATTTAGCAGTGTTGTGGATATATAAAGACGTCAGACACTCAGCAGCAAGATGTCCAGGTTGACGACATGCATAACAAAGTCTTTCTCGAATTTTAAAAACATTTGAAAAATTCTTTGAAGTTTGATAACCAGAAGAATGATCAAAATCAAAGTTATCAAAGAAATCATCATAGGAATCATACCTAGGAGATGGGCTCCTTGAAGATGATGATCCTCCAGAATAGATTTTTCCTTCGGGGGAGGTGATTTCTTTGGAACCTTAACTTTGGGAATCTTTGCAGCTTTTTCTGGCTTCTTAGCTTGAACCGGTGCTTCCTTGACCTCATAACCCAATTCGTTGTTTTTATAATCTGGAATCTTTGATAAACTTGAAGAAGAACTAGAAGCTTCTCTCCCCTTAGCTTCTCTAGTGAATTTAACTTTGATGTTTTCAGTTTGTTCTTTTCAATCAAAGATTTGTCTTCTTCAGTTGCGAACGAAGTACTTGAAGCAACCTTATCAAAAATCTATTCCTTTTTCAAAAGAATAGGCTTTGAATCAAACTTCGGAGCGTCACCTAATGGTTTCTGCTTTTTCTCAGATTTTGATTTCTTCTTCTTTGGTTTAGTGGCAAACTTCGAATAATCATGCAATTCATCTTTAGGATCCAGAGGAGCAGGTGTAAATTTAGATAAATCCACTGGTTGAGGAACCATGTGAATATCATTCTTTTTTGAACTATCTTCACTCCGATCTTGTTTATATAAGCTATTCACCAATGTCGGCGATAAATTGCAATTCTTCACTTACCTTTTTAACTATAAAATTTTCAGTGTTAGCTCAGAAGTTTTCTGTTGAGCATCAAATACTTCTTTTTGTGACTTGATGAATTTTTCATTGAGATCATCATACTCATACGTTTGTAATTTCCGAATCTCACATTCAGCAAAAAGTTATTCAGTAACATGTTCCCACTTCTTTATGTAGATATCAACATCCTTATTTAACACTTCATTCTTATCTCGAAACAGGACATTTTCATCTTGAAGTGTAGATATTTTTGTTTGAAGTTTCTCAATGGTAGCAGCAGATTCAATCACAAGAGCATTAGCTTTTTCATACTTTTGTTGAACTGGATAACTCTTCTCAAATAAATTTTCAAAATCTTTTGTTGCATCTAATGCTTCAGCTTTGTCGTTTTCAGACTCTTCAGCCAATGTATTCTTCTCTTGTAGCGCATCTTCATGAACATGAACTAAAGCATTATACTTCTTCTGAAATTCTTCTAATTTTTTCTTGAGTATCACAACTTCTTCCGACAATAATTCAGAATCTTTTTCAAGATTTGCATTCTTCTTACCCAACCTTATACATTTAAGACATTTTGATTCTTCGACCTTAACTTCTTTGATCATTGATATTGTCGAATTGGAATCAGAATAAGTTAGAATACTATCATCATCATGACGAGCAGTCAATGCAACAGTGATAGGAACATTCGATTGGTTTGGGACACTAGAATCTGCATTCCAGGCAAATTCATCTGGATGCCAAAATATTTCCGTCAAATTGTTATCAGCAGAAGCAGATACTCTTTGATCCTTTTGATCTGGATTGGAGGATGTAAACACCAAATGAGCATGTTGACCTGTCTTCAATTTGATTTCAATAGACATTGGGTATTCTCGGGCAAAATGTCCATACACAGAACATTTGAAACATTTAACCTTTGATTTAACCAAACCAATCTTACCATCCTGATTCAATCGTTTCTTGCCGGTTCTATTAAAAAAAATTCGTCCTTCGAACTAGCATAACATATTGCCAATTTAGATCCATTTCTTCCAAATGATCATAATCGATCGGATCGTAATCTTCATTTGTCAATTCAGCATTACTCAAAGAACCAGTAATAACACCAAAATATGAAGATACTAATGCAGACATTAAAGCATTATAATCATCGGTAGTTTGAGCAGACAAAGCATTCCGAGTTGAAGAATTAGGAATGGAAACAGTAGAGCCAGCAGAATAACTAGAAGTTTCATTTTTGCCTGCAATGAATGTTGTAGGAGGTGTGGAACTAAGAATATTAGACTTTACAACATTGATTGTTAAATCATTTTCTCCATGATATACAGTAGGATTTTGAATTTATGCAGGAAGTGACTTGTTTACCATTAACTTCATATCCCTTGCTTGTAATCTTTGAACCAGATCATTAAATGACAATCCTGGATATTACATCATCATCACATAATTCTCCCATTTCTCGGGCAAAGCCTCCAAAATCTTTTCTTTCATATCAGCTTCTTCTTTTGTAAGACTCACCAAACGCATTTCACTCATTAAATGTGCAAATCTTGCAATCAGATTTGGAATAGTTTCATTCTGATAATGCGTGAAACTCTCAAATTCCTTCTTCGAAACCTTTTGTCGACTTTTCTTATATTGATCATTGCCTTCACATCTCTTTTCCAGTGCATCCCATAAACTCTTCGATGTATAGTTACCCAAAAATTGATGTAGTAACTCTTTAGGTAATGCAATTGTCAAAGTACCATATGCCTTTTTCTCAGCTTGATATGTTTTCTTTTGTTCAGAAGTAAGTTTTCTTTGAATAATTGGCTCCCCGGTTTCATCTTTAGGATAGACATATTGATCAGAAAATGCCAACCACATATCAATATCATTCGTATCCACAACCGCTTCAAACCGTTTAACCCAACTATGATAATCTTCCAATTTTAGCAATTTAGGAACTTTCTGACATTTTCCATATTCATTATCATAGTTCATCATTATTTGCATCGTAGCTTGCATCGAATTCTAAATTGCCGCAAATGCTTAAAAATCACTCATCTTGTCCGAAAACTTGTAAAAATCCCGATTACTGTTTACCCGAACCTCAGCCGAACTCAATTTTTTTTGCCGAACTTCGTCCAAACCTAATCCGGACCTAACTTGTAGCCGAACCTCAGCCGAACCTTAACTTCGGATAGGCGAACCAGAAAACAAGCCGAACCTTATCCGAACTATATCCGAACAGTATCCCAACCTAGAAATCAGTCGAACTTGATCCGAACCTAGAGTTCGGAGCGGTTATTTTGAAGTTTTTCAGATCTTTAGCCGAACCTTAGGCGAACTGGAACAAAACCGACTCAACTTTCATGATTTTCAATGTTTTCGAGCGAGATTTTCAACAGTGACTCAGATAAACTCAATAGAAACGGTTTAGAAAAAGATTTTTCACCAAAAGCTCACTGAAGATGTTCAAACTAGTACAAAAACAATGAGATTTTGTAAAAACCCAAAAGAAATTACTCAAACCGATGAAAAACAGAGATTTCCGACCAGTAGATTGAGACCGAATGCTCTGATACCACTTAAAAGTGCGTGACTGGTGGATCATCTACTCGGTCATAATGAAATCAATGTAAAACGAGAATGAACACAAGATGTAAATACAAAGAATTTGTATTAGACCACTGAGAAACACCACAGAGTACACATACAAGATCTAATGAAGAAGTTCTAATTCTATACAAGACTTAGCTATTTGTAGTTGAACTAGACAACCCAAAACCCAATCAGCTGAACCTCAGGTTCGGACTATGTTCGGATGAGTTTGAACTCTGAGTTCGCCCTAGGTTCGGATCACAACATGTAATCTTGTATTTTATACTTCACATGACGATCAGGAACTATGTATCAACAAAAGTACCATCGACCTCACTGCGGACACTTTACCATCCTATCTGATGCTAGGGCTGAGTATCGGGCCGACCCAGACCGGAACCGGACCGGAACCGCGAACCCGCGAAACTGCGAACCTCCTAAAATGAGAACCGGAACCGGAACCGAAATCCATGAAATCGGTCCGGGTCGGTCCGGTTTTCACGGGCCGGGTTAGCGGTTCTTAAAGTTACGAACCGCAAAATTAGATGCTTGGATCTGTTTTGCGTTTACTATTTGATAATCTAAATGGACCAATTAGACCCGTGAAATCTGATGCAATTATGATTACTATTCCTTTAAATAAAAACTTTTTTAATATTATACTCTACGTTAAGTATTTGATATATGCATAAAAAAATAATTTGCACCTTGTTCATATTATTGTAATTAACGGGTGTTTGAAACCATAATTAATGGGTGTTTGAACTCATCAGTGTGATTGATCCTGTGTCTCATAATCATAAGTTCATAACTATTTTACCATACATGATAAAATCATCAATTACTATATACTTCGAAATTCATTAAATTGCATTTCAAAATGATAAAATCCCACATGTCTTCAAACTTCAAAATGATAGAATCTCACATTTCTTTAATGTTCAAAATAATAAAATCCGACATTAGTAATAATAAGACCAACAAAATATAACTTATGTCTTCATGACTTGAACTCTTCAATCTTCATCCAAACCATCAAACCCTATAGACTCGGTATTCTCTTGAATATCTAAAAGATTCAAACAATTAGTAATAATTAAAATTAATTGATTGTGATCAACAAATTAAGAAAAATTACCCTTTGCAAGGTCTTCAAAGTTTTCAAAATCTTCAATTTCATGGATAGCTTTTCTTTCGGGTCGAATCCAGTCTTGTGAACATATTAACGCCTCAACAATTTGGGGTGATAATGAACTCCTATATGACTCCACTACCCGTCCGCCGGTTGAAAATGCGGACTCTGAAGCCACCTTTGACACGGGAATAGCTAATATATCTAAAAATAATATTAACTATTAGCATTAATAAATTACTTTAACTAAGCAAATGTAAATAATAATTATTACCTTTGGCCATCTTGGAAAGGGTGGGCTATCTTGATGAATTACCCTTTCACCATTCTAGTATATCAAATTTTTCTTCGTTCTTTCCTTCAATGTCATCTTTAAGATATATTTCCAACTTGGTCTTCTTACAAAATGACTGAACACCAACACTTCGACGTTGCTCAAATTTAGCCAAAAATTAATTTTTATCAGGCCTATTCGAAACAACATCACTTGCATTCCGTAAAGGATTGCTAGAATTCGTTTAATACAATATTTCATACTCTTTGACCATTGACTCCATCTCAAATTTCACACCTTCAACCATTGTATCCACCATCTCTTGATATTCTTCATCAGTCATACCCTTGTTGGTTTTTCTTATCAAGTCAACAGTTTTTTCACAACCATACACTATTAGCTCAAGCTTAAATCTCGGATCTAAGATGATAGCAAACTCAAACACCATATTTTTCCTATTGTCATCTTTAAAATATTTTTTAAACTTACCTTTCATCAATGATAACATCTTACTAAAATCTTCAGAATGCTTGTTTGTATTATACATCTCCTCTATGTTGTGAGAAATATCCATAACCTGGGGATATAATTCATGTGATATGGCATATTTTGTGCAAGACACATCTTCTGTTTTCCGCTTAAAAAGACCAAGTAAACAAACAATTTGTTTTGCATAGTTCCAAAGCTTAGGATCAGGGATTTCATCTACATATTTACGAAAGTTTGGTTCTTTAACAGCATATGATTCAAAAGCTTTTTCAAATATGAGAGCTCTTTCCAACATGTCACATGTACTATTCCATCTAGTACAAACATCAAGGGATAGCAAGGCTTTTGAATCTATACCCTTTTCTTTCGCACACTTTTTAAACGTTGCAAGCCTTGATGGTGAACTCATAACATATTTCACCGTATTTCGAATGCACTCAATAACTTTATTTTGTGCTTTCAAACCATCTTGAACAATTAGGTTAATGATATGGGCAAGACATCTAACGTGTAGATACTTGCCTCTACACAACAAATTTGGTAACCTAATAGTCAACTCCCTAGCTGCAACATCATTTGACGAAGCATTATCCATAGTAAATGACATAACATGCTCTATTCCCCACTCATAAAGATATCTTTGAATTTCAGTAGCAATGATATCCCCTTTATGGCTTAATATTGGTTTGAAGTTGATAATCCTCTTATGATAATTCCAGTCATCATCAATAAAATGTGCCGTTAGGCACATGTAATTGATTCGCTAGATTGATGTCCATGTGTCGGTTGTAAAAGACACTCTTGGTTTATTTTTTTATAAAATAACTCTTTAATTTTTTTTTCTCGTCCATATAGAAATCTACAATGTCACGAGCCACAGTGAACCGAGAGGGTATTTTAACATTTGGACAAACCGATTCAACGAAATCTCTAAACCCTTCCCGTTCAACAAAAGAAAAGGGTAGTTCATCGACAATAATCATTTTAATTAACGATTTTCTAACCTTGGAGGGGTCAAATTTCCATGTTTTTAAAGTAGCTTGACCATCATTTGTCTCCTTCTTAGAAATGGTAGTTTGATCCTTCAGATTTGCGGGGTTTTTTCCACACCTTCTAAGATGTTTATTCAAATTGGATGCTTCACCCGCTTCGTTGACGAATTCCGAAAAATGGTGCCAAGCTTTAGCTGTTTTCTTTCTTGGTTTATATTTTCTTTTTCCGGCTCGTTTTTCGTTTACGGAACTGTTTCCGTTTTCATTATCTCCACTAGATATTTCTTGTGGATCCATCTACACAAAACAATATCCATATATTATTGCAAACATATTGATGAAACATGAATATCACAAAACAAAGGAAAACAAAACAAACAAACTGCAATATCCCATGAATTATTGGATCAGACATATTGATGAAACATGAATATCACTCGATTATTGGCAACAATGGTATATATATTGATCGTAATGGAGGATTGGAGGGTAAGAAAACACTTACATGTAGATGGAACTTGAATGCCTTATGCCTTAAATCGGCTTAAATCTGAATGACGATACTATACTAATGTCGATGGAGTCCTGGAGTGGAAGAAAATCGATGAAGCGATGGAGTCCTGGTCCCTTGGAATGGAAGAAAATCGATGAATTTGGAAGGAGAAGATTAGGAGAAGATTTGAAACGTCACACGTGATAACATTTACTAGAAATTAGGTGATTACGTGAGAAAAAAAAGGATTAATTAGGGCGGCTCATTAAAACTAATTAATAACTATTAATTATTTAATTTTAGGCTTTTAAATTTAAATGAAAATCGGTTTCGCGGTTCCTATCGGGTTTTGGACCGGACCGACCCGGACACGACCCGGACCCGTCAAAAGGTCCAATGCAAATTGGGAACCGGACCGGTATATAATTTCGCGGGTTTCATGGGTCGGTCCTAGCGGGTCTAGCGGGTTTCACGGGTCCGACCCGGTTTTTGCTCACCCCTATCTGATGCAAAAAGGAAGGTGCCGAGGAATCGACGAGTAAAGGTAAAGAGACAGGGGAGGAAGGACTCATCACTCCCAAGTTCGTCAAGAATAAAAGAGAAACTTTGAAGGTTCGACTGTTCCAACTAGGGAAAGAGGAAAGAAAGGGTGTAGCCCCAAAGTCATTGTTCAAATATGACGACGGTTACTACTCGGAACTGGAAAACTCGCAAGGAGACGACAGAGTAACACCACCCAGAGAAAAGGCTGCACCCGACACCAACACGGAAGAAATGAATGACTTACTGAAGAAAGTCTTAGAAGCCCTTAACCAGCAGACCAAGGGTGGGGAGCCTAAGAAGGTCCTTGATGGAAAGGACAAGGAAGCAGAAACAAAGTAAGACCCCGTGGTCGTACATTACCGGCCATCGGATCTCAAAGATACCTCCAAGTTCACAGAAAGAATCTCTGAAGCTCCACTACAACAAAAGCTTAGGCTTCCCCCGTCCATCAGTAAATACGACGAGACATAAGACCCAGAAGATCACTTACACGTGATACGAGCAACAGGGGTTGCAGGGGCCTGGACCATGCACACTTGGTGTCACATGTTTGTATCCACCCTGTCAGGGAATGCAAGGTTATGGTTCGACACACTACCCCTCAAAAAACATCAACAGCTATGAAGAATTAAGAGAAAAGATCCTTGGATACTTCAGCCAGCAGAAGAAAAACCACAAGGAACCCCAATGAGATCCTTCACATCAGAAGAAAAGATGAGGACAACTTGGAGTCATTCATGAATAGATACATCGAAAAAGTATATACATTAGAGATGGTATGAGGTCATGAAGATAAGCTGCTTCATTCAAGGGTTTTGTAACTCTCAACTGTGTGAAAAGTTGGGTGAAGAGTTCCCACCAACCTTTGACGCTCTCATGGACAGGGTCAGAGCGTACATCATGGGGAAAGACATAGGACAGAAAGCCAAGGAATAGGGAGAGAAAAGAGACAATGGAAGCCCTTATGGAAAAGGAAGAACCGAGTCCCGCCAAGGTTGCCCACAAACCAGAACACGAGGTGCTTTTGAGAAAAAGCCGTCAAACTAGCCCTACTCATCAAAGGGAGGAAGAACTTCTGAATCATCACCAGGCATGACTAATTATTTCGACAAATTTACCCATTTTATTAAGTATCCTAGTGAAATATTTGCCACCGAAATAGAGATGTTGCCCTTCGGCAAGCCCCGTCCTAACAGCATGGCAGTAATCCTAACCCCATGAGTACTGTGAGTATCACAGAGGTCGTGGTCACACAACAGATGACTGCATACAGTTGTGAAAGGAAATGGAACTCTCAGTCAAGTCAGGAAAATTATCACACTTGATAAGAGAAATCAAGGGAAATGAAAAAGTAAGGGGAAAAGAAGGGTCATCGGAAATCGACCTAGAGTACATAGATGAGGTGAGAAGAAGAGAATATGATAACGATGAACCCCAAAGAACAGTTAGGCCTCGGGGAGATGAGGGTGAAAATGGCTCGAAAGATCTATTACATTCCCAGCGCTAGGTCTTGATGAAGCCTAAGAAGCCCTTTTGAACATATCGGCTGACATAGCAGGGCATCGAGTGGCTAGGATACATGTAGATGGAGGAAGTGGAGCAGAAGTGTTGTATGTACACTGTTTTACAAGGTTAAGACCAGAAGTTCGGACGGGCCTTGTAGAAGAGTACATGCCCCTGATAGGTTTATCTGGTGAAGTGGTAAGACCGTTGGGATAAATCACCCTGCCTGTTACGGTAGGGGAAGGGTTCACAAGAAGGACAATTGACTTAACATTCTCAATTTTCAGAGGAATTCCAAGTACAACACCATTCTGGGTAGGCCAGGAATAAGGGCTCTCCGAGCACTCACGTCTACTACGCATGGAGTAATAAAGTTCCCAACCACTAACGGAATGGTCACAGTAGGCTCCGCGATTGAAATCATAGCAAGTGTATCCCTAGTACCAAGCCTAGTCCCACAACCAAGGATCAAAAATTGGATATTAAATGATGGGTTCCCAGAGCAAACCATCAGGGTAGGAGCACAATTACCAGGCAGGTGGAAAACAGCCTAGAAGGAGCTTTTGCTAAAAATATACTTATATTTTCTTGGCAATGTAGTGACATGGAAGGTATCCCTGCAAGATATGTAGAGCACCATCTTAACATTCCGGAGGGCACAAGGCCAGTAAAAAAAATATAGAAGCTTGTGTCTAGAACATACCACAGTTGCAAGCAAAGCAGCTAACAAAGTGAGGAAGATACAATTTCCAAAATGGGTGGCCAACCCCGTCATGGTAAAGAAGCCTGACGGAACACTGAGAATATGCATCGAATTCTCTGATCTCAACAAAACATGCCCAAAAGATTGCTATCCATTGCCAGAGGTCGACGCAAAAATTGATGCACTTGCAACTTTTCCCCTAAAATGCTTCCTTGACGCGTATAAGGGATACCATCAGATCAAAATGGCCATAAATGATGAAAAAAGGACAGCGTTCAACACACCTGATGGAACCTACTGTTACACAAAAATGCCCTTCAGGATGAAAAACATCGGGGCAATGTACCAGCGCTTAATGGACTGGTTTTTCCAAGATCAGATAGGCAAAAACCTAGAAGTGTATGTGGACGATGTCGTCATGAAAAGAAAATGAGAACAGAGTATGATTCAAGATATCAGGGATAC
>JBCNJP010000010.1:91040296-91178101 GCA_039602395.1 Deinandra increscens subsp. villosa | reverse complement strand
GAACGCGTGAAGATTTTGGGATCGGGTCACTCTACCCTATCCACCCCAAACCGTGACTTCCTTCTTAATAATATCCTTTACACACCCTCTGCTATCAAAAACTTAATCTCTGTTCGCAAGTTTGTAAGGACCAAGATTTGTGGCTTGTGTATTAAATGATTATTTGGCGGACTATTTTGAAGGCCTTTGTGTCAGAATAGGTGAAAAATAGTTAGGTTATCATTATATTAAGTCACTGGGCTTGTTTAGATACGTTTGGGCTTAGTTTAATTGAGTTTAGATGGGTTTTTATGGGCCTTAATGGTCAAATACGGGAATTATGAGGAGATTAGGGTTTCTAGGTTAGCTTGTTCTCCAAGCTCAACCTTACCTATAAATAGAACCCTCTCCTTCCATGTTAGGGTTGTTGGAAACAAAGGAAAAGGTGTGTAATTCGTAATTCTCCTTTAGAGTTACGAATCTTGGTGTTTTTCAAGGATTAATCAAGTGTTCTTCATTAATTCGGTTTGTGTTTATTAAATTCGTTTTTCTTGTTTTATCTTTTATAATCTCGAATCACTTATTGATTACGGATTCCGCACGCAATCAATAGGCTTAGTATCACGTGAGGGTTAGATTTGATCCTTACAATTGGTATCAGAGCCAAGAAACACGTGTTTCGCGGCTCTCGTGGTGCTAGATTCGAGATTTCATAAACTAACGGACGATATTTCTGTGTTTTTTTTTTGTGGTTTTCGTTTGGTTTTCTGTCGTGTTTTGCAGGTAATCAAGTATTCGACGGCTGCTACCTGCGTCTCAGGTGGTTTTCGAGTTGTTCAGGGGGTTTTCGTGCAAGTTCAGGAGGTTTTCTAGGGTTTCCAGACCCTTTTCGGTCCAAGTTCCTGGTTTTCTGCCGAGACATAAGGGTGCTCGTTGACTGATTCTTCAGTCAGCGTTCAAAGTGCCTGGTTTTCAATCCATTCTGTGGGTTTTCGAGTTGGTTTTCGGCTCATTCTTCGGGTTTTCGAGCCTGAGTTTCGAGCCATTACCTTTTCGATCCGCAGCTCAATCGAAAACACTCGTTTTCGAGTCACCGATAGCTTTTCGGTCGGGTATTCTGCCTGATCGAAAACCTCATTTCGGTCGACTCCTGTGGTTTTCGGCTGGTCATCGATTTCGGTCTTGACCGAAAACCATTTGTCTGATCGAATACCTGTTGTTTACAGGTTTTCGACCCTGGTTTTCGTCATCCATTTCGATCCACCTGATCGAAAACTTGCTGTCTCTTGGCCGAAAACCTAGTTCTCTTGATCGAAATCTACTATGGCTTTCGATATGGCATCCCTCTCATCAGCTACCTTGGAGATGGACACTCAAATTGGTACTTCAACTCGTCCACCCCGTTTAACCTCAGGAAAAGACTTTATGAGCTGGAAGTATAGGTTCGTTAACTATGCTAACTACCATGATCCAAAGATCATGCGTTCTATTGAAGCCGGTGATTTCATTCCAATGACTGAACCTGCTGCTAACCAACCAGCTGCACAAAAAACCAAAGATCAATGGCTGGACGGTGATTGGGATAAAGTGGAAAGGGATAGAAAGGCCCTTGCTGCCCTCACTATGGCTTTATCCCCAGAGGTAGCTGAAGCTTTTAAGGAATTCAAATCTGCTAAGACTTTATGGGATTCACTTGTTGAAGCCTATGAAGGTAACACTGAAATGAAGGAGTCAAGGAAAGAAAACCTGAGGGAACAGTTTAATGATTTCAACTACGTGCATGGGGAGAACATTGAAACACAGCTTCAAAGATTTGTGAAGATTGTGACGGCTATGAAAGAAGCTGAGGTAACCTACACTCAGAAGGAAGTAAACAAGAAGTTGATCCACTCCCTCCCACCTAACTGGGATAGCACAATTGAAGTTATAGAAGGGATTCATGACCTGAACACAGCAACTCTTAGCTCCCTCATGGCAACTATTAGGGCATATGAAGAGAAGAAGGTGAAAAGGGCAAGAAAGTTGGGTATTGGAGCTGCTCAAAGCAAGGTGAATCAAGCATTCATTTCTCAGCCAAGTGCTCCAACTTCTCAAAATGCTGAGGCACATTCAAGCCCACTAGCATTCGTTTCTCAAGCTGCTAGTGGAGCCTCTGCATCTACTGGAGCAAATATGATTTCACTTGATGCAAACTCCTTAGTCAAAGACTCCAGTTTTGCCTTAGGTGTTGGGATTATGAGCTGCTACCAAGCACTTGTGGCTGGTTCTTTACTCCCAGACGACTTAACTCATGAAGATGTGAACCAGGTGCACCCGGATGATATAGAAAAGATGGACATATCATATCAAATGGGAATGGGTGCTTTGAGGGCCAAGCAATACATGGCTAGAAAAGGAATGCAAGATTGGAATGATGGCAAAGGAGTCAAGCTCACATTCAACAAATCAAATTTGACGTGCTACAACTGCAGTGAGTATGGGCATTATGCTAGAGAGTGTCCCAAACCAAGAATTGAAAGGGATACTAAGACTGATGATAAGCAGAAACAGAAAAGGGATGCTGCTGTAGATGATAAGGCTTTAGTTGTTCAAAGCACTCCTGGTGGATATGATTGGTCTACTCAGATTGAAGACCTAAGTTTGAGTCATGCTTACATTGCACAGCTTGCAGAGGAAGAGGCAGAGAAGGAGGCAATGAAGAAGGAACATCATGCATTCATGGTCAACATCACTCCAGGTTCAGGAGCAAACTCAAAAGAGGTAAGTAGTTGCTCAAACTCTCACTGTGTTGATATATACAATTGCATGAAAGATTTTGAGACTAAATTTATGAATGCAAATCTTTATCATTCTCGCACTCAACTAGAATTAAATAATTTTAAAGATAAAGCAAAAACATGGAAAGAAAAATATGAGGCTGCCAAAGTTGATGTGTCTAACCTTGAAAGAAAACTTAGTGACTCCCAGACATATCTAGGAATAGCTAATGAAAAGGTTGAGGAACAATCCAAAGAACTAGAAAGCCTTAGAACTCAACTTGCTTCCACTAGTCAGACCTTAGAAAAAACCAATTTGACAAATAAGAAAATGTTGGATGCAAGCCTCAAATTTTATAACTCAGACACTAGAATAAAGCACATCAAAAACAATGGGGGTCTGGGTTTTGGGGTAACTTATGATGATGAACCTGAATCAAAAGATGCATCATCCTTTCACACTGTTCCCACTCCTCATATGCACAAGATGATCCCTGATCCTGAAATGAAAGAAGGAACTAGAGATGCATTGAAAGACATTGATAGAAAATTAGCTGAGTGCCCAATCAAAATTTCATACCCTTCTACTAACTCAGATACTAACTCTTTTACTCCTTGTGCAGATTTAGGTAGCAATAATGGCAGTGAAAAAGCTGAAACCTCAAGTTTAAAGAGTCAAGAGTCGTTTGAAAACTTTGATTGGAATAAGTGTGGTTTTTCTGCTCACGAGTCCTAAACTTGGTTTTGCAGAATATGATTGTTTTGATAAGCTTTCATTGAACAGTAATTTTAGTTTTGGTAGTGGTGATAAGACTGAGTCAAAACCCTTGAGAAGGGTTAGGATTTTGAGGAGGGGTAAAGGACCACAGGTTGCTGGTCCCGAACCCACTTTGTCTATTGTGACTGATGATTCATCTAATGCTTCTGTGTGTTCTGATGTGCATGATAATGTGAATGTTTTTGATAATGCTAGTAATGTGCAGAACGTGCAAAATGGGCAGAATGTGCAGGAGGCTGGACCACGAGCTGATTTTATCCCATATCCTGAGGTAAATTCAGTTTATGACCAGTTTGTGCCAGTACAGCGGGAGTATGTGCTGACAACTAGGCCAAATGGCAAAGTTGTGTGGGTACATAAAAACAATAAACCATCTTGGATATCCACAGGGAAGAGATATTCCCAGGCTCCCGCGTACCCAAAGAAGCAGTCTTGCCATGTGTGTGGGAATCCTGGACACGTAGCAAGAAATTGCTTATACAGGCCATATGAACCCTACTACCCTAAAACTCATTTGAAAAACAATCAAGGGCAATCATATGGTGGCACAAATAGCAAACCTGTCCCCAGAAAGGTAAGTTCTAAGCCAAAGGTACCTACATACCCAAAGGTACCTAAAGTGACCAAAGAGTCTGCACCTTCACACCCTAAGGTGCAGAGACATGTACCTTCACAACCAAAGGTACACAAGGTGACCAAAAAGCCTGCACCTTCAATCCCTAAGGTGCAGAAGTCTGTACCCCTGCAACCAAAGGTACAGAAAGTTGACCAAAAGCCTAAGTCACCTCAACAACCAACCAAAACTGATTTCAAAAATCCTAAATTGAATAATTCTGTTAACAAATCAGTTTCTGTTTTAAAACCCACTTGGGTTCCCAAACATGGTGGTCTCTTAGAAAATAATCAAGAGAAGTGGAATGTGCAGAAGGTGGTAAACGAGTGTTTTCAGCCTAAAGGGGTGTATAAAAAACATTCCAAACAGTTTGATGAAGTTAAAAGTAAAAATGCTAATGTTTATCAAATTCCACCTAAAAGGGTTCAAGCTAAAGGGAAAGAGAACCACCAACCCACAAAGCCCACACCAATGCCCAACAAAAGCAAGAAACCCAAAACAAAGGTTCCCACACCCTCAATCCCTGATTTTATAAAGGGAATGTGCCTCAAAGAAGTGACCTTTTTTGATTCATCAGGTCTACCCAGAACCACAATGGCCTGGGTTCCAATGGCAAACTAATCTCTCATTGTGTGCAGGAACAGTCAAGGAGGATATTCATTAACATTTATGTTTGTGATAGTGATTGTTCCAGGCACATAAAGGAGGCATCTCTCCATTACATGGCATGCAAAATCTTAATAGTAAGGATGTTCTCCTTGTGAGAGGTAAAAATGTTTTATATCAGCAAGGTACTGTCTGGATTGATTGTTTCTTGACTAGATGTTTGTGAGATACGGTTCTGCATAAAACAAAACCCTCTTCTGAAAATTTTTCAAAAGGAAAACTTTGAAAATTAGCTTGGCCAATTTTGTCTTATAGTGTGTTTATTAAAGTAAAAAATAAAAATAAAAATAAAAAAAAATAAAAAAATAAAAAAAAAATGTGTGTGTTATTATTAAAAATCAAAAAGCAAGGGGAAGAATAGAAAAGATGAAAATGTTGACCCCTCAAAAATATTGTGCTTTTCAATTTTTAATCATTGTTTGTGAAGGAGGGAAATGAAATAAATTTCCAGGAGTTTGGTGGCTGACACGTGTAAGGTGGATGCGAAAAGCAGCGTCTCTTGGTTGATGTGCTCGGTAGGCTCAGCTGCAATTGATAAAAAGGTATGTCTAGTCACTACACTTGAAGATAACGTATGATGCCTGATAGGAAGCACGCACTTAGGTTAGTACTGTTTTCATTTGACTGTTTGTTAGGGGTCCTAAGACACACGCCCGAGTACTGGCTTCTGATGCTATGCTCAAAAGATCCCATCCCCTATGCTTTGCGTGAGCAATGACCTGGGGATGTTGTGGAGTCAGGCCTCCTCTGCTCGGCGATGGCTGAAACCTAGAGCCTACCTGATCCATGTATCTTTTAGATCACATTGTATAATATTTTAAAACCAAAAAGATGCCAAAGCGCACAAATCAAAAGAGACCCTCAAGTGTCCAAAACCCTGAAAGCCCTGTCACTGATGAGAGCGTTAATGAAAATGTCTCAAAAACTCAGTTGACGCTGTATATTATCCCCAAAAATCCCCGTGATCTATTCTTTCTTTTCTCAATCCAGTCTGGAGCATGGTGTTAGGCTTAGGAAAGGTGTCGTGAAAAAATGTCATGGGAAACCTGATAAACTTGATGAAACGTACAAAATATACCTAGGACGTATGTGTGTGGATTTAATGGTACTCATAAATAATTGAACCCAAAAGATAAATAAAGTGACAGTCTGCTCGAGTAAGAGAAAGCGGCATGAGTTTAAAGTGGACATCTATACCGGCAATCACCAGAGCGTGTGGAGTAGCTGAAACTGAAAAGGGTTCCTCAGTCCCAAAGTCATGGTATCATCCCTAATTTACCTTCTCATGTGTGAATTATTAGATAGTTGTTTTATCTTAATTTGTCTGGAGTGAGTGTTTTAATTTTCTTTCTTGAGTTTATGATTTGGCCAGGTTGATTTGACAAGTTTTAAATAAGTTTTTATGGGTTTGTGCAAGAACTTATGCCCCCTCTCAAAAGTGACCCCTTTTTTAGGGGGAGAAGGAGAGTAATTGTGAGATATGCAGTATCTCAGGGGGAGATATGTAATGTCTCAGGGGGAGTGAGAAGTGTCCTAGGGTTCAGGGGAAGTATTTAAAGGAAACCCGTAATCAATGTTAGGGTTTATGTTAAATAATGATATGTCTCCTGCTAATCCGATAACCAGTTATCATGTATCTGGTTAGTGTTTGTTCCTTGTTGTGCTTAACAGGTTAAGTGAAAAAAAAAAACAACTCATGGAAAAGAAAAGTCAAGGACACAGGTCAAGCAAGAATTTTGCTGCTGCTGAGCAAGTTGAATAACCAGCCGGAAAAGGACTTACCCTGTGCTTAGGGGAAGTTTGTTGGTTGTTCAAATGAAGCTTCCAAAGATTCAAAAGACACCGGTTAAGTGTTTAGGGGAAGCTACATTAAGAATGTCAAGAATGCCAAGATAGGGGTTTTTAAATTTTTTTTACCCCTGAAGACAAGCAATTCAAGTCAGTTACCGATGATCCAGCGAGAACCTAAGTTTCTTTCAAAGAAGAAGCAAGTTTATGAGAATCCTCCTCTCATTACTTGTTCAATTCAAGAAGTTCAAGCTGTTGCTGATAAAGAGAAAAGCCATTGACAATTCCCGTTGCTGCCCAATGAAGATTATTCAAAGAATCTTCATCAACCCAAGCTCAAGCCAAGGAGAAGACTGAAAATGGAAGACATTTAATATCACAAGCCAAGGGGAAGATTGTAAGGACCAAGATTTGTGGCTTGTGTATTAAATGATTATTTGGCGGACTATTTTGAAGGCCTATGTGTCAGAATAGGTGAAAAATAGTTAGGTTATCATTATATTAAGTCACTGGGCTTGTTTAGATACGTTTGGGCTTAGTTTAATTGAGTTTAGATGGGTTTTTATGGGCCTTAATGGTCAAATACGGGAATTATGAGGAGATTAGGGTTTCTAGGTTAGCTTGTTCTCCAAGCTCAACCTTACCTATAAATAGAACCCTCTCCTTTCATGTTAGGGTTGTTGGAAACAAAGGAAAAGGTGTGTAATTCGTAATTCTCCTTTAGAGTTACGAATCTTGGTGCTTTTCAAGGATTAATCAAGTGTTCTTCATTAATTCGGTTTGTGTTTATTAAATTCGTTTTTCTTGTTTTATCTTTTATAATCTCGAATCACTTATTGATTACGGATTCCGCACGCAATCAATAGGCTTAGGTATCACGTGAGGGTTAGATTTGATCCTTACAGTTTACTATTGACAATAATGTTTCCATAGAATTTGATCCCACTGGTTTTTCTGTGAAGGAACTCAAGACTGGCCGGATACTTTCCCGGCATAATAGCTCGAGCCATCTCTACCCCGTCTCCTACCCTTCCGCCTCCCCTACCGCCTTGGTGTCATCGGTTCAAGATTTTTGGCATGATCGTTTGGGCCACCCCGGCTCTCCTGTTTTTGATTATTTAGTTACAAATAAAGTTATTTCTTGTAATAAACGCAACAAGTCGCTTGTTTGCCACTCTTGTCAAATTTCTAAGCATAAACGTTTACCTTTTCATACGTCTCATTCAGTTACTGTTTTACCGTTTGATATTGTTCACTGTGACCTATGGACATCCCCCATTTTGAGCAAAGCAGGGTATAAATATTATATGGTTCTTGTGGATAATTACACTCAATATACATGGGTTTTTCCGCTAAAATACAAATCCGAAACTATTGTCAAATTTCAACAGTTCCATAAATATATACTTACTCAATTCCACACACCCATAAAGTCCTTCCAATGTGACCTAGGGGGTGAATTTGACAATAGTAATTTCAAGTCCTTTGCCTCGTCTAATGGACTTCAATTTCGATTTTCTTGTCCGCAAACGTCACAACAGAACGGTAAATTCGAGCGTATGATTTGACGTTTGAACGAAATTGTGCTTACCCTCCTCACTCATGCCTCCTTACCACCCAACTTCTGGGTCGAGGCCCTTCACACTGCGTGTTATCTCCATAATATACTTCCCACCAACCTTCTAAAATTCCAAACCCCCGCTTCCGCCCTTTACCTCCGCCGACCATCTTACTCCCATTTGCGAGTTTTTGGTTGTGCGTGCTATCCCAACACCACTTCCACCCGACCACACAAACTTGCTCCTCGTTCAACTCGTTGTGTGTTTCTCGGGTATCCCGCCGACTTTCGTGGCTACCGTTGTCTTGACCTCACCACGGGCAAGGTCCTCCTTTCCCGACACGTCACCTTCGACGAGTCGGTGTTCCCCTTTCAGTCCCAAAATCCGGCCCCACCCAATTCCTATACCTTCCTGGACGCCGATTCTTTCCCTCTCTATACCAACCCCCCGTCGGACCCTCCGGTGACACCGACACCTCCTTCCCCTACTCCGCCACCCCCCACTCCTCCTTCATCCCCACCGGCCAACCAACCTCCGCCAACACCGGCCAGCCACACCTCGCCACCACCAGCCGCACAGCCCTCGCCACCACAGCCATCACCCACCGCTCCACCACCCCCACCTCCACCACGTCACCCCATGACCACCCGTAACCAGGATGGCACTCGTAAACTTCGAGTTCCACTCAACTTACATGCTCAACAGTCCACCTCCCTCTCTCCCATACCCACCTCTCACCTCAAGGCCCTCTCCGATCCCAATTGGAACGCCGCTATGACCGAAGAGTATGGAGCTTTGATGGATAATAAGACTTGGGTCCTTGTCCCTCGCCCTCCGGACAAGAATATTATCCGGTGCATGTGGCTTTTTCGCCATAAGTTTAATTCTGATGGGTCTCTACAGCGTTACAAGGCTAGACTGGTCGTTAATGGTAAAAGTCAACAAATTGGAATCGATTGCGATGAAACTTTCAGTCCAGTGGTTAAGCCCACAACTATTCGCACGGTTCTGAGCCTTGCGGTCTCCCGAGGATGGCCTATTCACCAACTCGATGTTAAAAACGC
Source organism: Deinandra increscens subsp. villosa (assembly GCA_039602395.1). Classification (NCBI taxonomy): domain Eukaryota; kingdom Viridiplantae; phylum Streptophyta; class Magnoliopsida; order Asterales; family Asteraceae; genus Deinandra; species Deinandra increscens. Next base: position 91,168,898 of record JBCNJP010000010.1, on the reverse strand, counting down.
CTTCCTTCACGGAGATCTTCATGAGACCGTATATATGTTTCAACCACCGGGGTTCACCAGTCGGACGCACCCGGATTATGTTTGCAAGTTGACAAAATCTTTGTACGGGTTGAAACAGGCACCGAGGGCATGGTATGATCGGTTTGCTACTTTTATCGTTCGTTGTGGTTTTAAAAGTACTGTAAGCGACAATTCTTTATTCGTCTACAACAGGGGTTCTCAACAGGCTTATTTGTTACTGTATGTGGACGATATTATTCTAACGGCTTCGGACACCTCTTTTTTGGCACAGATTATTAGTATGTTGTCCAAGGAGTTTAAAATGACTGACTTGGGCCGACTACATCACTTTCTTGGGATAACTGTCACTCGACAGAATGGTGGTCTATTTCTTTCACAGGGTCAATATGCTTCCGACATTTTATCCCGGGCCAACATGTCCGACTGCAAACCGTCTACCACACCCGTTGACACGGGTTCAAAACTTAGCGATACGGCTGGCGCCCTTCTCCCAGATGGAACGAGATACCGGCAATTAGCTGGTGCACTACAATATTTAACCATTACTCGACCCGATCTTACATATGCTGTCCAGCAGATTTGCCTCTTTATGCATGCACCACGGGATTCTCACTATCAGTATCTTAAACGGGTGCTTCGTTATCTCAAAGGTACACTTGCTTACGGTCTTACTATTTCCCCTTGCAACTCACATCACTTGACTGCTTATTCTGATGCTGATTGGGGAGGTTGTCCTGACTCACGGAGATCCACGTCCGGTTATTGCGTTTTCTTGGGTTCTAATCTGGTGTCGTGGTCTTCAAAACGACAGCCTACTGTATCTCGTTCCAGCGCTGAAGCCGAATATCGGGGTGTCGCAAATGCTGTCGCGGAAACCAGTTGGCTGCGCAATCTTTTACTTGAGCTTTCAGTTCCCACTCGGCAGGCCACTGTTGTCTACTGCGACAATATCTCCGCTGTTTATCTCTCCGGTAATCCTGTTCAGCATCAACGCAGTAAACATGTGGAGCTCGACATACATTTTGTTCGGGAAAAGGTAAAAATTGGTCAAGTTCGAGTTCTCCATATTCCGGCGGATTACCAGTATGCGGATATCTTCACTAAAGGACTACCACGCCTGTTATTTCAACGGTTTCGATCCAGTCTGGGCATTCGTCCTCCTCCTGCTCCACACTGAGGGGGTGTATTAGCAACCGTATATTTGTAGAATATTGTATATTAATTGTATTTATTTATTTCCATAGTTATAGGCTTGGTTGTTGTGTATATATTGACTATTGTGATTAATGGAATGCACGAGATTGAATCCTAACACATAGAACACCAAGTAAATGTTTAAGATCTAAGAAAAGAATGGAGATTAAGAAGAGAAATGTAGATGATTAAGAAATTATAAGGGTTTTCATGGATTTGTTATCAAGACTTGGTGGTAATTTGGGTGTGTAATCATGTAAAGAAACATAGGAGAAATGAGGGTAGAAGACTCACAATGGAGTGGGGAAAGAAACCGAGAGGAAGGAGGTGAGTGGCGACGATCGGTGGTGCTACGGTGGAGCTGCGGTGGTGGCAGCGGTGGTGCGCTGGTGGCTGCCGGTGGCAGCTGGCGGCTGGTGATGGAGGCCGGCCAAGATGGAGGGAGCAAGGGAGGAGGGAGCAAGTGAGTTGGGTGTTGGTGCAAGGATTGGAGTGGGGGGGGGGGTGATCTCCTATTTATAGTCCAAGTAGTGGTTAATGGCTCTTGGTTAAGGCTTAAGTCCTATGGAAGATGCACACTAAAAACCATTGGACTTTGATGTGTTGTCAACACCATATTCACCCAACCTTTGTAGGTGACTAATTTTTATAAACTTTATAAAAGTCTAAGAGCTTTTATAAAATATGGAGGGGTTAGGAGTTTATAAAAATTATGATTTTTATAAATTTAATTCAAGCACAATTTATTACAAAGGTGGTGTAAATTTTAGGTTGATGGACCAAAATTTTTATAAAAGTCATTGGGCTAATCTTTATAAAAATTTGTTGGGCTAAAATCCAATTAAATAAAGTATTTGGAAGTGGGCCGAAGCCCATACGCATTTCGGTTGAGGGGTTGGGCCGAAGCCCAAGGGAAAACAGTAGGGCTGGGCCAGGTTTTCTGTTTGGGCCGCGAGAGGGAAGAGGGGTCGGTTTGGGCCGGTTCTCGAGTGGGCCGCATGGGAAAGGATCGGGTTCGGCCCAAGGCCGTTGGGCCGTGGGTCGGGCCTCCGGGTTGGCTCGAACGATCGGTTAGCCAGGTTGAGTCATCGGATCGAGTTTCGGGTTTGTTCGGATTATTTTGGGCTTATTGGGCCTAACCGGGCCCAATAGGGTTAACGGTTATATCGTTTGGCTAAGTCTTGACAACGACAAGTTTTTGAATTTATTTTTCGTTCACATAAACAGTTTTAGTTTGTTTGTCATGATTTGTTTTTTTGTTTTTTTTTTCTCAAGTTGATCTGGTTTGGTACGCGTGAATGCAACGAAGACTGTTTCGTTTGTTCGCGTCAGTTTTAAGCTCGACTACCATGAGTGATTAGAATCCCAGTTGTTTCTAGTCACGTAATCGCTTAAAATGTTCCCGTGTCGATGGTGAATATCCGTGACACATGTTTAAGAAAAATATAAAAAGTATATTTTTATATTTTTTTTCTTATTGTTAAAATTCCATAAATTTCTTAATGGTCTTTCATGTTTATTAGGGCGCGTTTTCCAATACAAACGTGAGAATCAGTTTACGTCCGGTTTTTCATTGGTTACGTACAGTTACCGAACAGTTAATCATAGATAAGATAAGCACATAAGGTCTAATCTAAGGTCAAAGTAAGGAGCGTTGACTTGACTTTTGGACGGGGTGTCACAATTATTAAAAGTGAGATTATTATTGGCCAACCCTCAAAAGTTGGGATTATTTAAATTCAATTTTCCTTTTCTTTATAACTAAAAGAATGAGATAGGGAATGGGTGGTAAATGCTCTAACATGACAATCATATTCAACTTTAGAGTAAATTAACCTTTTTGTCCTCGAGATTTGGTCCAAGTCATAGTTTTAATCTAAACTTCTAGAAAAAACATTTCGGTCCATTAGTTTCAGTTTATATTTTGGTTTTTATTTTTGGACGGCAATCTGTCGCAACGGTCTATCCAGACTGGTTACCGAGGGCCTAGACGTCCCGAGATTGAACCCCCTTAGGAACGACCCGGCAAGGCGATATCTGATGGTGCACGACTGGAGGAAACCACAACAGCTGTGTAAAACCCCCACCCCTTAAGGTTGCCCCTGGGAGTCGATACCTTGACCTCCCATTGCTGGTGGTCGCGGTGGTACCATTGAGACAGAAGCTCGTTGGTTTATATTTTGGTTTTGGTTCAACTACTAACCCCATTTATTTATTATGTTAACTTTTATAAAAAGACTAAGCTACCCCTCATTGATTAAATAAATTAGTTAACAAAATTAAAAAAAGATAGTTAAATCTTGAGCCAATTCAACTAAATAAATTAATCTAGTCCATAGTTAAATCTTGAGCCAATTCAACTAAATAAATTAATCTAGTCCAACCCATTGGCATCTACTTGAAAATTTAGAGCCACCTCCACCTCCACCTCCAAAACTCATTGTCACCTGCTCTCTTTCGTAACAATGGAGGTTGGATAAAAAATCAGGCGGAGTCGGACTCGTATATGGGGGGGGGGGGGGGGGGCTCGTCGGGCCCTAACTAAGTTTCGCTCTGCTTCTCCGATAGAAAGATGCAAACATGAGATTTAGAATGAGATTTAGAAAGAGACTAAACAAGTGTTTTCGAATGAGAGTCCTAAATAACTTTTCATGAGTGTATTTTTATCACGAATGATGGTGATGAGGAATTGTTTTTGTGTGGAGGTGGGTCTGCGGGTGGGAGATTTGACGGTTGTGACAAAGGAGAAACGAATAGAGCTTTTGTCTTTAACTTATGAGAGAGATTAGGTGTTTCTTTTCAGAATAAGAAGGCTCAGAATAAGAAAGACCGGATAGAAACGGATTGGGTTGTAGTCGGTGGTGTTTTAGAAATTGGAAGTGACGACTGGATATTACACTTTCTCGTGAGATTAGCTAGAGAGAGAGTAGAAAGTGGGAAAGGAAAAAAGAAAGGGAATCTTTTCATATATATATATATATATATATATATATATATATATATATATATGAGAGAGAGAGAGAGAGAGAGAGAAAGGTTAAAATAAAAACTAGGTTAAGTTGTGAAAACTTGGAAAACTCATTCTCAACCGTTGATCTTCATGATCTAATGGATGAGATTTTTTCTTGTATTTTTCATTTAAATTAATTCACCCTTTTCTTTATTTTTAGTTGGCAAGGGCATAATAGGAATTTGTAAAAAGCTTCTGCAGCCTCCTGTACTTACAGACCCTCTGCATACTTATCAAATCTCTCATCCATATCTCTCTATTTTCAAATTTACTCTCCTCCATGTCTAATGAACCCACCACCATCACCAACTTTGAAGATCTGAGTCATCAAAGAAACCCAACTTACGAACATCATTGAGTCAGAGGTGGTGACCAGAAGTTGAGCCATTGCGACCGTTGATTCGTGACTGTTGAGCCGTTCAAGCCATCGTGTCCACATCTCCAACCGTCGCTTCACCGCCACTATCAAGTCCTCCTACCGTCCATGGAAGCTCCGATCTTCCGTCACCATTGCAAGTCATGCGACGTTGTTCCACCACCAACATGAGCCATCGCCATCGCATATGGAATAATTGGTTTCCAGATCTGAAAGGTACGAGGGTAAGAGAGAAGAATCCAGACAACGACTGAGCTAATAGGCACGGCGGAGGTTCGCCGCCTCAGACTGTTGCTCATAGCCTTCGGCGTTGGCTGCGGTGACCCCAAAAAGTCGAGCGGTTCTAAGTTGCAGGTATATCTTCTTATCTTTGTATCTAACACCTTATATTTTTATTCAAGATTTGTTCTAAATATGGAGAACATAGTTTTAGACATTTTGCCTAAACTGGTTTGTTGTAATCCTACGATTGAAATAAAAAAAAAGATTTATTCAATTTATTATTTTGGGAGAGATGAAGAGATGATCCATATGATCCGAGAGATTTCGAGTGATTAAAATATAGATATTTGAACTAAATTTACCCTTCTGCCCTTGTTTCTTGATTTATTTTACATAAACCCAACTGAAGATTATTTTTAATTACATCGATATGAACCACTTTTTATTTATAATATTTTTATTATATAATAATTAAGTTTATTTTCTAAAAGAGTTATTTTTATTATGGATTTTAAAATTGTGTCATAAATTTTGTTAACTAATATTACATATGTATTTTGAATCATGATGTAATAACTAATATTGCATATGTAAATTTACTGACATGCCACATCTCATTATCTGTGTAATTTTACATATGTAACATGTTACATCTCATAATTATGTTCCATATGCAAGTTAACATATGTACTTATAGTAGAGCTTGTCCGGAATTTTAATGATCTAAATGTACTGATGTAAATCTTTTAACGATGTTACATATGTATATTTACATATGAAACATATGTGACGATGTTACATATGTAACTTTACTTATGTACTTATGGTAAATCTTGTCAAAACTTTTAACGATGTTACATATGTAACTTTACCTACGTAACATATTTAACATTGTTACATATGTAATTTAACTATGTACTTATGGTAAATATTGTCAGAATTTTTAACGATGTTACATATGTAATTTTACCTATGTAACATGTTACATCTCATTATCTATGTAATTTTACATATGTAAATGTACTTACGTAAATATTTAAGAGTATATTTAATAAAATGTTTGTCTATATAACATGTGTAAGGTTTTATGTATATTAATTGATGAGCTTGTTTTTTCGTAGGTGAAAAGATTTTCGTGTCAAAGATGATGATTATCAAGAACGGAAGCATAATTAAAAGATGTATTTTTGTTAGCTTTGTTATATTTTCGTTACGTTTAATATTGATTGTAATGGCTTCTTATAAATTAATAAAAAAATTGATTGTAGTGTTTTCTTTTAAATTAATAAAATTTTTTTTTTTTGTATTATTAATATAAAATAATAATAATTTGTATGTACAAAATTGTGAAAATAAGATTAAAAAATCTGTATAAATATTAGTAAATATGAGATAGAAAAAGAAAAAGTATATTCAGATTTGAAAAAGTAAGAAAGAAAATGATTATTGGGAAAAAAAATAATGTTGTCATGTCATGTAGTTATCTTCAAAAGTTAAAAATATTGCAATTGACAAAATTGCCCTTTGTTTTCATAGTTTGCATAAAAGTTTGGTTTTCAAAGTAACCATCCCTTATATATATATATATATATATATATATATATATATATATATATATATATATATATAGGGTAAGGATCATACAAAAACACTTTTTATTACGAAAACGCGTAAACACATATTAAAACCTACATAACTTCTTCATACGTTAATGTTTTTTCATAAAGTTTGTACCAAAAGTCTTAGAAAGTTGTTATCTTTAATTCTGGAAAAAAGTAGAAAAGAATTAACGTTTCGTGTGCTGCACATGTGCATCATTATCATTAGTACTGCACAAAGACGAATTATCATGCGAAAAAACACTATTTATGTTAAAAACTTATAAAAAACAATAGAACATTTATTGTACTAAAAATAATGGTACGTAGTGCACATGTGCAATATAGAATAACAAAATTATAAAATGTTATTTTTTTAGATCTAAAAATAGCACAACTATAAGATTTAGGGTGTAATTTCTTATTAAAAATATTAATGTATACCACATGTATGAGGTTTTTTTTGGTGTGATTCACATGTGCATCATTAAAAAAAAAATACAAAAAATACGAAAAAATAACAGAAATATAAGATATATGGTGTGACTTAGAAAAAAATATATTAACTTATGCTAAAAGTATGATTTTTTTTTGCTGCACATGTGCATCACATGAAAAACGTTAATTTTTTTTATAAAAATTCCAGAATTAAAGATAACATAATTCTAAGACTTTTGGTGCAAATTTTTTAAAAAAATGTTAACGTATTAAGAAGTTATAGAGGTTTTAATATGTGTTTACGCGTTTTCGCAATATAAATGTGTTTACGCATGATCCTTCCCCTATATATATATATATATATATATATATATATATATATATATATATGTCTTTTGGACCCGTGCATCGCACGGCTATGGTTTAAATAAAAATACTAAAATAAAGAAATTAATAATCAACTATGGTAAATTCCATACTCTACTCAATTGTAAATATACTTTAAGCGTGAAAAGTCAATCAAATACAAGATACAACACTTTTTGAGCCAAAGTAATACATTTTAGTCTTGGAATATAAAAGGAAGTTAGACCACTAAGGAGCTGTTTGGTTCGTGCTGGATCATTTGATGCTGAATGAATAAGTTGTCTGTATGGTAAAGAAGTTCTGAATCAATAAGGTGTTGAATCATTATGTGCTGTTTGTTTGGACATCTGAATGACTGTATAATAAAATAAAATAAAACAGTAACAAATCAGTGTGAGAATAAAAAAAATCTATTTTTTTCTTTCATGTAGCTTGTCCCATATTGGTATGGGAACAAAACACCAAAATTTTCTTTCATTAACTTGTCCCATATTGTTGTGAGAACAAAAAGTCTATTTTTTTTCATTAAGCTTGTCCCACATTGATGTGGGAACAAAAACACGGTTAGCTTATATATGAAAACATACATAATATGTTAAGTTCTTATGTTGTGTTTTACTCTAATATCTACCCGCGCGTAGGGGGGGGGGGGGGCAAATTTGGCAGAATTGCCTTCGCGTCCGCACGACCTGCGGACACGAATGCATATTATAAAAATATTTTTTGCTCAATATTCATTCTTCATAACAATTAAAAACCATTTATTACCTCTTGAAACATCCAAACCCACACCTTTTTTGCTCGCTTTTAAAAATCATATTATAAAAATATATTTTGCTCAATATTCATTCTTCATAACAATTAAACTATTTATTACCTCTTGAAACATCCAAACCCACGCCTGCTGTCCGATTAAGCACCATAAATGTGGCTTTACCAATAAGACGAAAATGTCTTTTCGGTAAGAAATGTGAGACTCAACCAAACACACCACTATACCAAAAACATCTTATTCGCTCATTAAATTTTTCATTAAGACACCAAAAAGCTGAACCAAACAGCCCCTAAATTATAAAAGGAAGTCAGACCACTAAATAAATTTCCACCATGGCAATCTTGATCTTCAAAACCAGATTCACATACCTGTATTAATAAAAAATATTGTATGATCAATAGTAAAATAAAATTTTTAAGGGACTTGATTAGTGGTTTTCTGCATTATTATAAATTCAAGTTGTTTTTATTTGGGAATCATTTTTTTTGTGTATATATATATAAACAGAACAGTATAGAAGCAAACACCCATATATACAAACAGAAAAACAATGAACATAGCATTATTGGCTCAATCCATTTGAGAAATATTGATGACCCTTACTGCCCGATATGCGGAGATTTTATAGACACTGGGGAACATCTTTTCATCACATGCTTCTTGGCTCAATCCATTTGGGAATGCGTTGCTCAACGGTGTCACTTTAGCGGATTATACTTTTTCGAGACATGCTGGAGATACATCGTTTCGTCTTTGGTTCAGATGCTCGGAAGAAGACCGTCCAACTTGTTATTCTTACCACGGTATGGGCGTTGTGGAAGCATCATAACTAAAAGGTTTTCCAATACGCTCCGGTGTCAAAAGCTATGATATCGAAGACATTAAAGCTCTTGGCTATCTTTGGATGCGGAATCGTTCCAAGCACTTGGTTTTGTGGGATCAATGATGTACATTTAGTTTAGATGATGTAACTTAGCTGCTTTATTTTTCTTTTTCCGGTGTCTTGTATTTGGTGCTTGCTCCTCTCTAGGGAGCGTTTTTGGTGTGTTAATATTATTTTGTTGGCCAATAAAAAAAATGAACATAGCATTATTGGGTGTAGGTCAAAAAATCTCCCAAACACACGATATCTAATCTAATACAAGTGCGGAAACCTTGTATAAGATTGATTCAAGAGAAATAGTAGAAGAATAGACTAGATCTATGAAAAGATGGAGTCTTGAATGAGAAAACACTACTATTGAAGCTGATCGTAAACAAGCAATCAACAAGAAATCGTAAACTGCCTTTAGAATGAATAGAAAAGCTTACCATCATAAACAACAAAATGGGTTTATATAGCACCCTTACATGGATCGTAAACCTAATGAGCCCTCTAGGCCCATATCGTAAACATAAACTAAGCCCAATTACATAGTAAATAACAAGCCCAAACTAAGACAAAGTAAGTCCATTCACAAATGTTCATGCCTTAAATAAACCTAGCCCAACAATCTTCCCCTAGGCATGAATCATTTGATCTTTTCTTCTACGGCAGCAGGAGATCGAATCTGAATGTGTTTTGTACGTTGTTCGACCACCACCCGTTCGCCACTATCCGACCTGCAGTCCCATGAAAGATTCCCACTCTCACAGCATTCTCCATATCATTTTCATCTCCAAGTATAGGCTGTGAGGCGAGAAGCTTTATGTCTCTTTCTCCAAATCGTAGCAGATCAACTGGATCGTAGAAGCGAAACTGCCTCATATTTTTGCATAGAACCACCACCTCGTGAGTCGTCGGATCATAACACCAGCAGTCAAAGTTTTTGACCAGTGTACCATCTTCGATTTCATCCAACATGTTAATCACTCTTGTGCGCTTGGTGGGTGGTCTCCTAGCTTCACCAATTGGTTCTCCAGTAACTGGGTCAGTACCTGTCTCCACCCATCTTACCTGCTTCAGGTCAAAGTTGGAAAAATTGTTTTCCAGATGGCTTAACAAGTTGTTTCTGATAAGATCCCCATCGAAACTGTTCCATCTGTTGATGAATGGAGCTCGGAGCAAACTTCTGATCTCAGGCTCAGTCCATGAATGAAATTGTCCACGAGTTCTGTAATACTCAACTGGACTGAAGCCGTCACGGATCACAGCAAATAATTTCTTCTCCGTATCATAGTGCCAGCACAAAATGGCTTCACGACTCCCCCTTTTGTCAATGGAGCTTTCACCAACATCGAGGGCGTATTTTGTGGGGGCTGGTCCTTGATAGAATTCACGGAACCAGTTGTCGTGTCCCGCAGGGGCTGTGGATATGACTCTTCCTCCTCTAGCATAGTCAGCCATCTCAAAGTTTTCATCACCTTCGTCTTCATTCAACGCTTCAGCACCTTGCAGACCCTGTGACGAACCTTGACCTGGGGCACCTGAGGAGTTGGAACCCACAACATCCTTTAAATCATTATACTTCTTCCTCAGGTCCACCAGCATGCTGTATAGATATTTCATTCTGTCTTTGTCCGCCACCTCCTTCTCTCTCATACATTTGTTCTCAGCTTGAAGAGCCTTGATCTCATTTTCTCTAATTCTGTTTTGTGAGATCAGGAAATTGATTTGAGGATCAGCACTTATCCTCATATTCACTGGAAGCTCCGCTGCTTGAAAAGGCCTGAAGCTAGGAGCAGCTGTTGGCTGAGCTACCGCAGGAGCTGCACTTACTCTCACTAGGCTTGGTGCAACAAAAGTATGATCAACCTCCAGAAATTGAGTTCCTTCCCGAACTGGGCTACGCTCGGTCAGAACTGGAGTTTCAGATTGCACAGGAGTAGGCTGATCTTGCACAACTTCAGCAGCTGTTTCTTCTTGAGTAATGGGGCCCTCAGAACTGGGCCCAGCTGAATGCACTAGTAAAATGCTTGAGCTGGTCTTTGATAGCTTGAATCTGATACTTCTTGGATCTGACCTCTTCCGTGGAGATGGCTCACGAGCAGGGACATGTTCTTCTTCAAGAACATCATCAACGTTTAAATTCAGCTCAGGAGGTGTATTGTCACTGCCAGATGACCCAATCATATCTTCCCTCGACCTTTTATGAGTTAGAGGCTCCAAGTCTCCATAAATATCCTCTTCAGTGATGTTCTGGCCAGTAAGAATGTCATCCATTATATTTTCTTCATCGGAGGGAATGACATCTTCATCTTGAACATTAACAGCTGGAGTTACTGTCAAGTCTTGGTCTTCAGCCACCATGGCATTCACAACCGGGATGTCAGCTTCTGGTTCAGATTCATCCAGCACTTGTTCCCGTGCAACCTCTGGGAACGCACCTCTCTTAGTCCACTCCAGTCTACCTTCAAAAGACTTTTTACCTGGTCGATCCTGGGTTTGCAGGCCAAAAACCCCAATATCCATCACCTTCACATCAAGTTTCTCTATCCTCTCCTCAATCATTGGATACTTCTTCATCACCACCATTTGGACAAACCTTGGTGTCATTAAAAATTGTTCTCTGGCACTTAGTTCTGCATTACCTATCCAATCAATCAGCATCATCTTTGAAAAGTTGAAGTTCCAATCTAGGGCCAAAGCAACGAAGGCAGTTCCATGAAGTTGATTTAATTGATTGAAGCTTGTTCTTTTCCCAAGAAAAGATTTCTGCATATAGTGCGCCAGACACCTCCAGTAGTGTGGCAGAAGCTTCTTGAAGATGGGCGGAAATTTTCCTTCATACCCCATTGATTGTGCCCCTGCCAGAACAACCTCCTTCGGATACTTGATAGGGTGTGAAGCATCATCAGTAATGTTCAGCCCTTGCCTTATATCTTCTTCCTCAATAACAATTTGTCTGTTATTGACCGTTGCGGTAATTCTAGTCTTGTCAGAATTTGCCCTGGCAGTTCCCCAAAATTCTCTGACCAGCATCTCATCGATGAGTACATTCGTCCTCAAGGCATGGTTAATTTTGCACGTATTCATTCCGGCCACCAGTGAGTAGAATAACTCCATGTGTTTTTCTGGCGGGTCTTCCAGATACGCTGGGATGCAATGATCCTGTTCAAACTTTATCACTTCATCTAGCATTTCTTCTGCCATCTGAGACAAACGAGACACATGCATCAGACATGTTCATTAATGAGCAATTATGATTATTAACCCTTAACGTTGTTCAATTGAAGATAAAGTTTTACTTTTGAAAGACACACAATTTCAATTTGAATTTTTTTTTTAGGGAAAATAATTGAATTAACCACACGCTCACAAACACCGTTAAATTTTATCTTAAAAAAAAAAACGATCAACTTTAATGAGATTTCAAAAATATTAAGTGTTTATGATTTTTAATCCCATTTAAGTGAGTTTACGATTCAATAAATGTGATTACGATCCATAATATGGGTTTACGATAAATAAATAAAAAAATGGTTTACGATCCTAAAATCGGGTTCACGATTGGGTCCAGTCGGGAACACTACGTCCAATCGTAATCTCTATAAAATCCTTTAGCCCGATCGTAAACACTGAATGTCGTAAACAACGCTCGTAAACACCGATCGTAATCTATAATCGTAATCGACAATCGTAAACTACGATCGTAAACTACGATCGTAAACACCAACAGTCGTCTCCTTCGATGAGATTATCGTAATCCTCAATTCCGCCATGGATGAACCTGCAACCAACTCGTAAACAAGTTAAAACACCTCAAACATGTAAACAGAACATATTGCACTACCTTTTATGAGTTGTAAGCACACAATCGACTTCAGTTCACGCAAAATCGACTCGAAATGAGTAGAAGAACGAAACTGATCTCCGAGAAAAACAAAACTCAGAAAACTTGCAAATGACCGACCAGAAGACGAGGAAACACTCGATTGACCAAGGTTTCTTGGTCGTAAAACGATTCCGAAGGTGATGGTGAACTCGGATCGCACAGTGGTGATCGGAAATGGTTTTCCGGGGAGGGCAGCGGCGGAGCTAGGGTTTCGGTTTGGGCGGATCGTAAACGCAGCAGGGAGAAGGGATCGTAAATGGTAATGTGAATCGGAAATGTGAGAGTTACGTGTTTTATATAAAAAAATTTCATTTTACCCCCTCAACTCTTGAGAGACATTTTAAATACACCCCAAACCTCTAGGAGTTAACAATTCTCTTAAAAAAATGTTAACGTTTGAAGATTTTGAGAATTTACGAAGCTTCCCCTCAGACTCAAACCCCGAGTATCCGATCATGATCATTTTAAAAAAAAATTAAAAGTTAAACAGATAAAATCAAAACCAAAAATAAATATTTACAAACTTACCTCAGAAATTCAAATATTTACATACCTGGTGCTGGTAATTTTCACAGATAATTTCAGACAAGTCTTTGACTGAGGAACCCTTTTCAGCTTCCGTTACTTGACACTCTAGACAATTGTCAGGTGGTTTGAACACAGAAACTCACATCCAGTTAAGTGCTTAAATATAGTACAAATTTACCGATATGTTTAACCGTCCCCACACCCAATTTTCCATAGCAAAACCTACCCAACCTCAGAGTTTATTGAGGATTCACAAACCCCCAACTTGAGGAACCATGCAACCCTGCTTTGACTACCACTTATTTCTATTTTTCATACATTATCAGTTGATGATCAGGTCGGCCGCATAAGCACGCAGAGAAGACCAACTGAGTAATTTTCTTTTCTTTTCTTTTTCTTTTTCAGCACTTTCAATTTTTGAATTCTTTTTCTTTTTGCTGTGGTTTTGTCTTATACAGTGTAAGCATGGCGTGTGAGAGAGTGAATACTAGGTAAATACCACTCTCAACCCGTTTTTGTCGGGACTCAGTTTTTTAAACCATGTAGACTAGGATGGGAAACTAAACATTTATAGAGTTTAAGATTACTGCACTTACATAGATGATCATTGTTTTGGTTGAGCTTACCGACATATCATCTTCGAGCAGTCTTTCACATCAGCCTTACACGTGTCAGTCTCTGACCGTCATTGAACAATTTTTGCACGTCCTATCAAAAGACATCATAAAAACTTTTCAGATTAACCAGCACCATTTCTTCCCCTGTTTTTGTGAGACTTTTGAAACCAGACTCAATTTTTCAGTCATTTTCCATTTTTTTTAGAGTAAAGATTAAATACCAAAAGCTTTGTAAAAAAAATGATCAGATCATTCCTCGAAGGCAATCATCTTCAGGCCTTCAACACAATATTCAAAATTAGGACGAGGAAGGGGTTTTGTAAAGATGTCCGAAACATTCTGATCGGAGCTTACCTTTTGAAGCTGAATTAGCCCACGATCAAAGCAATCACGAATGAAATGTACCTTGATATCAATGTGCTTGGTTTTGGAATGTTGGACGGGGTTTTTCACAATCTCAAGAGCAGCAGCGTTATCACAAAATATAGGAGTGTTAACGAATTCCATACCGTAATCTGTGAGCTGGTTTTGGATCCATACTACCTGTGACGTACCTGCAGATGCTGCCACGTACTCAGCTTCGGCAGTTGATTTTGATACGGTATGCTGCTTTTTGCTCTGCCAAGAGATGAGTCTATCTCCCAGGTACTGATATCCTCCAGTAGTAGATTTCCTGTCAAGATCACTACCTCCATAATCACTGTCAGTAAAAGCATATAATTGAAAATCAGTGTTCTTCGGGTACCAAAGACCAAGCCTAGGCCTGCCCTTCAGATATCTGAAGATACGTTTAACAGCAGAAAGATGAGAAAGTTTAGGGTTAGCCTGATAACGAGCACACACGCAAACTGCATGCATGATGTCTGGCCTGCTTGCTGTTAAGTACATTAGTGATCCAATCATCGATCGATAATGGAATTCACTCACTGACTCCCCGTTAAGATCAGCTGACAAGAGTGGTCTGGATGCCATGGGAGTGGCGATGGGCTTGCAATCCTACAACTTGAACTTTTCCAGAATCTCATTCACGTACTTCTCCTGATGAATAAGAATCCCAGAATCATCCTGTTTGACTTGAAGTGCAAGAAAGAAACTCATCTCACCTTGGTCACTCATCTCAAACTTCTTCTTCATAATCTCCTCAAATTCGGTGCACAATTCCTCGTTTGTCGAACCGTAGATAATGTCATCTAAATACACTTGCACCATGATTATGTCTTCCTTTACCCTCTTCCTAAACAATGTTTGATCAACAACTCCTCTTGTATATCCATTCTCCACCAGGTGATTGGACAACGTTTCATACCAGGTTCTAGGAGCTTGATGCAAACCGTACAAGGCCTTATCCAGTAGATAAACATGATCTGGATTTTCTTCATCTACGAACCCTGGTGGTTGGGTTACATAAACTTCTTCGTTCATCTCTGCATACAGGAAGGCAGTCTTCACATCCATCTGATGGACAGTAAAATTGAGATACGATGCCACAGCCAGAAAGATCCGAATTGCTTCCAATCTCGCTACCGGAGCATATACCTCGTCATAATCAATCCCGTGAACTTGCCTGTGACCTTGTACAATTAACCTCGCCTTGTTTCTCACAATGATTCCTGAATCATCCTTCTTGTTCTTATAAAGCCACCTCGTGGGAATCACCTTCTTGCCATCAGGCCTCTTCACAAGTCGCCACACTCCCAGCTTTGAGAACTGATTAAGCTCATTGTGCATGGCCTCTATCCAATTCGGATCTCTGAGAGCAACCATCACATTCGGAGGCTCAATCTGGGAGATAAAACATGAATACATGCAGAAATTGATATCCCCAGTGCGGCTTCTGGTTGAAACACCTGCAGACACTGGTCCAAGAATGTTGCTGACTGGATGATCCTTGTTCATCCTGGATACCTGGACATCTGGCACAGACACAGAAACAGGCAAATTAGAAGAAACAATATTATCATTTATATCACTAATACCTGGACTTTGAGGTGCCTCTGAATCACTTTCACACGTTCCTGAAGTTCCCGGAGCATTTACGTTGACATTTGTGGGAACTGGAACAGGTGTCTTTTCACTGATTTTGTCAACAGAAGGTCTTGATTCAGATGGCTGAGTGATAATCTCTTCTTCTTCCCCCAAATTATGAAGATCATTCGAAAACTTGAACCCTTCAAACAGAGACCCGTAGTTAAAAATCCAATCAGGTCCGGTCCCTGCATCCGTCGGATTGTCTTCAAGCCAGTCCACGTTGAACGCTTCAATGATCAAACCAGTGGTCTTGTTATAGAATCGATAAGCACTATTTCCCGAATAACCAACGAAATAACACTCATCCGCTTTCGCCTCGAATTTCCCTACGTCGGACTGAATCAGCACCGTGCACGGACATCCGAAAGTCTTGAAATAACCCACTGTCGGCTTCTCTTTGTAGACAATCTGATATGGAGTTTTCTCATGACGTTTGTTTAGCAGAACGCGATTTTTCACATAACATGCTGTGTTGACTGCCTCAGCCTAGAAGAAGATTGGTAGTTTTGCTTCACACATCATTGTCCTTGCAGCTTCAATGAGTGTCCTATTTCTTCTCTCAGCTACTCCATTCTGTTGTGGAGTGTAGGGGGCACTGAACTGTCTGTCTATGCCTTTAGCCCCACAAAACATATTCAACTCAGCATTCTTGAATTCCGTTCCGTTATCCAATCTGATAGCTTTGACCTTCTTGTTCAGCTGATTCTCAATGAGTGTGACAAACTGTTTCACTAGGGCTGGAGTTTCATACTTGTTAGACAAGAAGTAGACCCAAGTAAAACGTGAATAGTCGTCCACAATCACAAGACAATAGGAGAACTTGCTGATGCTCTGAACTTGCATAGGTCCAAATAAGTCCATGTGTAGAAGTTGCAGGACTGATGACACAGAGTTTGCTATCTTCGGACGATGTGGCAACTTGTGCTGCTTCCCCTTCGCACATGCCACACATTTTTCAACCATTGAGAAGTCTTTAATCGGCAGCTTTCTGACATGCTCTCCCTTCGCGAGCTTAGTCAAATTTTTCATATTAGCATGCCCGAGACGTCTATGCCACAACATAGCCAAATGACCTTTTTACCAGTTGGCTTGTTGACTTGTTGACAATCACTGGTTTCTTTTGTGGTGAAATGACCTTTTTACCAGTTGGCTTTTTAACCGGTGTCCACTCAAGTTTTAGTTTAGTATACACAAGTTGTTTTGTTTGAGCGACACCTTTTTGTTTCAAAACTTGTTGCTCGGCTTTCGCTTTGCCATTAGGTTGATTAGCTCTTTTTACTTTAGCCACTTGTTTTTCAATGAATTCTGGTTTTATCTTGTGGGAAACTCCTTTAGATACATAAGTTTGTTTTGGAGTTCTGGTCACATTCCACTTATTAACAACAGGCTTTGTTACAGATGCCTTCGTGTTTGAAACCTTAGACTGTTCAGTCTTCATTGGTTCAGAACACTGCTTCCCCTGAAACACAGCTTGTTGTTTCTGCTTTTGTTTTTGTTTTTCTCCGGTCATCATTTTCTCCAACATACTAGTCCGTGGGTTTTGCGGATAGTATGGTTGGTAAGGTCTATTAACACAGTTAGCTGCAAAATGTCCTGGCTTTCCACATTGAAAGCAATTCATGAGCCTAGGCCCATTGACATGGCTACAGAGGTACGTACGTCTTGGGTAAGACGACTTCCACTCTGGCTTATCATCCCATTTGTGTATGACACGTTGTTTATCCTTATCAGATTGTGTAATTAAACAAAATTGTTCCGATTTAGATTTGTTTGTTCTATTAAAAGCTGACACAACCTGGGGATAAGCAACAAAGTCTTTGGGCTTAGTCTCACGACCTATTTTTGTGTTAGGCACACGAATTTTAAAACCAGACACTTTTTCATTAGATTCTGAAACTTTTTTTAATAACGATACAGCTACTTGTTTTGACTTGGATGTTTCTAGTTCTGACACAAGTGCCAATACATCATCCTTAGGTAAACATAAACTAGAACTACTAGAACTACTAGACGCATGACTCTCATCCACTCTCCGACACTTCGCATCCTCCTCAGAAATGTCTTTGATTTCTACTTCATCTGCACAATAAATAGATACATCAGAAGTGTTCACACAATTATGCAGAGAAGTATTTGATGGACCTGCTTCACATGCGTCTATCATCACTCTGTCCATATTACCCAACCCATAAGTCATGTGCTTTTCATTTTCAATTTCCTCTTCTGTCATAGGCTTCACTCCAACCAAAACACTATCTAAAGGAGGTCCTTCTTCATGCATTTCCGATGCAGATCTATCTATCTGATCCTCCTCTAAGATCATTCCTATTACATCTCTAGTTTTATCTTGAGGAACAATGTTCTTGCTTGCAAAGCTAATTCCTATCCCCCCTTTGTCTTTACCCATTCTAACCTCAGTTATGCAAGTATCTAGAGATTTACTAGCCTGTAACATTCTTTTGCTTCTCATAAGGTTTATATCAAGCTTAACCTGCATCTCATTGTTCTTATGTTTCAGGTCATCTATCTGCTTACTTAGCTCAACTATTTCTAACTTAGCATTGTCATACAAATAGGCATTCTCAGTTGCAAGGTTCTTATATTTTGCTATATCTAATTTCTGGGCTTTAACCTTTTCTTCATTCTTTTGCCATCTACCCTTAAATGAACTCTTTTCACATTTTACTTCAAACAATTTTGATTCAAAGTTTTTGCAATATTGTCTAAGAGTAGTAATTATACGATCACAAACAGGGTTAGAACATACCTTGGTGTGGTCTGCTGCCATAGCTTCATTCTCCTCAGGTTCTTCTTCAGTAACCACAAAAGCATGCTCCTCCTCATCATCATAATCCATAGTCGTCATCATAGCATGTGTCAGACTAAGATCCTTCAGCTGGGGGGTCAGATCTTTCAGCTGGGGGGTCCAGTCATAACCTCCACCTCCCTGCACTATCAAGGCACTTGTTTCTGCCTTAGCCTTCCCATCAGCTGGCTTCTTCATCTCTGCTTTCTCCTTCCTCGGTTTGCTGCACTCCCTAGCAAAATGTCCATATTTATCACAATTGTAGCACCTGAGCTTTGTCTTATCAAACCCCATTCTGATCTTGTCTTGATCCTTCCAAACATTTCGCCCTGTAGTAGCCATGAACTTCTTAGCCCTGAACACTGCCATAGCCATTTGCCAAGAGACATCCAGCATCTCCACATCCTCAGGATTAATCTGATTAAGCTCCCCTGATAGAATCTCAGAGGGAATTAGGGTTCCGGCCATTAAAGCATGGTAACTGTTCATGAATCCCATACCCAGAGCAAAATTGGGATCGTTGTTCGCCTCAGAAGTGTCACCTCCACTTGAACTAGATTGGGGTTGTGCTACAAATGCCTTCGCTTGGGTCATCGAACTTGATCCACTTCCAACAGACTTTCCTTTCTGCTTCTCATCAACCTCTTCCGACAACAAAGCTTGATTCAGCTTCCCAGCCAAACTAAGTGACCTTATATGGTTCAACTCACGCTGTTTATCATCAATCATCTTGGACTTCAACTTGTTGATCATTTCATCCAGAGACAGCTCACTCAATTTGTTGTTGTCCTTAATAATTGAGATATTGGTGTTCCATGACTTTGGCAAACTGTTCAGCAGCTTCAAATTCTTATCTTCCAATTCCGGTTCCACACCATAACTTGACATTTCTGCCATCAGAGAGACAAATCTTTGCACTTGTGCTTCGAAAGATTCACCTTGGATGTGATTAAACAAATTGAATTTCTGCTTCAACATCTGCTTTCGACTCGCCTTGATGTCTGGATTTCCCTCATAAGCAACGATCAATGCATTCCACAGTTCCTTTGCCGTCTTGCAATGCTTAAAGCCTTGAGCAATATCTGGTGTCAATGCCATGGTCATGATCGCAAATGCCCTCTCTGCCTTGTTGCACCTTTCCCAGTCATCATCTTCAAACTCATCTTCAGTCTTAGCCTTTCCTGCTTTAGCTTCTGCTCCATGCATTGGTATGTGTGGTCCATTCAGCACTGCTCTCCACAACCTTAAATCAACACTCTTCAAGTGGTTTTCGAACCTATACTTCCATTCCAAGAAGTTATCCGCTGAAGTAAGTCTGGGTGGACGAGTAATAGACCCGATCTCGAAGTCCAATTTCTGATACATACTTGGTTCAAAGTCCATCCCGATAGCTTAGGAAACTTAAAACTAAAGTCCAAATGTTCAAACACCTTGATTACGATAAAACACACCAGATTACGATTCAAGGGAACTGATTACGATCGTAATCACCGATTCCGATTACACGTCACACTCGGAAACACCAAACCGCCTTAAGAGAATCGTAAACGTGATTACGATTCCTGATTACGACCCCTAAAATCGTAAACACTCGTTCCCGATAAAAATATGTCGTAAACACCGAATATGATCCTGCAAAGTCGTAAACACTGTTTCCGAAGAAAGTACAATCGTAAACTCGTTTTTCCAGGTCATAAACACGAGAACGATGAAGATCTTCAACTGAAACTGTCGTAATCACCGAAGAAACCCAGAAAACCCTATCGTAAACACCAAAAACTCGAAGAATAGCAGCAGCAAATGTCGTAATCACCCAGAAATCCCTTGAATCTTCAACAAAAACTCAAACAATACCCAGAAAACTCTTGAATCAATATCGTGAGAGCCTCAAATCTAAGATTCTTGGCTCTGATACCAATTGTAGGTCAAAAAATCTCCCAAACACACGATATCTAATCTAATATAAGTGCGGAAACCTTGTATAAGATTGATTCAAGAGAAATAGTAGAAGAATAGACTAGATCTATGAAAAGATGGAGTCTTGAATGAGAAAACACTACTATTGAAGCTGATCGTAAACAAGCAATCAACAAGAAATCGTAAACTGCCTTTAGAATGAATAGAAAAGCTTACCATCATAAACAACAAAATGGGTTTATATAGCACCCTTACATGGATCGTAAACCTAATCAGCCCTCTAGGCCCATATCGTAAACATAAACTAAGCCCAATTACATAGTAAATAACAAGCCCAAACTAAGACAAAGTAAGTCCATTCATAAATGTTCATGCCTTAAATAAACCTAGCCCAACATTGGGTCAGTAGTTACATTATTACACATATGTTCCTGTTGAAATAATATAATTTTGTAACCATTATGACACTGATAAGAAAGCAGTGATGAACAACAAAATAGATTGAGAAGAAAGCATCGACATTTTTAAGGTTAGTAAGCATTAATGCAGATTAAAAAAAATACATTATTCATAAAACCTAGTTCTAGGTATAGCGATCACACTAAAACCAAAACTCAAATTAATTTAGGAATACCTGAATCGATAGATAGAACTTGGAGGATAAACATGTGTGAATTGAAATCTAGTCTAAAATCAAATTGTAGACACAAATCCGCTTCTGATTGAACGATGCCTCTCTTAGCAGTGTTTGATTTGGAATGCATGGTGTATATCTTTGTGGTCTTTGATTCAGATGGAACGATAACTAATTCTTCTTCGTTAAGATTGAAACATAGGGTTTTGATTATGGATGCGAGATAGTTGCTTTAGGGTTGGAGATTTTTGGAGAGCAGCGAGCATTTGATGATGGTGAAGGCGATGCCAGTGTTAGAGAGCGGAGAAGAAGAACGTGAATAAGGGCTGCGATCCATAGGTTCGTTCTAGATCACCGTCGAGAGGTAGAGATATTGAAGGAGATGAAAGTAAGGAAGGGCTCTAAAATTAGGGTTTTGTTGAAGAGTTCAGATCAAAATCGGGTGATAAGGATCCGCGTGTAAAATCTATGAAATCAAGTTTGGGGTGGAAATTGACTTCGAAGGCTATTGAAAACATAGTTCCCCTAAGTTCAATGGTATCTCTCGACCGATTCACTCAGACGAACTTCTTGTCATGGAAAACCCTCCTGAGGAACATCTTGAGGCTTTTTGGAAAGCTGTATGTTCTTGACCGACCCATCCCGAGCTTGCCGTCTTACTTGCTAAACGACCGTTCACGGATGGAAATCCAAAAGCACAGTGATGACTCTCGGGAAGTCACTAAGCTTATGTTATCTAGCATGACACCGCATTTTCGGTATAACTTTTTTGATTTGGGAGCGTATGAGATCATGAGAAAACTCAAAGATTTATTTGAGTTGAGCCAGAGAGGTGAACGATGTAAAGCACTTTAACATTTTGTGAACTGCCATATGTCGCCTAATTACTCTGCATATGATAATGTCATGATGATGAAGGGGTATCGCGACAGACTGATCGACCTCGGCTACTCCATTCCTGAGGGGATGGCTTTGGATGTAGTCCTCAGATCTTTACTCGAGCATTATTGCTTAAATGCGGTAAATTGCTCGGCTCAGACATTAGATGAGGTTCTGACATTATTTCCAAATGTCAAGATCAAGACCATACTTGCTGTGCTCAGGGTTGCTGATATAGGTATAACCAAGTCCAAGAACAAGGTTAAAGAGACCAAGGGCAAAAAACATTGGTGCCACCTCCTCAGGAACGTCAATGCTTTGAATGTAATCAGATGGGCCACTAGAAACGTAACTGCCCCATCTACCTTGCTAAGATCAAGATGACTAGAAACTCCGGCAAGGGTTCCTCATTAGGTATGTCAATAAATGTTATTAAACTTTTCACCGTTTTCTCCAATACATGGGTATTTGATACTGGATGTGGTTTCCACAATGTAAATGCTTTGCAGGAACCTGAGAGGTGGAAGAAGATAGAACAAGGTGGTATGGAACTCATCGTGGGTGATGGCAAAAGAGTCCTGGTCATGGCTACCGGCATATATTCTCTTACATGTCCAACCGGCCTTGTAGTTACTTTAGCTACATAACTGTTTATATGCTCCTGGATTGTCCAGAAACATTATTTCTGTCTCTTCCCTATTTGAACAAGGTTTTAAGTACAAGTTTAATGGCAATTCCATTTTTACCTACTTTAACGATATCTTTTATTTCGAGGATAAACCTCGACAAGGTATATATGAGATAATAGTTCAAACACATGATCAACTCTATCATGTTTCTAAACGAAACAAAGTGTTAACGTTTCTTCTCTATGGCATCATCGACTAGGTCACATACGCACGACTCGTATTAAGAAGCTAAAAACTGCAGGGATTCTCGAATCCACTGATACAGATACCTTCGGCGAATGTGAATCATGCTTATTTGGTAAATTGACCAAGTCACCCTTCACACATGTTGGTGAACGGGCTGAAGGTTTCTTAGGATTAATACACACTGATGTGTGTGGACCCTTTCGGACTGAAATGAAAAATCATGAACGTCATTCCGTGTCTTTCATAGATGACTACAACATATATGCTTATGTCTATCTGATGAAACACAAGCACGAAACTTTTTTCAAGTTCAAAGAGTCTCAAAAGGAAGTAGAAAATGAACTGAATCGAACTATTAAGATACTTCGATCGGATAGAGGTGGTGATTATCTTAGCAACGAATTCCACGATCATCTCAAGGCTTGTGGAATTATTTCACAACCCACTCCTCCAGGTACACCAAAGTTGAATGGTGTTAGTGAAATGAGGAATTGAACCTTGTTAAACATGGTTCGATCGATGATGTGTAGGACTACCTTGTCCCACTCCTTTTAGGGTTATGCTCTTTAAACCGCCACTCGCCTAATAAATCTGGCACCGACCAAAAAAGTGGATAAGACCCCATATGAGATATGGAATAATTCTCCTCCTAATCTTTTTACCTTAGGTATGGGGATGCGAAGCATATGTCACTAGTGAATCTGACAACAAGCTCGATCCTCGAGGTGAAAAGACGATTTTCATCGGATACTATTGTAATACTGGATATTACTTTTACCATCCTGACGGAAACTATGTTTCTATCAAAAGGAAGGGTAAGTTCCTGGAGAAAGAGTTTTTAACAGAGGAACAAATAATGATCCAGTGGATCTCGAAGAAGTTCGAGATGCACAAAACCAAGAGACGGTCACTGTGTCTGACCGACAAATGGTTGTCGCACAATCAAACCCAAACAAAAGCGTTCGCAGGAGTGAAAGGACACGTAGGGAACCTGATAGATAGCTCGGTCATCTACAAGCTTCCGATGTCCTGTTAGTAGCTGATTCTGATGATGAATCTACTAATTATAAAGCTGCTGTATCAGATCGTGAATCTGACAAATGGCTTGAAGCCATGAATGCCGAGATGCAATCCATGCGTGATAATCAAGTATGGGACTTGATTGAGCTACCCCCGGGTTCTCGGGCAGTAGGGAGCAAGTGGATTTTTAAAAGAAAACCTGACATGCATGGGAACGTCCAAACGTATAAGGAACGGCTTGTTGCGAAAGGTTTCACTCAAACTCATGGGATTAACTATGAAGAAACCTTCTCGCCCGGGGCCATGATCAAATCGATCAGGATATTGCTTGCCATAGCCGCATACTATGACTATGAGATATGGCAAATGGATGTCAAAACTGCATTCCTGAACGGACAACTCACTGAGGATGTCTACATGGTTCAGCCCGATGGTTTTGTCGATACTAAATATCTAAATAGGGTTTGCAAGCTGAATAAGTCCATCTATGGACTTAAACAAGCATCTCGAAGGTGGAATCTTCTCTTCGACCATAAAGTAAAGGAGTTTGGCTTTGCTCAAAACGAAGATGAGCCTTGTGTTTACAGAAATGCAAGTGGGAGCGCTATATCATTCCTCATATTGTATGTGGATGATATACTGATCATAGGAAACAACATACCCATGCTTAACGAGGTTAAGAAATGGCTTTCATCTTGTTTCGCTATGAAGGATCTTGGGGAAGCCGCTTTTATTCTGGGAATTAAGATTCACAGAGACCGATCGAAGCGGCTTCTGGGTCTCAGTCAAAGTACATACATTGACAAGATTATAGCACGGTTCAACATGAGCAACTCCAAGAAAGGAGTCGTCCCTATGACAAAGGGCATGCTGTCTTGAACAAATCTCAATCTCCTCAAACGGAGAAGAAGATAAACCAAATGGCTTCAATCTCATTTGCTTCTGCTATAGGCTCAATTATGTATGCCATGCTCTGCACTCGACCGGATATCGCGTTTGCATTGAACCTGACAAGTCGATACCAACAGAGTCCCGGTCTAGCTCACTCAACTGCTGTAAAGAACATCCTGAAGTACCTGAGAAACACAAGTGAGATGTTTTTGGTATATGTAGGAACTGATGAGCTCGCTGTAAAGTGTTACACCGACGCTAGTTTTCAGAGTGACCGAGATGACTCTCGCTCGCAGTCCGGATACGTATTCATACTCAATGGAGGTGCCGTTTCGTGGTGTAGCTCTAAACAGCCAGTAGTGGCTGATTCCACAACTGAATCTGAATACATAGCCGCCTCAGAAGTTGCCAAGGAAGCGGTATGGATGAAGAAGGTCATCATAGATCCCCATGTGGTTCCAAGCGTCAAGCAACCAATCGAGATGATGTGTGATAACATAGGCGCTATTGCTCAAGCCAAAGAGCCAAGGTCTCATAAAAAGGCCAAGCACATTCTGAGAAAATTTCACTACATAATAGAATTAGTTGAAAGAAATGAAATTTAGATATACAAAGTAGACACAGATCAAAATTTAGTTGATCATTTTACTAAGCCCATGATTCACGAGACTCATGATCGTCACAGAGAAGCGATAGGGCTTAAATTCTCTAAAGACATGTTTTGATTTAGTATTTGGGTTTACAAACATATAACAGTTATCTTTACTATTTATATTCCATTGGTGAATGCAATATGAACTTTTCATAAGTGTGTACGATGTTAATACATTTAATCATCCCTGAACAATTGATGATATTGTTCTAAATGTCCGTAGTCGATTAGAGACGTGGGAACGACTCTAAATTAAGACTATTATGAGTTTTGAACCTTAAAAGGATTTAATGTTAAAAGTCACAAACCCATTAGAGAATGATGTTGGACGTAACTCGCATCAAGCAATTCAATCATGGAAGCTTTGATTGCTTGATTAATGGTATGCTCTAATGTTTCCTTAGACCTAAGACGTATACTAGAACTCGCGTTTACTGAGGCTTGTTCTTTGATTGTAGTCTCTCGTTGTCGTGTAACTGCTAACAATAGGGCTACTTTTGGGAATGGATCTAAAGTTCCGTGGGAGTTGTATGCCTCAAGATGGGATTCTGTGCTATTGTTTCGGCAATAGATAGACATAAAGGCGCCCTCGTTGGTTCCAAGTGAGAAGTATGAGGCCTCACCCAAACTTACTGTGTGTTTGATTGGTTCACTTTGAATCAGAGAACGAGACTATAATCGATGAATCTTATACATGAGAGTCCATGTCTCATTATTCATCAATGTCTAGAACAGAAAGGAACATATGACAATGGTTGCCATAAGTCCTCTATGTGCTTGCTTTATAATCAGATATACTTTGGCTGTCGACTTAAAGTGTCGAAACTGGTTGGTGTAGCCATGCATAGCTAGAGTACCTCTGACTACAACGCTAAAGTGTCGCGATTAGTCCAAGTGGGAGATTGTTGGATATTAGATGTCCTGACCCGACATTTAACGTTACCGACCCGGTTTCGACCCAGAAGAGTTACACCGGAGTCAACGAACAAAATAATTAATTAATTGTTGTTTAAATTAATTAAACGGTTAATATAAATAAAAAATTGACATTTATTAAAAGTAACAAAACAAAGATTATCGTAAAATAGTTTACGAGAATTATCGGAGGGACATTATCTAGTCGTTACCGGCTAACGGACTAATGATATCGATGGGTTTGGTGTGACATACCGCGAGTTGGGCTTTAGTTTACTAAAAGCCTAATGAGAATGATTAAAATGAAAGATTAGGGAGGAGAACCCTAATCGAAAATTAGGCTCTCTCTCCCCTCTCCCTCACGCCGTCGCCATCCCACTCCCTCTCCCCCTCTCTTTTTCGGCGCAAACAACCACCACCATCCCTGTCGCTTTCTCGATTGCTACGATGTTTAAACATGATCCTAGGTTGATTGCTTCCGCCATGAAGTTGGAGACCACCGCCACCGCCCAAGAGCGCGCTGT
The DNA here is from genome assembly GCA_039602395.1 of Deinandra increscens subsp. villosa. Taxonomy (NCBI): domain Eukaryota; kingdom Viridiplantae; phylum Streptophyta; class Magnoliopsida; order Asterales; family Asteraceae; genus Deinandra; species Deinandra increscens. Next base: position 91,141,858 of record JBCNJP010000010.1, on the reverse strand, counting down.
CACCGTCGACTTGTTCGGCGAGGACCACCGCGAGGTGGTTCTCGCTTTACCCGCGCCACCGAGGCCAATGTTTGAACCGCCTCGTGCCGCCACCGTTAAAACGGGTGAAAACCCTAAGTGGCCGGCGCCATTGTATGCCGCCGTCGTTAAGCCACTTCCTCCACCGCCTCCACGTGCGACAGACCAAATCGTTTCTATAACGGATTCGTCGTCATGCATGGCGGAACCATTCGACTGGAATGCCATGATTCATGGCATGGTTTCGTTACCACCACCACCGCCGGTTCATGAGATGAACCCGCACGTGGTGCCTAAGGCCCCGTCTTCAAAGTCAGTTAAAGACTTGACTCACGGTTTGAGTCGGGCGTTACCATTGATCCTAGCGCCAGTTCGTCGAACCCCGGTGTCTCGAACGGTTGTTCGTACTCAGCCAAGGTATATCTAAATTGTTTAGATGTTTAAATTAATTTATTTAATTTATTTCTGTATTTACGCGTGCACGGTGATCAGATCCTGTATATGGCTTTTACTAAAATTTGCGTTGTAAAACTTATTTCCGCTGCGTAATTAATTATGATTAATTAACCCGTTAATTTAGTTGGTAAATAATTAAAACGGGCAACCCGGATACCCACTGTAAAACCCAACAATTTTCTTATGATTTTTAGATCAGTTATTGTTTGCATGTTTGTAATCGTTACAATGCGTGATTAACTGGTGTAGTTGTTTTGTAGATCGAGTTTATTGAAGTTAGTTTTGACGTGATATTTTCAATATGTTTCTGTTTTGCATGCGTTTTGTTAATGAAATTGCATTATGACGACATTTAGTTTTATTGCCAAATTTTCTTAGAAAAATAGTTTGCGTTATTATTATTCAAAGGTTACGTTAAATTTTTTTATTGTATAGTGTGAACAACTTATAAGATGTACGTTGCGTGATTTACTAAAATACTATTTGCGTGATTACTTATTATGCATTTGTGTCATTTACTGTATTAAGAAATGAAGAATGTTACATTCCATCAGTTCTAATGTCAGCTAAACCTAAAGAAGCCATGATATTTTCTTCGTTGAATGAAGCTGAGGCATTCTACTATGAGTATGCTAAACAATCTGGATTTACAGTTAGGAAAGGATCTCAATATGAGGTATCTGGTGTCATTATTGGGAGGCATTTTGTTTGTTCTAAAGAAAGTAACAAACCCTTCAAGAAGTATGATTCGAGTAGCGTGTCTGGAAAGAGGAAAAACTGGGTAAAACCCTAGGAAGAAGTTTTCTACCCGTACCGGTTGCGTTGCACATATTGTGTACACTTCGAGAGATGGTTTATCTTACAAAGTGCATAAATTCGTGGAGGGGCACAACCACTACCTTGTTGGTCAAGAAGACATGCATTTTCTTCGCTCAAACAGGCATATGACAACAGTTCAAGAATCATTGATATATGAACTATCTTTTCTTAACCTTGGTCCTGTTAAATCGTTTCATGTGATGAGGAAAAAATACGGAGGTTTTGAGAATGTTAGAGCGACTGTTGTTGAATGCAAGAACTTTAAAAGGGACCTAAACTACTATATTGGTGAGTATGATGCTGAGATGGTTGTTAGAAGGATACTGAACAAGAATGATTACCTTCCTGATTATTCATTTGAGTACACAGTTGATAATAAGGGGAAACTAACTGGAATGTTTTGGAGTGATGGTGAATCCAAGGCCAACTATTAAGCATCTGGAGAGATTGTTTCTTTTGATGCAACCTTTAACACAAACAAGTATGGTTTTATTCTTATCACTTGCGTGATAATGATTATTGCATGTGTTATTATTATTATAACATGCGTATTTATGTTTTAATCAAATGCGTTATATGTTGAATATGATTTTTATGTTTTTATTATAGGTACAAGATGGTTTTTGTTCCTTTTACTAGAATTAATAACCATTTTCGTAATGTTTCATTTGGTGCTAGACTATTGTCATCTGAAACAACGAAGTCATATAAGTTGCTTCTTAAAATGTTTTTGAAGTCCTTTGGATCTCAGCCGAAGGTTGTAGTTACAGACCAAGACCCTGCGATGAAGATTGCAATTGATACTATTTTTGTCCAGTGTCGTCATAGACTGTGCATGTGGCACATAAAGAAGAAAGTTGCTGATAAGGTTTGGGTTTGCGTAATTTATAGGTTGATGTGATTGTTATAATGTCATGCGTAATTATTTTTAATTATTGAGTGATTTTATATTTTGTTCATGCGTGTTTACATTTTTATGTGTTGCGTTTTTTATGTATTTTTTGAAGGTTGGGCCTGCCTTGTGAAATGATGACGAGTTTAAAGAGGCAATGTTAGCATTGTGTGGACGGATTCTATTGACCCTGAATGTTTTGATGTGGAGTGGCTAACAATCATGAATGATTATGATTTGGCATCTAACAATTGGTTGAGGGAGATGTTTGAGATGAGAGAGATGTGGATTCCAGCGTTTTTTTTGAGATGAGTGGATGTCTGGTCTCATGTGCACGTCCTCTAGATCAGAGAGTGAGAATCAATTTTTTTCTCAGGTTACAAATTCCCAAATGACACTTTTGGATTTTTTAACCATTATGAAGCTTCTCTTGAGATTCAAAGACACACCCATCAGAAGAATGACCATGACTCCAGATACTCTTTTCCTGACATGTGGAATGAATTTACAATTGAGGAACAAGCTGCACTCTTATACACGAGGGCCATGTTTAATGATGTACAAGATGAGTTATATTGCAGCACCAGGGATTGTTTTGGCATGAACACCATACATGGTGAGAATACTGCCAAGGTTCTTATCAAAGATCATGCTGCTTATGGTCCTGGTCTGTTGGAAGTAAGTAATGTTATAGCTATGCGTGATTTATAGTATAGGCTTGCGTTATTTTTTAAAATATAGTTTTGCGTGATTATGTGTGTTTTTTTTTTGTTGTCTTTTTTCATTTTTTAGGTTGACTTCACAAGGATTGACGGTGATATCAATGCACCTGTAGCTGTAAACACTTTGAGCGTTATGGTTTGTTATGCTCGCATGTGTTTTACGTATTAACCATGTTTGAGGTACTTGAAATCCCTCAAAAGTACATTATGAAGCGTTGGACAAAGGAAGCTGCACCCAATAAAGGCAAGAAAGCTATGCCCCTCAGCAGGGATTCTAATTTTGCTAATGCACATGAAGTAGACAAGGTTTTGCGTGATATCATGTCTTCCTTTGAATACATTATTAATCGACTATCTCCAGACCTCGACGCCTTGTGCTCTGTAAAGGATCAAATGAAGGAAATGGCGAAGAAGGTTGATGAAGAGAATCGACCAGTTGTTCCTAAAAATCGTAAGAGATAGGTTTGCTGAGATTTTAAGAGCCAATCAGCCTGTTGATGGAAGCACAAAACTTCCTGGTGGTATTAAAAACAAAGGATGTGGCTCCCATAAAAGAATTAAATCAAAGAAGGAACAAGCGAGTAGCCGTGCCGGCAAAAGAAGCCGTAATTGCTTGGTGTGCGGGCTGTCTGGCCATGATAGAAGGACATGCAAAGCTAACAAAGGCCCGCAGTTAATGAAGCTGGTGACCTGTAGATGCACTTGCGTAACTTTGTAAATCACATGCGTTATAGTATGTAATAGATGCGTTCTTTTTTAATAATAGTGAAGGATCAATCATGCGTTTTTCTTATAACTTGCGTTTTTCTATGCCGCATGCGTAATATCAAAATGCGTAATTGTGATAATATTTGCGTTATTTACTTTTTTATGTTTTGGGTTTTTAGAGGAGTTGATGCATGTTTTTTTATGTTTTGCGTAATCTCAATAGGTGTTGTTTTTTAAAAGTCAAGGATGATCAATATATTTTCATTAGAATGTAAATATTATATTTTTTGAAAAAGAAAATGGAAACTAAACATGTTTATACTAGAAATTTTCGATACCTTTTAATCCATTTTGCTCACGTTTATTTTTTTCCAGAGTTTGTTGCTGCAGTTCCTTGACCTTCTCAGCTATCTCAGTGTCCAGCCTTATTTGTTCAGAAACGTAGACAACAATATTCTCAAGGAAGTCTGTTGTATCTTCTAGAATAAGCTCCATAACGAGGTTGATATCATCCCTGACGTTATTTGAAGTCAGGACTGTTAGCATCCCTAAGGAGTTCCTTGTTATCTGATCCATTAGTTCTCACATTCTATTTTGTTTTTCAAAAGATCCTTCACCATCTTCTCTGCTTGTGATGTAGAGGAGGAAGAAGCCATCATTTTTTTTGTTTTTTGGTGGTTTTTGTGTTTTTCCAATGAAAATGGTGGTTTTAGGGTTTACCTTTCGTTTGTTTATAAAGGCGGTGCATTATTTTATTATTTTATTTATTATTTTTAAATGTATTTTTTTCAAAGAATTTTAATGTTTCATTCTAGACCGTCCGATTTTAGAATTAGGGTTTACGACATCTTTATATAGTGGCTTTGCGTTATTTATATTTTTTGTTTTTGAGTTGAGTGATAATCTACAATCCTTCATTCTGGAAAATGGCTTCTTCTTCTTCATCATCAACGACCCCACCTTCTTCTGATGTACTGAAACAAAAACTACGTAATAAAGTGATTAAGCATTTCAATAAGGATATTCTGTTTAGTGATGTTCTAAAGTAACACCTAAAGGTGTTAAAAGCTGGTGTTACCGAGCGTGACAAAATCATGGATGAGTTGCTTGCAATGACTCCATTGTCATTGCGTGATATTTCTGTTTTGTTTTTGGCAGACCTGGGGATAGCTGAGGAGGACCAGGTTCAAGCTATTTGGAAGATCATGCAGCTGATAAAAGTTTATATTGATTTGAAGATCCATTTCCTTGCTTCCTTTGACTAGTTCAATGTTTCTTTTAATTTCATTTTGTGGGTTCTTTTGATGGAGTTTAGACGATGTTTGTGTTTGTTTTGAAGATGGTTTTAATGAAGAAATATTTAATTTGTTATGTTTGCATTATTATCATATTGAACATGCGTTATATTGTTTGTTTCCGATCTTAGTTATTGTTTTACTTTGGAAAAACGAGTAAATGCATGATTTATGATGATGTGTTTAAAATTCGTTATTCATTTTGATGAATGATAATCTTCTGCGTCTATTTTGGTCTTGGTTTGCGTAATTAGTTTTATGTTTTGCTTAGTGATTTTTATTCAATTGCGTGAAAAAGATAAACATATGCGTGATTTGTGTATAAAAAGTTAAGGTGTTTGCGTTGTTTTTTGTTTATGGGTAACTAAAATTGAGTATGCGTCTTTTTTTGGTTTTGGTTTGTGTAATTAGATTATATTTTGCTTAGTGATTTTTATTCAATTGCGTGAAAAAGCTGAACATATGCGTGATTTCTATAGAAAAAGTTAAGGCTTGCGTTGTTTTTTGTTGGTCTTGGTTTGCGTAATGAGATTATGTTTTGCTTAGTGATTTTTTTATTCATTGCGTGAAAAAGCTGAACATGTGCGTGATTTGTGTATAAAAAGATAAGGTTTGCATTGTTTTTTGTTGATGCGTAACTAAAGTTGTGTATGCGTGTTTCATTTAAATGTAAAAAGACATTAATACCCCTTTTAAAGACTCCGCGCATTTTTGATTAATTAAGCGTGTAAAATAACGCTGAAGACGTGAAACAATTTAGCGCCGTCAGATCCAAAAAAACGCGTAGATGGACGGCCGAGATTCCTTCGCACGCTTCGCACACAAATCCTTCTTTGTACAGTAACTTTCCCATATATATATATATATATATATATATATATATATATATATATAGAGAGAGAGAGAGAGAGAGAGAGAGAGAGATGAGTTTGGTTAAAATAGAAAGTAGTATTTATATAAAAAGTGTAGAAAAAAGCGATAAGATATTGCCGCATGTAATATCATTAAAGTGAAGATAAAAAGTAATTTAGTCATGAAATGTTTTTTTATTATTGTAAGCATCTTTTCATTAATTCTAGTTAACATCAGTTTTTAGTTGAATTTCAAAATTTACTATCAAATATTAAAGACATAGTGATAATTTTTAATTTAAAATATTTACACTGATGTTCTTAACAATACTTTTAAATTCGATTTAAAATATCATAATTTTTTTATTGAAGATATATTGTATTTAATATGTACATAGTTTTTATTGAAAATTTTTGTTAGTGTGTTATGTATGTCCAAAATAGTGTGTTTAGAATTGAAATCACTTAGGTTGTAAGTGAGTTGCAATATATGTATGTCCAAAACGGTATGTTTAGAACAATGAAAATGTGTTATGTATGTCGAGAACAATGCGTTTAGAACAGTGAGATTGTGTTATGATATCCATACATCATTGTTAGTGTGTTATATATGTACATAATAGTGTGTTCGGACAGTGGGAATGTGTTAGGACACGTTGTGTAGTGATTTAAGAAAAATATTGTGTAGCGAGTTAGAGTATATCTTATAATGAGTTAAGACATGTTATGTACTGAGTTAAGATATATTGTGCAGTGTGTTAGGTAAATATAAAACGATGTGTTACGTTTGATGGAGCATGTTGAATACTTAAAATACAATGTTGAAATAAACTAACACATATTATCAAAAAGATAAAAACATAATGATAAAAACTAAAACACAATGTTAAACTGTAAACACCATGTTGGAAAATTTTCACTCGATACAAAAGATTAAAAAATATATATATTATTATTTATATTTTATATGATGGTACTATACTCAAATTAAAGATAAAAAGATGACCGATATGAATACTTTAAATATATATGCTAACATATTAAAAAGTTATTTACATTTTATATAACATGGTGCAGGTTCATTTATGTTGTTAAATTTCTAGAAACAATTAACAATTAATACTCTAATGCAAAAGACTTTTCTACCTTTTTAACATTTAATCATAATAAATTTAAGTTTTTTATTGACTTTCAATCTGGACATTTAAAAAACTCATCTAATGGCTTAAAATACTTCATACACTTAAGAAAAAAGAGAGCACATGAAGAAGATATACTGAAATGCTAGCAAGAGGCTAAAAGAGAGTACATAAAGTCTAAAGAAATATATAATAAAAAGAAAACAACAAAACAAACAGAAGAAGCGTAATTAAAATGAGTACAAATAAGAAAAAACAAGGATGTCGAGGAGCCCTCTATGTAACTGCAGTATAATCCATGTAATGATGAACAATGTGAAACCCCCATTCACTCATCTATGAAACTCACCTAGTGGTTTTCAAACTCTCTTTTGGGCAAAGTCGTTTATCCTATACCTCTAGCTTTGAACCATAAAAAGGTGAGTATTTGAATTTCACCAAGAATCTCCATAGCCTCCTTGTTTCTTCCATTGAATATAAGCTTATTTCGTGCTTTCCACAAACACCATAGAGTGGTTAGGGCAATTCCACGGATAATGTTCTTGTGACGTTGTGAAATGGACCAAGAATTGTAGATTCCAAGGGCATCACTGGCCGATTTAAATATCATAGCAACAACTTTACACCACCTTAAGACCAGCTCCTACACTAAGCCAACCTTCCTACAGTTAATAAGGAGATGTTCCACAGTTTCAACATGATCATCACATCCTTTACACATTGGGTCAATGCCAATTTCCCTCGAACTGAGTTCAGATTTCACCGCAATCTTCCCCACCATAGTAACATCTTTACACCACCTTGCGACCAGCTCCCACATCAAGCCATCCTTCTGTAGCATTTCGGTAAATCCGGTTATCCGATTTGAACCCGTTTTTGTAATCCGAATCCGTAATTGATAATATATTTAAGGGTGATGATTGATTTTGATTTATTATACTTAATCTCGTGTGATTGGGTCTATTATTATGTTTATTGATTGATTTGGTATTCGATTTATCTCTATTTTGGATTTTATCGTGAACGCGACGTTGTTTACATTTTGTAATTGCCTGGTAAAGATCTTGTTCAGTGTTTCAAGTGTGGATGTTTACAAAATCAGTAAATATAAGCTGAGATTTATTTCACTGAATGAGAATAGGACACACAACACTCTCACCGAATGAACACTCAACTGGCAAATGTCCTAAATGCAACGAATGAGCTTCCTATTTATAGGAAACCTGCCGCCAAAATGAGATGCCCACAGAATGACTCATTTGGTGGTCATTCTTCACTCATTCGATGGCTCTCATTCACCACTTACAAATACATCGACTCACTCCGAACACTCTAGCAACTATCACATCAAGACTCGATACATCAAATGGCACATAGATAATGCACTAACATGTTTAACCGGTAACTCTAGCAATCTGAGCATGTATGATGCTTTTGTGTAATACTAGTTACGCATACAAGTAAATACAAGTGAAGATGTGCAAAAGTTCAAGGTTTAGAACGCAAATGGCAGAAGTTCGCTAAATCCCGCGTGATTTAGATTTTAACTAGGAGATCACGTTTTTAAGTTTCATATGTCAAGTTTATCACATTTATGAAGCTTATAACAAAAAAAAATGATGTCATGAGTCATCACACACTAAATCGAGTAATGAAACGTTGGTGATTTGTCCAAAAGTGATGCGTATGACAAAACCGACCAAAAAACGCGTTATTTAACCCTATTTGTGCATTTCTTTGAGTTACGTGGCATATTCATATTCAATTTGAGTGGATTATATATGGTTAACATGATGAGGAGATGAATTAGGTAATTTGGGTGAAAAGGAGACTAAAAAACATCAAAAAACGAAGAACCGAGCACGCGCATCGAGGAATTGGACTAGTCTTCCTTCGGGCAAGCTCCAAGCGTATTTCCTGGAGCATACCCTTGCCCCAGGCAATACACCTAAACTGTGAATTACAGCAGAACCCTAAAACTCCCCTATTTAAGCAACATTAGCCACCATGCTCCTCATTTCTCATACCCTAAACACCAAAAAACGGCCAAATAACCCCTGATTGCATACCCTTTGATTAAGTCCTTGGATTAGAGCTTAACTTTTGGAAGATATGTGTTACAAACATATCATATTCTTCCGTGTATTTTGTGTAGTATTTGACTCGGTTTTGAGTTTAATTTGAGTCATTTTATGAAGTTTTTGTTTACTTTTGATTTGTCGGGTCTTAACTAGTCTTTTGTTTGTTTTATAGGTGTTTAAGATAAATCTGTAGGACCAATTGGAACCCCCAAACCCGAATCATGTTTCTCTCTATAACAAAAATGATAAATCAAACGATTCATTGATGATAACTGAATGATTACAAACTTGTCATTGGAAATCCACGGTCATCTTGGGTTGAGCTCAAACCCAAGATAAGACTCTTTCTCTCTAGAAGTGTAGCTCACACACTTTCAAAGAATCATCTATACAAATGAGGGCTAAAACTCCTATATATAGTGAGAGCCCATGTGCCTCACTAACCCGCTGACTAGCAAGACACACATTTAATGAGAAAAATACGAAAAAAATCAAATAACATAAATATTAATTAAATAAAAGTTGATTTAATTAATATGAAGCCTGAATCGCTCGAACCAATCTTCTGTTCACTTTTACGGGTTGACCGTTGGGTCGAACAGTTGACTTTTCAAGAAAACGTCTCCGGTCTAAACTTGCAAGCCTCGATCATCACAACCCGCATCTTTGGATTAAATCACAATTGATTCTTCAACCAATTGTGTCTTTTATTTGGTTTTAATGGACCCGCTGTTTTCGGGTTTCAAAATTGTAATGTAGAGCTAGATTTATTAAATTGTTAGTAAATTTTATAAAACCAAGACCGAAGATCAAACACTCGCCAAAAGGGAGTCTAAAGGCTAGTGGGAGCTGAACCGGATCCACGAACGCACAGAGTTACCTTCCTTGTGGTTGTTCAATTTTAATTGTCATGCCCCTGATGGTCTTGCTAAATGGCTCTAGCAAGACCATGCCTTTATGTCGTTAACACACAATTGACCATTCGCGACACTTAGATATTTTAAATAGGTGATTTAAAATAATTTTCCCTAGTGATGATAGGGTTTATCATTTGTGTCTAACGATCACTAAATATTAAAATTGGTTTTAATATCCCTATCTGGTAAATAAAGATTGATAGTTCATGCCGTCCAAAATGAAGTCTAACTTGGAACGTATTGACCGGAGCATCGGTGTTGGAGTATTTCAACACCGCACTTAGCGCTGAGGGTACCTTCTAGGGTGGGGGCATTGGAGTATTTTAACACCATGCCAGCCTCATTGACCATTTGGGATTACTATCACTTTCTTTATGTATGTTTTTAGTGTTGGAGTATTGAACACCGCACTATGAACGCATATAGACAAAGTGGGCATGAATGAGGCTAAACGTATCGCAAAATATAGTTTATTGTATTATATGGCCTCATAAACGAGAGTCGCGACTGAGACTTCGCGATTAACAACCGTTGTCAGTTTGGTTACACGAGTTTGCTCCTAAGGCTCATTTGGTGGTCTCAAGTAAAAATGTCTAATCAAATTCTCAATTTTCTTATTAAATAAATCTTACCAGTTTATATAAGAAAATGGTTTACACTGAAAAATACTAATTTAAATGTACTGTGCATTATTTCAGACGGCTATTGAAAACACAGTTCCTCTAAGTTCAATGGTTTCTCTCGACCCATTCATTGAGACGAACTTCTTGTCATGGCAAACCCTCCGGAGGAACATCTTGAGGCTTTTCGGAAAGCTGTATGTTCTTGACTGACCCATCCCGAGCTTGCCGTCTTACTTGCTGAACGACCGCTTGCATGGAAATCCAGAAGCACAGTGATGACTCTCGGGAAGTCACTGAGCTTATGTTATCTAGCATGACACCGGATTTTCGGTATAACTTTACCGATATGGGAGCGTATGAGATCATGAGAAAACTTAAAGGTTTATTTAAGTTGAGCCAGAGAGGTGAACATTGTAAAGCACTTCAACATTTTGTGAACTGCCATATGTCACCTAATTCCTCTGCATATGATCATGTCATGATGATGAAGGGGTATCGCGACAGACTGATCGACCTCAGCTACTCCATTCCTGAGGGGATGGCTTTGGATGTAGTCCTCGGATCTTTACCCGAGTATTATCGCTTACATGCGGTAAATTGCTTGGCTTAGACATTAAATGAGGTTCTGACATTATTTCCAAATGTCAAGATCAGGACCATACTGGTTGTGCTCAGGGTTGCTGATACAGGTATAACCAAGTCCAAGAACAAGGTTAAAGAGACCAAGGGCAAGAAACCATTGGCGCCTCCCCCTCAGGAACGTCAATGCTTTGAATGTAATCAGATGGGTCACTGGAAAAGTAACTGCCCCATCTACCTTGCTAAGATCAAGATGACTAGAAACTATGGAAAGGGTTCGTCATCAGGTATGTCAATAAATGTTATTGAACTTTTCACTATTTCCTCCAATACATGGGTATTTGATACTGGATGTTGTTTCCACATTGTAAATGTTTTGCAGGAAACTGAGAAGTGGAAGAAGATAGAACAAGGCGGTATGGAACTCATCGTGGGTGATGGCAAAAGAGTCCCGGTCATGGCTACCGGCATATATTCCCTTACATGTCCAACCGGCCATGCAGTAACTTTAGATAACTGTTTATATACTCCTGGATTGTCTAGAAACATTATTTCTGTCTCTTCCCTATTTAAACAAGGTTTTAATTACAAGATTAATGGCAATTCCACTTTTACCTACTTTAATGATATCTTTTATTTCGAGGCTAAACCTCGACATGGTATATATGAGATAATTGTTCAAAAACATGATCAACTCTATCATGTTTCTAAACGAAACAAAGTTGTCAACCTTTCTTCTCTATGGCATCATCGACTAGGTCACATAAGCAAGGCTTGCATCAAGAAACTACAAACTACAGGGATTCTTGAATCCACTGATGCAGATACTTTCGGCTAATGCGAATCATGCTTATTTGGTAATTGACCAAGTCACCCTTCACACATGTTGGTGAATATGCTAAAGGTTTGTTGGGATTAATACACACTGATGTGTGTGGACCCTATAGGACTGAAACGAAAAATCGTGAACACTATTTCGAGTCTTTCATAGATGACTACAACAGATATGCTTATGTCTATCTGATGAAACACAAGCACGAAACTTTTGACAAGTGCAAAGAGTTTCAAAACGAAGTAGAAAATCAATTGAATCGAACTATTAAGATACTTCGATCGGATAGAGGTGGTGAATATCTTAGCAACGAATTCCTCAATCATCTCAAGGCTTGTGGAATTATTTCACAACCCACTCCTCCCGGTACACCACAGTTGAATGGTGTTAGTGAAAGGAGGAATCAAACCTTGTTGAACATGGTTCGATCGATGATGTGTAGGACTACCTTGTCCCACTCCTTTTGGGGTTATGCTCTCTTAACCGCCACTCGCCTAATAAATCTGGCACCGACCAAAAAAGTGGATAAGACCCCATATGAGATATGGAATAATTCTCCTCCCAATCTTTTTTACCTTAGGGTATGGGGATGCGAAGCCTATGTCACTAGTGAATCTGACAGACAAGCTCGATCCTCGAGGTGAAAAGGTGATTTTCATCGGATACTATTGTAATAATGGATATTACTTTTACCATCCTGACGGAAACTATGTTTCTATCAAAAGGAAGGGTAAGTTTCTGGAGAAAGAGTTTCTTAACAGAGGAACAAATAGTGATCCAGTGGATCTCGAAGAAGTTCGAGATGCACAAAACCAAGAGACGGTCACTGTGTCTAACCGACAAATGGTTGTCGCACAATCAAACCCAAACAAAAGCGTTCGCAGGAGCGAAAGGACACGTAGGGAACCTGATAGATAGCTCGGTCATCTACAAGCTTCCGATGTCCTGTTAGTAGCTGATTCTGATGATGAATCTACTAATTATAAAGCTGCTGACATCAGATCGTGAATCTGACAAATGGCTTGAAGCCATGAACGCCGAGATGCAATCCATGCATGATAATCAAGTATCGGACTTGATTGAGCTACCCCCGGTTCTCGGGCAGTAGGGAGGAAGTTGATTCTTTAAAAGAAAAACTAACATGCATGGGAACGTCTAAATCTATAAGGCACGGCTTGTTGCGAAAGGTTTCACTCAAACTCATGGGATTGACTATGAAAAAACCTTCTCGCCTGTGGCCATGATCAAATCGATCATGATATTGCTTGCCATAGCCGCATACTATGACTATGAGATATGGAAAATGGATGTCAAAACCGCATTCCTGAACACACAACTCACTGAGGATGTCTACATGGTTCAGCCTGATGGTTTTGTCGATCCTCAATATCCAATTAGGATTTGCAAGCTGAATAAGTCCATCTATGAACTTAAACAAGCATTTCTAAGGTGGAATCTTCGCTTCGACCAGAAAGTCAAGGAGTTTGGCTTTGCTCAAAATGAAGATGAGCCTTGTGTTTACAGAAATGCAAGTGGGAGCACTATATCATTCCTCATATTGTATGTGGATGATATACTGATCATAGGAAACAACATACCCATGCTTAACGAGGTTAAGAAATGACTTTCATCTTGTTTCGCTATGAAGGATCTTGGGGAAGCCGCTTTTATTATGGGAATTAAGATTCACAGAGACTGATCGAAGCGGCTTCTGGGTCTTAGTCAAAGTACATACATTGACAAGATTATAGCATGGTTCAACATGAGCAACTCCAAGAAAGGAGTCGTCCCTATGACAAAGGGTGCTGTCTTGAACAAATCTCAATCTCCTCAAACGAAGGAGATAAACCAAATTGCTTCAATCCCATTTGCTTCTGCTATACGCTCAATTATGTATGTCATGCTCTGCACTCGACCGGGTGTCTCGTTTGCATCGAGCCTGACAAGTCGATACCAACAGAGTCCCGGTCTAGCTCACTGGACTGTTGTAAAGAACATCCTAAAATACCTGCAAAACACAAGTGAGATGTTTTTGGTATATGGAGGAACTGATGAGCTCGTTGTAAAGTGTTACACCGACGCTAGTTTTCAGACTGACCGAGATGACTCTCGCTCGCAGTCTGGATACGTATTCATCCTCAATGGAGGTGCTGTTTCGTGGTGTACTTCCAAAGAGCCAGTAGTGGCTGATTCCACTACTTAATCTGAATACATAGCTGCCTCAGAAGCTGCTAAGGAAGCATTATGGATGAAGAAGTTCATTACAGATCTCGATGTGGTTCCAAGCGTCTAGCAACCAATCGAGATGATGTGCGATAACACATGCGCTATTGATCAAGCCAAAGAGTCAAGGTCTCATAAAAAGGCCAAGCACATTCTGAGGAAATTTCACTACATAAGAGAAGTAGTTGAAAGAAATGAAATAAAGATATGCAAAGTAGACACAGACTCATGATCATCATAGAGAAGCGATAGGGCTTAAATTAGCTAAAGACATGTTTTGATTTAGTTTTGGGTGTAAGAACATATAACAGTTATCTTTACTATTCATATTCCATTGGTGAATGCAATATGGAAATTTCATAACTGTGTTCGATGTTAATATGTTATATTATCCCTGAACAATTGATGATATTGTTCTAAATGACCGTAGTTGATTAGAGACGTGGGAACGACTCTAAATTAAGACTATTATGATTTTGAACCTTAAAAGAGTTTAACATTCAAAGTCACAGACCTTATTAGAGAATGACGTTGGACGTAACTCGCATCAAGCAATGTAATCATGGAAGGTTTGCTTACTTGATTAATGGTATGCTCTGATGTTTCCTCAGACATGAGACGTATACTAGAACTCGCGTTTACTGCAGACTGTTCTTTGATTGTTGTCTAACGTTATCGCGTAAATGCCCAACAATAGGACTACTTTTGGGAATGGATCTAAAGTTCAGTGGGAGTTGTATGCCTTAAGACGGGATTTCGTACTATTGCTTTGGCAATAGATAGACATAAAGGTGCCCTCGTTGATTCCAAGTGTGAAGTGTGACGCCTCACCCAAACTTACTGTGTGTTTGATTGGTACACTTCAAATCGGAGAACGAGACTATAATCGATGAATCTTATACATGAGAGTCCATGTCTCATTATTCATCAATGTCTAGAATGGAAAGGAACATATGACAACGGTTACCATAAGTCCTCTATCTGCTTGCTTTACAATCAGATATACTTTGGCTGTCGACTTAAAGTGTCGAAACTTGTTGGTGTAGCCATGCATAGCTAGAGTGCCTCTGGCTACAACGCTAAAGTGTCGTGATCAGTCCTAGTGGGAGATTGTTGGATATTAGATGTCCTGACCCGACATTTAACGTAACCGACCCGGTTTCGACCCGGAAGAGTTACACCGGAGTCAACGAACTATTATAATTAATTACTTGTTAATTAATTAATTCAAATGGTTAAAATAAATTTAATTAAATATAACGAAACAAATTTATTATAAATGGTTTACGAGAAATGTCAACGGATTATTATCTAGTCGTTACCCGTTAATGGACTAGTAATATTAATGGCTTTAGAGTGTTGGATCGCGACGTGGGCCTATGAAACCTACAAGCCCATCGAAGAGGTGATTAAAAGAGAGGAGGAGATTAGGGAGAACCCTAATCGCGACCCTCTCTCTTTCTCCCTTCCCTTGCCGTCGCACTCCCCTCTCTCCCTCTCCTCTCTCGAAATCGGCGTAAGCACCACCACCTCCATCCGTCTCTTTTTCCGAATAAGGCTATGGTGAAACGTGTTCCATGTTTAATTGCCGTCGTAATGAAGCTCGAGATTACCGCCGACGCTGCCCGAGCCACCACCATCGAGGAGAGAGCCGCCGCCACCGCGGCGGCCCTTGCCGCCGTCGCCGTCGACATCTTTGGCGAGGATCGCCGCAAGGTGATTCTCGCTTTACCCGCGCCACCGAGGCCAATGTTTGAACCGCCTCGTGCCGCCACCGTCGAATAGGGTGAAAACCCTAAGTGGCCGGCGCCATTGTATGCCGCCGCCGTTACGCCACTTCCTCCACCCCTCCACGTGTGACGGACGAAATTGTTTCTACAACGGTTTCGTCGTTAAGCACGGCGGAACCATTCGATTGGAATGCTATGTTGCATAGCATGGTTTCATTACCGCCACCACCGCCAGTTCATGAGATGAACCCGCCTGTGGTGCCTGAGGCCCCGTCTTCAAAGTCGGTTGAAGATTTGACTCGCCGGTTCGAGTCGGGCGTTACCGTTGATCCTAGCGCCAGTTGGTCGAACTCCGGTGTCTCGAACGGTTGTTCGGACTCCGCCAAGGTATATGTAAATTGTTTAGATAATTAAATTAATTTATTTATTATGTTTCTTTATTTACGCGTACACGGTGATCAGATCCTGTCTACGGTATTACTAAAATTCGCGTTGTAAAACATTTTCCGCTGCGTAATTAATTCTGATTAATTAACCCGCATATTTAGTTGATAAATAATTAAAACGTGCAACCCGGATACCCACTGTGAAAACCAACAGAAAGGTCAAAGGCGGTTACCAAGGTTCAAACCCGACTATTTTGTCGCATATGCCCGACAAACGTATCGCTTGCCCATATAGTACCTCCAAGCGATACGCTTGGAGGACAATAACCCGCAAAAAAAGTAATTTCGATATAAATCTGGCTTTTAGGGTTTAGTTCGACATTCTTTCACTTTCAGCCGATTGGGGAGAGTTCTGGGACGATTTCAAAGCCTGAAGGAGGGCAAGTACCAAGGAGAAGACGCAAGACCAAGCATTTGACTTCAAGATCACATGTCGGATTTTATCATCTTCTTGTCTTCTTGGCTAATCACTTATTCTAGAGATGTTTTCTGCTCATGCTTTAGACTTTTCTATGTTTGTGTGTTGAACATGGTTCTAGGCTAAACGCTTAGTACCGCCTAGACTATTATGATGTCTATTTGACATTAGCAACTTTATTTCGGTTTATGACAATTTCTTGTTGGATGTGATTACTCTTTAAATCCCTCTATTTTCTGCAATTGGATGCATATGCGGATTTTTTTAGGGTTGTGATTATTTATTAGTTCTTGCTTAGCTTGCGGATGTATTTTGATTTGAATTAGGTAGTTTAATAGTGTGGCTGTGTGTTTTCTATTGAATGTGGTTTGCTAATTTAGCAGATTATATAATTAATTGGTAATTGATATCTTGAACTCAATATTCCGCCTTTCAAAATAAGCTTAAAAGGATGATAGTTGTCGGGTAGTCAGGTTGGTTAATGAACTAGGTTAACATTGTCTCAAAAGGAAGTGCCCTAGAAATTTAGCTAATTTGCTATCCGTGTCAGGAATTAGAGGTAGCTCTGGCTAGTCTACGGTGTTCGAGATTGTTTCGGAGGTGGTTAGGCTTAGTTAAACATGGAAGTACTTAAAAGGTGAACCCTTGTTCGAGCATTAGAGTTAATCACTTAGGAAGAACTTAAAAGGTGAACTAACCAAACCAGTGTGTTTAATCCAACCGTTAGGCATCTTATCAGTAATATCCGAAGAGTGATTTGGGGGCTCGTAGATGTTTTGGTTAAAAACTACAGAAGTAATTTAGTGATTAAACTTAGATTGTGGGGTAGTGTGCTTGATCAAATTGATAGAAGAAATGTAAAAATATAAACAGTGACACAGGGATGTAACGAGGGAAAATTCGAAATCCTTTGAGTTTCCTCTAGGGATCCTGGCAAAAAACCTCTGGAGCCGGCCTGAATAGCCCGCCGCCTAATTATATTATTGCACGAAAAAGATTGAATACAAGGTTGAGCAAGTGTGATCGATCGGCTAAGTATTACAAAGAATGTTCACTACGTAAAAAATTGGCTTTAGCCACGATTTTTTGAAAACGCCTAGCCACTGTTTAAAAAAACGTGCCTAAAGGTAAGAAACACTAGTTTAGCCACACATATTTTGTACCAGTGGCCAAAAATATAGCCTTTGGACCCTTTTAGCCACGTATTTTTTTCTTTATGTGACAACAACAATTAGGTGCAGAAGCTTTAGCCACTGTTTTACAAAAATATGCGGCATTTATTTGTCACACTTACAAAAGAGTGGCGAAATGCACCAAACGACCACATACTTTTTATGAGTTTTTATTTATGTGACCAAAAACGAATATATATGATACCTTTGGCCACGCTTATATAGTGTTGTGTGACAGAAGAGTAGGTTTTGTAGTTAGTAAATTAAAAAAAAAATCAAAACTGTTAAGTATATATTATGTGTGGCTAAATGTGAGCAACGACCACTATTTTTAATTAGTTATGTGGCTAAAAGCTAGTACATATGGCCACTTATATTAGGTTGTGTGACTAAATAGTACACTGTTCATGCCCTTTCTTATTTATTGTAAGTGACAAAAATCTATTACCTATGGCCACATATATTAATTTTGTTTGTGCATCAAAAGTTATCAACGGTGACTGTTAAACATTTTATGAATGGCTAAAGATAAGTAATGGTCACGGTAATAAATTGACACGGTAGCGTGGCCTGACCTTTCGACTACTTGCCGCCAAAATCCCGCATCCCCTATTTACGTACTGTATTTCCGTCACTCTATTTCATCTCCTGATCAAGAATCATCACTCTCTATCTTCTCCTAAAAAATCGTAATGGCTGCAGCTGTTTGAAAATGGAGAACTAGGGCCGCTAATATCCCTAAACCCTGTTACGGCCCGCGTCCTCATAAGTGTATTTTCGTCTCTGCATTTGGGTATAGGGTATTTTTTGTTAATTATTGATCGCTTCTGCATGTGGGCTTTTTACAGGTGGTCGGAGGTTCACACTGAAGATCCACCACAATGGTGATATCCACCAGAATGACGCCGGAGAAGATGTGCAAGGTGGACTATGTCGAGATTCGCACCTTTGATATCCATCAGTTGAATCTCATGGTGAGATTGCTGGGCCACACATCAATTGGGTATTTCCTGATTTATTGGAAGATACCACCTTTATCCCTCAGATATGGGACAAACTACATGGATTCCATTTCTGACGAAGCTATCGAGGATATGAAACTTTATCTCCGGAAACCAGAGGGAGAGCCAGAACTGTCATTCTATTTAATCTGGAATAGGGACTCCACTTACACCTCTGATGCTCTGATTGGGGTGAGCGTCGAGACCCTCCTGAAGACACCGCCAGCAGCAGTAGCAGCTTAGTCTATGACCCTGAAGATGAAGATTACATGTCTGATGCTAGGTCTTAGTTTTCTATGTATAGCTAATTAATTTTTTGTATAGGATCCTGATCAATTTAGTTTTGTAACTATGATAAATTTTGGTTATATGATCAATATACATATATATATATATATTAAAGTTTTGTTAATCATCTCAATCTTAATTTTGTGTTTGCTTAATTTTATTCTAAATATGATTATAGGGTTTCAGTTTAGTTGCAAATAGATTTTATTCTAAATATGAATGTTAAATTTATGCTTCAATCCGGATTAACTCTTCATCCTAAAACTCTACTTCATGTGGTTCTATTCTTCTTCTTCTCTACCGATCGAAGAACTGAAATTTATACTGTTTAATTAATTATAAATCATATCAGTCCACCACGGCAGTCAAACAGCTGTCTCAAAATGTCAACATACTAACATAACACAAGATTACATCATGTAAGAACACAAATATGAGTAAAATGGAGCTATACTATCGTATTAACTAATTCAATGAAAATGCATGTTAAAATGACAAATTAGAGTATATACATATAGTGTATGAATAAAACTGGAACAAGTCAATGAATCTGGATCAACTCTTCTTCCTGAGAAAATCTAGTTCATCCAGTTCCGTTCTTCTTCACCATTGAAGTTCATCTGGTTCCCATCTTGTTCTTCTTGTCTGCAATATCTGCTAACCAAAATGCCAACATACTAACATAACATAAGAATATATACTTCATGTAAGAACACAGTTATGAGTAAAATGGAGGTCTGCTATGATTCATTGAAAATGTATGTTAATATGAAAAAATAGAGTATATACACAAACTGTATGAATAAAACTAACTTATGTTAAAATAATTAAAAAAAAATACTATCGTATCCGGATCAACTCTTCTTCCAGCCAAGTTCATCCAGTTCTCATCTTTATCTTCATTTCAGCATTGACATCTATGTATTCCTCATCATCATTTGAAGATCTTTTTCCCTTCTTAGCCACTGTATTCCTTCTCTTGGAAGGACACAGTCTGTGCACAGTGGATTCAGTTTTGGTGGGTGGTTTTTGTGGTGATTTGGGTGGAGATCAGGGTGCATGGGTTGGTTTTTGTATTTGGGGAGTGAGTGGTTTTTTTAGGTGAGGATATGGAGATGGAAGGGTATGAGTAACTGTAGGTGGTAGTACAATGGGTGTGAATTTGTCTGTTCTAAACTTTCGTGGAATAGGCTTTACAGGTTTAGGGTTAGCTTTAGGCCTTACAGGTTTGGGAGGGTTTCTTTTGCGTTGCTGTGAGGTTAGGTCTCTGTTCAGATCAGAAAATGCACCTGGTGGTCTTGGTACACCTGTTTCCTTTGAGATTCTTCCCTGTTAATGTAGCATATCTGAATATCTGTTTCCCAAGGTATCAATACTGGAAGGATTGATCTAGATTCAATTCTCCCCCACTATGTTAATGTAATAGCTTTTGAAAAGCTTGAGTTTTTCTTCCTTTGTCATAGGGTTTTTTTAGGATTTTTTGTTTCTCTTCTTCCCTTTTTATCTCTTCTTGCCTTTCATCAGCATCTATCTCTTCCTTCAGTTTTATTTCACCATCCTCTTGAACAACCCTGGACATCATATCGCATACCTCTTTAGCAGATGACAAATTTACTTGTTCAACAGTTGTCTATCCCCTGGCTATGATCATATCTCTGAACTTCAAAAGGAGTGTGGCATTCTTAAGGTTATCTGACAGTCTCATCTTTGCTTGTTCAGCTTTGATGTTCTTGTCAGCTTTGATGTTCTTGTCAGCTTCTCTGGCCATTCTACTTCTTCTCTTCTTCTTCTCAGAGTCCATCTTTGCAATTTTTTTCTCAAAAGTCCTTCTCTCAACTTCATTGACCATACCCATTATTAGTCCATCTATATGCTCAGCTTTCTTAGCTTCTTCAGGACTAGCAGGGGGAGCACTAGGCTTAAGAGACGGAGCACTCCTTAACCAAGTGCAGTTAAGAGTATTCCTAATCATCATATTTCTCATCAAAGATAGTGCTTCAGGAGCTATCCATATGGCTGGCTGAGAGAACACTGGTTCAGCCAAGTCAGCAGTGAAAGTCATATCCGGGATAACTTGTTCTTCCGAGGGAACTTCCTCCTGCATCTCCATATCATAAATTTGCTAATCACTTAGCACACTTGTGATCTGATTATTAGCAGTCACTTGTTCCGGATCAATTAGTTGTTCCGGATGAAGTTCTACTTCCGGATCAATAAGTTGTTATGGAACAAGTTGTTCTTCCGGGTCAGTTTTTTGTTCAGTATGAAGTTGTTCTTGTACATCCGCATGGCCTCCTAACTCCGGATCTGATGAAGACACCCTGTGGAAGATCCTATTTTGAATTAAATATAGTTTGACATGTGAATTGCAATATTTCAGCGGTTGACAACCTTACCTATCAGTGGCTTTCAACCGCTCAATTTCTTCTCCTTGAGCTCTGACAATTGCACGGAGAGCTGCCATTTCATTTTCAAGTTTTGTATATCGAATCATAAATTCAGTAAGTGTCTTGCTGCTCTCAACCGATGTGTCCAATGGGACATCATGGTAGTGTCAGCCCTTTCCACATGACTTGCTTCATCACTACTGCAAGTCACCTGCTTAGCAGAATGTGGGTTGGGTGAATCAACCAAGTCCAGCATCCCTTGCAAAGAGGGTACCTGGGGAATCTACTTCATATGGCCTAGGTGATGATATATCACCCTCTTTCGGAGGTAGTCCTGTGGATGGATGTGGAGTGTCTAGATGGAGACCACTTTTGGTTTTCTTCTTCTTATGCTTTCGTGAGCATGAGGAAGAGTCTGTGGCTCGGGTGTTTATGGAGGGTCTAGGTGAAGGAGACCTAGGCCTCTTCCTTTTGGATGTGGTTTTTGGTGTGGCCCCACCAGGAGCAGTTTGCTCAGCAGACCTAGCCTTAGGCATAGGGTGAGATGTGTCTTTACCAAGAAAAACAGTTTTATTCACTTGCATGTTAGAAATTTTTTTACTTGTAAAAGATTTAAGTTCAAGTTGTTCATCAGAAATTTGCAGCTTTGGAAATTCACAATTGAGAGTGTATTGGATGAATCTGGGGTACATGTAAAAGATCCTTTTATGTCTTAGATTTTCCAGCATTCCATCAAATATCATTATTGAGAAGTTAAACTTTAGCCCATATACCAATCCATGAAAAGCGGATGATTAGGGTGCAACAAGTTCATCCCACACAGTTTTCTTGTGAGATAGGTAGTGGAGAATGATATGAGCAAGGTACCGCCAAACATAGGGCAGTTGCCCCTTTTTGATGGTCTTGCAAGCAAGGTCACCTCCATAACCAACTGCTTCATAGGTCTTGATGTACACATCAAAGTTGTACTCCGGATCACCTCCTCCATCATTTAATTTCATATGCTTCCTGATCATTTCTTCAGTCACACTAATCTCATTCCTATTGACTTTGGCGTCCACTTTTTGAACCCCATTGCTATCAATAGACTTTTGTGCTGAGTCCCAAAATTCAGCAATTCTCTTCTTGCATAGTTAAAGCAAAATGAATGTTGGATTCCAGGAGGAAATTGATCATTTCATCAAAGGGCTTTGACTTCTCATACTTCTCGTATCATATTGAATAGTTGACGATACATTCCGTACCTTGCGAAAAAACCGATCCCTGTTTACCAACCAGGTTTGATATGGCAAGTAGGTTTTTGTATCGCAAAACTATGCCCTCGAGCTCGTTGTTTTAATCTCTTCATGATAGTACCTTTATTTACAGAATAAACTAATATAAAAATGGGATAACATGCTCGATAAGGCATGAAGGTTTATCTGTGACATCCGAGAATTTCAAGGTTAACATCCGTTAGACAATTCCGTTAGTTACATTATAAGTGTTAACTTAGTAACTAATACTTAACTAGGCCGAATACGTCCACGTCCTTTGGTTGATCACCAAACCCGCCCATATATGTTATGTGTTCAATTATTTATGGTCATTATGTGCAAACGTGATTTAAATGCATAATTATTAATAAAAAGCATGACTATTTAATTAATTGATAAATTATGTGACAAATTGCTTATTTGGATTATTATATGTTAACCGGGTAATTAAGTGTATGCATACATGTTTAATGATTGGGCTAGTAATTAGTTAATGATGGACTAATCATGGGCTAATGATGGCTAATCATTGGGGGCCCAAATCCCAATGAAAGCCCATGAGACCATTAGTATTTAAATGAGATTAAACCCTAATTCTCTATTTTACATCATCATCCACAAACACACACACTCTCCATCCTCTCCCTCTCTCTCACGATTTCTGGACCAGCCCAAGAACCACCAAGAATCAGCCATCATCTCTGGTTAGTGAAGATCATCCATCGATCCAAGAACAACCGTGAGTCCCATGACCATCTTTATGTGTTTTCTATGTGTTTTACCTTCAAAGCATGCTTAGATCTTCATGTAATCACTTGATCTTCTGTATTAATGCTTAGGAATGCTAGATCTGTCATAAAAACAGTAACTTTATGTGTGAAACTGATCCATACTGAAGATTCATGCTAGATTAGGTTATTTTGTGTAAAATGTGTTCTTGAAGATTTGATGATGAAAATGCATGTTTATGATGTTAAAAATGCTCCTGTGATGTTCCTAAATGATTATGTATGCTTGAAAATGAATTACATGAAGTATGGAGGCTGTTAGAAAGATTTTTAGTCAAATTTACGGGTTTTTTAGCGACCAGCGAAACTGTGCATTCATTAGGAGAAACTATCCAGCGAAACTGTGCATATCTCCTTCCAGCGACACTGTCCAGCGAAACTGCAGTGTCTCTCGTGAACGAAACTGACCTTGTCCCTGAACGAAAGTTCAACCAGTTCCTGGCGAAACTAGCCAGCGAAACTAGCAGTTTCTCTGGCAGTTTCTCTAGCAGTTTCTCTAGCAGTTTCTCCAGCGAAACTGCAGTGTCTCTCGTGAACGAAACTGACCTTGTCCCTGAACGAAAGTTCAACCAGTTCCTGGCGAAACTAGCCAGCGAAACTAGCAGTTTCTCTGGCAGTTTCTCTAGCAGTTTCTCTAGCAGTTTCTCCAGCAGTTTCTCCAGACTAAACCCAAACTTGTGCAACTTATTTAAATGATATGCCATGACTTGTATGATTATGCAATGATGAAACATGCTATGATTTCTGTAATATATGAACCCTTGTTTATGATCAACCATCGGTGTCGTGTGTCGTTATGTCGTGTCGTAGTTCCAACGTGCTATGTTATGGGCCATAGTGACGATAAGTTAACGATTAGACACAAAACTAATACTTAAGACCTAAACGTGTTCATAGGTCTTCGTTAAGCAATAATTGGATTAATTAGCAAGTGTAGCTGAGCAACCTAAGGTGAGTTTCACTAACCCTTTAATTGTGAGCCCGTTTGGGACACAACGAATGAACTTAACGAATGGGATACCTGTTATGGAAGTTGGAGTGTTTTATGGGGAGCACTTGCAACTGTCCATCCTTGGGGTTTCGATTGAAATCCGGAAACGACCATTTTGACACTTAAACTCTTTTTAGGATTTCAGATGAAATCCAGAATAAACATTTTAATATGACTAGTGTAGGTTAAAGTCTAAGCCAGATGATATCACATGATTTCTAAGGATGCCTTAAAAACTTAAAAGTCCTCAATTTAGTACTATTGATCTGAGAAGCGAGGGGATGTTGGGTAGATCTACTGAGGGTTTGACAAACCCTGCTCCGCGGTACACAAATGTGTAACCAACCGGCCGGGGGCCGAACGGAGTTCAATATCAGCCTATTTTAGTTGTGGGCCTCCCGAAAGGGACACAACTGGAGGCACCAACCATCGGCTATTGCCGAACTCTGTTACGTCAGCTTTCAGCCCTAGTACGACTTCCTTAGTGCATGGAAACCGGATTAGCTACCCGCGATATCGGTTGACCGCTTTAACTTTTACATAACTAGTGCATATTCGGTAATTCAACACTTGGCAATGTTTTGCAAATCCACTACTTATTTACACGTTGATGAATACGATTATGAGACCGGGCCAATGCATGTCATGCCCACCGTGAACTCACCAACCGTTAGGTTGACACTTGTGTGGTTTTCACTTTTGCAGATCGTTGAAGAGTATCCACTGGAGGTTGGCATGGCACAAGAAGATACTTAACTTTATTTTAAACTTAATTTGAGAATTAAACAACTATTTATGTTCTGTAATTAAAGCACGTGGTTAGTGCTAAGATACTTATGTTTTTATTCCGCTGCGTACTTTTAAAACTGTTTTATTTGGAACATTTGGACTTTACTCTGATTCGTTTAGTATTTGTAACTAATGGTTGTGGTCCTGGTTTGCTCGCACCCCTTAACGGTATAAACTCCGTTAGTGGTTAATTAGGGGGTGTGACATTATCGATCCCAGGGGGTGCAGATACATAATAGGAATATAGAAATTATTGTACGTCAAATAATATCAAAAGTGTATTGTGTTCAGCGACGAACAGTTGAGTGGACTTTAAAGCAGCCTTTCCCGTTACTTTGGGCACCATTTGTGAGGGATTTCGGAGGAAATGGAACAGGGTAAGGTTTAGGTTTAAATTGCCTATAGGATACTGGAGAGAAATTAGAGGGTAACTGTTTCGTGAGAATGCGCGCAGTTCTTCACGAAATTGGGAGGGGGCAGTTGTAGGCAGGAGGGAAAATTTCAAATTGGTCTACATTGACATCGATTGATCCTAACTGGTCTTCATTGACACCAATTGATCCTAATTGGGCCTAATTGACCTTAATTGAAACTATTTGGGCCTAACTGGACCCTAATTAATTGACACTAATTGGGCCTAACTGACCCTCATTGGGCCTAACTGGTCCTAATTGGGCCTAACTGGTCCAAATTGGGCCTAATTGATCCTAACTGGTCCTGATTGGGTCTAATTGACCCCAACTGATCCTAATTGGTCCTAATAGACACCAATTTACCATAACTGGACTTAACTGGTCCTAATTGGTCCTAATTAACCCTAATAGACACCAATAGACCCTAACTGATCCTAATTGGTCCTAATAGATACCAATTGACCCTAATTGCTCCCAATTGACCCTTATAGACACCAATAGACCCTAACTAATCCTAATTGGTCCTAATAGACAACAAATGATCCTAATTGGTCCTGATTGTGCCTAATTGACACCAATTGACCCTAACTGAAAGGGGCTGCATATGTTTTTGATGCTAGACAAGGTATTGGAAGTATGGATGTCTCTAGTGAGGTTGGAGGGTCTTCTAGTAAAGGGGGAATTGGGGGTGGTATTAATGGCAATGAGGTCAAGATGGAATACAGGGTTAAGAATAAGGGTAATGCTGTGAATACTAAACCTGGTAATTCTAAACTGGTGAATACTGAACCTATGAGTGCTGATCCTGTTAGGGTGAAGTTATCTAACAGCTTTGAGTCTCTGCAGTCTGATGACATTAGTATTGATAATCAGGAATGTAAGAATCCAGTGGAATCTATTAAAGCCAAAGAAGTGAGGTGTTAAGAATGATGCTTTATGTCATAAACACATTAAGAATTTTCTACTGAACAAATGGAAAGCTGAAGCTAATTCTGGACTGGTGTTTGGTAGTATTTCTATGGCTAAGCCCCCTGATATGCTTGCTAAGACTTCTGTAGATAATGGGGGTAGTGTGTTTGATGATTTTTTTGAGTTACTTGAAAAGCAAAGGAAGGATGAAGTTTTGGGATTTATCAATAATAAGCAAGTTCCTTCATGTAATATTATGGCCAATTGGAGCTACCTTCAAACCAAATACTTCTTGAAGATGTGTGAGGACAGTGGATTTAAGGAAGGGTTTGGCTTGGAATGCTGGGGGTTACTTACTGAGGATTATGGCTCAGATGGTTACTATAGTGCTGCAGAATCTGAAGAGAATGAGGTTGCTTCTGTTGAGAATGAAATGGCGAATTTTATGAAGATTGACTCTACTTCAGAATCCTTGGATACTCAAGCATTGGGTGTTCAATCCTCTTTTGCGTCCTCTCAATGAATTTAAACATCGTTACTTGGAATATTAGAGGTCTGGTGAAGAAATCGCATCAAAACCAACTTCTTGATATTTTGAATGACAAGAGAGTTAGTGTTTGTTGTATTGTTGAGACGCATGTTAAGGCTCACAAGCTGCAGAAGGTGTGTTCTCATGTCTTTGGTGCTTGGGAATGGGAATCTAATAGTGTCTATTGTCACAATTGGGTTAGAATTATTGTAGGATGGAACCCTGCTGTTGTGGATATTATGATCATTGACTTTACTGATCAGGTTATCAATTGTTATATTAAATCTAAAGATGGGAAGCACAAGTTATATTGTTCCTTTGTTTATGGGCAGATTAATGCTATTCAGAGGAGGGTGTTGTGGACTGATTTAGAGAAATTTGGAAACAGCATTGGTGATGATCCTTGGTTAGTTGTTGGTGATTTTAATGCAACATTGGACCCTGCTGAGAGTTCCTCTGGTTCTTCACATGTTATATCCTCTATTGATGAGTTAAGAGGCTGTTGTTTGAAGTCTGGCATTTATGATATTCCTTCATCTGGTTTACATTTTACATGGAATAAAACCCCTGGGAAAGCTGATGGCCTTCTTAAAAAACTGGATAGGGTGATGAGCAACAATTGTTTTAGGTCTACATTTCCTGAGGCAAAAGCTCTTTTTCTGCCTTTTTATACCTCTGATCATTCTCCTAGTCTGGTTACATTGCCTATCAAGATTGCTTGGAAGCCTAAGCCTTTCAAATTTCAGAATTACTTGTCTAAAAAGCAACAATTCTTGCCTATTGTGGAGGAAGTCTGGAAACAGCATATTTATGGTTGTACTATGTATTCGGTTACCTCTAAGTTGAAGAGCCTGAAGAAACCTTTAAGGAAACTTGCCTTAGAGCAGGGTAATTTGGCTGAAAGGGTGAAGTTTCTGAGAAAGGAATTAGGAAGGATTCAGGAAGCCCTTGTGGCTGATAACTCCAGTCAAGATCTGAGGGATGAAGAGTTGATATATCTCCATGCTTTGAAAGATGCTGAAGAAGATGAGGAATTATTTTTGAAACAAAAGGCTAAGATTGATTGGCTTGCTGCAGGGGATCAGAACACCAGTTATTTCCATAAAGCTGTAAATGGTTGGCAATCTAGGAGTAGAATTAATGGTATAAAAGATATGAATGGTAATTATCATGAGGGAGAGCAGGCTGGGGAGGCTTTTGTTGATCATTTCAAGTCTTTTATGGGAAATGAGGTCCCTATGCAATCCCTTGTTGATCCTAATTCTCTGTTTACCAAACATGTACCTAGGGAGGTGGCTGATTATATGGTTAGACCTGTTACTAAGGAAGAAGTTAAGGAGGCTATTTTTGATATTGACGATGATAAGGCTCCTGGGCCTGATGGGTTTTCTGCAAAATTTTTCAAAGCCTCTTGGTCTATTGTGGGAGATGAAGTTTGTAGAGCTATACAGGAGTTTTTTGAAAATGGGAAACTATTGACTGAGATTAATGCTACAATTATATCCTTGATTCCTAAATGTCATAGTCCCTCAAATGTTGCTGATTATAGACCTATTGCTTGCTGCAATGTGCTATATAAGGGAATTACTAAAGTTATTTGCAATAGAATAAAGCACTCTCTTGATCTTGTGGTTAGTAATAACCAGTCTGCCTTTATTCCTGGAAGGCAAATCGTTGATAATGTGTTGATTGCTCAAGAATTGATGAGGAATTACCATAGAAAGGGTGGAGCTAGGAGATTGGCTGTGAAGATTGACCTAACAAAAAGCTTATGACACTGTTAATCATGATTTTCTGGAGAAGTGTTTGATTCATTTTGGGTACCATCCCTGTATGGTGGGTTGGATTATGAAATGTCTCAGGTCTGCTTGCTATTCTATTAATGTTAATGGGGATAGTTATGGGTTTTTCAAAGGCAAAAGAGGGCTTAGGCAAGGTGATCCGATGTCTCCCTATTTGTTTACTTTGGTCATGGAGGTGCTCACACTAATTATCAATAGAAGGATTAGGGAGGCTGGAAATTTTAACTATCACTGGAAGTGTAGGAAGCTGGGTATCACAAACTTGTGTTTTGCTGATGATTTGTTGATCTTTGTGAACGCTGACTGTGATTCAGTTAAAGTGATCAAGGTGGCTCTTGAGGAATTTAGTGGGGTTTCTGGTTTGCTTCCGAATATGAATAAAAGCACCATGTACTTTGGCAATGTGCTGCCTTGTACCAAGGCTGAAATAATGGATCTGCTTCCATTTAAGGTAGGAGTGCTTCCTGTGAGGTATTTGGGGCTTCCCCTGCTGGCTAAGAGATTATATTCCAAAGACTGTGCCAGCCTGATTGATAGGGTGAAGAAAAGAGTTGATGATTGGAAGAATAAGTCATTATCTTTTGCTGGGAGGCTTCAATTAATCAAATCTGTTTTAGCTTCTATGCAAGTTTATTGGGCTTCTGTGTTTTTGCTGCCTATCTCTATTATTGAAGATATTGAGAGAATAATAAATAAATTCCTTTGGACTCAAACTGATAATTGCAAAGGAAAGGTTCGGGTTAGTTGGAATGAAGTGTGCTTCCCTAAATCTCAAGGAGGTTTGGGAATTAAGTCCTTGAAAGTCAGAAACAAAGCTTTAGTGTCAAAATTGGTTTGGAACATTATTAGTGGGAAGGAGAATATTTGGACAAAGTGGATTCAAACTCACAGATTGAAGGGCAGAAGTTTATGGGAAATACCTGATAAAAGAGATAAATGTTGGAGCTGGAGGAACATTATGAAATGTAGAGATGTTGTTTGGCCTCATTGTTATACACAAATTGGTAATGGTGAGACAACTTCTGTCTGGTTTGATATGTGGCACCCTTTAAGTCCATTATGTTCATTCATTAGCAACAGGGTGATAAATAGAGCTGGTTTGAGCACCTATACAAAAGTGAAGGATGTTGTTGTTGATGGGAGGTGGGCTTGGCCTGAAGAATGGAGGGATATGTTCCCTGGGTTGTTCAGTTCTGAACCTCCTAATTTAATCATTGGGAAAGCTGATAAGGTTGTTTGGAGATCCAATGATGGGTCCTTGGGTTTATTTTCTACCAAAGCTGCCTTCAGTGATCTTTGTGATAGGCAACAGGATGTTCATGGGCTCCCCTTGTGTGGTTTAGTCAGAGTATTCCTAGACACAGTTTCACATTATGGATGGCATGTAAAAGAAGACTTCTTACTCAAGATAGGCTTCAAAAATGGGATGTTGAAGGAGAATTGAAATGTGTATTTTGCAGAAACCAAAGAGATAGCCATACACACTTGTTTTTTGAGTGTGACTACTCTAGGCAGGTGTGGAATAGACTTAAGAGGCGGGCTATGCTTGATAGTGCCCCTGATTCTCTTGAGGAGTGTACTTCTTATATCAGTGCTTCTCCTAAATCTAAATCTATTAGAAGCATCATACAAAGATTGATGTTTGGTGCTATTGTCTACTTTATATGGCAAGAGAGGAACTGGAGAATTTTTCAAGAAAAGGAAAGGTCTGTGGAAGTTATTTGTGGTCAGATTGTGGAAATGGTTAGATGTAAATTGCTGAGCTTGAAGATAAGGAAAACTCCCCTAACTGTTAAGATGGGAGAATTATGGGGGTTTAAGGTTTATGGAAAAAGCAACACAAATGATAGTCATCATGATACTACAAACTAACTTGAATTGCTGGGATTTGGGGAGATTGAATATACTGGGGCTAGATTACAGAGAGAAACATTGGATCCTTCTTTTTCCTTTTTATTTTACATCTTGGTGTGTGGAGTGGGGTATTGGGGTGGGACTGGTTGGGGTTGATTCTTCACTTGGTGAGTTTTGGGGTTTGGGATGGGACTTGGTTTGGTACACATTGCACACATTATGCACCTTCATTGCTGAGTTTTGAGAGTAGATTTGGTGAGGTAGGTGGGGATGGGTTTTGCTTGGATTGGGATTCCAAATATGATGTTGAGGACCTTATAATACGTTGGGTAGTCATCTGGCAGCCTTGGTTGCCTCCCTGTTTCATATCTGGCTCTTTGGTGTCTTGTTTCTTTTATTTTTATACTCTGTTGGTTATTTGGTTCTCATTTGAACCAATAACTGATTCTGCCCTTTTGAATTGGTGGTTAGGTTGTTGGTGGCATGTTATATGCACCTACCTGGGAGTTATAAGGTTGGAGCATACCAGGTCTTATAGGACATCTTATTCCACCCAAAAATTTTGTACTTTTAGCACTATTCACTGGTATGCAAACCCTTTTGTTAAAAATGATGAGTCAGCCTTTTATTTTATCTCCTTTGTGTCATTGAGTCATTTTATTCTTTGGCTATGGGTTGGGGAGGGAGTTTTGGTCCAACTTGGTATGGTATACATGGCAAAGGTTTGTTCTACTGGAGTCTTGTTCAACATATCAATTCTGCTTGTTGGATACAAAGGGAAGAGTGAGTATATATTTATTTGGCGGTGGTATGGATTACATTCTGTGTGTCTGTGGAGTAAGGGTGCTTGCTGGTTGTATGGGTTATGCTTAGACTGGTTTCTAAGTAACTTGCAGGAAATAAAAGGTGTATGGCTTCATTTTCTGCTTTTTATGGATTCTGTTCAGGCCTTATGGGTCAAGAAATTGGGTGGGGGCTAGAATATGCTTGTCCATAATGCTGCTGAGTTTAGTTCAACTGAAAATGTATTGGATGATGTTTATTCTGGTAAATGATGGTCAAAGGCTGCTGCTGGTTATTTCCACTTGGTCACAAATATCTTGGCTGTCCTGGGCCTTCTAAAATGGATGGAAGCTGGTCTGTTACTTCTGCAAAAATACAGTGCATAGTCCCCTTATCCTGGGAATTATAGAGATTGGAGCATCGTTCTACCAAATGATAATCACTGTGTAGGATCGTTATTAGTTATGAATAAACTAAAACTAAGCCCTTTACTTGCAAATATAACCCTGCGGAATTAAAGTTATATTTCACTTTACTTAAGCGATATTAAGCTCTTGTATAATGTAAATGCTTGATTTGCAGAATAGTAAAACAACGATATATCGAATATTCGGCACTATTTGCATTAACTCAAAGCTACACTATTACAAGTGATGAACGTGTTTGTAAACTAAGAGATTACATGCTATATATAGTGCTGATGAGATCAATGACAGCCATTGATCTCATGCGATCTAATCTAGACCGTAAACATAAAAGTCAAATATAAACTACCAAAAGAATAAACATCGACAATCGGAATGACTTGCGTGTTGGCAGCAACAATCTACTTTAGGAGAGCGGCTTGAATCAGATTTAGAAGCATACGAGAAGCTTTTGCAGGATTGGACTTCTGAAAAGACTTCTCAGGAAAAGTCAGGTTGAACTCTTTATCTGGTGGATAAACGAGTTCACCCGGAATATTCGCTAAGAGACAAAACTGCTTCTTTCCGCTTGAACTGCCTGTTCCGCTTGAAGTATGAATTCCGCTTCAACTTCAACTTCAGCCGGAACTAGTAAAATTGGCATTTCAGCCGGAAATCTTCCAAGCTCTATTTTTCCTTACAATCTCCCCCTAAGCTGATGCTGTCAAATTATTCATTGTCTTCAATGTTTATCTTCAAAACTGACTTGTACCCAAAAATTTTCTTCTCCACAACCTACTTGTTAGAAGATCCGATGCTGGCATCAAGATTTTGAGAAAGCTCTTTGATGTTTGTTTTGGTCACCTTTACATGTTTGATTGAATCCCAGTCCATTTCGTTCCATTCTTCTTGAACAGAAATGGACTCATGGATTGTAAAGGTGCCATCAGCTCTATGAACATAGAAGAGCTTCTCTCTTCTTCCCAAATGATAAATTTGATCTCACTGGTAGGCTCTTCTTCTTCTTCTCCTGCTGATTCATCATCTAAATTGCTTCGATAGAGCATTCCACATTCCAGCACAGTTGGCTCAATTATAAGCCTTAACATGTGCTCTGCTCTTGAAGGATTCATAATTTCTCTGAGTTTTAGAATGATGTCAGTCATTTGCTGCAGGGTGAGTTGAAGTGGCCTTGTGAGCATTTATCACACCTGTACCATTTGCCAATTTGAAAGTGAAGTCAAAATGGCTTCCACTGTCCAACTCCACCAATCTTCTTTTTCTGGGTGGTCCTTTCCTTCATTTGTTTTGATCTCTTTTATTTCTGGCATGCATCAACTTCCTCTTCTTAATTTCCCTTCTTCATCAGAATCACCAGCAGATTCTTGCACAATAGGCCTTTTGCCTTTGGCAGATGATGAAGAGGGACCTGGTTGAGTTTCAGTAGGTTTGGTGATGGTGGTGGAAGAAGGTTCTCTTATGGTGAGTGGAGGTAGGGTGGTTTTTGGAGGTGGTTCATTGGTTTCAGGAGTTGGGCTTGAGGGTGGAGTAGGTGGAAAGATGTCAGAGAAGTCCATGGTTGGTGGAGGCTTCTTTTTGAAGGGAGTGATGGGTGTGAAGTTGTCTGATCTAAACTTAGGATTGGCAAGTTTAGCAGCAAGCTTCTTGGGGATATGTGGAGGTTTGTAAGGTATGATTGGAAGTGACTGTAGAATGGATGAAGTTGTTGTAGGCATTGGGTTTGGATAAATAAATGAAGGTGGAGGTGGTATATCTGCAATATCATCAATTTCAGGTTTAACATTAGCAGTTATAGTACCTGAGACCAGCTCTGATGGTGAAGGCATCACCAGGTTAGGATTGACAGCAGCAATTTCTCCTTTTAGCTCATAAAATATTTTGTCAATCAAGCTGCAAAGTCCTTTAACCTGCATCTGAGCTAGCTCTTCCTCTTTCTTCAAATTTCTAATCACAAGAGCCCTCTGAATCTTTTTCAACAGATGGTAATTTTCATCATTCTTTACCAGCTTGGTAGGCAATTGAGAGGCAATAGCAATTAACCTCTGCCTATTAGCTTCAGACATTGTATCCAAATCATAATCCTTTAACCTCCAGTTGAAAGACCTGGTCTTTGCTTCTTCAAGAAGGTTTTCAAACACATTGTTTTGCATGTATAGATCAAATTCTTCTTGGAGCTCTCTGGCTATTCTCTCATCCTCAGCAACCCTTCTGGCATCTTCAACCATTTTCACTATAGCCTCAGCTTCAGGAGTTTGAGTTACCTGTTGAAGGGTTCTAGCTATATCAGCTTGAACAGGTTCCTCAGTTTGAACTGTTTCTGAACTCCTTAAGGCTATCAGTGATCTAGCCACATCCTCAGCTTCTTCATTTCTTTGCTCTTCCGGTTGAACCACAGGTGTTTCAACAGTCCCAAAAATTGAGGAGCTAGGACCTTGAACATCCACCTGGGTTGGAATTTGTTGTTCCGGTTGAACATTCAGATCTCCTTCACCTGGAACTACCGGTTGAACTTCCGGTTGAAGTTCCGCTTGAACCAATAATTGACCATCAGTCACCACCTGAGGTTGGGTGACTTCAGGTTCTTTGTCAGTAATCTCCAGTACCTCGGTTCCTTCATCTTCACCAATCAAACTTTCTCCTTCTCCTTCAGTCATAGTACCAACTGCTGCAGTTGCAGTACTTTCTTCCATATCAGCTGCTGCCTTGCTGGTGGAGGCAATGTTGCCTACAACATGATCACTGGCTCTTTCAGCCGGAAAAATAACATCTGTCAGAAGTGTTGTGATCATGTTGATATGCTCAGGGAGAGCACCAGCAATCAGCATGGACGACTGAACAAGCTCGGTGAGGTTGGGGTCCTCAAAAGGAGAAATAGCAATCAGTTGACTGCACTTCATATTCACCCAGCTCTCTTCAACAGAAAAAGGCTTAATGCCAATCTTTTGGCAAGCTGTGGCTCTTACTTCAGCCGGTATCCTTTCTACTTCTTCGATTTCAGTAATAACAGGTTTTGACAGTAACTTCTCCCCCAATTTGACAGTATCAGCTTCATCAGTTACAAGAACTTCTTCAGCATCTCTGGTAGGGTTTGAAGGACCTGCTTCAGTTGGAGTAGGATCAGCTTGAACCAATTTGGCAACAGTTGAGTTAAGAGCTTCAACCTGTGCTTGCAGAGAAAGGTACAGTTTCGTCAATTCAGGTAGTGTAAGACTATCCTCAACTGGCTTTTTGCCAGTATCCTTGGAAATAACCAAACTATCAATCCTAGATTGATCAGCATTGGTACCCATGGCTTCTTGGCACCTGGGATTCTCTTCTGCTGTTTCAACAACCCTTGGTTCCAATGAAGGACTTCCGGGTGCTGATTCAGAGAAGATTGCCGCAGATTGGGTCTTATTGATGTTACTGCTGACACCAAGCTCCAGTTGGGATACTTGGGCAGCAGCAGCCCTTTCTGCATGAATCTCTTCAGAACCACTGAGATTCACCTCCGGTGAGGAGTGGGGTTGCAGTGCTACAGTGTCCTGGCTTATCAGGATGTTCTCATGTAATATGGCAGGTGAGTTAATAACACCTTCATTTAAGCCAAGATTGAGAGCACTGTCACTCCTAGGTGACAGGGGTTGCAGGGGTGAAAAATGTTCAGATGGGGAAGCTACATCTGCTTCTAATGACTCCCCCTCAACAGAAGGTTCATCCCTAAGAGATAATCCCAAATTTACCAGTTTCCGTTTAGGCTTTTTGCCTTGAACGGGGTTTGAAGCTTCAGGTTGGTTGGTGGTGCTAGGTGGAGGAGACCTAGTAACCACTTTTCTCTGTCTCTTGAAAATGACAGGAGGTGAGTTTGATGAGGAGGTGGCAGTGGAAGTGATTGTGGTAGCTTTCCTCTTTTTGGATTGAAAAACTATTAGTGAAGAGGAAGCTGGGACAGATGTGGGATCAGAAACTGTTAGGTCTACAGCTCTGTCATCTTGAGCAGGGAGCTCAGTCACTCCTACAATTTCCGGTTGAACCTCTACAGTAGCAGGTTCATCAGGAAATTGCCTTGGAATTGGTAAGGGGTGGTCAGTATCCCTTCCAAGAAATGGAGATTTATTTAAAGCAAGATTTGAAAATGTTTTCTCATTCAGAAGTTTTTGGTGCAAAATTGTACCAAGCCATACTATATGGGGGTACTCTTCTTTGAGAATATATGTCAAAAATCTGGGATACAAGTATACATATTCAGAATGAACATTGGATTTTAGGGCTTGAAAAATTTGTTTGGAAAAATTAAGTTCTCACCCTTGACCACAGCGTAGAAGGCAGAGGCTTGCTCACCGGAGAGCTCATCAAAACCTCCCTTCTTTGGAGATAAACACACCAGAAGTGTGTGTGCAAGAAATCTCCACTTGTATGGTAACTGCCCCTTCTTGATAGTTTTGCTGTGCAGGGAGCCACCATAACCAATGTTTCTGAATAGGCGGAGATATCTTCTGATCTATTTCTCCGTATCCACCTTCATCCCTCAGTTTCAACAGTCTTCGAACCTTTGCTTCATCAATTTCAACTTCCTTCCCTTGGACAGTTGACACAATTTTACCACTTCCGCTAGCCTCGTCGGTAACCCTAGCGTGAACCCAAAAGTCTTCCATCACCTCTTCAAAGATTTCGGCTTCTACAGTAAGCGCATGATGGAGGTGAGAGCTTTTGATGAACTCGATCATTCCATTGTAGATTTCAGTCTTGGATGGTGGTTCAAGATATGCCATCAAGTTGTGTTCTACCGGAAATTTTGAGTCACCAACTGGCTTCTTGCCACTGGCCTTTCCCTTCGGAGCCATTGTTGACGGAATTTGAGAATGTCGACGGTTTTGTGGGAGTTAATCGGAGATGGTTTGAGAGGGTTTTGGGAGTAATTTCTGAGTTGTGTTGCGAGAAATGGGGAAAATGACGGTAATTTAGGGCTTTTTACCTTTTCGGAGATGACGTGGAGGAGAGAGGTTGTAAATCGACGGTTCATTGACGGATGGGACAGGTGCTTTAGGGGTTATACAGTACAACTGGTTAAAGCATGCCCTTATCCAAAAATTAATTTACTGAAACCTCGGAATTGAACAGTTAAAAATTCAATGGGTAAAATAAATGAATATCCGCTTAGAAAATTGTGCATTCCGGGTAATTAAATGATTCCTTGACTTTGTTGACCCGGAAGTTCAAGCGGAACTCATTTTCTCCTTTATTTTAAAAACCAAATTTCTTCCGTTTGAACTTCAAGCGGACAAGTTTTCCGCTTGGAAGAATTGTTTTCAAAAATAAGTTTCCACGTCAAATTTAAAGCATTTTTCCGGTTGAAGTTCACCCGGTGAATTTCAAAAGTTGTTCTTTCAGGTTGAACCTGAACTTGAACCGGAAAATCCAAAACACATAAATTTTGAAAATTTGTGTCGATTTTTCATAGTTTTAACAGCAGTTATTGACTATGAACTGAAATATTCTTCAATTAACACAAGAGATTTTCTTTTTCTTTTTCTTTTTGTATCAAGAGACGGACTCTTTGAGCACATCTCTTTCTTTTATTAAAGTTGTGAAAAGTTTTATTCAAAGTTCATCATCCCAATGGCTGTGATGAGGTAGAAAAATCTTGCCTCATCGAAAGCTTTTGTAAACAAATCTGCCAGTTGATGATCAGTGTGAACTTTAAATAATTTGATTAAATTCTTTTCAGCACAATCTCTAATAAAGTGATACCTTATGTCAATGTGTTTGGTCTTGGAGTGCTTCACTGGATTGTTGACGATGGAAATGGCACTGTTGTTGTCTGCAAGAATAGGAGTCTCCATGAATGTGATTCCATAATCAAGCATCTGATTTTGGATCCAAAGGACTTGGCTGCAACAACTTGAGGCAGCAATGTACTCAGCCTCTGCAGTTGAAGTAGAAACACATGTTTGCTTCTTGCATTGCCAAGAGACAAGCCTTTCTCCTAGAAATTGACATCCTCCTGATGTTGATTTCTTATCTATATCACATCCTCCATAATCACTGTCTGTGTATGCTTTGAAAGAGAAGTCAGAGTTCTTGGGATACCACAAACCCAGTTTGGGTTGCCCCTTTAGGTACTTGAAAATTCTCTTAACAGCGAGCATGTGTGACTCTTTTGGAGAAGATTGATATCTAGCACATAAGCAAACACTGAACATGATGTCAGGTCTACTAGCTGTGAGATACATCAGAGAGCCTATCATTGCTCTATACATGTGCACATCCACTGGCTTTCCACTTAAGTCATTAGTTAACTTGTGGGAAGTGGAGATTGGAGTCTTGGCACTTGAGCATGATAACATGTCGAATCTCTTCAGCATGTCTTGGATGTACTTTGATTGATTCAGAAAGATTCCGTCTGCAGTTTGCTTTACTTGAAGCCCTAGGAAGAAGGTTAGTTCTCCCATGGAGCTCATTTCAAATTTTGACTGCATCAAAGTTTCAAACTCCTTGCACAACAAAGTGTTAGATGAACCAAAAATAATATCATCAACATAAATTTGTACCATTAGCATGTCATTACCAACAGTTTTAACAAAAAGAGTTTTGTCAATTGCTCCTCTCTTGTAGCCATTCACTAGAAGGTAGTTAGAAAGAGTTTCATACCAGGTTCTAGGGGCTTGTTTGAGACCATACAAAGCTTTGATTAGCTTGCATACCTTGTTCGGATGGTGAGGGTCTTCAAAACCAGGAGGTTGATTGACATAAACTTCTTGTTCCAGGAGGCCATACAGGAAAGCACTTTTCACATCCATTTGATATACTTGGAAGTCTTTAAATGCAGCATAGGCTAGGAAGATTCTGATTGCTTCCAACCTGGCTACTGGTGCAAAGACTTCATCATAATCAATGCCTTCTTCCTGTACATAGCCTTGCACAACCAGTCTTGCTTTATTCTTGATAACAATTCCCCTGTCATCTTTCTTGTTTCTGAACACCCATTTTGTTCCAATTGGTTCTGCTCCATCAGGCAGATCCACCAATTCCCAAACCTTTTGCTTGTTTATCTGAAATAGTTCTTCTTGCATTGCCTCTACCCAGCTGTTGTCTTCTAAGGCATCTGCTACCTTCTTGGGTACTTCTTGAGACAAAAATGCAGCATGCAAACAGATATTTGCATTTGCAGATCTACTTCTTGTCAGCACTGGAGCTGAAGCTTCTCCAATAATATTTCCCGCTGGATGATCTCTGTTGATTCTTCTATCAATGAACATAGGAAATTCATGGCTTCTTCCATTTGAGGGTATGTTGAGCTGAGGAAGTCTGTGATCAAGCTCAACATTTTCAAATTGTGACATAGGATCTGAAACTCCAACTGATTCAAGAGAATTGGTATCTGAATTGTAGATCAGATGATCTAAATTGAGCTCATTTGATGTGTTATCATGTGAGTTTCCAGCTTCATTGACTCTGATTCAGTATTCTCTTCAGTTTCTGAAATTTGATTTTCCGGTTGAACTTGAACCGGAGAAATATGTTCAGCTTGAACTTCAAGCGGAACAATTTCTTCTTCAATTTGAATTATTTCAGTCAGTTTCTTGTCATTTCTTGGGAAAACAGGTTCAGAACTCATTGAAGAGAAGAAGATTGACTTCTCATTAACAGTTTGATTTTTCTTCCAATGCTCATCAGCAGACCTGTTAAAGTTTTGTTCCTGCACTAGAGAGCTCACAGGCTTATCAACAGTTATGTTGAAAGCAGTGGTTAGTGCATCAATATCAAATAACCAGCTTGGCTGAGACTTAAAATTTGTCACTCTATTCGGGATTAATACAATGGACCTCAACAATTTTAGTTCTCTTGTTGTATACTCTGAATGCTTCTACTGGTTATATTCAGACATGGAATATAAGAAACATTGGTTGGTTTGATGGTGGTTATGCTATTAGGTATAAGGTTACTCAAGGCTTTACAAGGAATGGGTGGATGCCTACACATATCCATAATGAAGTTATCTACTGTTGCTGTTGGTAGCATTGGGCATTTGGAGTGGAAATCAAAGACCGGTTATATTTTTTATGATAGTTATTGAATTTGTGTCTTGGGCCGATTTATGGTTCCACCTTGTATTATTTTTAGGGCCAATCTTTGTTTCTTTGGGCTGGGCTCTCTAGCCTTAGCCCATGGCCGGATTGATAGGGTTTGTTGTCTTTCGGGTTTTCTGTCTTCTCGGGGTCTTGTCTCGGGCTAGGCTTTAAAACCTCCAATTTTGTCTCTTTTTTGTTTCTTTTATTAATAAATGTTTGCCGGGGCTTAGTCCCTTTCCAAAAAAAAATTGACCCTAACTGGTCCTAATAGACCCTAACTGGTCCTAATTGACACCAATTGACCCTTGTTGGGCATAACTGACCCTTATTGGGCCTAACTGGTCCTAATTGGGCCTATCTGGACCTAATTGGGCCTAATTGGTCCTAATAAACCCTAACTGGTCCTAATAGACCCTAACTGGACCTAATTAACATCAATTGACCCTAACTGGTCCTAATAGGCCCTAACTGGTCCTAATTGACACCAATTGACCCTAGTTGGAACTAATTGACCCTAATAGACACCAATTGACCCTAACTGATCTTAATTGGTCCTAATAGACACCAATTGACCCTAATTGGTCCTAATGACCTTAAATAGACACCAATAGACCCTAAGTGATCCTAGTAGGTACTAATAGACAACAATTATCCTAACTGGCCCTTATTGGGCCTAATGACACCAATTGACCCTAATTGGCCCTAATAGATCCTAACTAGTCCTATTTGACATCAACTGACCCTAGTTGGGCCTAACTGACCCTCATTGGGCCTATCTGGTCCTAATTGGGCGTAACTGGTCCTAATAGACTCTAACTGGTCCTAATAGACCCTAACTGGAACTAATTGACACCAATTAACCCTAACTGGTCCTAATAGACCCTAACTAAAGGATCCTTTGTTCTCTCTATAAATTTCTCTTTCTGATTTCTGGGAGTTTATTAGCTTCTGCTTCGATCATCAGTGTCTGATTGAAGCTTCTCTTTCCGTGGATCATGACTAGATCCTCGGAGCGATTGAACAAAGGGTGCAGAGGTGAGATTTCAGACGGGGATCCTCTGGATCCAGGAAATCGGGAAATGCCAGGTGCAAATGTTCATCGCAGTGGGGGGGGGGGGGATAATCGACAACCTCTTCTGAATATCAGTAACAATAGGAATCTATCTGGGAGTGGTAATCAATTATTGGGTGCTGAGGAGCTAAAATCTGAGCTGCTAGCAGTTGAAAACCCTGGTGGTCTTGTGAGTTCGATGAATATGGATGTTTATCTCGAGTCGGCTTCTGTGGTAGATGTTAATATTTCATATACTTCGGAGTTATCGTCTGATCTTACCTGTGTTTCCTAATGATGGTAATTTTCTTGATCCTTCGCTCATGAACATTCTATCTAATTCTTCGAATGATGCGGATCAACGTATTTTTAATAAGTTTTTGGCTGTTGAATTAATGAAGCGTAAGGGGGGGGGGGGGGGCAGGATATTGGGGGTGAGGGTAATGAATGTCCGGTTCAAACTACTGCTGAAACTGTAATAAGTTTTGATGGTAGTGGTGATAAGGTTGCGATTGATACTGTTATGGCGACTAAAGGTGAGGGTAATGAAGGTCTGGTTAAAGCTGGTGTGGCCTCGGTAGGTGGGCGTGCTGAGGGTATGATTGGTTCTAATGGGCAGAGATTTAATGGGGTTGGTTTGGAAGGTGAGGGTAAGAATAGTTACCCTATGGAGACTAGTGTTATGCCTGCTGATGGTTCTGCTTTGTGTATTGGTAACTCTGAATTTCATGAAAAGTATTCAAAATTGTTTGTGGAATCTCATTCTAAGACTGTGAAGAGATTTTTTTTTGAAACAAAATCCTATTGTTAGTAACATGACCTCTAGTTTGAGGTTTATGTTTAAGAGAAAGGAGCTTGATAGAACTGAGATAATTGCTCAATCAGCTAAGATTTTTTTGGATTTGGATGGGGAAGCTAAACACTGTGTTCCTATTAGTGGTAAGAAACTTAAAAGGACTGATCCTAAAATTGTGCTAAGGGATAAGAAGCTTGGATTTGGGGTAGATGGAAGGAAACTGATCAAGGTTAGTTTACCTAAAAAGGAGATTGTTAAGGTTGAGCAGTCTTTGCCACCTGTTTTACATGTGAAGTATAATATTGGTAAAGATAATTGTCCCAAGAGTATC
Source organism: Deinandra increscens subsp. villosa (assembly GCA_039602395.1). NCBI lineage: Eukaryota > Viridiplantae > Streptophyta > Magnoliopsida > Asterales > Asteraceae > Deinandra > Deinandra increscens. The sequence continues at coordinate 91,099,493 of JBCNJP010000010.1, read as the reverse complement.
CCCATCTCAAAAGACACTAGTATGAAATATATTTGGTCACAAATGAAGAAGGCAAAATTAAAAAGGTTAGGTCTAGTATTTCTAACCTTGTGCAGCAATTAAATGGAGGTGGCTTTACAGAGTTAATTCTTGGCTCGGTTCCGGCTATCAAGAAATTTGTGTCTGGAACTTCTTCTGAAACTGAAGCCAATGGGGTAATAAGTGGTGGTTCTTATGCTTTTGTTGTTGCTGGGCTAAAGGAACAAGTGCAATTCTGCCCCCCGGTGGTCCTTGAATCAGGAGAAAAGGTGGTTATGGTTAAGGCTGAAGTTAATGTCCAAGGTAAGCAATTATATCGTAACCACCTGTATGGTCATTTTGTGGGCAATAACCTATCTTTAGCTTTTGTCATATTTAATCTGTATAAGGTGTGGAAAAAGTTTGGGATTATGGATAATCAAACTAATGGGGCTGGTATCTTCCTCTTTAAGTTTGACTCTAAAAAGGGTATGAATGTTATTCTTGAGTCTGGTCCTTGGGTGGTTAACAATGTTCCTCTCTGTATTAAGAGGTGGGAACCTAGAGTAAATATGGATAAGTCTGAGCCTGTTTCTATTCCTACTTGGATTATTATTATAGGATTACCTATAAAGCTTTGGAATACTAAAGGTGTCTATCAGGTGGCTAGTTGTGTGGGGCAACTAGTTCAATTTGATAAAATAACTCAGGATAAGTGTGGAAATTCTGATGGTGCCACTGGGTTTGCTAGAGTGCTTGTGGATATTAAGGCTTCTGAAGATCAACCTTCTATTGTTCGTGTCATGTATCCTCATATGGGTGGTATGGCTATGTCACATGTGAATGTCTCCATTGAATATCAAGCTCTACCTCCCAAGTGCTCTCATTGTTTTGTTTTTGGTCACTCTTTTGAGAAATGTGAAGTTAGGCCTATGAGTGATCAAGAGCTTGAATCTCGAAATAATCATGTTGCTGGGCAGTCTGCTCCTGCTACTGGCCCTGTGGAGGGGGGGGGGGGTCCCTTGGAAAATGATGATGGGTTTATACTTGTTATGAAGAGGAATTCTAAACAGCAGGATGGGGTGGGGGGCATGAAGTCTAATCCTAGCTCTCCTGGTAAAATGGTTACTAAAGGTAATGCTCCCTCTTTTCCTGTTATAGTTCTTAATGGTAAACCTGTTGCTGGCAATCCTGATCCTAAACTTAAAGAAGTTGCTAAATCTTCTAATCCTAAGTCTAAAGGGTCTAAAGGTTTACCTGATGCCAAATTGAAAGGGGTTGCATATGTTTCTGATTCTAGGCAGGTTAATGGAAGCAGGGTTACCTTTGGTGAGAGTGGGGGTTCTTCTGGTAAAGGGGGAATTGGGGGAGGTAATAAGGGTAATGAGGTCAAGGTGGAATACAGGGTTAAGAGTAAGGGTAATGCTGAAGGGGTGAAGGATGCTAGTACTAAGGGAGATTCTGGTGTTAAGTCGGAGGTTAAAGTAAATTTGGAGAATCGATTTGGAGCTTTATGCTCTGATGATATGAATGTTGATGGGCAGGATATGGGTGGTCTCACTGAAACTGCTAAAGAAAAAGAAGCCAAGTGTGCTAAAAATGATAAAATTTGTAACAAACAAATAAGAAATCTTTTGTTAACTAAGAAGAGGGCTGAGGCTGATCATGGAATTATTTTTGGTAGTTTACCTCAGGCTAAACCTCTGAATTTGGTGCCCAAATTATCTACTAATAAAGCTAGTGTGTTTGATGATTTTTATGAGTTGTTGTAATAAAAAAGGAAAGATGAAGTTCTTGGTTATGTTAATGCAAGGCAGATTCCTCCTAGTTATGTTAATGCAAGGCAGATTCTTTGGTTCTTCTCATGTGCTTGCTTCTATTGATGATTTTAGAGAGTGCTATGTTAATACTGGTATAACTGACATTCCTTTTACTGGTCTTAAGTTCACTTGGAATAAGGTTCCTGGGAAGGTTAATGGGCTTCTTAAAAAATTGGACAGAGCTATGAGTAATTATGAGTTTATGGAATCCTTTCCTAAGGCCAGTGCTCATTTTTTGCCATTTTATACCTCTGATCATTCACCTTGTCTTGTCTCTATGCCTGTTTCTATGCCTTGGAAGCCTAAGCCTTTTAAATTTCAGAACTATATCACTAGAAAGCCTCAGTTTACCTCTTTGGTGGAGAATGCTTGGGCACAGCAGGTCTATGGCTGCACCATGTTTTCAGTTACTTCAAAGTTAAAGAGTCTTAAAAAGCCTTTGAGAAAACTTGCATTGGAGCGGGGTGATTTGACTGCTAAAGTTTTCTTCCTTCAGAAAGAATTGGGTAGAGTTTAAGAAGCTATAGTTATGGATAGTACTAACCACTTGTTAAAAGAAGAAGAGCTGGTCTACCTTACAGCTCTTAAGACTGTTAAAGAAGATGAAGAAATATTTCCTAAGCAGAAAGCTAAGATTGAGTGGCTTGCTGCTGGGGATCAGAATTCTAGTTATTTTCACAAAGCTGTCAAGGGATGGCAAGCTAGAAATAGAATTAATGGTATTCAAGATATGCAAGGTAATTATTATGAAGGGGAGCAAGTTGGTGAGGCTTTTGTCAAACATTTTAAATCTTTTATGGGTTGTGAATTGCCTGTTCAGCAACTGGATATGCCTGATACTTTGTTTACTAAGCAGATCCCCAGGGTTGTTGCTGACCATATGGTTAGACCTGTTTCTATTGCTAAAATTAAGGAGGTCATGTTTGATATTGATGATGATAAGGCCCCTGGGCCAGATGGCTATATTGCTAAGTTTTTTAAGGCTTCATGGCATATTATTGGTCCTGGGGTGTGTAGAGCTATCCAAGAGTTCTTTGAGATTGGAAAGTTGTTGACTGAAATTAATTCTACCATAATTTCCTTGGTCCCCAAATGCCATAACCCATCTTTGGTTGCTGATTTTAGACCTATAGCCTGCTGCAATGTCTTATACAAAGGCATTACTAAAGTTATTTGCAATAGGCTTAAGCATTCTCTTGATCAGGTGGTGAGTAGTAACCAATCTGCCTTTATTCCTGGTAGGCAAATCACTGACAATATTCTTTTGACACAGGAGCTTATGAGGAATTATCATTGAAAGAGTGGGGCCAGATGGCTTGCTATTAAAATTGACCTTCAAAAAGCCTATGAAACTGTAAATCACAATTTTCTGGAGCAATGTATGAAATGGTTTGGATACCACCCTTGCATCATTGCCTGGATCATGCAATGTTTAAGGCTTGCTTGCTACTCTATCAACATATATGATGAAACCCATGGCTTTTTTAAGGGTCATAGGGGACTAAGACAAGGGGATCCTATGTCCCCAATCTTTTTACTCTAGTTATGAAAGTTTTTTAAATTTAATCATTAAGAGATGGATAGGTGGGGCTGAAACTTTTAATTACCATTGGAAATGCAAGAGATTGGGAATAACACACTTATGCTTTGGTGATGATCTCCTTGTTTTTGTCAATGCTGATTTAGATTCTATCAGGGTTATCAAGCTGGCTCTGGAGGAATTTAGTGATGTTTCTGGGCTCCTGCCTAACCTCAATAAGAGTACTATGTATTTTGGTAATGTGCTTCCTAGTATCAAGACCAGAATTCTTGATCTTCTCCCATTCAAAGAGGGCTCCTTGCATGTTAAATATTTAGGGCTTCCCCTTTTGGCTAAGAGATTGTATGCTAAGGATTGTGCTTACCTTCTTGATAAGGTTAAAAAGAGGGTTAATGATTGGAAGAATAAGCCTCTATCCTTTGCTGGAAGACTTTAGCTTATCAAATCTGTTCTTGCTTAAGTGCAAATCTATTGGGCTTCTATTTTTCTTCTTCCAGTCTCCATTATTGAAGATATTGAAAGAATCATTAATAAGTTCTTGTGGACCCAGAATGATAGTTGCAAAGGTAAAGTGAGAGTGAGTTGGAATGAAGTTTGCTTCCCTAATGACCAAGAGGGATTGGGGATTAAATCTCTGAAGACTATAAATAAGGCTTTAGTGTCTAAATTGGTTTGGAATCTGGTTGATGGGGAGGATAATATTTGGACTAAATAGATCTGGATGCATAGATTGAAAGGTAGATGTTTATGGGAAATACCTGATAAAAGAGATAAATACTGGAGCTGGAGAAACATTATGAGATGTAGAAAACTTGTTTGTCCTCATTATCAGTCTCAAATTGGTGATGGTATGAAGATATCAGTGTGGTTTGACAACTGGCATCCGTTAAGCCCTTTATGTAATTTCATAACTCCTAGAGAAATTAGTAGGGCTGGTCTGAGTACAGGCCTTAAGGTCAATAGCATTATTATCAATGGTGGATGGGCTTGGCCTGAGGAATGGAGAAGCATGTTCCCTGGGTTGTTTTGTTATGATCCTCCTACTTTAGTTGTTGGAAAGGCTGATAAAGTCCTTTGGAAGAGTAATTCTGGTTCCTTGGTTCCTTTTTCCTCCAAGACTGCTTTTTTCTGACTTGTGTGAAAATCATCCTAAGGTCATATGGGCCCCTTTAGTTTGGTTTAGCCAGAGTATCCCTAGACATAGTTTTGTGTTACGGATGGCATGCAAACAAAGGCTGCTAACCCAGGATATGCTTCAGAAATGGGATAGAGAAGAGAATTTGTTATGTATCTTTTGTAAGGGGCAAAGAGATAGCCATTCTCACTTGTTTTTTGAGTGTGATTACCCTAAGAAGGTTTGGGATAATCTTAAGCAAAGAGCTTTGTTGTCTTCTGCCCCTAACTCTCTTTTGGGGCACACCACTTATATTAAGGCCTCTCCCAAGTCCAAATCAATTAGAAGTATAATTCAAAAATTGATGTTTGCTGGTATTGTTTACTTTGTTTGGCAAGAGAGAAATTGGAGAACTTTTCAAGGTAAAGAAAGAACTGTGGAGGTTTTATAAACAAATTATTGAAATGGTTAGGCTTAAACTGTTGGGATTGAAATAAGGAAGACACCACTTACTTCCAAGATGAGCAAGATTTGGGGATTTCAAGTTTTGGAGAATGATGCTCACTTTTCTCATCATAATGGTACATCAAGCTAAGAGTTTGTGCTGGAATTGCTGGAATAAGGGGGGATTGAATAGACTGGGGTTAGATCACAGAGAGAGAAACATTGGATCCCTGCTACACCTTTTTTATTTATATTTCTTAGTGTGGAGGGGGGCTGTGGGAAGGGCAGGGTTGGGGCTGATACATTATTTGGTAAGATTTGGGGTCTGGGAGGGAAATTGGGTTGGTCAATTTGCACACACAATGCACTTTTTTGTTGAGAGATGAGTGTAGATTTGGTGAGGTAGGTGGGGATGGTTTTTTCTTGGGTTGGGACTCCAAATTTGATGTTGAGGACTTCATAAAACGTTGGGTAGTCATCTGGTAGCTATGGCTGCTTCCCTGTTGCTTCTGTGTCCTGCTTGGGTCTTATGATTTTGGTCTTGTTATTCTGTTGGCTATTTGGTTCATATTTGAATCAGTAGCTGATTATGCTTTAGTTGATTGGTGGTTAGGATATTGTTGGCATGTGATATGCACCGTCCCGGGAGATATAAGGTTGGAACATGCTAGGTCTTATAGGACATACCTCTCCACCCCAAAATTTTACATTTTTAGCACTATTCACCAGCATGTAAACCCTCTTGTTAAGTCAGTTGAGTCAGCCTTTTTTGTTTGCCATTTTGAGTCTTTGAGTCTCTGGTTCTTATATATATGGGTTAGGGAGGGAGTTATGCTTCTTTGGGATATGTTGTATAGGGTCAAGGAGTTTAGCTCTGGAGCTCTTTACAACTTTTCATTTGTTCCCTTTGAAGTCATGAGGTGGTGTGAGGTGATTATATTTCCACAGGTTAAATTATGCAAAGCAAGGGTCTGTATGACCGGAGGTTTGTACAATTTTCACCATAAACCTGTTGGAATTATAGGAAAAAAGGAGGGAGTTATAATTTTAGGATATTGGGTTGGGATGCTAGATGGCAAGTTTGGTATGTGCTGTTATATGCTGCTGAAGTATCTAATTATGTTAAAGAGGCTGTTGTTGATGAAAGATGTTGGGTTATGGCTTCGTAAATGGGCTTGGTATAACTATTATGGTAAAATTGATGATGCTGGGGGGGGGGGGGGTTGAAAGGTTGGTTCAATGTGAGGCCTGCTCAGTTGCTTGCTAAGGGCTATTGGGAGTACATTACTAACTATTTATCATGGATTTTATGGTGTTGGTATGCAACTGCTACTCTTTATTATACAAGTGCTAGAATTGATGTGGATGGAAATAACTCAGAAGGCTACTATTCACTATTATATAATTCTGCATTGACTACTACTATATTTTTGGTTGGTTGGTACTGGGATGCAGCTAAAAGGGTCATAAAGATGTGGGTTTGCTGCTGATGCAGTATCGTGGGCTGCCTGATTAAAGTATAAGTAATATGGGTATTCAGGTGCCCTTTCCTGCTGTGATCAAAGCTCTCTGTACTATAACTGCTGCTGTTAATACTGATTAGTGGTTGATTCTTATTGTTCGCAAGCTGCTTTTGGCTATACATATGTACCGTGGTTGTCATGCAGTGCTTGGTTACTGGTTTGAGGAGAGTCTTATGTTTATTTTAGTGGATGTGATTCCTATGGTTATCTGTTTGCAAATGGGAGATGTGGAATGTTTCCTGGTTTGACATTTTGGTGGTTCTAATGGCCATAGAACAGCTGGGAGGGTTGTATTATGATGTTGATCGGATTGTTGGCAGGCTGGTTTACTATTTGCGTAAGCCTGCTAATAGGTATTCTTGAAGTTATGGTTACTGCAACAATGATGGAAGGTATATACGGAGCACCATAATGAGGCTGATATTAGTATGATGTATATAGTTTTTTATATGGGCTATAGCTTGGTTCCAAGTTGTAATATTGGTTGGGCTAGTTTTTGGCTGTTTTGGGCTGGGCTTCAATACCTTAACCCGTGGCCTGATTAGTTTGTTGGTTTTAGTGTTTGGCCTTCCCGTTGGTTGTTTCGGGTTGGCTGTGGGTTTGTTACTCTATTTTTTTTATTCTTTTCTAATAAAGTTTGCCGGGGCTCTGCCTCTTTTCCAAAAAAAAAAAAGACCCTAACTGGTCCTAATTGACACCAGTTGACTCTAGTTGGGGCTAATTGACCCTAATAGACACCAATTGACCCTAACTGATCCTAATCGATCCTAATAGACACCAATTGACCCTAATTGGTCCTAATTGACAGCAATTGACCCTAACTGGACCTAATTGACACTAATTGGCCCTAGTTGGGCCTAATTGACCCTAATTGACCCTAATTGGTCCTAATTGCCACCAATTAACCCTAACTGGACCTAACTAGTCCCAATTGATACCATTTTATCATAACTAGACCTAATTGGGCCTAATTGACCCTAACAGATACTAATTGACCCTAATTGATCCTAATTGGTCCTAATATACACCAGTTAACCCTAACTGGTCCTGATTGAGCGTAATTTACCCCAATTAACCCTAGCTAGGCCTAATTAACACCAATTGACCCTAACTTGTCATAATAGACCCCTAACCGGACCTAATTGACACCAATTGACCCTAGTTGGGCCTAATTGACCCTAATTGGACCTAATTTCCACCAATTGACCCTAACTGGACCTAACTTGTCCTAATAGGGGTCTTCATTGGGATCCTTTGTTCTCTCTCTAACTTTCTCTCTCTAGAGTTCTCTCTCTGATTTCTGGGCGTTCATCTGCTTCGCCTTTGATCAATTTCGTTTGATTGAAGGTCCCTTATCTGGGGATCATGACTCGATCTTCAGATCGTTTGAACAAGGGCTCCAAACTATCTAGTAATTTGGGGGATCCTCCTGATCCGGGTAGCTGTGATAAATTTGAGATGAAATCTCACCTGAATACTGATCGTAAACCTCTCCTGAATATTAGTAATGGTGGTAATCTTCCTGATTCTTCGAGTGCTGCTGGATTGTCAAGGAACGGTGATAATAAATGTCGTTCGGAGCATATTAATGATGAGAAATTTATGTCGGACTCCATAGCAATTAATTCCGATGCTGCTACTGATTCAGTTATTGAGCTGAGTGATCTGAATCTCTTTAATGTCAACATCAATTATTCTCCTCACTTAACTCCATCCTCAGGTACGCATGGTTTCTTTGATGATAATTCCTCTGCTAAGGGTGTTATTGATCCATTGATTATGAATATTCTTACGAACCCTTCGGATGATACGGAACAACGTATTTTTAATAAATTCCTTGCTGTTGAATTGCTTAAACGTAAAGGAGTCCAGGGTTCTGTTGAGGGTGAAATAGGTGAATCATTGAATACTGCTGGTGACACTAATATGATAACCGAGGGTGGGACAACGGATATGAAGTCTGATATGGTGACTGAAGGTGAGGGTAATGAAGGTTTGGTTAAAATGAATGTGGTCTCTGTGGGTGGGGTTCCTGAGGGTATGATTGATTCTAATGGGCAGAGTATTGAAGGGGATGGTTTAGGAAAGGTGGGTAAGAAGAGTCTTCCTATGGAGACCAGTGTTATAGCTAATGCTGGTTTGGTGTTGTGTGTTGGTAACTCGGAGTTCCATGAAAAGTATTCAAAATTGTTTATGAAGTCTCATTCTAAAACGGTGAAGAGTTCTTTTCTGAAGCAAAATCCTATTGTTAATAACATGACATCTAGCTTGAAGTTTATGTTCAAAAGAAAGGAGCTCATAAGATCTGAGATAATTGCTCAATCTGCTAAGATTTTTTTGGATTTAGATGGGGAAGCCAGACATTGTGTTCCCATTAGTGGTAAAAAGCTTAAAAGGACCGATCCTAGAATTGTGTCAAGGGATAGGAAGCTGGGTGTTGGGGTTGATGGAAGGAAACTAATCAAGGTTAGTTTACCTAAAACGGAGACTGTTAAGGCTGAGCAGTCCTTACCACCGGTTTTACATGTGAAGTATAATATTGGTAAAGATACTTGTTCCAAGAATCTTCCCATTTCAAAAGACACTAGTATGAAATATATTTGGTCACAAATGAAGAAAGCAAAGGAAAAAGTTGGGTCTAGTACTTCTAATCTTGTGCAGCAATTAAATGTAGGTGGGTTTAAAGAGTCAGTTCTTGGCTCGGTTCCGGCTATCAAGAAATTTGTGTTTGGAAGTTCTTCTGAAAATGAAACCAATGGGGTTATGAATGGTGTCTCATATGCTTCTGTTGCTGCTGGGCTCAAGGAACAAGTTCAATTCTGTCCTCCGGTGGTTCTGGAATCAGGAGAAAAGGTGGTTATGGTTAAGGCTGAAGTTATTGCCCAGGCTAAGCAATTATATCGTAACCATCTGTATGGTCATTTTGTGGGAAGTGATTTATCTTTAGCTTTTGTCAGGTTTAATCTATATAAGATGTGGAAAAAGTTTGGGATTATGGATATTCAAACAAATGGGGCTGGTATTTTCCTGTTTAAGTTTGATTCTGAAAAGGGTATGAATGCTATTCTAGAGTCTGGCCCTTGGGTGGTAAACAATGTGCCTCTCTGTATTAAGAGGTGGGAACCTGGTGTCAATATGGATAAGTCTGACCCTGTCTCTGTTCCTACCTGGATTTTGATCAAAGGTTTACCTACGGAACTTTAAAATACTATAGGTGTGTGCCAAGTTGCTAGTTGTGTTGGAAAGCCTATTCTCTTTGATAAAATAACTCAAGACAAATGTGGGAATTATGAAGGGGCTACTGGGTTTGCTAGGGTATTGGTGGAAGTCATTGCTAGTGAGGTGCAGCCATGTAATGTGAGGGTGCTATATCCTCAAATGGGGGGTGTATCTAATTCCAGTGTCAATGTCTCCATTGAATATCAGGCTACTCCAACTAAGTGTGAGCATTGTCAAGTTTTTGGTCATTCTTTTGAGGGATGTAAACTCAAGCCGGTGACAAATATGGATGTTGATGGGGGTTCAGATGTTAACTGTACTAATGGGCATGTGGATGGGAATGCTAATTCACTTGATGATTATGTTGGTGGTAATGCAACTAAGGAAGGGGATGATGGGTTCCAAATGGTGACTAAGAAATGTATTAAGAAGACTAAGGAAGGTGCTCCAAGGTCTGGTCCTAATTCTCTTGTAAACAGGGTTTCCAAGGGAGATAGCTCGCCTTCTAAAGGAGCTAGTAAAAGTTCTGATGTTAAGCAGAAAGGTAATGAGGTGAGAACACCAACAGGGAAGAGCTCTAATCCGGAGGCTTCTTCTTCTGGTACTAAGGATGAGTCTAAAAAGCCTTATGGTGTGGACACTGGTTCTAATGTGTCTAAATCTGGAAGCAAAGGGGGTGGTAATGAGCCTAAAAATGAGAATAAGGGTGATAAGAAGGGGATTAATACCAATCAGGAATACAGGGTTAAGGATGTTGGTAGGTCTGATTCTAAACAGGTTGGTGATAAGTCTAAGGGGGAAATTAAGGGAGGTAATCAAGAGAATACTGTTAAAATGGAGTATAGGCATAAGGGTATTTCAGCTGATGTCATGGGACCTAGAATAAAGCTGGAAAACAGGTTTGAGAGTCTTTCGAATGATGATATGAAAGTGGATAGTCAGGTTAATGGAGATTTAAAGGAAACAGTAAAGGAGAAGGAGGCTAGGTGTGCGAAGAATGACAAAATTTGTGCTAAACATGTAAGGAATTTGCTGCTGAGTAAGAAAAGGGCTGAGTCCAGAACTGGGCTTGTGTTTGGTAGTATCCCACAAGCTAAACCTCCTGATATATTACCTAAAATTCCATATGATGGGCAAGCTAGTGTTTTTGATGATTTTTATGAGCTCCTTGAGCAGAGCAGGAAAGATGAAGTGATGGGCTTTGTTAAAAAACGGCAAGTTCCTTCTACTGATGTTATGGCCAAATGGAGTTACTTACAATCTAAATTTTTCCTTAAAATGTGTGAGGATCATAACTTTCCTGAAGGCTTTGGGTTTGAGTTTGTTGATGGTATGGAAGATGTTGATGGTTCTGAGGGGTATTTTAGTGCCACTGAGTCTGAGGATAATGAGGTTGCTTCTGCAGAGGGGGAAATGGCAACTTTTATGAAGATTGATGCGGGTTCTACTTCTGTGAGCACTCAGGCATTGGGTACTCATGTTGATTCTTCTGGTACAAGATGAATTTAAACATTCTTTCTTGGAATGTTAGAGGCTTGGTGAAGAAGTCTCACCAAAATCAGCTTCTAAATATTATGAATGATAATAGTGTGAATATTTGTTGTGCTATTGAAACTCATGTTAAAGGCCAAAAACTACAAAAAATTTGTTCTAATATTTTTGGCTCCTGGGAATGGACTTCTAATAGTGTTTATTGTCATAACTGGGTGAGGATAATTGTGGGATGGAATCCTAATGTGGTTGATATTACTACTATTAACATTACTGATCAGGTTGTAAACTGCTACATCAAGTCTAAAGATGGGAAACATAAATTCTATTGCTCTTTTGTTTATGGTCGCATTAATGCTACTCAAAGAAGGGTCCTATGGACTGAGTTAGAGAAATTTGGCAGTATCATTGGTGATGAGCCGTGGTTAGTTGTTGGTGACTTCAATGCCACTCTTGACCCTGCTGAGAGTTCTTCTGGATCCTCTCATGTGCTTTCTTCTATTGATGAGTTTAGAGGGTGTTGTCTTAACTCTGGCATATCTGATATCCCTTATTCTGGATTGAAGTTTACATGGAATAAGACCCCTGGTAAGGCTAATGGTCTTCTGAAAAAATTGGACAGGGTGATGAGCAACTCTTGGTTTTTGTCCTCTTATGCTAATACCAAGGTCCAATTCTTGCCTTTTTTTACTTCTGATCACTCCCCTAGTCTGGTTACTTTGCCTCTATCTCAGACCTGGAAGCCCAAGGCTTTTAAGTTACAGAATTTTCTGGCTAGAAAGCCTCAATTCATTCCTATTGTGGAGAAAGGTTGGGGTCAGCAAATTTATGGGTGTAGTATGTATTATGTTACCTCTAAGCTTAAGGGTTTGAAGAAACCTTTAAGGAAGCTTGCTTTTGAACAAGGCAATTTATCTGAAAAAGTGAGCTTCCTTAGAAAAGAGTTGGGTAAGATTCAGGAAGAAATTGTGAAGAATAACTCCAATCAGGACCTTAGAGATGAAGAATTAGCTTACCTTAATGCCTTAAAAACTGCTGAAGAGGATGAGGAGCTTTTTCTGAAACAAAAAGCCAAAATTGATTGGCTTGCTGCTGGTGATCAGAATACTAGTTATTTCCATAAAGCTGTTAAAGGGTGGCAATCTAGAAGCAGAATAAATGGTATAATGGATATGGGGGGTGTTTATCATGAAGGGGAAAGGGTTGGTGAAGCCTTTGTTAGTCATTTCAAGTCCTTTATGGGATGTGAAGTTCCTGTTCAGGCTTTGTCTTGTCCTGAAACTTTATTTGTTAAGAAAATTCCTTCCAATGTGGCTGATTTTATGGTTAGGCCCATCACTAAAGATGAAGTCAAAGAGGCCATTTTTTATATTGATGATGATAAAGCTCCGGGGCCTGATGGGTTTACAGCTAAATTCTTCAAGGCTGCCTGGCCGATAATTGGGAATGATGTCTGTACTGCTATTCAAGAGTACTTTGAAAATGGGAAATTGTTGACAGAAATCAATACCACCATCATATCTTTGGTTCCTAAATGCCATAGTCCTTCCACAGTTGCTAACTTTAGACTTATTACATGCTGCAATGTGCTCTATAAAGGAATAACTAAGATTATATGTAATAGGTTGAAGCATTATCTTGATCTGGTGGTTAGCTACAACCAATCTGCGTTTATTCTTGGGAGGCAAATCTCTGATAATGTTTTGCTAACTCAGGAGTTAATGAGAAATTATCACAGGAAATGTGGTGCTAGAAGGCTGGCTCTTAAAATTGACATACAGAAAGCCTATGACACAGTGAATCATGATTTTCTGGAACAATGCTTGATCCATTTTGGTTGCCACCCATGTATGGTTGCATGGATTATGAAGTGTTTAAGATCTGCTTGCTACTCTATCAATATCAATGGTAGTAGCCATGGGTTTTTCAAGGGACAAAGGGGTTTAAGGCAAGGGGACCCTATGTCTCCTTACTTGTTCACTTTGGTTATGGAAGTATTGACTTTGATGATTAACAGAAAGATTCTGGCAGCTGACAACTTTAAGTATCATTGGAAATGCAGGAAGCTGGGTATTACAAACTTATGCTTTGCTGATGATCTTCTGATTTTTGTTAATGCTGATTATGATTCTATCAAAGTGATAAAGATGGCCCTTGAAGAGTTTAGTGGGGTGTCAGGACTCCTTCCTAATTTGAGTAAAAGCACTATGTATTTTAGTAATGTTCCTAACTGCACTAAAGACAGAATTATGAGTATGCTTCCCTTTAAGGTGGGTTCTCTCCCTGTCAAGTATTTGGGCTTGCCACTTTTAGCTAAGAGATTGTATGCCAAAGATTGTTCCTACTTAATTGATAAAGTTAAGAAAAGAGTGGATGATTGGAAGAATAAGTCCTTATCTTTTGTTGGAAGACTTCAACTGATTAAATCTGTCCTTGCTTCTATGCAAGTGTATTGGGCCTCTGTTTTTTTGCTGCCTTGTTCTATTATTGAGGACATTGAGAGAATTATCAACAAGTTTCTGTGGACTCAGACTGATAGTTATATTGGGAAGGTGAGGGTGAGCTGGAAAGAGGTGTGCTTACCTAAGTCTCAAGGGGGTTTGGGAATAAAGTCTTTAAAAGTTAGAAATAAGGCCTTAGTTTCAAAACTGGTTTGGAATATTGCTAGTGGGAAGGACAATATTTGGACTAAATGGATCCATACTCATAGGTTAAAAGGAAGAAGCTTATGGGAATTCCCTGATAAAAAAGACAAATGCTGGAGTTGGAGAAACATTATGAAGTGTAGATTTGCTGTTTGGCCTCATTGTTGTACTCAGATTGGGGATGGCAGTAAGACTTCTGTCTGGTTTGATTTATGGCATCCTCTTAGTCCTATCTGTAATTTTATTAGTCCTAGAGAAATAAACAGGGCTGGTCTGGATACCTATCTGAAAGTAAAGGATATTGTTGTTGATGGGCGGTGGGCTTGGCCTGAAGAGTGGAAGAATCAGTTCCCAGGGCTGTTTGGTTGTGAACCCCCTAGACTTGCTGTTGGAAAGTCTGATGTTATGCTTTGGAAAACTAGTGAAGGCTCATTAGTCCCTTTTTCTTCCAAAGTGGCTTTTCATGACTTCTGTGAAAACTACTCTGCTGTTCCTTGGGCTCCCCTTGTTTGGTATAGTCAAAGTATTCCTAGACACAGTTTTATGTTGTGGATGGCTTGCAAAGAAAGGCTTCTTACTCAAGACAGGCTTCAAAAATGGGACAGAGAAGAAAATCTTTTATGTGTGTTTTGTAAAGAGAAAAATGACAGCCATGCTCACCTATTCTTTGAGTGTGAGTATCCTAGGCAAGTATGGTATAGGCTGAAGAGAAAGGCTATGCTTGATAGGGCACCTGATTCTATTCAAGAATGTGTTTCATTTATTCATGCTTCTCCAAAAGCCAAGTCTATTAGAAGTATTATTCAGAAGCTGATGTTTGCTGCTATCATTTACTTTATATGGCAAGAAAGGAACTGGAGAACTTTTCAAGGGAAGGAGAGAAATATTGAAATGTTGTGTGGGCAGTTTATAGAGATGGTTAGACTTAAGCTTTTGGGGGTGAAGATTAGAAAAACTCCTTTGACCACAAGAATGGGAAGTATTTGGGGATTTAAGGTGCATGCGAATGATAACAAGACTGCTGGTCATTATGGGGCAACAAATTAGTATGAATTGCTGGGAGTGGGGAAGATTGAATATACTGGGGTTAGATCACAGAGAGAGAAACATTGGATCCTTAAATCTTCTTTGTACTTTTTACCTTATTGTGTGGAGTGGGGTCTTTGGGTGGCATTGGTTGCGATTAACACATATTCTGGTGAGTTTTGGGGATGGGGCTGGGGTCTGGTTTGGTACACTTTGCACACTTAATGCACTTTCTCTTCTGAGGTTTGAGGGTAGTTATGCTGAGGTAGGAGGGGATGGGTCTTGCTTGGGTTGGGTCTCCAAATATGATGTTGAGGACTGTATAATACTTTGGGTAGTCATCTGACAGCCTTGGTTGCTTCCCTGCTTCATGTCTTTCTTTGTTGAGTCTTTTCTTTTATTTTTATATGCTCTGTTGGTTATTTGGTTCACATTTGAATCAATAACTGATTCTGCCGTTTTGAATTGGTGGTTAGGATGTTAGTGGCATGTGATATGCACCTACCTGGGAGCTATAAGGTTGGATCATACCGGGTCTTATAGGACATACTTTTCCACTCCAAAATTTTGTATTTCTAGCACTATTCACCGGTATGAGAACCCTGTGGTCATATTCATTGAGCCAGCCTTTTATTTTACTTCTCTTGAGTCTTTAAGTCTATTGGTTAGTATATTTTGGGTTGGGGAGGGTGTGCTGTTTCTGCTGGCTATGATGGGTAGAGCAAAGGTATTCAGTACTGGAGTTCTATGTATCATTACATTTATACCATTTTGGAACAATTGTGGTAGTGAGACTATTGTTGTTTGGTGGTGGAAATGGTTGAATAGAGAGCTTCATGAAGATTATGGAAGCTGGTATGATTGTATTGTGTTGCAGGTTGCTATGGTGTACAGGGCAGAAAGTTATGTTGTTGGAGTTCTGTACAGCAGTGATGTATTTCTTGTTATGAAACTATGGTTAGGATATGATGGTCGAGGACTGGATAAAATTAGAGTTCAAATTACTTTTGGTGCTAAATTTCTATGGAAGGGGATTACAGGGCCAAGTGACACTAAGAAATACTCTGGATGGTTGGCTGATCTAGTTGCTTTAAGGGGTCAAGGGAGTCACAACTATATTGTTAGTACTCAAAATCATTATAGTGGTAGTGGCTGTTACAACTGCTATGATATAGCTAATATTGATGTTCACTGGTGCTTCATATACTGGATTATTCTCTACAGCAAGAAAATATGGAATTGGAGTAAGCTTGTTGTTCAACTATTTGCAAATGGTGTTATGGGTTGGGTTTCAGTTGCAGGAGTGGTGCTTGTTACTAACTATGAGTGGGTTGGGTTGTTTGCTGTGGTGCATAGGCTCTTTGGGTACATGTATATGGTTGCTGCTGCCCTTACAGCTAATGAGCATAATTTGAAGTTTGCTAGTGTAGTTGTCATGAGGAGAACTAGTTTGAAGATTGAGTTCATTCTAATGATAATTATATATAAGATGCTGATCTGGGGTTGTATTAGCAGGCTGGTGAACTATTTTGATATTATTTCTGTGATTTATATTGCCTTGTGGGTTGCTACAGTTGGTCAAATATTAATTGATGTTGCTGTAAAGTTGGTTTGGTTGATGCATATACTAGGAATGGGTGTGTGCCTCCAAACATCACTAGTGAAGTTATCCACTGTTGCTGGCCCAAGTCTTTTCTCCACTCATATTGAGGATGTCATAGCTGCTGGTTATTTGGACGTGCAGTGCATCGAAGGTTGCTTCTATAATCAGGATTATAGTATTGCTTTTTTGGGCCTTAGTTTGGTTCCAAGTTGTATTTGTTATTGGACTAGTATCTGGTTTTTCTGGTCCGGGTGTGATTGTCTTCACCCATGGCCAGATTAGTGTTTTTGTTTGGGGTTCTGGGTTGGCCCGCTGACTTGTAGCGGGTTTGGCCTTGTTCCTTTGGTTGTTTCTATTCTTTTATTCTTTTTAATAAAGTTTTGCCGGGGCTTTGCCTCTTTCCCCAAAAAAAAAAAACTTGTCCTAATAGAAACCAATTTACCAACACTGGTCCTAATTGGGCCTAATTAACCCTAATAGACACAAATTGACCCTAATTGGTCCTAATTGACCTTAATAGATACCAATTGATCCTAACTGGTCCTAATTAATGGTTCTAATAGACACCAATTGATCCTAACTGGTCCTTATTGGGCCTAATTGACACTAATTGACCCTAACTGGTCATAATTGACACCAGTTGACCCTAATTGACACCAATTGACCCGTCAACAACGCATGGGGGTTGTAAATTCATTTTTGGAAGACCCGACCATGTTAAGACATTTAATTATTTATGTGTATGTTTGGTTTAGTTATGTGTAGTTTGGATTAATTATTTTATTCATGTTACTTAATATACATATTGTTTCTTTCATTAATTTTGCAAACCAGGTTTAATTCACTGCATTTAAGCGTTTCCCACCATTTTATACACTTTCAGCCAAATTTTCAAATATCCCACCATTTACTCAAATTTCTCCAAAAAATTCAAACCTAATCTAGTTATTGAGCCTTAATCAGACACTTTTCCCCCTCACTTTCACCGAAAATTTCCAATTCAACGTCTCCAGCTCCACCATCATCGAATACCTAGGTCTTTTCCTAACCCTCTCATTCACATCTTACATTATCTATTCATCATTAATTTCAACTCATGGACGTTGACCGCCGATTAGTGAAGCAAGTAGGAGCTTAACAGACCATCAAAATGACAGCGCTAGAGATTCCTCAGACTTCCCATGCTTTTTGGTGGTCCAATCTTACCAGAAATTGGTAAGTGTCAATTTATTCCATCTCCTTAATTTAAATATGTTGTGTTTGTTTATTATTGATATACGTTTAATTTGTGATCCCTTTATTGTTGAAAAATTATAGTTACAGATTGATAAAAAGTTTGTTTGATAACACAATTACAATTGCATTTTTTTTTTAATATAGAATAGAAGAATGTTTAGGTCAAATCCACGTTTGCATCTGCAAAATTTTGGGAACTTCATCCCATTAATTTTATGCTTTATTATTCAACTACTTTGTTACATGTTTGTAAGAGCATGTTAGAAGAGTACAAAATAAACAAATTGCAATTGTTGATATCCCCTATAGTTTCTTGGTTTTTCAATCCAGAATAGAAGAATGTTTAGGTTAAGTTCACGTTTGCATTTGCTACTTTTTGGGAACTTCATCCCATTCATTTTCTGCTTTATTATTCAACTACTTTGTTACATGTTTGTAGGAGCATGTTAGAAGAGTACAAAATAAACAAATTGCAATTGTTGATATCCCGTATAGTTTCTTGGTTTTTCAATCCAGAATAGAAGAATGTTTAGGTCAAGTCCACATTTGCATCTGCTATATTTTGGGAACTTCATCCCGTTTATTTTCTGCTTTATTATTCATCTACTTTGTTACATGTTTGTAGGAGCATGTTAGAAGAGTACAAAATAAACAAATTGTAATTGTTGATATCCCCTATAGTTTCTTGGTTTTTCAATCCAGAATAGAAGGATGTTTAGGTCAAGTCCATGTTTGCAATTGTTGATATCCCCTATAGTTTCTTGGGAACTTCATCCCGTTCATTTTCTTCATACTTTCTAGGTATTTCAATCCAGAATAATTATAAGTATTTTATGCATAAATATTAATAGTAATTAATTATATACTTTGTTACATATTTGTAGGAGCATGTTAGAAGAGTACAAAATAAAGAAATTGCAATTGTTGAAATCCCCTATCATTCTTCCATATGGAGGAAACGAAGGGATGCCAAACGGGAGAATACAAGAATGTTTAGGTCAAAAGGTCATAGCGGATAAAAAGCATCTGATACATTATGTGAATTTCAAACTTCTATTTTCTTCTTTGTTTACTTTGTTAAAATTAAGGCATCTAACTTCATCATGTTAATTTGCAAAGATCAACGATGGTTCCATGAAACTTGATCACTTGGAAAAACTTGAGTTGGAACTTAAAAAAGAGAGACTTCTGCATGATAAAAAAATGAAGAAGTTAAGGCCCTCATTAAAGATGGCAGAATCGAAAAAAAAACTTGATCTACTTATAGCTCATATGGCTGAATTTGGCACACCGTTACCACAACAACTTAAATTTTGTACAGAGGTAAATTGTGTACATCACAACTTAATTCTACTGTTACCAACTACCTATTTACATATACTTTTTACCAATTCAAAAACATTTTTCTAGGTAAATTCTGTGGAGAATTATGTTAGATCTACCACAGTAGTAATTGTCCTAACATAGATACAAACGGTTAGTATTGGTCAAATTCATTATCTTGTATATATATTTTTTTATTGTGATTCTTGATTTCCGGCCATAAGCTAATTAATTCACTTGTAGGGCATGAAATCAGTGGCCGATCAACTTCGTCTCAAACGGTGGAAAAGGAAAAGCTAAGTATTTTCCAGTTTCCTTCCGTTTTTAGTTTCACATTAATCTTATGGAAAAGTTGATGTACTCACGTTTTTAATTTCTTTTGGTACCTCAAATACATGGGCTAGCTAGGATTGTAGGAAAAAAGGTCAAATAGAATTAGCAAATAAAGTTCAATTGACTATTAAGTTGATCCGGATTTTAATGTGATGTTCATCCGGATGTTTATCCGGATTCTTAATGTTTATCCGGATATTATAAGATCTTCAAAATATCTAATGTTCATCCGGATATTAATTGAATAGGACCTCACCCAAAGTACTGAAACCAGATGAGACTCCTCCTCAGTCCCATATCAAAAGCGACGGTAACGGAAAATGTAAGTATTTGAAAATTGGTTTAATTATATATTCTCTTCAATTTCCATAAGCTAATCCACTACATTTTTTGTAGGAAGAAAACAAATCATGGTCCTAATTCAGCTAAAATCAATAAGCTTGAAGATATAGACCACGTGGTAGTTTTCTTCGTGGATTAAGATGTAAATTTAAAATATTGCTTATGTATAGTGTAATTTTGTTTTGTATTATAAATTGTATGTACTCATTAATTTTTATTTATTATTGTTAAAGAATCACCCAGATTTTTAGGTATATGATGTTAATATGTATATTTTTTTAATTTATTAAAATTTTAATTAATTAAAATATTGCTTAAATTGCATATTGTCCAAATGAGTGTGGTTAAAGGGTAGCAACTACCACGCTTATTGGTAAAGAATGGCCACATAAAACACAATCATTATGTGTCACCAAAGGTTAGTTTATAGCGACGTTTTTTTTTTCAAATGATGTGGCTAGAACCTATATATGCATGTGACTATAAAATACAAACAACCACACTTATGTACAATACATGTGGCCGTTCCATCCCTTTAGCCACACTCATTGCGACAAGATGAGTGATTATAACAACCCTTTGGCCACTTTTTTGTTTCTAATATATGTGGCTAAAACACAAATATATGTGACAATATAATACCAAAGGCTACGCTTTTGATATTTCACGTGCCCATTGCCACCCTTTGGCCACGTGTATTGGGAGAACATATCTGATTACAACAACCCATTTGGCCACGTTTTTTTTCTATCACATGTGGCTAAAACACAAATATATGTGACCATATAATACCAAAGGCCACACTTGTGATATTTTCACGTGGTCGTTGCCACCCTTTGGCCACGCGTATTGGGAGAACATGTATGATTTCAACAACCATTTGGCCACGTATTTTTATAATATATGTGGCTAAAACACAAATATATGTGACCATATAATACCAAAGGCCACGTTAAACAAACACATGTGGCCGTTGGGACCCTTTGGCCACGCTTTTCAGAAGAATTGTTTGATTACAACAATAAATATTGGTATCCTTTAGCCACGCTTCTAGGTGGCTTCAGCCACTGATATTCTAACGTGGCCATATGATATATACGGTGACGGGACCTTTGGTATCGATTGGATTGGGAGAAAAAACGTGGCCAAAGACCTTTGGTCACGGTTTTTTTTTCCGTGGCCAAAGGCCAATTTTGACGTAGTGGTTAGTTAATAAATAATAATCAAGATACTTAACCCGTCAGGTTTTAGTTGAATGTTTGATGAACTTGCAAACAATAAAGCACGTGGGCAAATTAGGGGTTAGTTAATAAATAATAATCAAGATACTTAACCCGTCAGGATTCTAAACTCATGCGAAGATTCTGGATCATCTGAGCTTTCGGAAAGGATCCCGAAATACTAGCCCCAACAAATCCCCCTTGAATTTTGACAGTTGTACATAAGGCCAACAACTGTAAAAATTCAAAATATATTGTTAGATCATTATCTGATTCATTGTGTAAAGTATCAGGAACAAGACAAAGAGGCTTGGAAGGCTGTTCACGAACTAACACAAAGTGACAGTTCATGACCATCCAAAAGTGGACACGAAGTCACACTTCGTTCCTATTCGTATGACTTCGTGACATGTCCAGTTTGGAACAATCAAGACTAGTATAAATAGCTAGCTCTTTGTTTTCATTGTAATGATTAGAACTTCTTGTCAAATCTACTGTGTGATATTGAGCGTGTATTTTCTCTGTGGTTATCAATACAATCTTCATTGTATTTACCTTCTCGTGTCCTCGTTTATACTTGATTTACATTGATTTTTTTTTTGTATTGATCGAGTAGAGGATCCACCTCTCATGCACTTTCAAGTGGTATTAGAGCATTTGGTTCATTCTACTAATCAGATCATCTTTGTTTTTTAAGTTTTTATTTCAAAAAGTGTGGGTTTTAGAAAAATTGAGGTACTTTTGCATTCATTTGGTGAAATTAGTTAAGTTTTTGGTGCAAATTTTGATCCAAAATCATTTCTTTTCATTGTTTCTGATCTACTGCTAAAAATCTCATTCAAAAACACTGAGAATCACAAAATTTAGCTCAAATACACTCTAGTTCGGTCAAGTTCGGGTCAAGAACAATCTAATTGAAAAATAACCGTCACGAAGTGTTACTTCGTATCGGTTCGCTTCAGTTCTCTTAAACGAAGTGTCACTTTGGATCAGTTCGGATCTCACTTCGGACCAGTTCGTGTTAGTTCTTGATTCAGTTTGGTTGTGACTTCGGATCTCAGTTCAAATTCCAGTTCATGGTAACGAAGTCATAGTTCATATTAGTTCGTTTCTTACTTCGTATCTGTTCGAGAATCACTTCGGAAGTCACTTCGTGCTTAGATTTTTGAGTTTTCACTTCGTTTCAATTGTTCACTTTGGATCCACTTCGTATCACTTCGTGTTAGCAATTTTCACTTCGTTTCAGTTCGTATGAACATAAATCAAGACTTTTCGAGATGTCTGATTTTTCAAGCATTTGCTGAATTATGATAATAAAATTGGAACACGTCAGAAAGTTCCCAAATTACTTAAGTTGAAAGATTATCATAGTTCGGTGAAACGTTTTGAAGCGTATGTTGACACAATTGATATTGATATGTTATTGTCGTTTACTAAAATATATAAGTATCCTAAGGATATGCATGGAGAGCCGATTCTTCAAAGAAAATGTGGGTCTGAACAAAAGAAAGCATATCAAACTGAGAAAAAGGCTTATGGCACATTGACTATGGCATTACCTAAGGAGTTGTTAATCAATTTTCTGCTTATGGTACATCAAAAGGTTTATGGGATGCTGTTGCTCAATATTTTGCTGACATTCAGACCTTGAAGATTAATGATTGTTTACCTAAGACTAGCTACAAATCAAATGGTTCAAAATCAGATGATTCAGCATCAAGTGGTTTAGAATCGGGAAGTCATGGGTTATCAGCTAAAAAGGATTATGTTACTGTTTCTAAGACTGAACACATGGATGGTTTTCTGACTGACTAATTCTGAAATAAGTTCTTGTGTGATTTTTGATCAAGGGTTTGATAGTGACACAGAAGAAGTTCAGAAGGAATGTTCTTCAATGTGTCCAAAGTGTGCTGAACTTGTTAAGATCAATGAGAACTTGATGAAAGAAAAAGATGATATGTTTGTTGAATGTGAAAAAGCTAAAGAAGCAGCTGAAGATTTTCAAGCTTTATTCGAAAAGAGTTATTCTGTTCAACAGAAATATGAAAAGGCTAATAAAATTGTTGTTGAATCTACTGAGAAAATAATTAGTCTTCAAGAAGAAATTTCCAAACTTCGAGATGAGAATGTTCTTTTCCGAGAAAAGAATGAAATTTTAACAAAAGATGTTCATTATTTCAAGAAGAAAGCAGAAAAGGTTACAGAAGAAGTTTGAAAGAATGTGAATTGAGAAGAAGACATAAGTATGAATATAATGAGTTGTCAGAACAGTTCATTGCTTCTCAGAAAGAGCTGTTGGATGCTCAAGTGAAGATTTCTGAACTAAAAATTGAGATTCTGGATTTGCAACGTCAAGTAAAGAATTGTAATTTGTCACCGACATTTCTGAATTACATCTCCTAACAGGAGAAGAGTGAAGAAAATGTAAAGAATGATTTACATAAAGTTCTGTCACCAGTTGATGTGTCAAGTATTCCATTTGTTTCTGTGAATCCAAATGAAGAAGTGTATGATTATTCGAAGTTTTAAACTCTTGCTCCTGCAAAGAAAAGGAAGTCTAAGTCTGGGAAGAAGAAATTTGAAGCTGGCAATGTGTTAATTAGAGCATTATTTTGTTCATCGTGTGAAGTATCAAGTACAAGACAAAAGCTTCAAATGTGTCTCTTTCTGAAGTAAGCCGAACTGCCAGTTGGGGTGCACACGAACTGACCCGAAGTGGCAGTTTGTTCGGACACTCATGTTCTAGTATAAATAGCTTCGTCTTGTATAGATTCACAACTTCTTGGTCATTTTTCTGTGTGTTTCCGTGTGTGTATTTTCGGAGTGATATCAATACAATTCCTATTGTATTTACTTCATTGTGTTCATCCTTTATACTCGTTTTACATTGATTTTACGTTGATCGAGTAGACGATCCGCCGCTCACGCACTTTCAAGTGGTATCGGAGCTTTCGAATCAATCTACTGATCATTAAATCTGTGTTTTGCGAAATTTTAGTTCAAAAAGTGGGGTTTTTCGAAGATTTGATACATTCTTTCTTCCGTTTGTTCATCTTTGCTGTATTTTTCGTGAAAATCTGGTCCTAAATCATTTATGTTCATCATACCTAATCTATTGCTGAAAATCACATACCAAAACAATCAAAATATCAAATTTTAGCTCAAAATGACTTTGATTCGTTTCCAGTTCGGGTGAAGAACAATCTGTGAAAATAACCGTCAACCAAAGTGAGGGTTCGGGTGAGTTCGCTCTAGTTCGGTCAACCAAAGTCCTTGTTCGGTTAGGTTCGGAAGTATTTGATCAAGCGAAGCCTCAGTTCGGAACTCAGTTTGGTCCAGTTTGTGTGAGTTTGGTTGAAGTTCAGTTCGCTTTTTAGTTTGGTCCAATTCGTGTAATCGAAGTTACAGTTCGGACATGTTCGGTTAATAGTGTCACAGTTTGGAACCCAGTTCGCCTCAGTTCGGATCATTTTCATTTTGGTTCCAGTTCGTTTAACTTCGTTTCAGTTCGGATAAATAATTTCAGTGTGGATAAGTTTGGGTAATCAGATTACAAGACAATTTGAAATGGTTGATTATCAAGCACTTGCTTCTATGCAATCATCGGTGCAATCCACGATGCAAACTATGTGAGCTTTGATAATGAGATCGGAACAAGTTAGAAAGTTCTCAAATTACTCAAATTGGAAGATTATCATATTTGGGTGAAACGTTTTGAAGCGTATGTTTACACAAATGAAGTGGATATGTGGTTATCATTCACGGATCAATTTGTGTATCCTAAAGATGCAACTGGAGAGCTGATTCTTCAAAGAAAATTTAGTTCTGAGCAAAAGAGAGCATATCAAGCTGAGAAAACGGCGTATGGTACTTTGACGATGGCATTACCCAAGGAGCGGTCACATCAATTTTCTGCTTACTTTACATCAAGAACTTTATGGGATACTTTACATAAAGTTTTGAAGAAGGAATTTAATAATTTCAAGCATTATCAGAATGAATCAATTCCAAATATGATTGCTAGATTTTCACACTTGATGAGTGAAATGGTGTTGGTAAACATTACGAAAGAAGATGCAGATTTGAAAGAAAAATTGTTGGAGGCATTACCTGAAAAATGGGAAAATTATGTTATAATGATGACAATGATAAAGATTATTCGGGTTTGTCGTTCAACGATTTAGTTAAAAGAATTCAAGATTGAGATATAGAATTAACCGTGAACAAGTCCATGCCTGCTCAAATTCAGAATCCAACAATATATCATGGAGAAAATGCTTCTACCAATCATGCTGTGAAGTCAAATGTTTTAAGTTCTGCACCTCCTACTGCATTAGTTGTCAGAAAATCTAAGAATTTTGATTATTCTTCTGGTTGCACTGTTTCAGTTCCACATTCATCATCACACAATGCCTTATTTGTTAAGACAACTGAAGCTTACATGGCATTGATATCTACATTGGTATCATCATATTTTGGTGTTATTACTGGTAACGTAAGTAATACCGAATTGACAGAAGAATATTATGATCAGATTGATTATGATCATCTTGAAGAAATGGATTTGAATTGGCAGTATGCTATGTTAGTTAGAAGAACTAAAAATTTTTTTAGCAGAACAGGGAAGAAGAGGTTGAATTAGGATGGAAAACTTGGATTAGATAAATCGAAGGTAAAATGTTACAAGTGTTAACTTTATGGACATTTTGCTCGTGAATGTCCAACATCTACTGATAATAAGCTTAAGTCTGGCCAACATGCTCACTTGGTGAAAGTTTCTCCAAGCACATATACTCCAAATAAACAAGGTTTTGTTTCAGTTCATGACAAAATGGCTGAAATATATTGGCATCCAAATGAATTTGGCTGGAATGCAGATCATGCGTTTAGCCAAATGCAAATTGTAATTTCAACTATAGTGAAGCTAATACGGATAATGAAGCGGTTGCTATAACAACTCTTCATATAAGTGATAGCATTTTGACTGATTTTGAAATAAGTCCAAAAGCAACAATGATTGATGAAGTTTCGAAAAAGGTGACCGATAGTCAAATGGATGGAGAATCTAAATGTTCTAAATGTGTGCGTTTATGCAACAAAAGTGCAAGTTTGGAGAAAGGTCATACATTACTGACTGAAGAAATTGTTGTACTAAAGCAAGAATTGGAATCAGAAGACGTATTATGATTTGGTTCATGTTAATGGAAACTTGATGAAAGAAAAGAAAGAATTGGTTGAAGAATATGAAAAAGCCAAAGCTGAAGCATTATTTGAGAAAAGCTATCCAGTTCAACAGAAATATAAAAAAGCTAATGCACTGGCTGTTGAATCTACTGATAGAATTCTAAAAATTCAAGAAGAATTATCTACACTTCGAGATGCAACATACTTCTTCGAGATAAGAATGAAGTTTTAACAAAGGATGTTGATATATTCAAAGAGAAGTGGGAAAAAGTAACTGAAGAAGTGTTGGAAGAATGTGAAATCAGGAAGTAGCAGAAATATGTGTACAATAATTTGAATGAAGTGTTCCTTAAGTCTCAAAAAGATATGTTTGCTGCTCAACAGAAAGTTTTTGAATTAAAGTTGGAAATTATGGAATAACAACGACAAGTCAAGAATTGCAATTTATCACCAACTTTCCTGGATTTTCAGTACAAGAAGGACAAAAGTGAAGATAGTGCCAAAGAAAATGATATCCACAAGGTTCCTGCACTAGTGGATTTATCTGAATTTTCATCTGCTCCTCTTGATTTAAAAGCATAATCACATAATTATTCCAAGTTTGCAAATCCTGCTAAAAAGAAGAAATCTAAGTCTAGAAAGAAGAAAGAAAACATTGGTGAAGCTCCAAAGTTTGATTCAAGTTCATCATGTTTGGAATACAAAAAAGTTTTTGGTAAAGTTGAGAAGTCTGCAAGTATCTCATCTGAAGAAGAAACAATTAAATCTTTGGTGCGTGAGAACAAGCTGAAAGATATTAAAGCTAAATTCACTAGAGAAGCTAAAGGGAGAAAGGCTTCTAGTTCTCAGTCCGGATCTTCAAAGATTTCTAGATTTAAGCACAACGGTCTGGGTTATGAGATCAAAGAAGTGCCTATTCAAGCTCAACAATCAAAGAAGACAGAAAAGATTTTGAAGGTCAAGAACCAAAGGCAATCACAACGTCAGAAGAAACATGAAGTTGTTTTTCCGTCCAATCAGAACTCTTATTATTCTGGCGGTTCATCATCTGATTGCAGAGTTTCTTCGCGGAATCAATATCTGGATGAAAACGGTAAAATTTTGATGAACCTTAATCTCCAAAGTTCAAATCAACTAGTAAGTCAATTTGGTCTATACCAAAGATATGCCGGTTGAAACTGTTTCAGGTTTTGTTCAAAAAATTTTATCATCAATGATATGGAAACCAAAGGTTGTTTCCAAGGCCAACAAGGACTATGTGGAAGACACCGGGTGACCCGATGCTGTTGAATCGGGTCGATCCCAAAGCAACTAATGTTTTATTTGGTGTCATCATGTATTTCAGGAAGACCAATCGGTAATTATAAGATTGTTGGTGGTGGAATATCTGTCTTTTAACTTAAACTGCATTTTCAAATCATTTTCACAATCTTGTGTTTTCAAGATTCTACAACGCAAGTATCCGTGTTGGTTGATAAATTTCTTTTGTTTTTCACCCCGTCTCAATTTGAGGGGGAGTTTGTTTCTTTGAAAAATACAAAAATAGTGTGTTGTTTTTCAGATGGTAAAAATAAAAATTTAAAAATAGAGTTTGTCATGTTTAGAGGGAGAAAAATTGAAAAAGATAAAAAACTGAAAAATGCAAAAAGTACAAAAACATTGAAAAATAAGAAATTGTATCCGATATGATTGGGAAATGATGGTACATTGTCTAACATTGTCTGACTCATGGATAAAGTAGAGAAAAATCCATGAGACCACTGATTGATGTGCTAGGTCGGCTCGGCAAATTAGAAAGTATACGAATGAGATATACACTAAATCTGATGCTTGACCTAGTGGACAATATCTTGATGCGTATCTCAAGATATATCAAGAAAAAGCTAAAGAAAAATGAGAAGTCATTGTGTAAACATGTGTTTATTTTGCAAAAAATTTAAACTTGTTTGATTTTCTTTATTTTCTCAAGTGATTGGCGTTTCTCTGCGTATCGAAAGATCGACATGATTGGTGTTCACTTGAGGTTTTGCTTTATTTTCTTGGAATTTCGTATAAGGCATCGGACTTTCTCTAAATGTACGGGAGTACCCCGACCTAATTGTTGTTGAGTTATACAATTTCAACTTGTTTTTATTATCTTATTTTGTTAAATCCGAGGCCTTATATGCATATCGAAAGATCAACCTTACGGTAGATGATTTAACGTTCTTATTGCTTTTTGCATGGAACACAGTTGGCTATATCATGAATACAATTACTATGTGTTAAATCACAAGGTGTGATAAGCAAAGTATATCTGAGTTTGTCTGATAGTGTGGGGTACACTGGTCAAAGCAAATCTAATCAATACCTTAACATATCCAGATGTTATGAGTATGATTCTGCCTGAGTTTAAAGTTGTGAAATTATATTTGCAATTGACATGGCTTATGTGCTACAATAATTGAAAGTGTAATGTTATGACCATTATGATCCCAAGTCGTGATCTTTCTCACAAAAAGACAAAAATAGTGTCTGATTCTGTATTGCATTTACTTTTCAGTGTCATAAAATACCAAAAAGATTTTAGGTGTGTTTTCATGTAAAGTTTAGAAAAAATCAGAAAGATTTTATTTCTTATTTCTTTTTGATTGGTTAACACGGGATATCAAACCAAATTTCAAATTCAAAATATCTTGAAGTCTCGAAGAGACATTTTGCGCCAAGATTATTTATGTTGTCAGGTACTAAAGTGAAAGTAGAGTATCACAACTTCAAGTCTTTTGAAGTTGTTGATAAAGTGATAACACGTGTTGTAATGTTAAGTATTCAAGATCAGACTAACCGTCAAGTTGAGGGAAAGTTTGATTGAAGATACAACACTATGTGGAGAAACAGATACTGCACACGTCGAGGGGGAGTTTGTTAGAGCATTATCTGATTCGTTGTGTTAAGTATCGGAAACAAGACAAAGAGGCTTGGAAGGCTGTTCACGAGCTGGGACACAAAGTGATGTAAAAGACTATTCTTAAGGCTTACGCATTAGATAGTATTACTAGTTAATGGGGTTTTCATTTGTAATTCACGGTGGGCTTAAATAGAGGTTTTGGGGTAATTTGTATAGGGATTAGTGGGCCATCTGAGGGCCTAGTCAAAATAGGGCTGAGAAGGTGATGATTTGCAAACTCTATATAAGCAAATCATCCCCCACATGTTTGTTAACTCTGGTTCCCTTAACCCGGTTTTTGGTCGTTTCTGGTTGTTCTAACACTATTACTGCACGTTTGATCATATTCAAGTAAGTGTTAATCATTGTTTATGTTCTTTATTGCTTGTCTTCTTCTTGAATCATTCACGAGTTGTTATTCCGCAACCACTCGTGTATCTGATATCGTGTTCGATCTGATTACGATCCCACAATTGGTATCAGAGCCAAGAAACAGATGTGTTTCGAGGCTCATATGATATCTGATTCAAGTATTTAACAACCTTTCACAAGTTTTCCAGGATTACAGTCGCTTTTTCTTCAAAATTACAGGTTTACACACTAGACTGAGAGTTTTCGGGTAAACAAGAGTGCCTTCAGTTTGGATCTCGAGTTCTTGTTTCGCTCTGAGTAAGTTTTCGAGCAGAATTTCAAGGTTTCGGTTTGACTTTGTGAGTTTTCGGGTCAATTTGGGAGTGTACGGTTCGGACATCATAGTTTTCGGCTCGTACCTTTGTGTTCTCGGTTCGGAATTATCAAGGTTTCGGTTCGGATTTGAGTTTTCGACTCGAATTCTTAAGTTTTCGGTTCGTATAAAGTGTTCTCGGTTCGGATCTCCAGAGTTTTCGGTTCGAATCCTCATGATTTCGGTTCGAATAGGGGTTTTTAGCTCGGGTGTTAGTTTTCGATTCGGGTATAGAGTTTTCAGTTCGGGAATCTTAGTGTTTTTAGTTCGCTTCAGTTTGAGTTCTTGGTCCGTGTTATTTCTGGTTTTCAGCACTGATTTTAACCAGATTCTTTAAAAAAATAGACTCTGAACTCTCAGCAACTACACTCCAAATGGATGCTAAGATTGGCACAAACACTAGGCCTCATCGGCTCGTGTCGGGAGAGGATTTCATGAACTGGAAGTAGGGATTTATCAATTACATTAACTATCACGATGCCAGAGTCATGCGATCAATTAAGCATGGAAATTATGTCCCCATGATAAAAGTAGCAGGTAAACCAGAGCAACCAAAGCCACAAGATGACTGGGCTGATGAGGAGTGTGATAAGGTAGAAAAAGATGCTAAGGCACTTGTAGCCTTCACTATGGGTTTATCATCTGAGATTGCGGATAAGTTTAAAGAATATACCACTGCTAAGGGTCTGGGATGCATTAATCACCACATTTGAGGGAAATGATGACATGAAGGAGAGTCGTCGTGAAAATTTGCGAGAAGATTTTAACATGTTCTGTCATGTGCTGGGAGAAAATCTCAAAACTCGGATGCAAAGGTTTGTGAAGATTATTACTGCCATGAGAGAAGCAGATGTTACCTACACTCAGGTTGAGGTCAATAAGAAACTGTTGAATGCACTGCCACCTAGCTGGGAGAGCAGTGTTGAGTTGATAAAAAGAACTGTGGAGCTACACAAATATACGTTGGCCAATCTAATGTCTACACATCGATCCTTTGAATTTGATAAGCAAAAACGTGCTAGAAATGCTACAGTTAGAGTTTCTATGAATCAAGTAAATCAAGCATTTGTTACTCAAACCACTTCTAGTAGTGGTTACCAGAATGCTACGCAAGGACATCAAACTGCTTTTGTTTCTTAGTCTCCTATAGCTGCCTCATCAAATGTTGTGACCCTGGATGTTTCTAAACTGACAAATGACTCTGGTGTTGCGTTGGGGTCGGAATTATGTGTTCTATCAAGCTCTCATGGCTGGAAACTTGTTACCAGGTGATTTAAAAGATGATGATGTGAATCAAGTGAATTATGAAGATCTCAAGCACATGGACATATCTTCTAAGATGGTTAAGTCGGCATTGCGTGCTAAGCAATTTATGGAAAAGGCTGGACAAAAAGACTGGAATGTTGGGAAGGGGGCAAAAATTGCGTTTAATAAGGCGAATCTGAGGTGTTACAATTGCAATGAGTATGGTCATTATGCTTGAGAATGCACCAAACCCAAAGTTGAAAGAGAAACAAAAGGGTTTGTTGAAAAGAAGGAAAGTGTCGACAACAACAAAGCACTGGTGGTGCAGCAATCTGCTGGTTATGACTGGTCTGATCAAATTGTTGAACAATGTATGAGTCATGCTCACATTGCACTGCTTGCTGAAGAAGAAGCTGAGTCTGACTCACAAAGCCAAACACATCATGCATTCATGGCTAATACACAGCCAGGTACTACTGAGTCTTCAGACAACATTCAGGTATGATCCAATCCCACATGTCAATTCTTAATGAAATATTGGCAATCTAAATTTACTTATGAATGTTTGAATCGTGAAAAAACTGAACATGAAGTTAGAGAATGTAAGGATCAAATTAGAATTTGTAGAGAAAAATATGAAGCTGCCAAACAGGAACTTACATATCTTGAAAACAACTAAGCGATTACAAGTATCTTTTGAGAAAGTCTGAAACTCAGGTAGAAGAATTAAATAAAGAAGTTTTAGAACTTAGAACCAACCTTAGCACCGCCCAATCTACTTTAGACAAACATTAGACAATTCATTCAAAGATGATGGAAGCCAATCAACATTTTTATAATTCTAATGAAAGAATTAGACATGTGAAAGCTCAATCAGGATTAGGACTTTACTCTAAAGCAAACGTTGAACCATCCACTCACACTCCCCCCCCCCCCTTAATGTATGACATGATCTCTATGTCTCTTACTACTGAGCAAAAAGAAAAATTGGCTATTGTTGAAAAAACTGCAATGTATAGTAAAAAGGAAAGCATGTCTATTAAAAGTAAACTTGTCACATGTCCTATAAAAATTTATGCTCCTCCTGATATTGAGGTTGTTTCATGTGCAGATAAAGTAATCATTGAGGATGTTTCAAAGCAGGGCAGTGAATGCATAGCTTACAATAAGAGTCATAAATATAGTCTTTTGAATGAGTCTAAAACCGAGTGTGTTGAATTTCCTAAGTTTTCCTTGGATATATGTTTCAAAGGTTGTGACAAATATTTCTAGGTCTAATGTTTTTGGTGAACAAACGTCCTATGGTGTGTTTTCAGTGGGTAAAACTAATGATTGTGTGAAATCTGTGAAAAAGGGGAAAGGGACCACAGGTTGCTGTTTCCCCAACCCCTGGAATGTTTGTGTTTGGTAAATCTGATAATATTGTGAATGTGAAAAAGGAAAGGGAGTCTAAACCCCAAGACTTTGTCCCTTATCCTGATATCAACAATGCTTATGACCAACGCGTGCCAATAAAGCGGGAGTATGTTTTGTCCACTCCTCCTAAAGGAAAAACACATTGGATTCACAAGCATGCTACTAAACGAAAATGGCAATCCACTGGGCGATAATTTTCCCAGCCTCCCGCTTATTCAAAGAAGCAATCATGTCACAATTGTGGCAAGCCTAGACATTTGGCCCGAAATTGGTTGAATAGACCATATCAGCCTTACTATCCTAAGAAACAGCAGCAGTCCAAAAGTTCAGATCTATAGGCAAATAATCCTGTTGTTCAATTGTTACCTAACCCAATTGTGATGATGAGACCCCATCAACAGAAGTCACCCAGTTTAAAACAATCCAAATCTAAAAAGGGTTTTCAAGAAGAAGGTAAAGTGGGTCAAAATGATCATTGGAATGCTTCCAAGGTGGTGAATCGAAATTATAAACAACTAGGTGTTTACAACAAATGAACTAAACAAACTAATAACATTTTTGTTGAAACATCTAAGTCGAACACACCATATGTTCCTCAAAATAGGCCTAAAACAAAGAATCCCACCAGGACTGTGCAGAAAGTCTACAAACCAAAGCATGTCCTAGAAAAACCAAACACTGATTCATGTAGCACTTACATGAAGAAACTCAGGCCTGTTATGGCCTTGGTACCAATCTCTAATTAATCTCCTTTTAATGCAGGAATAACCAAGGAGGACTGTTAACAACTTTTGGTACTTTGACAGTGGTTGTTGCAGGCATATGACAAGGGACATGTCTGTGCTCTAAAATGTTCAAGAATTCGATGAGGATATGTTTCCTTTGCAGGAGGTGTTAGAGGTCATATCAGCAAGAAGGGTACCGTGAGAACAACGAGCTGGATCAGACAAAGAGTTAAAGACTTGAAGATTACAAACTAATTTGCTGTTGGCCGAACCCTGGCCGAACCTTGGCAGAACCAGAGGTTCGGACAAGCCTAGGAGTTCGGCTGGCCGATGTCTATATATAGGTTGTAGTTGTGTCTTTTGTAACGAGTTTTTTATCAGACTTTTGAGCGAGTGTTTAGCAACTGTGTGTTTTGTGTTCTGATTCTCTCTGTAATCTGTTACGATTTGAATGAGAGCTTGAGCATTGTTATTTACATCGTTTGTTCTCGTTTCTATTATACAACTGATGTCGAAGTAAGCCGATCTGTCGCTCCAGCGTTTTCAAGTGGCATCAGAGCTTTCTAGTATCGTTTGGTTCGATTTTGGTTCAATTGTGTGATTCAAAACTCGTTTTTCATCTTTATTTCTGAAAAACTGCGTCAAAAACATCTTGATTTACATTCAAATTCCTTGTTTCTGTCCGTTTTCATTCGATTGATTGTCCTGAGCTCGAGTGGTTGTGGTTTCCTGTGAGATTCTAATTTTCCTAAATTTTCTCGTTCGACCAAACCTCAAGTTCGGTGTAACCGCTCCGATCCCGAAGTTCGGAGTGAAGTTCGGACATCATTCTCGTTCGTTGAGTTCGAAGCTCACTTGGAGGGAGTTCGGTGAGAGTTTGGAGGTATATCGGTGAGAGTTCGGAGGTAGATCGGTGAGAGTTCGGAGGTTTGACTGTGTTTCAAGAAAGACTGGGAGTTCGGAGGACGTTCGGACTGTGTTTTTGAGTTCGGAGCAGGTTCGGAGCACGTTCGGACCAAACAGAAACTTAAAATTTTTAAAGATGTCGGATTTTCAAGCGTTTGCTGCGATTCAGTCTCAGATGCAGACTTTATTGATCTACGATAATGAAATTGGGACTACCCAGAAAGTTCCCAAACTTCTCAAGTTTGAAGATTATGCAAATTGGAAGAAAAGGTTCGAAGCTTACATTGGAACGACCGATCCAGACTTATGGATTGCTTTGGATGCACCATACGTGTATCCTGTTGGAGTAAACAATGTACCTATAATGCAAAGAAACCTGGATCTTAATCAAAAGACTGATTACACAAGAGAACAAAAAGCATATGGTCTTTTAACTCAAGCACTTCCTAAGGAGCTGCTACACCAGTTTAAGAGTTGTAAACATTCTCATGAATTGTGGACGACAATAAAAGAACGGTGTGAAGGCAACGAACAATACAAGAAGAGTAAAAAGAAAGTTCTAAACAAGGAGTTTGATAATTTCAAACATTTTAATGGTGAAGGCGTTTCGGACTTGATTTCAAGGTATTGTCATTTGTTATCTGAAATGGATAACGTTCAAATCAAGAAGGACGATGAGGAACTGAAGGAAAAATTACTTGAAGGTTTGCCATCAAAGTGGGAATCATATGTGTTAATGATTATGAATGATAAAGATTATCCAGAATTGACATTTGTGAAATTCTTGGGTAAGCTGCAAGCAAGAGACTTAGAGATGAAAAATGTGAATATGACAACTGCAGAAGTCCAGAATCCTGATGTGTACTATGGTTCAAACGCGGTAACAATTTCGGGTAAATCGGGTAAAATGACAAGTTCTACACCAGCAACGGCCTTCGTAGCTGGAAATTTACGTGGAAATGTGTCTAACTCAGGAAATGGAATGGGTTCAAGCTGTTATGAACACAATTATAGTTCTGGAGGGTGTAATGTCTCGATTCCAGCAAGTAACCTGATGAATACTAGTAAGATAGCCATGTCGGTTACAACGACAGAAGACTATATGGCTCTTGTATTTGCATTGGTATCATCATATTATGGGGTTATAACTGGTAAGGTAAGTAATGCAGAACTGACTGAGGAGGATTATGATCAGGTTGATCCGGATGACTTGGAGCTGATGGATATTAACTGGAAGTTTGCCATACTTGCAAGACGGGTGAGGAGATTTTTGAAAAGGACTGGTAGAAAAGACCTGAATTCTGGAGGAAGAATTGGTTTTGACAAGTCAAAGGTGAGGTGTTATAATTGTTCAAATTTCGGACACTTCGCTCGGGAATGCTCTCAACCTAAGAAGCAAGAATACCAAAAGTTTGCTCCCAAGTCTAATGCTTCTGGAACCAACAATGCATCAAATTCAGGGAGTTCTTTAAATTCTAAACCTAATTCTGAATCTACAAAAGCCCTAGTGTCTCAAAAAGACAAAACTTATAACTGGGGTAATCAATTTGCTGATTCATCTGCATTGATTGTGACACATGTGCAGGATGAAGACACCATGACAGAATCTACTCAAGATGGAGATGAAATACATGGCAAAGCAATTGATGGAGTTGAAGTTGGAGTCAATGATGAAGCAAGTGTATCGGATTCAAATGATGATCATCAATCTTTTTCTAAAGATAAATTTGCATTAATGGCAAGCTTGTCTGACCAAGTTGAATCAGATGTTGTTCTCTTGTTGGAGAAACAAGTTCAAGTTCTAACTGAGGAGAAGGAAGCACTGATCCGTGAATGTGAAGCCGCGAAAGCTGAAGCACTTGACACAACCAATGATTTTGTGAACTTATATCAAAAGAGTCTTCCATTGAAGCAACAATATGAGAGGGCTCAACAAAAGGCTGTGGAGATTGCTGACAAGATGATTGCACTACAAAAAGATATGCAGAAATTGACTGATGAAAACAAAAGTCTGAAGCAGGAGGTTGGTACATTAAAAACAAACATCACAGAATCAGTTGCTCTTATGGCCGATTCTTCTCAGGTAGTTTCTTATCCTCCGATGTGCAAATCTTGTGATGAGTCTGCTACCGCTAAGAGTACGCTCTTAGATGAAAAGACAAAACTAAATGATCTTTTATCGGTAGCAAGATCTGATAAGAATATGTATAAGGAAAGATGGGAAGGAACCACTAACGAGTTATTGTCGGTTCATGAGCATTTACATTTACAAAATTGATTTTTCAAACCAATCTGAACTGCTTGTGTCCGTACAAAAGGACTTGGCTGATAATCAAAAACTTGTTGCAGATCTAAAAATTGAGATTTTTGAACTAAAACAAAAGATTGATTTTCTTCAAGTTTCATCATAGTTTACCAATTTTCTTTACAAGTCTAAAAAGGAAACTAATTCTGGTAAATTGAGCCAAGTTCCCCCTCCTGTCATTATAACCAATGGTCCTTCATCTGAGGAAAAAATGGAAGTTTCTTCTCATGACAAGCAGAGTAATCATCAATCAATTAATTCGAAGTCTGACAAAACTTCAACCAGAAAATCTATCTTGGATTCTACGGTTGATGAAGTGTTTTATGATGTCTCAGATTTTGATAAAATTGATGATCTCATATCTGAAACAGAAACTGAATGTTCCAAACCCCCTTGTTCAAATGTTTCTAAGCCAGATTATCAAAATTTGCTTTTAAAACATGACTTTTCAACCATCAAATCTGAGCTGACGAAACTGAGTGAGTTTAAACAGAAACATGGTGGAGTTAAGTTTGTGCCTCTAGCCAAAACAAAATCTTTTGAACAAGGTTCTTCCTCTAAGGTTTCAAAACCTGAAAAATCCAAGGGTGGCAATCCCACTCTGAAATCCAAATTTGACACATCTGAAAATTGGGTGACCTATCTCTTATGGGTAAAAATTTTGTTGGAATTAAAATACCTGATGTTGGTGGATCATCTTCTAGCTCGAAAGAAGATATGAGAAATGTTGTCGTTTCTTCAACTCCCGAACTTGAGTTTGATTTTGGAAAGGATTTTCCAAGCCTTCCAGATGATGCTGGTGAATTTACTGGTCTTGAAGATGTAAACTTTAATGAATTATTTGAGAATGATCAGCTTCTTGAAGAAATGAGGAAGGCTGATGAGGCAAGGGAAAAGAGTGTAACCATGATTGCCCCACGACCAACTGATACAATGAATTGGTTTAGAGAGTTGCAAACTCTACCAACTCAATATGCATTGCAATTGGGTAAAGGTGATTATGACAAGAAAGGAAATAGAAACGCTATACGGGCATGGTATTATGATTATCTCAAGAAAGTGTTTGTTGTTCTTCGAAGAGGACATAGTCATGTGGAGTATTATACTGATATCAATCAATTTAACTCCTGGACTAGGGTGGATTTGAGTGCTCTGGTAGATGCTCCGTTTATCAATTGGTCAGGAAGTTCTGATGGTACTTATGTTGGCAATGTGCTGAAAAGGGCTTCACGAAATGGATTCAAAGATTTTAAATTTGCTAAAGACAAAGTTATTACCAAAAAGGATCTAGTGACTGGTGAAGACAAAACAGAAGTGTATTGGCCTCCAACTGTAAAAACTAAGATGGTTCCACTGCTAGATGCTATTGAAGATGGAAACTTGGTGAAGTCAATTCTGGCATTTTGATCCTACTACTGGTGAAGTTGTGGTTGTGTGCGAAGGTAGAGACTATAGATTCTATGATATGATGTATCTACTCAGATTTGATGAAAAGGACATCAAGATCCTCGCTGCTACTCATATTCGCAGAATCACTGATAGCAAAGAAGATGATGATCAGGTAAATGCATTTTCTAGTGGCAGCCAAGACTATTGTGCAGAAGAATTGGTGGGAAACCAAAGAGGAGCATACTTTCAACTTCAGCTTGCCATGAAGCACTAATGTCATAAGCCTAGGGGAAGATTGTAAAGGACTATTCTTAAGGCTTACGCATTAGATAGTATTACTAGTTAATGGGGTTTTCATTTGTAATTCATTGTGGGCTTAAATAGAGGTTTTGCGGTAATTTTTATAGGGATTAGTGGGCCATCTGAGGGCCTGGTCGAAAATAGGGTTGAGGAGGTGATGATTTGCGAACTCTATATAAGCAAATCATCACCTACATGTTTAGGTTATTGACTCTGGTTCCCTCAACCTGGTTTTTGGTTGTTCTAACACTATTACTGCACGTTTGATCATATTCAAGTAAGTGTTAATCATTGTTTGTGTTCTTTATTGCTTGTCTTTTTCTTGAATCATTCACGAGTGGGTCGTTATTCTGTAACCACTCGTGTATCTGATATCGTGTTCGATCTAATTACGATCCCACAAGTGACAGTTCGTGACCATCCGAAGTGGACACGAAGTCACACTTCGTTCCAGTTCGTATTACTTCGTGACATGTCCAGTTCGGAACATTCAAGACTAGTATAAATAGCTAGCTCTTTGTTTTGTTTTCAATGGTTAGAACTTCTTGTCAAATCTACTGTGTGATATTGAGTGTGTATTTTCTTTGTGGTTATCAATACAATCTTCATTATATTTATCTTCTCGTTTCCTCGATTATACTTGATTCACATTGATTTCGTATTGATTGAGTAGACGATCCACCACTCACGCAGTTTCATATATCAAGTACACGGTGTGATAACGAAATAAGCGGCTGGGATGTGACGTTTTTCTAAACAACTTCCATGACGAGATATGTGCTAGCCATTATGCCCATAAATATAGGTTGAGTTTCTCTTTTTCATTTTCATCTTCGTCTGAAAAACCCTTCAAGCTCTCCTAATTTTAGGTCAGTTTTCAAACCTTTTGCTTTTTGATTTATCGCATTTTTTTTACCATGGTCAAGAAGACTACTCGGTCTTCCACTTCCACAGCTGCTTCCACAATTGAGGATTTAACAGATCCGGGGCATATTTCCTTCTACGATGAGGAAGTCTGCTCGTTCGACGACCATGAAATTCAATCCTTGAATGAATCCAACATCTTTCCAACCAATGCTTTTATTCGAAAGTTTGATCCCCGTCTTATGGCCGATTTTTATTCTCCGATCGACATGGGTTTTCTTCATGTCGTTCCTCCTGGGTATGCCATTCCCTTTTCCTGACCTGGTAAACCGTTTCTTCGAGACCACTAAATTGTGCTACACCCAAACCATGCCCATGGTTTGGAGAATTATGTTCTCTCTTGACCAACTGAACCGCACCAGGAATCTCGACATTGGGATTCCTTAACTTGGTGTTGCATACCAACTACGTA
Organism: Deinandra increscens subsp. villosa; assembly: GCA_039602395.1. Classification (NCBI taxonomy): domain Eukaryota; kingdom Viridiplantae; phylum Streptophyta; class Magnoliopsida; order Asterales; family Asteraceae; genus Deinandra; species Deinandra increscens. Next base: position 91,060,161 of record JBCNJP010000010.1, on the reverse strand, counting down.
CCCATGGCAGTAGTTGGTTCGTTCTTCAAGCTAGAACCTCCGCTTCTCAATTGATTCCTAGGGCTTCCCATAATGACCATGATTGAAAGAATAAGTTCTTTTTCGTGAAGCGTGATTCGAATCCAGGGGGTAACGATTTGCCGATGAAGTGGGTTGGCAAGGGTAGGATACAGCTCTTTCAACTTTTTGAGTCTTGATTTTGCCCTAATATTGAATACCTGTGTCTTTGATTATATAGCACCAAAGTTTGAGAAGTTGATTCAACTCTACGAGGATTCCCACGAGAAGCTCCAAGCCTTCTACCAAATACCAGCCACTGAAAGGGCTTTTGCGATTGAAGCGGCCACTAATGAACAAACCTATTATGTTGATCATACTATCCCTGAAATGTCAAGCACGTATTGTGACAATCTGTCTTTTTAGGTCTTTTCTGATTTAAATAAACATAAACTGATATAAATGTCAAGAAAGTATTTACTTTAACTGATATAAATGTTGTTTTAACATTTATGTGATTGACCGGTGTTGACCTTAATTAGCAATTAGAGTTTGTATAACCATCATTATATGAGCATGCACTTAATTAAGTCTATACGTATAATATTCTATGATTTTATGTGAATCGTATGTTATGGTTTCATGTGAACGTTTTGTCATTTTATGTCACAACTAAATTTATGATTCTATGTGATATATATATATATATATATATATATATATATATATATATATATATATTCACATGTTACTCTATGATTTTATGCGGGTTATTGCCTATGATTTTATGTGGATATAAACAAATAATTATGAACTATTATTTATGATTTTATGTGGACGAATCAAGGTAATATTTTATAAACGTTACATGTTAAATATGTTTTGACACATGCTGAGTTAGTCATCGTTTATGTTTTGTGTTAAACCCGTTAGTCTTGTTAACCATTTCTAAACTTTGGAGGACTTACTTTCCCAATTCCTTAGACCTTCTTTTAACTAAACAAATCTGAAAGGGCCTATGGTGTAATTTCATAAGCATCATAATCTAGTATGACAATTGAGATGGACTATTGTTATCAATATGGTAAACTCGATTTTAAGGAAATTCAATGCGCATCACATGAAAATTTGACTGAGGTGCGGGTCGTTTCTCCTCCTTTCGTAACCGACCGTGGCTTCAATTGCATCAACAAATGATATTAGAAGTGGTAACAGTCGAGCCTCATCCCCATTGTCCTCAATCATCATATCTCTTCCTCCTCGTTTCCTCTCTAAAGATACCAAGAAAACCCCTCAACGGAGTCAAAAGATTCCGGCCAACCAGCACCACTACACCACTGCTACGTCACCATTCGACACCCCTCGGTGATTGTGAACGCAACCGCGAACTCAGAACATGACAGTTAATCCCGAAGTTCGAGTTCGTGATTTGTTCGGGTTTTGTTTCGACGTCAAAAACATATCAATCTCTCCTCTCCCATTCAAGGCAATCATTTCCACATGTTAATCGCACGTTTCTCGAGTATCGTTTCATCTTTTACGTTTTTCTGGTCGCCCGAAAATATCTCTGGCGAAATTAGGGTTCTTAGGGAAGAAGATGGCATCGCGATTGGGTAACGTATAAGTATTCTTCTCTGTTTCCATACAAAGATCAGCGCATTGTGCAGTGGTTAGGCTTCCGCATTTTAACCTCGAGGTCGCAGGATCGAGTATCGATCCTATGCCTTGTTGCCATATATAAACATTTCGGTTGTGTTCTGAACCAAGAGGACAACCTGCCCCAGCGGTTGGTACCTTGGTTTTGAACCCGGAGGTCACGAGTTCGAACCCGGCGACCTCCATAACTTTCAGGTTTTCTCGTTTTCTCGTTTTCTCGTTTTGTGATTTGGTTATTTGTTTAGGTTAAAAACTTGCATGAAATGATTACTGGTATATAATAATAACCCGTAAACTATTAAAATGGCTTGATAATTTTAAAAGTGTCATTTTATAATTTAAAACATAAAGTAAATGATTTTTAATACGTGATTTAATATAAAGTGTAGTTTTCTTTACTAATTATTCGTATCATCGTAATTCAACATGTTTATACCTATTTAATCTATTGAGACTCGTTCGGCTGATTTACGGTTTATATAAATATATATATCTCGTTGAAATCTAGTTATTAACGTCATTTGCGCGTTTGGTTTATATATATATATATATATATGGAGAGGATCATTTGAGAACCAATTTGATTTGAGAACTAAAAAGAACTAATTTGAGCCACAAGTTTATTTACATGTATCCCACCTCCCATGAATTGTAGTGGTCCCCCCCCCCCCCCCCCTTGAAATTTGTGGTTGAGATTTAGTTCTCAAAAGAAAAAGTTATCATTTGAACCTAACCCTATATATATATATATATATAGTAGGAGCTAGGGTACCCGCGTGTTGCGGCGGGTGACAATTAATTTATACCGCTTGTTATTTTTCTTGTGTTCGCGCATTCGGCAGCGACGATAATTTAGAACGCGATATTCATTTTTTGTTAGCACGATGCGACGAGGACAATCAATCAACACGATACTTGCTTTTGTTAGTTTATCAATTTGTCATAAAATAATGTATTATAAGATTATCAATAATGTCATAAAATAATGTATTCTACGTTTGTTAGTTTTCTCATTCGCATCATCGATGTAGCCTAATTATGTCATGAACCTTTCGAATTATATGTCAACATCCAAATGAGGCACACTTTATTCCATGAAAATTTACATAATAAGTAAAAGGTATGAAGGCATTTTGTAACTGGTAGACAAAATACAAGCACTCAAATATAGCCGTTTGTGAATCTATCAAATTATTGTTTCATTGAGACTCTACCATCGGAATCATTATCAAATTCTTTCAAACAAGATGGTGACCCGCCCGCGCTTCGCGGTGGGCCACCCATTTTCCAAAACGCCGTGGTCAAAGTCGAAAACTCTAAAAGTGAATTAAAAGTTAACCATGTGTCGTAAAAACATTGGCCTAACACGTAGCCACGTATCGTCATACGTGACCTAACACATGACCACGTGTCGCAAAAGCATTAATCTACATATGACACGTGGACACGTGTCACGCCACGTAACCAATATATTATTGATTGAACATGACACGTGTCATGTTATACGCCGTGGTCAAAGTCGAAAACTCTAAAAGTGAATTAAAAGTTAACTACGTGTCGTAAAAACATTGGCCTGACACGTAGCCACGTATCGTCATATGTGACCTAACACATGACCACGTGTCGCAAAAACATTGACCTACATATGACACGTGGACACGTGTCAGACCACGTAACCAATCTATTATCGATTGAACATGACACGTGTCATGTTATTAGCGGTGGAACATGACACGTGTCATGTTCCTATTAGTGCACATATGAATAGTAGTAAATGAGTGTATGACCCCTATTTGTTATTGTAAATATATATATATAATAGTAATAAACATACTAATGTTATAAATATAATATATTGTGGTTATCAATTTCTAATATAGTTCGTCTTTCTCTCCAAGTTTCTCCATCCCTATATATAGTCATTTGTATTACATTGTAAGATACATCATTCAATAATAAAACCTCTCTCTTCTTTTCTCTTTGTTTGCTATTAGGCAACACAAGTTTCTTTTGGAGTAGGATCTTCATAACATTATTCAGGACGTTAATGTTTCATGGATACACAAGTCACATGGAAAGCAAAGACACTTCTAAAGGCGAACATAGGTGTGCCTTCAACAAATTTCAACCGGTTAGTTTCTCTATCTATCCGTGAGGTATTAATCAAACTATTTATTTGATTTTATGAGTGGGATATAACAAAATATATACAATGATTATGTGAATATGATTTTAGTGAGTTTTATTTTATTATGACGAATGGGGGCTTCTTTATTTCTTCTTGATTCTTTGGATTCACTTTTCTGAATAGCACCAGATATTGGTATGGATGTGGCCGTTGTTTTCCAATCTAAGAAAATATAGGGATGCAACTACGATGACTATTGTGTTGAATGATTATTCAACATATGATATCAATTATACAAGTCCCAATTTAATCAAAGTACTTACTTGAAGGAGATGAATCAATCTTTTGTGTGGATGAAGAAGAAGCCATGATGATTCTGATTAAGAGTCTCGTTTGTCCTTTCTTAATGGATTTGATTTCTCCTCTCTAATGGTGTTAATTCTTGATTGATGAAGATGGAGAGGAGTACGCAGAGAAGAAAGCGTACGTATATTTTTCAATTTAGGGCAAACTGACTTAAAATCATTTAACCACCATTATTTACATAATAACCCCTTAAGATACTAACTTCCATCAAATTAAGTATCTTAAGTATAGGGGTCATAATTGTCAAATGGTCAAAGGCCATTTAATGGATTTCCAACATTCTCCCACTTGGCCGCTAGACAATTTGACTATGCATTCATATACGTATATAATATAACATTAATTGGCCAAGTGATCATACTTGATCATATTGATTAAACCTTCTTATGATAACATCAAAGTAAATTGATACAGTCAGTGGCATCATTATTAACGCAAGACCCCTATCAATTATGACATTGACATCATCTTAAAATTATAGGTTAGGTGGTAAAGAATACGTTTGTCTAAAGTAAACATTATAGTTGAATGAAGTAGATAAATAATGTCTTAAAAGTATTTACATGACATCATAAAAGGTCTCGTCTAAAACCCATATTAAGTACATGGTCAGTGAACACTTTGGGCGGTAGACCCTTAGTAAGTGGATCTGCTAACATGTCATGTGTGCTGATATACTGAACATTAACACTTTGGTCCTCCACTCGCACGCGCACAAACAAGTACTTTGTGTCGAGATATAATCCAGCACCACTTGAGCTATTATTATTTGAAAAGCTCACCGCTGCACTGTTATCACAGTAAATTTTCATCGGCCTTTGTATGGAATTAACAACTTTGAGTCCCTTAATCAGATTTCTTAGGAGCATCGTGTGGCACGTGGCATTATAACACGCAACATATTCAGCCATCATAGTTGATGTAGTAGTCAACTGCTGCTTATGACTCTTCCATGAAATGGGCCCACCTGATAGCATGAAGATGTATCCCGAAGTAGACTTTTTATCATCTTTACACTTCGCAAAATCAGAATCGGTATAGCCAATGACTTCAAGATCATCTGATCTCTTATAAGTCAATTTAAACTCCTTTGTCCCTTGTAAATATCGCAGTACCTTTTTAGCAGCTTTCCAGTGATCTAGGCCAGGATTTGATTGATACCTGCCTAGCATGCCAGTTATATACGCGATATCGGGACGAGTGCAAACTTGAGCATACATTAGACTTCCAACAACAGAAGCATAAGGTGTGAGTCTCATTTGTTTATTTTCTGCCTCTGATTTAGGGCATTGATAAGACCCAAAACTATCACTCTTAACGATAGGGGCGACAGATGGGGAGCACTGTTGCATGTTATATCTTTTAAGCATTCGTTCAATATATGCCTTTTGGGATAATCCTAATGTCCCAACACTTCGATTTTGATGTATTTCTATGCCAATTACATAAGAGGCTTCACCGAGATCTTTCATATCAAAATTAGAGGATAGTAATCCTTTGGATTCATGCAACATGTCTAGATTATTACTTGCTAATAAGATGTCATCGACATATAACACAAGTATAACAAATTTGCTCCCACTCATCTTAAGATAAATGCATTGATCTACCTGGTTCTTAATGAAATGATGCCTTTTCATCACATCATCAAATTTGATGTACCATTGTCGAGATGCTTGCTTCAACCCATATATTGACTTGTTCAATTTGCATACCATGTGTTCTTTACCTTTTGGCTCAAAACCTTCTGGTTGTTTCATGAACACATCTTCATGCAAATCCCCGTTTAAGAACGCAGTTTTAACGTCCATTTGGTGTAATTCCAAGTCAAAATGTGCTACTAAGGCCATGACTATTCTTAGGGAATCCTTTTTAGAAACGGGAGAGAATGTCTCCTGATAGTCAATTCCTTCCCTTTGGGTATACCCTTTTGCGACCAAACGTGCTTTATAACATTCAATGTTTCCATTTGGGTCTAATTTAGTTTTATAGACCCACTTACAACCTACAGGCTTAGCACCCTTTGGTAGTTCAGTAAGTGTCCAAACATTATTCGTTTTCATTGATTTCAAACTGATCTTCCATGGCATTAAACCATTGAGTTGATTGGTCGCAATTCATGGCCTCTTTGAATGTAGTTGGATCATTAACTTTACCCAAATCAAAGTCGGTCTCATGAAGTTAAGTCACAAAATCATCATAAGTTATGGGTCGCCTAGGTCGAGAAGACCTTCTTAATGGCGGTTGAATCTCTTGAGACGTTGGTTCATTAATTTCGGGAGATATGTGAGGATTTGAAGTAGATGGTTCCTCATTGTTAGTCATGTTATCATTATGAGGATTCAGCGAATCAATAGATGGTTCAATTGGTTGATCTTCAAGTGGTTGAGTAATGGGCACCGTTATATCAATAATCGGCGCCTCTCTAGTATCCTCTTGAAGATCTATTCGCCTACCATCAACACTCCCACTCAAATTCAACATCTCAAGAAATTCAGCATGTCTTGTCTCAACAATTCTAGTAGAGTGAGAAGGGCAATAGAATCGATGTCCTTTAGAACGTTCGGGATAGCCAATGAAAAAACAACTAACGGTTTTCATATCTAGTTTCTTGGACTGTGGATTGTAGAGTTTAGCTTCAGCTGGACATCCCCATACTTTAAAATAATTCAAATTAGGTTTCCTTCCTGTCCATATTTCAAAAGGAGTCTTTGGGACAGACTTAGAAGGAACTCGATTAAGTATGTGGACGGCTGTTTTTAAAGCTTCAGTCCAAAGAGACTTGGGGAGATCACAATTAGCCAACATACTACGTACCATATCCATAAGGGTACGATTACGCCTTTCAGCTACACCATTTTGCTGGGGGGTTCTGGGCATGGTGTATTGATTTATTATACCATGACTTTTACACAACTCATGAAAAGACCCCGGACTTTGTCCAACATCAGTGTGGCGGCCGTAGTATTCTCCACCCCTATCCGATCTCACAACCTTTATTTTTCGATCTAGTTGATTTTCAACTTCAGCCTTAAAGGTTTTAAAAGTTTCTAAAGATTCGGATTTCTCATTAATTAAATACAAGTACATATAACGCGAGTAGTCGTCGATGAAAGTAATGAACGACTTTTGCCCTCCAATGCCCTCGGGGAAAGGACCACATATATCTGTATGGATCAAATCAAGTAATCCTGTGCTTCTTGTGGAACCTTTCTTATTTGTTTTGGTCATTTTTTCCTTAATACATTGAACACATTTTTCAAAATCAGAAAAGTCAAGTTCTGGGAGTACTCCATCTTTCACAAGTCGGTTCATTCTTTCTCGTGAAATATGACCTAATCTTTGGTGCCATAATTTAAATGAAGTCTCCTCATTTCTTTTTCTCTTATTTACTACTAAGTTGTCTTCTACATTATAAGACAATAAGGATTCCGAAAATTTATGATCTAAACATAATCTATAGAGGTCTCCCTCTAATAGAGCACGACCAATAATACGGGAATCAAAACCAATAATACATTTTCCATTGCCAAAAGTAAATACATAACCGTCGATATCTAGTTTTGGAACAGAAATTAAGTTTCTAGTAATACTTGGTACATATATAGTTTCAGCCAAATTTAAAATGAAGCCTCCTTCCAGAATTAATGAAAGAGTTCCTACTGCTTTAACTTCAGCAACCAAGCCAATTCCCAATTTAACTGTTCGCTGGTTTCTTGCCAGCCTCCTTATCGTACGGAATCCCTGTAATGAGTTAGAAATGTGTACAGTGGAACCAGAGTCAAACCACCATGTATTACAAGGTACATTAATATGAAATGATTCATAAATTGTGAAGTTTAGGGCATTACCTTTCTTCGCAAGCCATTCTTTAAACTTTGGGCAATCCCTTTGAGTATGCCCCTTTTATGGCAGAAACGACATTTGGGAGTGCCTTTGAATGTGCTAGTACTTGCTCCAGGAGTGGAGATTTTATTGGGTTTTGGCTTATTCCCCATTTCACCCTTGCCTTTGAATGATCCCTTTTTATTGTTGGGATTAGAAGTGGTTAAGTGAGCAACATCGGGCTTTTCAAGTTTTAAGCGTTCTTCTTCTTGAACGCACATGGCAATCAGTTCGCTCATCTTCCATTTCTCCTTTTGAGTGTTATAGTTGATCTTAAAAAGATCAAACTGAGGAGGGAGAGATGTCATTATGAAGTGAACTAAAAATCCTTCACTGATTTCCATGTCTAAAGTTTTTAATTGATTAGCCATGTCATTCATCATCATGATGTGCCCACGCACACCACTAATCCCATTGTACTTGGTAGTTAACATTCTGAGGATTAAGATACCAGCATTGGTTTTTGAAGTACCTTTGAATTGCTCCTCAACCACGTCTAAGTAAACCTTTGCATTTTCAGAATCTTTTATGGCTCCTCTAATGGTAGGGGAGATTGAATTCTTGATTACCATGAGTGACATTCTGTTAGAACGCTCCCACTGGTCATAAATTTTCTTTTGTTCTACCGTAGAGTTATCGGTAAGAGGAGTGGGAGCATCATGTCTAAAACAGTAATCAAGATCCATAAACCCTAAGGTCAACTTAACTTGTTCTATCCAAGTACCAAAGTTATTTCCGTTTAAAGGTTTGATTCCGTGCAAATAACTGGAACCTGCTCTAAAGGTAGATGCTGATGCATGTAAAGAATAAATGCATGCTCAGTTATAGCTATTACGAAAATATAGAAGGATACAAATATAAAACATATCAGATATTGAATAAAGACCTATTACTAACACCAAATAATAGGCAAAATACACATCATGCTCAATTATTAACATCTCGTTGGTTCAGTTAAAAATTGAACTTAAAATGTTATTTATTATTTAATTTATTAAACATACTTATTGCAACACACTGTTGGGTAAGATGCAACAAATGTGTTCATTTCCATTATCTAAATTATTAAATCACTACCGTTGGGTACATGAAAAAACACTTTAGACAATGTATATTAAGTCATGACATAGTTTTAATGCTTATATTGACTTGAATAGCTTCCCGTTGGTTCCTATTCAAAACATTAAACTTTATGTCATTGATATATATAGCATAAGTAGGAAGCAATCAAACTTGGATACTGAAATCAAGAATGTCAAATTTCATAGACTAAATGACATGAATTGCCGAACCAATCATATATATTAAAACCAATTTCATACTATAGCCATATATGCAAGAAGAATTTTAAACGGGATTTTATGATTTATCAGTAGTTATGCATGTATGTTGGTCTAATTAATCCATAAAGTAAAATCATACAGTAGTCATATATCATTCAAATTTGTTCTGCAAATTCTTTGAATATATTCTTATGAGAATTAGAATATCATAAAAGTAAATGGCAATTAATATGTGAACTGGTTTTGCAAATAATATGCAATCTAAAATTGGTTCAAATTGAAGAACAAATTAAAATTATAAATGTCAGTAGTCAAATTCTTCAATTAAAATTTAATCCATGTACTTTGATTCAATGTTCACAACCCACAGTGGAAAATAAAATAATCACGGATGGCATGTGCAGTTAATTACCATGTGGTTCAATAAGGGGTTATATCTAAATTTTCTTTCATTTTGAAACCGAAACCAATCAACAGTGCCGCCGTCAATCTCAATATTATTATATATCCATACCAAGTGTTCATTCAATTCAATTATATTATCTATACGAACCCCTTTTAATAAAATTAGATAAGTTTGCACATGCGCAAGGATTATCCACGAAACATTGAAAAACAGTAACTTGATTTCTTTGGTTCATAGGTTTGAACGTAAAATAATTGATTTTTCAAAACGTGGCTCTGTACCACATGTTGAATGATTATTCGACATATGATATCAATTATACAAGTCCCAAATCAATCATAGAAAACTTACTTGAAGGAGATGAATCAATCTTTTGTGTGGATGAAGAAGAAGTCATGATGATTCTGATTAAGAGTCTCGTTTGCCCTTTCTTGATGGATTTGATTTCTCCTCTCTAATGGTGTTAATTCTTGATTGATGAAGATGGAGAGGAGTACGCAGAGAAGAAAGCGTACGTATATTTTTCAATTTAGGGCAAACTGACTTAAAATCATTTAACCACCATTATTTACATAATAACCCCTTAAGATACTAACTTCCATCAAATTAAGTATCTTAAGTATAGGGGTCATAATTGTCAAATGGTCAAAGGCCATTTAATGGATTTCCAACATATTATTCCCAATAATAGTGGTTTTACATTTTGTGCGGCGGATTAGAAACCGTCGGCGATGTTCATAAAAAAAGAATTTTAGTTAAAATCCTGTTCACTTTCTTTTCTAAATTTTCATTTATGATGATTCAATTTTCTTTTCTCTTAACAACAAATTTTCATTAAATGATGATTCGATTGTTTTTTCTTGACATAAATTACAATAAGTTTATAACAGGCATTCCATTGACCTCGTTGAAATTTGAGAAAATTATTTAAATTTTTCTATTTTTGTAATTCATAAATTTTCTTGCATTATTAAGATGCAAATGGTTTGTTTGGTAGCTAATGAGCAAAAGTATATATTAGCTTTTAATTGGTATTATGATATCAAATGCTTTATTGTAAATTTATAACTATTGTAATGGTATATGTTGAGGATAACATATATCTTGCTTCATATGAAGGCGTTGGATGTCAATACATTGTAATACTAATAATTTTGGAAATGCGAAGACTTTTGAAAATTGAATACCTTACCATTATCCAATTGTCATTCCAACAAAATTGAAAGAGATATATGGCCACTAGAAAATGGTAATACCACTGGAACTCATTATGGGTGGATTCATTAAAGATTGTAAGACTTCAAATCCATATGTGAGTATAACTCGACGATATATAGAATCACCTCACAATTGGTTTTATATGGTGAATATATTTCTAGTAACAGATGTTGAAAAATAGAACATCCTCCATATTTTACACCTCAAATTAATATCATGTGTACTTGTGGCCAAACAAAATAATGAGCTCCTAATAGAAATCACGAGACTCATCTCGTTGGTAGAAGCGCATTCCCAGAAGTGAATGTGGGCACCTAGCAGCATATAAATATTATAATCAAAGTGGAAGTCGTGGTTATGGTCTTCTTATATAATGACTAAAGCAAAAATTGTGGTTATGGTCATGGATAAGATAACAAATAAAGAAATTATCATGGTGTTCATATTGAAAACAAAAGATCCTAATGATGTTATTCTAAACACTATCATTTATGATATAGCAAGTAATGAATAGAATAACTAAACCAAAGTTATGGTTTAGTTATTACTCACATAATAGATATTAAACATGTTTAGATCATGGTAAAAGATCTATTTGTTTATTTATCATGATATGACACCGAAGTCTAATTATCGATTTATAGAAGGTTCTAAGATCCAAGATCAATAAATCTTGCATGACTCATATGATTTAATAGTGATAAGTCAAGCATGACTTAGAGATATAATTTCTTCTTAGTTATGAGAAAAGAAAGTTATTTTTTAGGAAAAATTGGACAAAACAATTCCCATTTTCATACATTTAGTATGCTTATGAAGTAGCAATAATATGTAAAAAGTATGTAAAGATTCCATATCCATATTGTTTAGAAAATTATGAAACATGTTTGGTTTTATTCATCCGCTTAATGATTATGATCATGAATGAGATTGTAATAATATTCACGACGATAATGTGATCGACCACCACAGTGGCAAAAGAAGAGAATGATCAAATGAAAATAAAGTGTGAAAATAGAAAATTGTGATATTACATGAATGTACGAAATAATACATCATTCTCTTGTATTATAGTCGCTTATTAAACAAGCACAAGTGCAACTAAAGCATATAATATCATAAAGTGAAATTTTATAGATCATGATTATTTTAATTGGTATGACCGGTTATACCACATCGAGTCAATGATGATGTCAAACCTTTAAAGAATGAAACATTATTCACATTGATATCTAGTATGTATCATTTGCTCTTAAGGGAATTAATTATATCCAACTTAAATAAGGGGTAAATCCCTAAATATTCTGGAAGTGATAAGAGATATATATAACAAGGACTATACCATTTTGTGTTTTAAATCGATGCATCGTCTGAATGGTTATCAAATACGCAACTTAAAGTTGCATGATTAGAGGCTTAGCTAATGAGGTAGCAATCACATTATTCTAGGGCATTATATTCATATTGGTAGTATTGATGATTTAATTGTGAAAAGATACTAATGATTGTTGGAACAAGTGTTGGATTTCTTATATTTTAAGTTCGCACAAACATTGCTTTTGTTGAAGACGTTCATCAAACGTCTAAGATTGATTGCAATACCAATAATCATAAGGGAAAATGTTCATATTTGTAATTAAGTGCATATGACTTTCCTTAATATTAATTCACTTCAAGCCAACAAGTTTTAGCTCCCCATTACAATTGGTTTTGGTTAGGAACCAAATATTCTCAACTAATGTTTAGGTTATGTGGTGTATATTGTAATTGATCCACCATGCCACACAAATATGGGACCTCAAAGAAGGGTTAAAATACATGTTGGGAATAAATAAATTATAGCCATAAATGAGAGATTTATTATGGCTCGGTTTGTTGATTATAATTCCCAACATGAGGGGGAGATGGAAACAGCTGGAAAGTAAAAAAAAAATTGGATGATTAATCATTGTCTTATTTTGATCCTCGAATAAAAATGCATAATACGTAGATAGAAAAGACAAATAATTCATAAAGCTTGTGAATCAATTACCAGACGTATTCACTGACCTAAAAAGTGACTCAGTCATATAAACCAGCTGCTAATGCTCCACTTAAGATTGATGTCCTAGAAGGACATGTAAATATTGATAATAAGTCTATGGCACGTTTGAATCGTGATAGATTAGTCGATTCCAAGAATAAAATATCCTCGAAAATAGGAGCTACTAATGAAGATGGTCAAGTCGAGGAACTGGTAGATGAGTTTCTTAAAAAGACATTAGACATGATGGTTCCAGAAGAACCTCAGGTACCTGAAAAATGATGAAGAGATCTCGATAAATATATCATGTCTAAGCATATATGGAATCGAAACAAATTCGACGTCGATAATATTTTGGATATAATAAGCGCTAGAAATAATAAATGTGTTAAGGATTAAGAATAAAGATCTGCCTGTGATGAAAAGCGAAATAATTGGCCAAAATAGAAAGGCGCAAACCAGGCAAAGTGAAATTCTCTAATATGTTGGATATAAACAGGTCTATTATATACAAAAGCATGATTCAAAACATGAAATTAAGCGACACAAAGAAAATTGGTGCCACAAGGATTTTTGTAAAGACCTAAGTTTGATTATGAATAGACATATTCTCTGGTGGTGAATATAATTAGATTCCAACAATTCATTAGTCTGGTAAAAACAATAGAGAATTGTTATGCGTCTTATGAGCATTATGATATCCTAGGTATATGGCTCACTTGATGATGATACATGAAATCTCTGGAGGGTTTAAAGTGCCATAATAATAACGTATAGTAAGTTCTCGAGAACGTTATGATTGTTGTATAAACATTCAGAGCTGAATACATTATGCTATAGAACTTTGTATACGTTGAATGCTTGAATATAATCAAAAGTCCATATAAACCCCCAAGAGAGTTGAATACTTGAAGGTATTTGAAACATATCAGATATAATCTTTGTGCACGATTAAAAATCATATGGTGATTATGATATACCATTATTCTTTGATAAGATTGGTTTAGTATAGATTGAAAACATATTAAATGGTTTCAGTTTTTAAATTGATTTTATTAAGTTTATGTATCCATGCTCTTCATGAGTGAATGCATATGTATAATTAGTCAAGATGAAGATTAGTCCATAATGGATTGTGATTTATATAGATTCTTAATAATATATTTTATAAATTAATCTGTTTTGTGTATGGACAAATTTTTTTTTATAAGTTTGATTTCAACTCGTGAAAATCTCGGGATACAAAGATATGGTCCATCTACCAAAAGAACAATCTTGACTATTATAGTTATTATGGTATATATTGATTATATATCTCATGAAGATGTCACACATATGTATAATAAATCAAACTATATAAAAAATGGTAACGAGTATACCATGAAAACATACTTATCCATCATATATCTAAAGATTGTCTGATTATATGGATACATAAAATGAACGTTTTCAAAGAATGAGAAAATTTGGATGTGAAAGTACTAAATTGTGTGCATTTGTTGCATACTATTTCATGTTAAACATATTATTTATTTAAATTTATTTGCATGATTTTGCCTATGTCCAATGGTGATACATTGAAATGTGTTAAAAATAAATTGAAGGTATAAAGGTATTAGTTTATATTTTACTAACCCAACGAAATAAGTTTTGTTAGTCATTCAGATGTAGGTAATGTAATACAACATGGTTATACAATACCATTTTGGATCTTGTGGTATTTATCTATAAGACGAGACATGAGGCAGTGAACAGTTTCGTGAAGTGTTGAAACTCTATTGAGAAGAACGATAACCAGAACTAAGGAATGAAGCCAACTACCTTTGGAAATGTCACTTCTTACCCCAATCGGCTATTAGGTTAGTTTTGAAACATAGTTTGCTACAATTTGAGAGTTTTACATGAAGATCATATAAAATTGGTCAGATTAAAAAAATTGCACATCAAGGGATCAAGGAGCAAATCAGCCAATGCAAAAGTACTGAGCAGTTTTTTCACAAAAGATCAATGCTACTCACATAAATACATGTTAAAATGAGGGGGAGAAAATACGCGCTGCACTCTTTTTCCCTTAGCTAAGGTTTTGTGCCACTGGGTTTTCCTGGAAAGATTTTTAATGAGGCAACATCTTAAAGCGTATAAAGTTGATAACCAAAGGGGGGTGTTATGAATATAATATATTGTGGTTATCAATTCCTAATATAGTTCGTCTTCCTCTCCAAGTTTCTCTATCCCTATATATAGTCATTTGTATTACATTGTAAGATACATCATTTAATAATAAAACCTCTCCCTTCTTTTCTCCTTGAAGTAACTAATCTTTATCAAGAGTATAAAGTTGGATGATACATGGTTTTTGCTTTCAAAATCTGTGTTTTCTCCTTTTTTAACCTTTCTTCCTTGTTATCTATTTAATATACATATTTTCATGAGATTTTAGGCATGCATAATTGCATACAGTTGATGTACACACGTTTATACATATTTATATACTAAAATATTCCCAGATTTCGAGACAAAACCTAGCCACTAACATCAAAACAAAGCTATTTTGTTTTCGTTTGAGCTTTTCAGGTTTTCTAAAGCCAAAATACCAGAAGGAGCTAATCTAGCAGAAAAGTAACAAAAAATGCAAGTTTTGGGAATTCTTTACTTTAGCACGGTCCGTTCTTAGCCAAGCACGGCCCGTGCCTGACCCGGATCTACAGAATATCCTCGTTGTGATTGTAGGTCCGAAATCCAACCAAGAACACGATATAAAATCTCAAACGAGTGCGGAATCCTCGTATGTGATTGATTCAAGAAGCAAGTAGAAGAAATATATTAGATCTAAGATAAAGATCTAATCTTGAATGAAAATCACTACTAACTTGAACACAATGAAACCGATCGGAAACACAATCAAAGATGAAAAAATCGTAAACTTGTATTTCAAAGGCTTGAGACAATCATAAACATCAAAGGCTTATATAGTGCCTCATTACAAACCCTAGTCCAATAGTAAACACTAAGAGCCCAATCATAAACATAATAAAATCGGCCCACATGGCCTAAACACAAACCATTCTAAGCCCAAAAGCCAATAATAAGCAAGCCCATAACTAATGTTCATGCCTCTAATAAATATAGCCCAACAATCTTCCCCTAGGCATGAACCATTAGACTATCTACAGCAGCTGGAGATCGAATCTGAAAGTGTTCTGTGCATTGTTTGACCACCATCCATTTTCCACAATCCGATTAGCCGTTCCATGAAAGATCCCCACCCTTATAGCGTTTTCCATATCATTCTCATCACCGAGAATAGGTTGGGAGGCGAGGAGCTTGATGTCTCTTTCTCCAAATATCAGTAGATCAACTGGATCGTAGAAACGAAATTGCCTCAATCTCTTGCAGAGCACCACCACCTCGTGAGTTGTTGGATCATAACACCAACAGTCAAAGTTTTTGACTAGGGTACCGTCTTCGATCTCATCCAACATATTGATCACTCTAGTGCGCTTGGTGGGTGGCCTTCTTGCTTCTCCTATCGACTCTCCAGTCACTGGGTCAGTTCCAGTCTCGACCCATCTCACTTGCTTCAGCTCAAAGTTTGCAAAATTGTTCTCTAATTGGCTCATCAGGTTGTTTCGAATAAGATATCCTTCGGTGCTGTTCCATCTGTTGATGTATGGAGCTCTCAGCAAACTTCTAATCTCAGGCTCAGTCCAGGTATGAAATTGGGCACGTGTTCTGTAATATTCCACTGGACTGTAGCCGTCACGGATTACGGCAAACAGCTTCTTCTCCGTGTCATAGTGCCAGCACATAATGGCTTCACGACTCCCCCTTTTATCTATTGAGCTTTCACCAACATCAATGGTGTATTGGGTGGGGGCTGGTCCTTGAAAGAATTCTTTAAACTAGTTGTCATGGCCTTCTGGTGCTTTGGAGATGACCCTTCCACTTCGGGCATAATCTGACATTTCAATAGTGTCATCTCCATCATCAACATTCACTGCTTCTGCACCTTGCACTCCTTGAGATGAACCTTGACCAGGGGCACCTGAAGCATTTGACTCCACAACATTTTTCAAATTACCAAACTTCTTCTTCAGGTCCATCAAGGTCTCATACAGATACTTCATTCTATTCTTGTCTGCCACCTCCTTCTCTTTTAACCTTCTGTTTTCTGCCTGGAGAGCTTTTATCTCAGATTCCCTAATTCTGTTCTGAGACATCAGAAAGTTTATGTGAGGGTCTGCACTTATCCTCATCTCAATTGGTAGCTCAGCAGCTTGAAGTGGACGGAAACTTGGAATGGCAGTTGGCGGCAAGCTTGTTCCACTAGAAACACTTATTCTCACAGGGCTGGGAACAACAACAGTGTTATCAACCTCCATAGATTGCCTTTCTTCATGAACAGGGCTACGTTCATTCTGAGGAGGGCTTTCAGTCTGAACCTGGGCAGGTTGATCTTCAACAATTGGAACTGTCGATTCTTCTTGAGCAGCTTGACTTTGAGAACTAGACTCAGTTGGATGGACCATTAACAGACTTGAGCTAGTCGTTGTGAACTTGAATCGTATACTCCTTGGATCTGTCTTTTTTCTGGGAGATGGTTCACGGTAGGGGACAGGCTCTTCGAGCATCTCATTCACATTGAACTGTACATCCAACTCTTGAGGGATGGAGTCACCACTAGAAGATGAGGTCAGGACATCTCTTGATCTTTTCAGACTGATTGGTTCTAAGTCTCCATAGATATCATCATCCATATTCCCTTGATTAGCAAAGATGTCGTCCATAACATTTTCTTCATCTGAAGGTATTACCACATCTTCTTCTTGGACATTTACAGCCGGAGTTGCTGTTATATCTTGATCTTCAGCAACAGATGCATTTACAGTTGGCACATCGGCTTCAGGTTCAGGTTCTTCAACTAACTTCTTGTTCCCTTGCCACCTCGGGAAACGCACCCCTCTTGACCCATTCAAGCCTTCCTTGAAAACTGTTTTTACCCTTTCTGTCTTGGGTCTGTAGACCAAACACTCCACAATCCATCACTTTAATATCCAGTTTTTCCACCCTCTCTTCAATCATAGGGTATTTCTTCATGACCACCATCTGTACAAATCTCGGTGTCATCAGGAACTGTTCTCGGGCGCTCAGGTCAGCATTGCCTATCCAATCTAACAACATCATCCTTGAGAAGTTGAAGTTCCAGTCTAAGGCCAATGCGACAAATGCAGTTCCATGTAGTTGGTTGAGCTGATCAAAGCTAGTTCGCTTTCCCAGAAATGATTTCTGCATGTAGTGAGCCAGACACCTCCAGTAGTGTGGCAACAACTTCTTGAAAATGGGAGGGAACTTTCCTTCATATCCTAGAGATTGAGCACCCGCTAGAACAATTTCCTTCGGATACTTAATCGGATCAGTAGCACTATCAGTGATGTTCAGCCCTTTTCTGATGTCATCTTCTTGAATCACAATCTCCCTGTTCTGAATTGTTGCAGTGATTGTTGTTTTATCTGCATCAGCTCTAGCAGTTCCCCAGAACTCCCTTATAAGTTGTTCATCAATCAGCACACTTGTCCTCAGGGCATGGTTAATCTTGCAGGTATTCATCCCGGCCACCAGTGAATAGAATAGTTCCATATGCTTCTCCGGTGGGTCTTCAAGATATGCCGGAATGCAATGATCTGGTTCAAACTTAATCTCTTCGTCGAGCATCTCGTCTGCCATCTGAGAAAGACAAGACACATGTATCAGACTTATTCATTAAAGAGCAATTATGTTTGTCAACATCTTCTTGAAGTTCAATTGATTATCACGTTTAATTTTTTTTTAAGTTCAGAAAATTCTCAATTTAAACGTTCAAGAGAAATATTTGATTTTGAATCACACGTTCACAAACATCATAGAAGTTTAACTTAAACATGTTTAAGTTTGAAGAGATAAAAAAAATTAAGTGTATAAGTTCTTATTATGAGATTACGATTCAAAGTATGAGTTTACGATAATTTAAATGGGTTTACGATCGGTTCAATTTTGGTCCAATCGTAAATGCCAAGTCCAGTCGTAATCTCCAAAAAGCACCCGAAGCCCAATCGTAAACATGGTATCGTAAACCCGGATCGTAATCAACGATCGTATACGTCGATCGTGATCGACGATCGTAAACCCGGATCGTAATCAACGATCGTATACGTCGATCGTGATCGACGATCGTAAACCCGGATCGTAATCAACGATCGTGAACGCCAAGCGTCGTCTCCCTCGTTGAGACGATCGTAAACGACGTGTCCGCCATTGATGAACCTGCAAACACTCGTAAACACTTTAAAATCTCAAATAAACACAATCAAACCACCAACACTACCTTTTAAAGAATCTTAAACACAAATCCGACTTCAAAATCCGTTAAATCGACTTGAAACACAGCTAGAATAGGTGTCGATCACAATCTAGGGTTTGTATCTCAAAAATCTTGAAGAGATCACTAAAATCTTGGTAAAACAGACGATTGCGGAGGGTTTCTTGGTCGGAAATGGATTGCGAGAGAGATGGTGTGCTCGGATTGCCCAGCGGGTGGTCGGAAAGGGGGTTCGATCGTTTTTCCGGCAACAAGCTGAGGTGGTTAGGGTTTGGTGCGGCGGCGATCGTAACGGCGAGAGAGAGGGAGATCGTAAATGGTGGAGTGGATCGGAAATGAAGGGGTGGGTAGGGTTTTGATTAAACAAATATTTCACAAAGGCCCCCTCAAGTATTGAAACCATTAAAACTACATCCAAATCCCTTAAACAAGATAATTCTCCAAAAAAAAATGTTAACTTTTTATATTCTGAGAATTACGAAGCTTCCCCTCAGACTCAAACCTCGAGTATCCGATCATGATCATTAATTTTTAAGCAAACAAATTTA